>OZ010792.1:405340989-406540989 GCA_963932465.1 Maratus speciosus | reverse complement strand
TTCGGAGTTAAGTACTAATTTTACCAACAAAACCTAAATCAAGATTAGATTTAAACCCAGTTTCTTCACTTAGAATGAGCTCTAGGAACCTAAACTTTTTGTGAAAATTGTAATATATACAAATACACACACGCATATGTATGGAAAATGTTTAAAAATGGCGAAAACAAATTCAGAGAACCTCAAAATGTTGAAATATGTTAATATTTCCATAGTTGCGTTTTCATCATATTTTTGTACGTCTTTTCAAACTCACATGACGTTACATATTTACCTGCTGACGTCCATTTTATCTCCAATATGACGTAATATATTTTTTATTATTACTCGTCAAACTATTTATTTCATTTTCAGTTTTCACGTGGAAATCTTGCTCTAGAAAACTTATGACGTAATATTCAATTTTTTTTCAATTCGTCAAAATATTTATTTCACTTTCATTTTTCAAGTGGAAATCTTGCAATAGAAAAGTAATTGGTGTGGTGAGAATTTTATTGGTTTATTTTTCAAAAGTTGGGAACATCTGTAACGAATAATGCTTATTTTTTCCGGTCATTTTTCTGTAAGAGCTGGTTTTATCATAAGCATGTTATGGCGGTATTCAAATTTTTAACCCTCCCCATTTCCACCCCCTTGGGCCGATTTTGCCCATTTGCAAACCCCGCCGCGATATTAGCCATCTCAAAGTTCTTGGAGAGTTTGAAGACGATCCGCGCATAATTGAGACTTTTATTGTGCGTGCAAAATTTGGTACATACATACATACATACATATGGTATCTATAAACTTTTTAGGTGGGGGTGGTTTTGGGTTCCTGCGGTCATTGGTAACGACTGCAATAGGAAATATTTCTTACGAAATCTTCCTAAAAATGCAAAACGGTCTTTATACAGATCGACCACAGCTGTCAAATGAAAAAAAAAAAAAATATTTTAAAATATTTAAATGCAAACGAGATATCTTAAAAAATATCTTTCATCGGATTAACATTAGCGAATGGGTGTGTTTCGCGTGAGTGAAGTAGTCCCTTAAGATCCTACACTAGTCAGTATAAAAATACGCAAGCGAACATTAAAGTAATAAATGCGTTCTTTACAAATTTCTCGTTTGTATTTGGTTACTTTTAAATGATTTTGTTGATAATCAGTAAAAATTGGTTGTTCGATTCCAAAAGTTAAAATTCCCTTACAATTAAATTAACAACAACGGCAAAAAAAAACGTATGTACAACATTAGAATCGACTACTTTTCTTAATAGATTTTTAGTACTCTTTTTTTTCTCTAATATTCCCTTTTTTTTATTAATAAAATGCGGCTTTTTCAAAGTGTGAAGAGCTTGCTTCAGCATTTGGAAATTTGCTGCTTTTCTTCTCTATCCTTAAACTCTTTACCTTAGTCATTATAAATACAGTTTAACTTTTTCCTAATGAGTCCCCTTACTGGCAAGACACGTCACTTATTGACTGGGCGTAAAGTTGTCTTCAACTAGAGCCCCTCAATGCTGCACATTCTGTAACGTCCTCAGGTTTCCTCTGCAAAAAAGAATCATTTAAAAATATTAATATGCAATCCAGAAAATTGAAAAAACACCCTCCATTGATTTAACATTAGTTTTCGAATGTCGTCACGTGACTAGTGTTAATTCTATCACTGTATCAAAGCTATGTCACAGATTCTGACCTTTTATATTCTCTTCCATAGTGCTCATCAAAAAACTGTTTTTCATGGAACACTGCCTACCAGAAAAGAAGCGTTTTATGTGGTGTGGCCAATCGCACCGTCACACCGAGTCACTGTGATAACAAAAAAAGGCCGCGACGGAAGAAGGAATGCTACAACTCAGACTGTCGTGGTTCCTGGAAAGTTAGCAGCTGGACTAAAGTAAGTCAGAGGGCTATATATACGAGAACGTGAGTTATAAAACTCGCCTGATCCAAAATTTAAAAAAATCGTATTTTCTCTATCAAACTACTGTATTGGTAAACCTGCACGGAAAAAAAAAAACACAACAATCTGAAAAAAAACCCTATTATCTCGTATTTCTGGCATTGTAAAATCTTGGTTTACAACGAAAACCAATGGACGCAGTTAAAGATTTTTCGTGATTTCCCAAAATTTGATTTTCTGGATAAGGCGAGTTTTGAAACACTACGTCCTCATATCGCTCACCCGCAAGAAAAGTGACACATCTCGACAAAAGTAAATTTCACAGGAGAGGCAAAAGAAAATTTCCACGATTTTACTCTAACATGAAATTGCAGCACTTAGTTCTGCATGCAGTAATAAAAACGTGCATAAAAGAATAAAACCCTTAAGAATGAAGACGTAAGTTGAGGTTTGAAGGGTTGAATAAGTTTTCCTCCCTACACAATCGATCTCTCTTCTGCGGTCACAAATGGACAAATAGCGTAATAAAGTGATTTTCTGTATAACTACACATATGAAACTTTTTGTATAGCAAGACGTACCTACGACTGACCTATTAGTAGAATAAAACGCAAAATGAATTTTTGCGAGACGTGTCACTTTTCTTGCGGGTGAGCGATATGTACAGTACAGTCAGTCGAAATAGACAGAGAGAACTCACCATATATATTTTAATTATAGTAGAGAAAAACAAAGATAGGTATTCTATTTGAAATTATGTCTTCTTTAAATTTATGTTTAAAAAGTAGGCTTAGTGTTCCATCTCGATATTGAAATGGTAAAAAAAAATTATACTTTAAGTTAGAACACCTAATTTTGACATAGTATTTGGATTCTTACCTTCGGGTACCAAAGGGAACATCATTCCATGAAGTAGTTTAGAATTTATTAGAAATGGAAAAACAGTTACTTTATGTTAACAGGTTTCATCTTTACACCAACAGCTTAGTAACACGTTATAATAACCTATTAATTTTGTAGCCCATAACCAGAGCCTAGAAAATTCTTAAAATTGGCATTTTTAGGAATTTCTTTGCTCTTTTAAGACTTTTTTCAGTATAGGATATTTTTGATAAATTTTAGGCAATTTTTTATACTTCAAGGATATTTTTGGACTTTTGGCTAACACTTTGCATGTTTTATATTTTTTGAAATATTATTCCCTTAAAAAGATTCTAAGCTCAGATTGAAAACGTTAAGTTAAAATTTACAAAAGATCAAAACAAACTTTCGAGAATAATTACCTTTTGCTTTAGTTATTGCTTCTTAAAAATATTTTTACTAGACAGTGGTAATAAAACAACAGTGAACTGGATTACAGTAGAACCACTTTTATCCGAAATTCTTGGTTAACCGAAATCCCCCCCCCCCCTCTTTTTTTACTATCACATTCTTTGCGTGAAAAATCCATTTTGAAAGTTTTTTTTTTTTTTTTTTTTTTTTTTTTTTTTTTTTTTTTTAACTATCGTATCTGTTGTGTGCAAGCGGTCCTTTCTGAACTACGGGTACATATAAATATTTTCGATCCCCTTTCTTAGAGTTCCATTGAATTTAACTTGAGCTCGCGTAAGCTGCGGAGTGGAACGAAGAAAACAAATAAATTAGCAATTTTGAAGCTTTTGAATTTTTTTCAAAAGCTTTGGCATGACTGTAGCAGCAGAAAGACTGTGATAATAGTGAAATAATAATATTAAAAACTCCCTGTTAGAGTTTCAAAGCAAAGGGAATTGAAACTGCGACAAATAAAACATTTTTTCAAACCCTTGTGATATAGGTAAAAGGTACTTAATTTCAAAATGTAATTTATTCTTGTTTTTATTTTACTATTGCTTTATTTTGAGTAAGCACTTGTTATTATTATAAGAAATATTGAATACATTTCTCCTTAATTTTAAAATTGAAGCATTCTCGATTATCCGGAAATATCGATTTTCCGGAAGAAGGTCGGTCCCAATTGCTTCGGATAATCGAGGTTATACTGTATCTTCATACTAAAGCAGATAAAAATTCTACATTCTAAATTCTATCCTCGTTCACGAACAAGATGAAGAAATATATCCACAACCACGGTCAAATTCCCTTTCCTTATAAGGGGAATCGTGTTTGGCAGTGCCACAGCTCCAGGTCTGCACGGGCCGGAATTTCCAGGCCCGGGCCCAGCCCGGCCCGAAGTAAAGCTATTTTGGCCCGGCCTGGTGTAAAAATTGAAAGCTCGGCCCGGTCCGTTTACATTTTTACCGTTCTCGGCCCGGCCCGACTCAATTTCTACAAAAAATTCCGTTTTCTCTCGATATACAGACGTTTCAAAATTTAAATAAGGGTTCATTAAAAGATTAATGTAGTTTAGAATAAAGGGTTAAAAAACATGATAACTTTTGAAGCTTATAATAAAAAGTAGATTTGTGAAAATATTTCTGTCATTTTTAAGGCTTTTCTCAAATCCAAAGGAGCAACATTTTGACACATTTATGAATTCATTTCTTTTCGGAAATGCATGAGATTGGCAGGTATTATTATTCAGAAACCATGTAAATGCCGTTTTTTTTCTTAGATAAAAGTAATATATCTTTCAGAAAATACTGCCAAAGATAGCGTTTTGAATCGAATTTCTGGAAGCGATAGCACAGGAAAGGAGAAAAACGTACAGTCACGTGACAAGAGTCTCTGTTATCTCTGTACATAATTTATCAAAAATGGAAACACTATTCGATTCCAAATGCCTTCAATACTCAGGCCTGTCAATTTTATGCCTTTATAGTTAAAAATGAGTCAGAAAATGTGTCTGAAAGTTTCGCATTGTTGAGCAGTAAATATGAGAACCACCTTAAGGTGCATTTCCAAAGATACTGTTAACAGAAGTTCATTATCGCTATTAATATTTTTACAAAGCATAATGCCTGAGAACACACACATCCTGAGAACGATTAAGACCAGTTCCGTCCCGACACAAGTCTGCCGAAAAAATTAAACTCGGGATCAGGCATCATATAACTGTACGATGCCGATCTCTACGATGGACATGTTACATTTCTGCATTGATGTTGTTAAACTCGCATCGGTTCGTAACGCACATTTATACTTCTCGAAAAAGTCATATTCATTGAAAATGGCCTCGTATTTTATCTGCTTCTCTGAAATTCTTATCCGATTAATTTTTTTATCGGCCCGGCCCGGCCCGTTGAAAAAATTGTCCTAATTCTGCCGGCCCAGCCCGCGGGCCTCGTGCCAAGCCCGGGCCTGTGCAGACCTCTAGCCACAGCTAACATCCGAAAAGTATCTCTTGATGGGGGAACGGGACACAAGTTCCCGTTTATTGTTTCTCACATTCGAAACTTTGATTCAAAATGTCATTTCAAATTTACACAGATGTAAAACAAGCCTTTAACTATTGACAGGCCCTGATTACCGAATAGGCACGAGAAGCACGTGCTTCCCTTAGAAAATTTTGAAGGGCCCCGAAATTGAGAAAACAAGGAACCCCAAATTTAATATTGAATCAATTCCATCCCAAAATTCTATCTAATTTCTTTTGAAATTTGTAACTCATTTATATATGTATATATTATAAAATGTTTCAAAAAATACCTTTCATAACAAATTAATTTTTCATGTAACAGATCACTTTCAACTACAACTACATAATCACAATTCTTCAGTTTGTCCATTATTTTAGATGCATGTTTATTTTACATATTGCATTTGAATGTTATTAGATTTGGCTAGTTAATAATTTAAACTGGTGCCAGAATTGAAATATTTCAAAATATAGACCTTTTTATCCAACTTACATTGTTATGCTAATACTATGCAAAATGCTTTTTGCATATTTTTCTTGATTGTATCCAATTTTTGTGGATAAATCAAGTTATGTTACGGGAACATAAAAAAAAAGTTTGTTAGTGAAATATCCTCTTTGGTTCTCAAGTATCACATGTGATACTTCCGAACCAAGGAAGATATAAACTAAACTATTTGATTTTTTTTACTTTATTTCTATATAGCTGAATGTTTTTGGCTTTGGATCAAAACAAATAAATGGCAGCACTGATGCTTATTTCCTCATAAAGTAAGTGCTATTATCATCTGGGTTTGCAAAATGCATTCCAGACAGTGTGTCCAAGAAAGTAAGAAATCTTCATAAATAATTAACTTAAACGCTTTACAGTAAAAAAAAATTGAGGATTTTGTCGATCATTCAGTTAATTAAAAGCCTTCAATTTTTTATTGAGTAATTTAAGTTATCGATACATAAATTGATATTATAAGGATGTTAGTAATTTCAGATCCGTATTTGTGAACCCAAATTACCAACCCCCTAAAGTATCAGTTTCAGAAAAAGGGCTGTTTCTGACATCTATGGTGTATTTGTACCCGACTGCCAAGAAAGGTTATATGTTTCACGTGTATCTGGGTATGTGGATTTCTTTATACTCTCAAAACAGCCCAATGGCTGGATGGATTTTAATGAATGAGGTCTCTATCGATTCGTCTTAACCGTCCGATAGTTATAGGCTAGGTTTTGATTTTATAAATTCAAAATGGCGGTCATAAAATAAAAAATGGCTGTAGAGACGAAAAAAATTTTTTACGCACCTTTTGAGTGACATATCATTGGATAGGTCTTTCAAAATGAAGACGATGTTTCAGTGACTATTTTACCGTCAGAAGCTCCGCTAAAATATTACACAACCTGGAAGTTGTGTAAGTAGGATCTCTAGCTTTACTGCAACTCTAACCTTCATAGACATCTATAGTCCTCAGCAAAACAGTGTTTATAGATGGGAACTAACAATTAAACACAATTTAAAAGTCATCAATACAAGTAAATAAAAAAATAGGTAAGTAATATAAAACATAGTTTCACATTGATGAGAAATAATTAATTAGTTCGCTTTTTACGCAGTCGGGTTTTTTGATTTTTTAAATTAAATTTCTATTTATTGTTTGTGCAAAATCAATGAATGTGTATTTGCAGTGTTATTTTACCTTGGGTTTGAAGAGGATATATGTGGACCCAACTGTGAGCCCCTCTTTGCAGTAATATTTGTAGCATCGGTGAGCTTCCGGGTGCTTCCAAGTAAGAAATTTTTTTTCAAAAGAAAGGGAGTCGCGAAATAACACTATGCTTCCCATAGTTTCAGAAGTTAATCGGGCCCTGAGTATTGAGGGCCAAAATCCATATATTCAGATAAATTTACCACTAATATAAATTTGCATGCTTGATAATTTAACGACTGCCTATACATATGATCCTTTAAGCATTTTAATCGAATATTTAACCATTATTACCATTAACAGAACATTTTCAATAACATTATGGATTGTACAAATGTAATTCATTAAAAACTTAGCATTCAATAATAAAAACTTTCTGATCTGTTTAGATTTGAAAAAGTGTTTTATCAATTAAAATATTCTCCTTCAGAAATTGGATGAATGAACAGTTACAAAAACCATTGCCTTCATTTTTAACATTTCTATTCACTATCAAAATTGCAATTACCTGATTTATCTTAATATGTTTTTTCAAATTAGTTATACTGTCTTAAAGTTTAATAATTGTAACGCGCAAATCATGCGGTATTTTTTTTTTTTTTTTTTTTTGGATAAACTACGGTAACAGGAAAAATGAAATTTCTAGCTCTCATATAAAGGAGAAATAAAAGAAGCATTAATGACAAAAGGTGATAAAATAAAATAAAATGAATTGCTTATGAAATAATTCTTGCTTCAGAGAAAACCCCTCAAACAACATTTGTATTGTATATAGAAAATATTTCCTTTTCCAACATAAAAAAACAAAAAACAAAAGAACGAGCGGCGAAAAGCTGTCACAAACTTACACTCATATTACGTATTAACCAGAACGAAAAGACCTGCGTCGAGCATGGATTATAAAACAGTTTCAACACATTCAACTATAATAAAACTTAAAACGAATAGCACATTTGAAAAACTAATTTCGACTATTAAGAGTCCACACTAGTCACTCAAAAGGACCCGGATGATATTATTAATCCTATGGGGAAGTTATTTTCAAATATCTTGTTTGGATTTTAATATTTTTACATGAATTTTTTTGCATATGATAGATGAGGACGATCTACATCCGGGCTAGTTTTTACTTTTTTGATTTTGGTTATAGATTTTTTATATTAGGATAGTTTCAATTACAGAACCGGTTCCAACCGGTTCCGAAAGTGAAAGTACTTTTTTTTTTTAAATCGGAAACCAAAATCGAAAAAGTAAAAACTGAAGAGATGAAGAATACATACTATGCACACCATATTCTACAGTAAGCATCTTGTAGTGAACCTCAGATATACAGTAGCCTCCCGCTTAACCGGCCTAAACGGGACCGAGGGTTAGCCGGTTAAGAAAAAACCCGCCCTCTGCTTTTTTTACGACTACATCACTAGTTGGAAAGTGTTAAAAAGTGCAACTAACCTGTGACCAAAGTTGAGTGACATTCTTTCCTTGCTTTCTAACAATTGCGACCAAAATTATCAATAATAAGGTCCATCTCCAATCACAAACAGATTTGAATTTTTGTATTATTTCAGTGCTTTTTTTCTTACTTTTTTCAAAGATTTGGGGAGGCGCACACGGGCCTATGGATATAACCAGTTTCTTTTTTTTTCTAAAGTTTGGTTAGGTATTGATTGATTTGGTAACTGTTCGCTCAAAACATTTTTCTGAAACCACATGAAAAAAATATATCTATAAAAACACACACAGTTCACACGAAATATTAATCAGCAGGACTGCCAAATGGTCCATTTTTGAATACTACTTTTTTTTTATAAAAACCTTCTTTTTAGATTTTTTTTGCAAGTTTTGTAAAAAATAACTTCGAATGTTATTATAATTGCAAATTTTCTAAGAAAGGTACCACGAAATTATTTTAGGAAAAATCGGTATTAAACAAACGAGCCATTTGGGAGCCTGGAATAACTATGTTTTCAGCCATAAATCGCAATCGCAATCACTATCTACTCAATCGCTGTCATATAATGGTTTTGTGAAAATTTGATTTTTGATCCAACGTTTCATGCTGTTGGTTGCGGAGTTAGGTTGCTTTCACTTAAGGCTGTTAGTGAGTCAACTTCCGATTTGCCCTCGCTAATGTTAAACCTATGGGAGTAGATTACATTCCTACATTTAAAATATTTCCCCAGGAAATATATATTTTTAACTGCTTTTTTGTGTACTCTTCTTAAATGTCGCTTTTTTTCTTTGTAGTCACAATATTTCTAGATTATTTACTTAATTTGATTTGAATTTGTTAAAAATCTTACTCATAGCCGTCTTTTTTTGCACAAAAAATATTAAATTTCATTGTAAGTTACTATTTGCCTAAAAATCTACTAAATGTCTAATAAGGAAAATACTGCAAGTCGATCGTTTTTTTTACTTTTGTCCCGCTATATTTTCAAAATCTTACAATGTGCGACGGTACCTGCATTTAAGTTTGATTACATTTTACATAAGAGTACTTTGAACAATTTAAGGCAACAATTCAAAATGGGTTTCCTAATTGTCACCAACTTTACGCCCTGTCGAGGAGTATCTATATTTCCAAACATATGTGGTTTTTAATTTAATCTGTACGTTTTTAAAATTTATCTTTCATTTGTGGTACCATGGGATGGCCGCATTCATGTTAAACACTATGCCAGTGAACGCTACACTGTTAAAAATCTGTAACTTTTGCTGCATAGTTACTCCATCGCTTTTATAGAAAACGAATACTTGACTATATTATGGATCATTCTCATTGGTCGGAATAGAGATATTCTATAAAAGCAGGGGAGTATGCAGCAAAAGTTGCAGATTTTTAACAGTGTATGTCTTACGGAGTGCATTATCGAACGTCATAGTGAACGAAACACCCGGAGTTATGGTCTAGGATGCGATTGCGTATCGTGGACGATCGCAGCTGCTACGAATTATGGGTAATCTGAACAGCAACAGGTACATCCGTGAAGTGCTGGACCCTGAAGTCGTTCCTTTCCTTCAAGGCTTTCCTGGAGCTATCTTTCAGCAGATAATTCCCGCCCGCATGTTGCAAGGAATGTTCAAGACTTTTTGTCAGCAGAACACGCACTGCTTCTTTGATGGCATGCGTATTCGCCGGATATGTCGCCTATTGAACATGTGTGGGATTTCGGTGGTCAACGTCTCGAGCGTCATCCTCGTCCTACAGCTTCTACAGATGAACTTTGGGTACGCATACAAACAATTTGTAAAGCTCTTCCCCAGGCAACCATTCAAAATTTGTTTGACACCATTCCACGTCGTATAGCAACACTTATTGCAGCATTGGTGGCTTCACCCGATACTGATTTCGGGCACTCAATATTGTTTTTTTTTCTTTGAAAATATAATCGTTTGTTTGTACCTATACCCGTTGTTTGTGTATTAAATTCCATTTAATTCTGATGACTCCTTCATGGTGTTGCAATTTTTACGAACAAGAGTTTATATATATATATTTTTTTTTTTTTTGGGGGGGGGGGGGGAGGAGGATAATACATTTTACTTTTAGTTTACTTCCTTACAATCTTTTCCATATCAAATTTAAGTTGATCATTTCACTATTTTATTAAAACAATTCAAGAATTCTCATTGGATTTCAATATATTTTATGCCACTAATTTACTATTTAAATATAATTGGGATTATTCAAGAGAATTTTTATTGATTGCATTTAGTATATTCTGCGAAACGAGCAGTTACGTTTAGATTTAAAATTAGAATGAATTATTTTTAATATGTTGAGATGATATGTCAGCAATTTTTCTCAGTATGAAACTCTTGTAACGATAAAGTGGCTAGGACTCTGTTTTTAGCAAATTGATTTTTATTACATTTTAATCTCGGTGGTGGTACGAAATGAACTGAAATTCTAATAAATTATTCATTGCATACAAATCATTTGCAAATTGTTATTTGAAATGATATGCTTCTACTTATTTCGATCATTCTTTTGAAAAAAACGAGATCAAAGTATCAGTCAGAAATGTGTGCTTTTTATATTCTGAAGAATATATTTTTGATGTAACTTTTAACAGAAATATGTTCTTTTAAATTCTGGAGAATGAACTTGGTACAGTAACTTTTTATCACACATTAAATCTTTCCACGACTTCCTGCTGTCATCTGTACTGAAAGAAAATATAGATGTTTAGCCGTCTTGGTCTGTATGAGTGTGTGAGATGACTAGGGAGATATACAGTCGTGGAAAGAAAAGCAAACATCCTATACCAACTCTGCAACTAATTATATTAGAAGAAAGTTACTGGTACCAAACGATTGGAAATAAAGTCTACTTTTAAATTGTGTTTATAAAATTTGCTTAGGGTACCATCTACAAATCAAAAACGGACCAAACATTGTCTTTTTGAAATGGCAACACCCAATTTGGCGTTATATTTTAAATCATTGGTTCAAACTATACCTAGAAGCGAAATTTCAAGTTATTTGGATGATAAGTTTTCGAATCATAAATATTCAAAATTTAGAACATCTAATGTTAAATTATATTTTGATACTTTTATGAATATCTCCTGAAATTATAATCCTAATGTGATAATTTCTTTGTTTGGTTATAATACTAAAAATCCCAAACATAAATACATTGAATTTGTAATTTAAAAAATTTTATTATATGAATTATGAATTATGAAATTAATATTCTAAAAAAATATGAATTGCAACCTACGATATTTTTGATATATTTATATTTATTATGTCCTGCTGTATACGAATTCTCAATTTCAATTCTTTATTGCAAGTAGTTTTCGAATTATGATTAAAAATCACCAAAATCATAGTTTTAGTCTATAGTCTATGATGTGCAGAAAAGCATAATTTGAAAAAAACATATATTTTACTCATTTTATTGAAATATTTAGGCTGGCAATTGTCAAAACACATTAAAGAGTGAAATGGTCATAATGTCAAGAAAAAAAAAATTAATAGAAGTGTCATAGTTATTCCACAGTCATTCCTACAATCGAGTACCGAACTTCAATCTGGATACAAGCACTAAAATATTCTCGTTTTAAAATAATTAATTTCTATTAAACTAATCGTACGAATTTCATGAAAATTTGAATTTAGGCTAATTGGAGGGTGTAGAATTCATTTATTGTGTCAAACTTGGGCATTGCTATTGAAAAAAAAAAAGAAAGTTTGGGCTCGTTTTGATATGTATATATGGCCCACTACGAAAATTTTATATACATCATTTCAAAGTAGACTTTATTTCCAATCGTTTGATACCAGTGACTTTCTTCTACAATAATTTGTTGCACAGTTAGCATGGGGTGTTTACTTTTTTCCCCACGACTGTACCACATGTAGAGGTCTGAAAATTTGGCTGAGGGCAGTACAAGGCAGGTCCGTCCGAAATCACCTGAGACTGGGATTTTTTATTTTTTGTTAATTAGTCGCGATATTAATTAAAAACTAAAATGAAAACGTGGCCAAAAAGACATAGTTTTCCTGCAGCCGTTACGGAGTTTGCTAGCAGAGAAGATATGAAGGGTAATGCGGTTTTTTTCACGCTATTCGAAGCCCTGTTAAGGTCAACTGTTACGGAATAAAGAAATATGCCAAACCATATGTGCGTACTTTACGTTTTCTAACAGCGCAATCCGTTAAAAAAAAATACGTTTACCTGTCCTTTCAATAATAATAATAATAATAATTCAATAATGATAAAAAAAAATTCCGAATCTGTGCATTCTTTTTCACGTTTCTGAATACGCGCATCCACTGAACTAATCGAAATGCGCTATTACGAAAAATACCCACCTGACAAGCGTATTTTTAACGTTTTTTAAACCCTTTTAATCTTTAAAACGACGTATTAAAAAAAATTAATACTAACCTTCTCAAGAATTTCTTTTCCGAATCCGTTTTGGAGTTTTCACCTTTTTTCCCGTTTTAATTTTCCTTTAGAACATTTTCGATTTCATGTATACGCTGGGAAACCTACATTTTTAACAGAGAGAGAGAGAGAGAGAGAGAGAGAACGTTCTGAGCTTAAAAGAAGGAGGAGGTGTAGTGGAATTTATATTATTTACTTTTTCTCAGGAACTTTTGGTCATAATTGAAAGTTTAATGTATTCAAATGTCAGAAATTAAATCTGCAATCACTATAACGAGGACACGTAGTTGGTTTTTAATAGATTTTCATTTAAAAATATAAAATCATGCAAATTCGGGGATGTACGCTGCCGAAGGCAGTGAGGCTTCGAACTTTAGATGCGTTTGGAAAGACTTTCGTTTAAATACATAAATTCATTCAACACTGATTATCTTTAAGGTTGTTATCACGGGTCCGGACTATGCCGGTCTTTCGTTTAAAAATATAAAATCATAACAGACTGGAGCGTGCGTATATCACGCCCGGACTACGCTGTCGAAGGCAGTGGGGACGCCAACCCTAGGTTCATTTGGATAGATTTTCATTTAAATTTATAAAATCATACAAATTCCAGGGTGTATGCTTCCGAAGGCAGTGAGCTCTCAAAATCATCGTTTGAAAAGATTTTCGTTTAAAGATATTAAATCATTCAACATTGATTTTAGGTATATTTTAGGTTACCATGACGAGCTCGAGCAACATCGAGCGGATCAGCTATTTGCAAATAAAATAACTATATAAGAAATTTCCATGAAAAAAAAAATATTTATTGCTCTTTAAAATATTACAAAAGGAATGCTTTTAGAAAGAACGTTTGCGGGGTAGTAATAACAATTTGATTTCTCGTTTTTTGCACGAGGAAAATCACACAGGTGGTGTGTAAAATCGAATCTACACTTATACTGAATACTTCTCATAGTTGCAGCCAACATGTTAACCATGATGCCAGGAGGTTGGGGGCGAGTTTGTACGTCGCCACTATTTCTGAACACTATTCTTCGTCTCATTTAATTACAGAATTTCTGTCATTAAATAAGGCGAAGGTTACAGTTCGGAAATAATAGTGACAATTGGCCTGCTTCGTCTTCCACTAAATTCTAAAATTATTTTCATCAAAAGAAAAAACGTAAAAGTTACTGGCAGAACAGTTTCCTGGGCTATCTTACAACATTTGAAGAAATTTCTTTGTTATTTGACAAATTTCCGTATTTTTACTGGAGAATTTCAAGAATTTTTGAGCTTAGATTCTAGAGGTTTCGGTAATTTGAGGGAAAAAGGACATTCATAAAATTTCCGTTTCTGAACTAAAATATTCTGGCAGCACAGTGGTTGGAACGCCCGTGTGATTGCACGAAATTGCAGCTTAAATTGAGGGAATTCATTGGAGGAGTGGGGGGTTAATATTAATAAAATTATGATTATACGTTAAGAAAACAATTTAGAAATCTTGAATAGGTAGTTTAAATATTGCTTTTTTCTTTCCTGTTGCATATCTTAAAAAGAAAGAAAAAAATCTATTACCACTTGCCACAAAACTGTCTAAGAGCTGAACTTATTTTCGAAATGTTTGAAAGTTAATCAAATACTTCTCTTCAACCAAATGACAAGTTCTTTCATTCCAGCTTTGTTGCAATACCACTTTTGTAGCCAAAGACTTTTTTTCCTTCAGCTAATCCAATATTCTTTCATTTTTTCTCTGAATGCATTCCTTCCTTTCCTGCCCCACCAGTGGCGAGAGGTTCTGCTCTCGAAGCTGGTAGACGGGAAGTGCTGGGTTCGAACCCAATCGCGCCCGTTGGCCTAATCGTTCGGAGTTTTCGTGGTTTTCTTCGAACCTTGGATTTCCAAGCGTTAATACGGATTAGGCTCCCTTAGAAAGATCCACATGAAGGGCACCCCCCCCCCTTAGGACCTATATCCCTCGTGTTGATAATTGGCCGTCATAAACACAACCAACCTTCTTTTCCTTGTCCCTTTCCTAATCCAATTCTTTTTTTATTTTTTTTTTTTAATTTTCTGTTGTCATATCTTTAACACGCTGAGTGCCACGGTGACTGACACTGAAGCGCTGAAAGATTTACAATGTTTTACGTAATTTTTAAGAAAGTATAATCCTGTAATAAATAAAAGGTAGGTAAATTTTAAATAAATGTTCAGTAATTACTTAAAACAATATATATATATTTAGTTTTATATCCTATTTTAGACCGACAGTCATCGGTGAATGATGCTTTTTAAACGGAAAGTTCACTGTCAGTCACCGGTGACTGACGTGGCGTTTAAAGTTTTAAGACTGCTAGTCACTCATCTTCCGAATTCCCCTCACTAATGTTAAGTGTATGGGAATTCGTATATTTAGAATATCTCCTCAGGAAATTAATGTTTTTAAATGCTTATTTCTTTGTACTCTTCTTAGAAGATGTTTATTTTTTTCTTAGTTTTCAAAATATTTCTGAATTCTATGTTTAATTTAATATTTTATGTGTTAAAAGTTGACGAACTGTAAGTAAGATTTTAACACTTCATATATAAAATAAAGTACATATTTTAGAAATATTTTGAGAACTAAGGAAAAAAGAGACATCCTTTAAGAGGAGTGCAGAGAAAAAAGAGTTAAAAATATTAATTTTCCGAGGAGATATTTTATGTATACGAATTTAGCAAACGCGCATAGACTTATATTAGTGAGGAGAATTCGGAAGCTGAGTGACTAGCAGCCTTAAATGTATTCTTCAACTAATTCTTATACAACTTCTTCATTTACCTCTACTGTTATGCTTTGCTTAAGGCTCTTCTTAAATCCAAAGGGACTGACACATTTTTTAATTCAATTTTGTTCGAAACGTATGAAACTAGTAGGTGTTGTTTGTTATTCAGATACTATGTAATCGAAAGACGTTTTTCATTTTTTGGTAAACGCAAAAGATCTTTAAGAAAATATTGTCAAGGTGGGCGTTTTGAACAAACTTTTCCATACGTGGCACCACGTAACAGGAGAAGAACCGGTCGTCACGTGAGTACAGTTGCTTATAACTCGATAAGTAATTTATTTATCAAAGAATGGAAAACACATTTCGACTCCAAATTGCTTCGATACTCTGACAATTTTATGCCTGTACGTTTAAAAATGAGTCAGAAAATATGTCAGAATGTTTCGCCTTATTCAGCAGGGGATTTGAGAACCGCCGAGACTAATACTAAAAGAGATTTGTTTTAGTATGTGAGCATTTTCAAAAGAAAGGTCCGTAGCAGCATCTTCCAGTATCTTGATCATTGGAAACAATATATTTTTTAAATCTTGCTATAAATCCTTGACTATAAATATTTCAAGGAAGCATTGTGAGTCGCCCCGGTTACTTTGTACAATGATTTGGTAATAATTTAAATAGCTTGAAAGATAATTATAAGGATCCTTCTAAAATTCCCTCATAGTCAGTCTGATAAAAGAAGTTGCATCAAAACATCTTTGGAAATGTTGAAACAGTTTTAAAAATGCTTTGAATCTGAACGTGGGTACGTTATGTTAGCGTGTATATCCACTAAAACATCCTTCAGACGAATCTATGTTCGTTAGTCGAGGCATGAAAACAGAAAAAAAAATCTTCGTTCGATGAAAAATTCGTTAGTTGAGGCATTCGTTATCTGAGGTATCATTGTAACTGTAAGTGGCATAATTAAGTTTATAAATGAGAATTTTGACAGAAGTATTTTTGAAATCTTGAATTTTTCTGATGACGCTTTTTATTTATTTATTTTTATTATTATTTTTTTTTTCAGTGCACTGCCACTTGTGGAAACAAAGGATTTCAGACACGAGGTATCCAATGTGTTTGGCACGGAGCTCAGGAGCCGGCACCGTCTTCAGCATGTAAAGGAAACATGCCTAGAACGTCTATACCCTGTGGTAGGGTACCGTGTCAAGAAGGTATAATTTCAATAGTTAAGAGCCTATACTAGTCACGCGAAGAAACGAGAACGCTTAATGTTAATCCAATGGGGGCATTATTTTCAAATTTCTCGCTTGGATTTTAATATTTTTGAATGATTCTTTTTGCATAGGAAAGCTGAGGGCGATCTATAACCGGGCTAAATTTTACTTTTTTAATTTTGGTTTCAGATTTAAAAAAATACTTTAAATTTCGGGACCTGTTGGAACCGGTTCTAAAATTGAAACTATCCTAATATAAAAAAATATATATATGACAAAAATCGAAAAAAGTAAAAACTAGCCCGATTAGAGTGAGACTTCAGCTATAATATACAAAAAGAATCATTCAAAAATATTACAATCCAAGCGAGATATTTGAAAATAGCGTTCCCATAGACTTAACATTGGCATTTTTGTTTCTTCCCGTGACTAGTGTGGGCTCTTAAGCCTTAGAAGTGAATATAATAAATTTATATTTTTATTTCAATGTAGTTCAACGTAAAAAAGCAAGAGTTTAGGCATCGTGTGTTGATTATTCCCGAGCCGTTTCAGAAATTCAGTTGAACATGATATACTAAAATGTTTGCAGTCGGAATTAAGTATGTAGAATTTATAGTTTGCTGGGGTATGACTGCCCTAGACCCTTACTTTTACTGAAATACTAAAATTCTCCTTTACTTATTTTACCATCAAAAGATACGTTCTTTCTATCATCTTCATACTCTCAAAATTTGTAAAATAATTTAGTTAGCCGATGAACGTATGGTAAATAATTAGTAAAAGGGTAAAAATTTCCCTTTAAACCCACATTTTATTTATCCGGTTCTAAAGGAATAAATTTTAATTAATTACTCAAAGATATTCATTTTAATAAAACACATTTATTTTGATTCAATTGCAAATATACAACACACAATATTTATTGGAGAATGTCCTATTTTGGTATTTTAACTTATATTTTCAGACTTAAATATGTTTAATTTCTAGCAGTTTTGCCTGATTTGAAGCAGGATTTATTGTTTATTGTCTGCTGCATACCGACTTCGACACCAAAAATTTAATAGCTAGCTACGTTTCAATGCGTGTTTCAAAGTCAACCCCTTGCTTTTGAAGGTTGCCAACTACGTTGGACATGCGCAGATGAATAACTCTCCAAATACAAGAATTACCGCGTTCTGACGATTTCCGGTTCTCGTACAGTTACGTCAGTCTTGGAATGCTGCACCTTGTATGTTGTTTACTTAGAAATCTTCTTTCACCTTTTTAAACGACGAAGTTCCATTTAGGTATTCTGGTAATGCTGGAAAGTGTTTCAGAATCTATGCATCTGAAACATGGTTTTTCTTTCTTGTTTAAAATACAAATATATTCAAGTGTAAGAACACATAAAAGATGGACTTTACCCATGTGACGTCAAAGTAGGTATATAAAAGGAAAACACCAATAAGCGTGCAGAATTTTTTAACGCTGCTTCCCCTTCAGCCAATAAACAGTCATTTTCGGAGGCTATATACCTACAGAGGCGTGGTTTTTGCCATTCCTTTGTAAAGTCCAAGCTTCTTAATCGACTTGCTACTAGTTGTTAAAACTTTATTCTATAACTCCTGTTAACTGCACTCAAAAAAGAATGACAATGTTTCCGTGAACCATGTAAGATTTGCCGGCGATGTTTACACCTACAAGGATTGCCCACAGACAGTGGGAGAGATCTTTGGTGGCTCTTTCGAAAAGCTCTTTCGCTTCCTGCGAGAAACTCGTTTTACTGCCCGTGCATCATGGCGTCGACACAGTATCTCCAAACCCAAGAGAGGAAAACGTTTCGTTGACGTCGGACGAGCGATATTCACTCGTGTTCCGTTGGCAGTTGTCATTGTGATGATGTCGTGTTGCCGATCACACGTATGTCCCAGAGATGCGCGGCGTGACAGGCATTGTGCTATGGCAGCCGTCATAAGCTTTACGTGCTGTGAGCGTTTCACAGGCTTTGCGTACTGGGGGTGTTTTTAGTGCTGCCATCTGTTGGTTTCGAGTGGAGATGATGAAGTGCGTGTTTGTTTGTCCAAATTCACCAATGTAGGTGATGTGCATGCCGACAAGGATTGAACCGGAGAACCCAAGGGCAGTAGGCAAAATCTTTAGTTCAGAGCAAAAGTCTAGCTCGGTCGCTTCCTGCGAGAAATTCGTTTTACTGACCGTACAAGATAACGTCGCCACAGATCCCCTATTCTCAGGGAAAATGGGAACGAATATCACTCCCCGAATGTCATATTAACCGGAAATCTTCAAAATGCTTATAAATGCCTTTTCTATTTAAAAGTATACTAGATAGTACCCGTCAAGATTTGGCGATAAATAATTTGAATGTTCTATTAGAAAAATTTTTGAATTTTGAATTAGTTGCTTTTAAATTAATTATCGAAATCGTGACAAATTTTTATATTGCATAAGTGATTCTTATTTCTGGAAGGCGAGCTAAAGGTGCTGTCAGTCTAACCACGGCCAAACTCGATCGCCTGCCTTATACGGCCTTCACAATTCCCCTTAGTTTCGGAATAATTAATGTTCTACTCTCACCGGCAGATGGCGTGAATACTTACTGTAAATAGAGTTTCTCTACTGTAAATAATGCTTATTAAATGTTACTTTTACATATAAAAAAATGAAAAACCACGCTCTATATGCGTTATAAGATATATATATATATATATTATATGTATATTTTCCCTCGGCGTTCTTTATACTATAAACAAGAAAAACTAAAATATTTTGAGATAAATAAATCCAATGCTTTAAGCAATTAAAAATATTTTAATTAGCACTCTACTATAACAACAAAAACAAAAATTATAAGTAAATTTTTACTTTTATTTACATTTAAATTCTTGATTATTTGAAACATTGAGAATTCTGACTGTAAACTACACAGTAAATAATATTTATTAGTTTCAAAATAGAAAATTAACCAAAACATTTTCAAAAACCAAACTCTACTCAAATCAGGATAACTTTTTAGAACATTTAATTATTTTTACACCATACTTCGGATGGAAAATATAGGTATATAAAGTTGGTTGTGGACAATTGCTTCAATAATTTTAAACATTGGAGGTACAAAAGATGAAGTATATTGGGAAATAGAAAAATAATAATTATTATAGTACTATTATGTTTAGGAACTATTATGTTTAGGAAAAAAAAAATTATTTTAAAGGAAATTGTAAAATCGAATATTTGAATTCTGGACAGTCATAGTATAAAAAATATAATATATATATATTTTTTAAAATATCTACACAATATTTAGTACATCGATTATTTTGCACGATTCTTAATTATTTAAAAAATATAGATATATGTAATTTGCAAACAAATTTCAATAATTTTGGCCATTATATGTGTTGATCTGAAATATACAAGCATATAGAAAAATAACAAACTTGCATATAAAATTAAATATTTTAACTCTGGACAGTCATTGTATTAAAGTACACGATAAAAATAGAAATATATTTACATATTTCATAATATAAACAAAATAAGCAAACATTTCGCCAATATTCGGCAAGAAATCATATCGATTTTTTTTTTTTTTTTTTTTTTTTTTTTTTTTTTTTTAACATGGAAATTTACACGATTCTTAATTATTTAAAAAATATAGATATATGTACATTGCAAACAATTTTCAATAAATTTGTCATTTGGCCATTATATGTGTCGATCTGAAATTACAAGCATATAGATATAGAAAATCAACACACTTATATATAAAATTAAATATTTTAACTTCGGACAATGATGGTATTAAAAGTATACGATAAAAATAAAAATATATTTACATGCTTCATAATATCAATAAAATAAGCAAGCCTTTTTGCCAATATCCGGCAATCAAATTATATAGATTTTTTTTTTTTTCAAAACAAGGATATTTACACGATTTTTAATTATTTACAAATATATATATCTGTACATTGCGAACGATTTTCAGTAAATTGTGGGTGGTGATCATGAAATACAAGGAAACAAAATAAATAAATAAATAAATAAATAAATAATTTTTACAGATTTCATTATTTCAGAGAATCAATAAATTGTTTTTTTTTCCTTTCTATATTATGTACTCCATTCATCCCAGAATAGCTTTTGCAGAAGGTTTAGAACACTGGTTAGAAATTACAGAATACTTTTTTCAGAATTTAAAAATATTAATTCGTAAGTCTATTTACCATACTCATATAAATAAATGTATCTGTAGATATATGCACGATCAATTTCTTGGATATATTTCAAACATTGAGAATTTTTACAATAATGCAAACTTTAAAAGTTTTCTTGTTAAAGAATTTTATATGAAGATGAATTAGCCTCATTTGTAAAGTTCCTTGCCATATTTTTTTTTAAATAATGGGCAAAAATTTTGCACATATTAACGAGCATATATTTATATATGCTCGTTTAAGTCACATTCCCACAAAGGGCTTTTTATTAGAAATTCTTGGAATTTTTTTCAGCGAATCGGAAGTACAATATAGAACACAGCAATGAACCATTTTTTACTAAATAAAGAAATCAAAAATCGCACTTTCATTCAAGTTATACCTAAAAAAAAAAAAAAAAAACCCACAAGAGTAGAGTAATGATTCCCCGAAAACAAAGGGGTTTCGACTATTTGTTACGGCCGTGTGGGATCGAGTTTGGCCGTGGTCTAACCTGTTGAATGAAGTGAAAGAACTTTAAGTTTATAATTTAGAACCAATTATGCTTGCCTTTTATCAGAAATTTACAAAAAAAAAATACTGGGCAGAGCATTTATTTTTACTTACTACAATCTCATTTTTTTGTTAAAATGAGATAAAAATAACAATATCTATTTTTATTTTTTTAACTACACGACCTTTAAAAGCTGCCAAGAATTTTATTTATATCAGTCTCATTCTCTAAAAGCCTAATTTTGAAACTTGATGCAATTAAGGATTTATAATATATATTTTTAGGGTTTCGTTCATATGACGAAACCCTATTCGTCTCGCTCCTCTGTCTGTCTGTCTGTCTGTCCGTCTGTCTGTCCGTCACAGAGCCCGTTCTCAGAAACTATACATGTTGGAGACTTGAAATTTTGAGTACTTATAGCTGAACACCTCACTTGAAACGACAAATCCTAAAATTTTGAAAAAGTCTTAAATTTAACCCTTTGGACTCCCACATGTGTATTTCAAACAATTCTGTCTAAGTCAGCCCCTAATAAGGTTGGAGCCATGAAATTCCTCATACTTATAGCTGAATACCTGAGCCAACAAAACAAATCATAAAATTTTGAAAAAAGTTTTATATTTAACCCTTTGGGCTCCAACTTGTGTATTTTAAGCAATTTTTTTTAACAGAGCCCCTAATTAAGTTAGAGACATGGAATTTTGAATTATTATAGTTAAACACATGAGCCCACATAACAAATCATAAAACGTTGAAAAAGTGTTATATTTAACCCTTTGGGCTCCAATTTGTGTATTCTCAGCAATCCTTTATAACAGAATTCCTAATCAAATTAGAGGCATGCAATTTCATATTCTGATAGCTAAAAACCTCAGATCACACGACAAATAATAAATTTCGAAAAAGTTTTATGTTTAACCCTTTGGAGTCCAGCTTGTGTATTTTAAGCAATTCATTTTAACAGAGTTCCTAAGTGAATTGGGGACTTGAAATTTTGCATACTTATAGCTGAATTCCCCAGATCACACGCCAAATAATAAATTTCGAAAAAGTTTTATATTTAACCCTTTGGACTCCAGCTTGTGTGTTTTAATCAATTCTTTTTAACAGAGCCCCTAATTGTATTGGAGACTTGAAATTTTGCATACTTATAGCTGAAAACTTCAGATCACACGACAGATAATAAATTTCGAAAAAAGTTTCATATTTAACCCTTTGGACTCTAGCTTGTGTATTTTAAGCAATTCTTTCTAACTGAGCCCATAATTAAATTGGAGATTTGAAATTTTGCATACTTATTAGCAGAACACCTGAGGCCAGGCGACAGATCATAAAATCTTGAAAAAGGTCTTACATTTAACCCTTTGAGCTCCCACATATATATTTTAAGCAATTCTTTCCAGGGGCGGATCCAGAGAATCGTTTTTTTTTTTTTTGGGGGGGTGGGCGTTCCCGAGTGATATATAATCAACGTAGTCATAATTTCTGTTGCTCAGATCATTCCTTACAGTTAATTTTTAAATGAATATGAAATAATTAATGCGATTTGAAAATGTTACAGACTTTCGGTTATCCGACGTCCGATTAACCGAAACACTCGGTTATCCAACACTCTTATTACATAATCCCGCCCTCTCAAAATATGGTTTATTGCTACTTATTAGGTCGTAAAATTAAAAACGTTATAACAGAATTTATTTATTAAATATCTTATTTTTTTCTTTTTCTTTTTACTCTTGTACTATGGTAATTATTTATCTTATTTTTTGTTCTTTTAGTTATAGTGAACAACATTAATAACACAAGCCTGCGATGATTCTGTTTTTTAACTTTTGGTAATTGATTTTGATGTATTTTTTAGCACTGGATACGAAAATGACCTTCATTTTTAACCATCACGTCATGTTTACAGTAGAGTCCCAATTATCCGAGTTAATCGAACTTATACCTTTGGAATGGATCATTTTCTTCTGATGGGCTAATGGCTTCCATTATTATGAAACAGTCGTTATAAATGAAGTGTTAGGTGAAGATGAAAGTGCAGTCCTAAAAAGTTAGAACTCTGATTTTCTGGTCAGAATGGGGGGGGGGGGGGGGGGGGAAATGGCTATAATTTTTTTTGGAAAAAAAAATGGAAGCCATCAGTCCATCAGAAGAAAATAACTCTGTGAAAGCGGAAACTCCGATAATCGGGGTTCTACTGTAGTTCAGTTTTAAGACTTATAACATGCGATTTTATTTTACATAAAGTGACGCCATCCACATCCGCTGAAGAATTCATCATTTGCGATCCAGTGTTAAACAACATCTACAGTAAAGTACGCTTAAGACGTCACTATCACTGAATAATACACACACACACACAAAAAAAAAGAGATTTCGTCATTCAAAACACTCGACAAAAAATCGGCCATCTAAAGATTCACAAGCCTTCATTTGTTTGTATTATCATTATAGATATTTAAAATGAAATTTAGTTTCTAAAAGCTCCCTGTTTTATCAGAAATCTTTCATTTATATTTTTTGAAAATAGCACGTATTTTAACTTTTTTTTTTCAGTCTTTATGGGAAAATGGCAACAAAAAGATATAATTGCTATTTTTCTTTCACTTTCTACAGAAATAGAGTTCTTCCGTTGCCAATATTAAGCAAATGGCTCTAAAAACTACAAAAAAAAAAAAAAAAAAAAATTAATATTTCAAAAATAAATGGAGATGCAGTTTTCAAACAAATTGCATTATAAAGTACTTTTTTTTTTCGAATATGACGGTATAAACATTGAAAATGTGCGATGCTTAGAAGTTTAAAAAAATGCTATAGAGTATTTAATCGTACTGCTTTGTTTCACGGCTGGCTTCTGTAAGGTAACGTTATTTTTTTGAGGTGTCACAAAATAAGCTGGGAGAAAGAAATAGCATACCGTACCGGGGTCTAAAAATAGCGAAAATCTCTCAAAGCAATTTGTAAGTACAGCAACAAAAGAAGGTAAATGTTTTAAATACATCTGCCACAAATTTCCCAGCTTTATCAACCGCCAAAATAAAAGAGGATACCGAGATGAACCCCATTGAGAAGATTAAAAGAAAAGTGCGAAGCAGAGCATGAGCGGTTCAAAGAAACTTCCACGCATGGAATAAATTATAAGGATTTTAAATACACAATATTTTACATGTTTAACTGTAAAAATCCATAGTATAAGCAAAAAATGAATAAGCTACTATGAAAAAAAGTTACGCCTATTTTACAGCAGCAGATTTTCGCAATATTTCGACTATTTAAAAATTTGCGATTTGTGAAAAATCCTGACGTGATGGTATGGTAAAAAATGAAGGTCATTTTTGGATTCAGCACTAAAAAATACATAAGAACCAATTTACCGTAGCTGAAAAACATAACAATCACATCTATTTTTTAATATCAGATTTCTGGAAGAGAGTAATCTCTGAAAAAGGATCGCCTTCAAATTTCTGAAGGCGATCCTTGAAAATCAAAATGTGTCATTTAAGTGGTGTTTATACCTCTTCATAGGCGCGAATCGCCCCCCCCCCCCCTTGGTTAAAAAAATATAAATCCATCGATTATCACGAATTGCGGCAAATGGGTGCCGAAAAAAATCGATTTCATAAATCGTTCGCAGGTCAAAGGATCTCGCAAAAACGCGAATTTCGTCAAAGGATCGCGCAAAACGCGAATTTCGTAAAGGAAGCGCGGAAAAAACGCGAATTTCGTCAAAGGATAACTAAAAAACGCGAATTTTGTCAAAGAATCGCAGAAAAAAAAACGCTAATTTCGCCAAAGGATTGCAGAAAAAACGCGAATTTCACCAAACAATTGCGGAAAAAACGCTAATTTCGCCAAACAATTACGGAAAAAATACTAATTTTCGCGAAAGAATCGTACAAAAAACCGCTAATTTCGCGAATTTCGTCAACAGATCTCAGAAAAATGCGAATTTTGTCAAAGAATCGCGAAAAAAATACGCGAATTTCGTCAAAGGGACGCGGAAAAGACGCACAATTAACACCAGGAGGAGCGCATCCACGGGGGGGGGGGGTTCGATCGAGGAGGCCGCCCCCCCATGATATAAATCCAACGCTTTTAACAACAGTTTTCGCGGAACACACAGACAAGCAAACGAAAACCAAACACTTTTCGGGTATCAATGGTAAACCTCTCTGACGTTTCGGCAATTAGTGAACAAAATAGGATTATGTTCAGTCAAAAGTCATATGGCGACATAATTTTTGACACTATGGGTTGAGGTGGGGGACGATGCCACTTCGTGTACCTTTTGTTGAATCTCTACAACATAAATATACAACGTTATTGCGGATCCCTTTAAAGTGTTGAACCTTTTTCGTTCATTCAAAGAAGCTACAATTCTAATTTCTGTATAACAATATTTTTGAGGAGTGCTTTATTGTTTGAGAAAAGAATGGGATTCATACAATTCCCAAAGAAAGAAAGAAACAAGAAAAAGAAAGGTCTTTTGAAAAATTCAAGCATCTTAATGTTTTCTGAAGACAGCCACTAATGTGTAAAAAATGTACTGTTATTGCCACCCACATTGGTAAATTTTAAGGGTATTTGATGAATGAACAAAAGAGGATTATATCCTAATCCCAGTCAGTTAAAAAGCGTATGGTGTGCTGATTTCTTTCTTATAAACCAACTTGGTAAATTTGTTCTTCTCTTCTTTGCCCCGATCGAACCCCCCGCCCCCCCCCCTTCGTAGATGCGCACCTAGGGGAATCTCTTCCCTGTGCTAATTGTGCGTTTTTTCCGCGGCCCTTTGACGAAATTCGCGTTTTTTCAGCGATTCTTTGGCGAAATTTGCGTATATTTTTCGCGATTCTTTGAAGAAATTCGCCTTTTTTCAGAGATCTGTTGATGAAATTAGCGTTTTTTGCGCGATTCTTTCGCGAAATTAGCGTTTTCCGCAATTCTTTGTCGAAATTGGCGTTTTTTTCTGCGATCCTTTGACATTCGCGTTTTTTCTGCGATCTTTTGACGAAATTCGCGTTTTTTTTTCGTGGTCCTTTGATGAAATGCGCGATTTTTTGACGAAAATCACATTTTTCCGCGCTTCTTTGACAAAATTCGCGTTTTTTCGCGATCCTTTGACGAAATTTGCGTTTTTCTCGATCATTTGACGAAATTGGCGTTTTTTGTGCGATCTTTTGACGAAATTCGCGTTTTTTGCGACCCTTTCACATGCGAACAATTCACGAAATTGTTTTTTTTTTCGGAGATCATTTGTCGAAATTCGCGATAATCGTTGGATTTTGGTCATCTGATATATCATTTGACAACCCTTCTGCCACTCTTTCATTTTATGCACAATAGCCTTTCATATTTTATTTCCACTTGGCCAGGAGGGCTTTCCTATTTTAAGTTTTATGGTCCAATTTCCTCGACTAATATAAGTGCGAATAGGTTCTAAAACGGAGTTTTGTCGGGCAGACGTTTGTTTAGAATAGAGTGTACTCCCTAGTTGCGAATTGTGGAGCTAACAGATTTTGCAAAAGGATAATGTTTTGAAAGAAATATTAAACGAAACCCTCTGTGCGATCTCTGATCACACTTACCCACTTGTTTATTACTTGAATTCTATTTTACTTTTTTCTTCATTTTTTAAATATTAAACCTTGGATATCAATATAATTTATTTTATAGTTCTTATATGAATATTTTCCTTTATTTCCGTTTTATTTATTTATTTATTTATTTATTTTTATGGAAAAGAATGGCAAACTTTTCCTTCTGACACTTATATATTCTTGATAATAGTAAAAAAATGTAAACAAAAGTTGTAGATCAGCTCAATTTATTTAATTGATAATTGCATGCAAAATATTTTAGGTTAAATATTTTAAATATAAAATTATTTTTTCAAAATATTTGAGTGTTAAATTTTATTTAATGATAAACCATTCAAATAATAAAATCAAAATAATATAACTTTTCTTAATAAAATATGTCATTATCGAAATGAATTATCACCAAAAAGGATACAGAAATCATTTTGCTGGGCATTGGGCTCTAACCTGTGTCGTCTACAAAAGTTCAGAGCTTTAAACTGGTGCTTTAGACCACTCGGCTAACCAGACCTGCACTACCTTTCCTCTAAATGGAAGTTCTAGTAAATTTAACTTCACACATGCGCAAATGCGTTAATTTTTGAGTCTTATCTTACAGAATCAGGTTTACGCTTTAATATATATGATATCGAACTTATGAAAATTTAACAATTATTCATCGCCAGTTGTAATGAAATGTTAATAAATAAATACGAAGCAAATTAAAGAAAAAAAAATAGAAATAATTCTACATGAAATCCTACAGTTCTAAAATTTCAAATAGTTTGATTATACCTTAAAAACAGAATCTTTGTGCTTTTCTTCTGTTACATTTTTTAACACATCATCAACGAAGTTGAAAAGTGCTTATAACTTCGGTTTTCCAGTCCACCTATCGATGCTCTAATGTAAATATACTCAGATTGCCCTGTAATTTTTATATTTTACAGAAGTTTACTATAGAACGGTTGCTATTGAAAATGAAGCACGTAGCTTTTATAGTTTTTTTTTATAGGGACAGTCAAAAGTATTCCGTTACATTATGGTCAATGGGAAAAAACCGTATCAAATGCATTTTAATGGTGTTACATCAATTCAAAGATAATGAAATTGATTTGTATGTATGAAGTACAGTAAAACATCTATTCTATAGAATGTAGGATGCAAATCATTTATTATTCACTTAAAAGAATTCCATTACATTATAATATATGGTGGGAGAGGAGGGGGATCGGTTGCAGTGCAAGATACTTCAAACATAATGAAATTAAAAGGATGTCTGAGGTGCACTACAGCATGTTTTCTATAGATTACTAGATGTCACCCGTAACGTCGTTCACGTAGAATTAAGAGAAAAATAAATGCATTAATAAAGCGAAACATTTTACTCCCGATAATCAAAAACATGTGTATGACATTAACCAACTCTTAATCACATTTTCTAGGAGACAATGCTTTCTTATTTATAGGAGCCTTGACTCAATCATAAAACAGGTGAAATTTTGTGCCAAATAATACAAACAATCGCGAAAATGAAACTGCAACCAATGAAAAAAGGTGGGTCAAAAGTAAAATCGTGGAAAGCGAGGAATTTCTCTGACGAAAAACAACGCTGGAAGAATTCTACTACAACAATGTATTTTAGGTGATATTTGGTGAGAAAATTGTATATATATGCATTGCGTCCTATAAATCTTTACAAAAATCTATTATTTTTAAAAAGAATATTTTTACAAATAACAGTAAATTTTTACTCTTTTAAAGCTAAAAGAAATGTGGAATTAAAATCCGGTTGCTAAACCCACGATTTACAAACGTGCCTCCAATATAGTTCGCGGTCCCTTAATTTCTATACTGGTCGAGAGAAAATTATGTTACCTTGACACAATCATATTAAACCTTTATGTTTTACGAGCGAAAATGAAACTTTATTTTTAAAAATAAATAATTTATATTTATATTTTCTGAAACGAACGACTATAAGAATTAATGCTCGTTATTATTATTTTTTAAGGCAATCTAGTTTCTTTTACAGTTCTTAAAAATGAAAATAACTATTTAACGCAAGTCATGGCGTAATTTTCAACATGGATAAGTTTCTGGTGCATATTATTGACATTTACTATCAATTTTCTTTTAAAGGGATCTCAGGACTCTTAAAGTTTCAAAACTTTAGAATTTTAATTATTTTATATTTTAAACTCCTAACTTTTCTGAAACTTTTGATATAATTGTTTTCTCGAAATTCCTATTAGAACAGAAGTTATGGCTTTTACAGTTATACCTGCTCAATAGCTAAAGCGGCATTTCCGAAACTTTGAAATCATTCTTCTGAAAATGACATTTTTGGGCATAACGCGCAGAATATCTCAAAAACTTCTCAATATTTTTTTCGTGAAATTTTTGAAATAGATGTTTTATGTTAGTCTGTATAAACTGAACCTAAAATTTCCTTTTTATTAATTAAAAAAAATATTTTTTCGTGTGATTATACTGTTGAAATTTTGCATTAGCTAAATACAACTTTGTATTAAAATTATAAAAATGCTTTAAATACAACTTTATATAGGTTCAGGTTAATTATTATAATCTGAAATATAATTAGGCAGCAAAAGTTTCATTCTTGCAAAATTTATTTTGTAATCGTGCGCGTGAGATGTGTTACCAATTTTCTGCTTTACTGACTTTTACTTTGTCTGACAGTTTGAAGCCCCCTATGAATATTAATTCTACATTTTATAATTTTTTAAATATATGAAGAGAAAGAACATACTTATACCTTTCATTTCCCTAAAAATTGTGTTTTAAAATTATATGCATTTTAAAATATTAAATGTTAAATATGATCTCTTTTTTTTTACTTCATTTTTTCAAATTTTAAGAGTCTTGAGACCCCTTAAACTTTTTGTAAAGTATTTCAGTTTTAAATTAAAAATTAAATCTTTTTGTTATATTTTTGTGCGCAGACGATAAAATTTCAAATATTGATAATAATTTTCTTTAAATAATAACTGATACTATAACTCAAGACCATTTTATTTCAACATCAAAGTATATCCGTTTTATTTTCCATATATGACGTCATATTAGCCTGCCTTCCGTACTTACTCATATTAGTTCAGCTATATTATTAAAAATACTTGAAAATTTCCATTATATTTCCAATATGACGTCATATTCATATTTTTTTAATTTCATTTTCCTTTTTCACGTGAAAATCTTTCAATAGAAAATCAATTATCGAGGAGAAAATATTATTCAGAATTTTTATTTTTTGACAATGCAATGGAAAAAGCAAAATGGTTAAATTTTATAGGAAAATATCAATTGATTCTCTATGAAAAATAATGAAATTTTGAATTATTAAGAAAAATATTTGAATAAAATAAATAAAACATAGTCTATGTTCATATTTCGGATTATAATCCCTCTATATGCAAAGCTACAAAAGCATTAATTCATGCGTTTGGACGTTGACTTCATTCAAACATTCACGCACACTTTTGCATTTATAACATTATAAGAATGGAGTGTGTATCATTTACCATTTATTTACAGAGACTCACTAAAGAATTCCGGTACTGGACTGATTATGATCGATATTTGCTGGAAGTGCGCTTTACCGTTGTGGTATGCATTTTCAAATATTTAATTTTTTGTGTATTACGTGATGTATATAAATACTGTAGATAATACACAGGGCTGCACGATAGAATTCGCAATACATTGCCGTATAAGGGCAGTAATTGCTGAAAATGGATTTTCTTGAGTTATGCATTTTTCTAAAATTGATATTTATATATGGTATTTCATTGTAAGACTAAATGAAATTTTAAAATAAGTTAATTCTGTTAGTGTTTAATGATTTTTTCGCTCTTGTCCTTTATTCATACAATATTGCTTATTTTCTATTTCAGCGGAAGAAGAAGACTGCTATGACCAGTCAACGTACTGCAATGTTGTGAAACAGACTAAGCTTTGTGAAATTAGTCAGTTCCGTTTGCAATGCTGCGCGTCTTGTGGCAGAAAAAAATAGAAAAATCATGGTAACCAGGAGAATTTCAAAAAGGAAATTTCACAAGAACAATTGTGTTTTTGCGTTCACCTAAATTGGATTTTGTTCCTCCCTACAGTTAAAGTGAAGTTCAAAATATCTTTTTTTTTCTAAATATGTGCTATGATTTTTAAATTTGCTCATTAAGAAAGCAGTGCATTCACAAAACAAAGACTACAACAATACCAATATCGTAATAGTATTCCTCCATCTTACTATGGGTCATGAACTGCAAGCCTATTTACCCCTTTATCGCAGTAACTATATTCTTTCGATGATTTTATTTTTTTAAATATTAAACTCGTACTAAAGTTATGAGTTAGTAACAGTCGAGAGAAATAAAAATATAAATAAACAAAGGGAATTGAATGACATTAAAAATTGTGTTCTCAGAAGCACTGTTTGGTTCATCTGTATTGCGTCTTGTTCTCTTTACAATGATACTTATGTCGAAAATGTTTTTTCTCTAACTATTTTCTTTGTCTTTTAAATGTGCTCATCAAGAAAGCAATATATTCACCAAACCATCAACCGCAATAATGCCATTGTCGTAATCATATTCCTTTGTTTTGTATTTTTGATCCTGAAGAACCAGCATTTTAACCCGCAAAAAATATGTTCTTTCGATAGCTTTTAATTTGTTAGATAAACTCACCAAATATTATGATTTAATAACAGGTAAAAAATTAAAAGCATAAATGATGAGGCAAAAGGAATTTGTCTTTAGAAGTTTTTGTTTTCAGAGACACTGTTTAGTTCGACTGTCTTAGATTTTGTTGAAATATCTTATTTTTACAGTTAAAAAGTGAAGTTCAAAATATATTTTCTATAACTGTGTGTTTTGACTTTTCAATGTGTTCATTAAAGGAGCAATACGTTCAGTAAAACAGAGACTCAATAATACCAATATTATAATGATGTTCCTTTACCTTCCTTTTTGGATCTTGGAAAACTAACACATTTACCATTGATAAGTATGTTTTGTCAATGGCTTTTAATTTGTTAAATATCGTAGTATAGGTTACGATGCTCACTGTTTGCGTCCTTTATTTTACAGTTTTAAATCTTTGTAAAAAAAAAAATCATGTTAAGAATTTGTGAGAACCAATTGAATCCTGTTAATGTCTTCTATATATTTTTTATATGTTTTGAAAGACATGAAGCTTATTAATATTAAAAATTCCGTAAAACAAAATCTGTTAGCATTTCAATGTGAAATTATATGTTCTTGGGTTTCCTTATACAACTATCTTTTTACTTTATAATAAACTCTATATGATAGATTAATTTTAACACAGGTATTCTAATTGATAAACAAATCATATCGGATGTAAATTTCCAACTGGGCGAAAAATGTCTGGACCAGGATTAGAACCAGGGATCTCTTGGCTGAAGCCGCCAATGCTCTACCATCTGAGCTAAAATCCAGATGCTATAATCAATAAGATTAGCTGGGTGAAAACGTTCCACCAAATTCGTCTGGAGTTCCATTACCTGTGATTTATTCTGTTGAGCTGAACCAGATTTCAGACCAGATGCTATAATCAATAAGGTTAGCTGGGTGAAAACGTTCCACCAGATTCGTCCGGGATAAGTCAGATGGTAAAGAGCATTGGCACTTCAGCCAAGAGATCCCTGGTTCGAATCCTGGTCTGGACATTTTTCGCCCAGATGGAAATTTACATCTGATATGAACTGTATATGATCTAGCATCATATTTATTTTCTAAGAACAAATATAGGACAAGTTCAGGTATTGAATTTGCTTTAAAAAGCTTGAGGGAATTGTTATAATTTTAAATTTTTTTTTATTTAATAGAAATTCCAGTTTCTGTGAGAAAAAAAATTGAAAATGTTTCTGAAAATAGTTGATATAATAATACCTTGAAATTAGATACTTCAGTCTTTTTAACACGTTCACTGCCATGAGCATCACCGGTGGGTCTCAAATTTTTTTTTTTTTCGTTCTGTGCCGTGAGCATCACGTGTGGGTCGCAGATAGCTTTCCATATAATATTAAATAAATATCGTGGACAGGTCAGCAATGACTTTATATTTGTATGTAGCACTCTGGGATAACAGTAACTCATATATATATATATATATATATAATTTTTTTTTTTTTTTTTTTTTTTTTTGTGTGTGTGAACTTACTCCGAATTATGCATACTGTATTTATTTTACAATAAATAAACCCTTTAAATACACTTTAATTAGTCTTTTTAAGTTTGGCACCCTGGTGATCACTTTAAATTTTTATAGGGCAGTGAGCGTGTTAAACATAATTTATGCCTAACTGACTTTATGTTAAAATACTGTTTGTTCAACTTTTACTTAAAAAATATATAAACAAATAAAAGTCTCGGTGCATTTCTTATGCATTACTTCGCGAAATTGTGTATCAAATAAAGTATTAAATTCCGTGAACGTTCTGTATATACTTCAGTAGAAGGCTCAAAGTAATGTTTGTCTTTAACGCTCAGGAAAAGTTCAGAGTGGAGATTTAGTTAAAGCTCAGACAAAGCTCAGTATAAGGTTTATATGATGCTCAAGGTGAAGTTTAATTTAAAATTATAGATGAAGCGTGTAAAGCTCATAGAATGGTTTTGTTTGAAAATCAGTGGTTTCAGAATAACATTCTGAACAAAACTCAGTGTAAAGCTCAATGAAGTTTAATGGTTCCAGGATAAAATATATAGGGGAATGTTGTGGTTGTCAAGCAATTGTTCAGAAATACTAGACTTACCTTAAAGAATATAATGATAGAAAAAATATTAAAGTTTAACGTGTCCTTTTAAATTACAGATTCACCCGAATTTGATTTCAACATGTGTATAATGAAATAATTCGATTTTGGGCGCATTTGTTACATAAAAAAAAATCTCTTTAATCAATAGAAAACCGTAGAAGTTTGAAGATTATTTTCCGAAACCCCATGCTTCTTCTACCAAAAGAAATATTATACACTCAAAAATTACAAATCTTTCAAGACATATCAAACTGTCCATATTATAATAAAATTACAGTGTCTATTTATGTATGTCAGGTGCATTTATATATAAATATATATTTGCTGTTCCTGTTAATAAATATCTATTGTTAATGCCATTTGTCTGTTTTATTTTTATCGCACACGGACACAAAAAACATTAATTTTAATATGTCAATATGAATAAGCTGCAAAAGATCACTCCAACCTGCTATGATATTTATGAAGACGTGAGTTTCAAAACTTGCCTTATCCAAAGTTTAAAAAATAGTGTTTTTCCTATCAATCTATTTTATTGGTAAACCTGCACCAGAAAAACACCACAATCTGAAAAAAAAAAAAAAAAAAAACGCTGACTTTATCCTGTATTTCTGCTATTGTAAAATCTTGGTTTACAATGAAAACCAATGGACATAGTCAGAGGTTTTTCGGGATTTCTCGAAATGTGATTTTCTGGATAAGGCGAGTTTTGAAACTCACGTCCTCATGTATTCATACTTAACTTTAAAAATGGAAAATTTTGGTTGATTTATATCATTTTTCACCTGTGATGTTGCAAACCACTTCTCCGCATAAATTTCCGAATAAACCATTGTGACCTCATATGGATAAAAATCACACAAATTGACCATGGATTTATATTAATTATTTTCCTTATAACTTTTATTTCGAAAACAATTTGTCTTCATGCTTCAAAGGGTTTTTCACCTTCTATGAAAAACTTTATTTTTGAATTGAATCATCTTATTGATAATATATTTAAATAATATTCTAACCCGAGTAATTTTATAAAAATCAGGTTTAATTAACTAAAGTAAAAAAAAAAAAAAAAAAAAATTGCAATTTAACAAATTACAACGACCATTTGGAAAATGATTTTTTCAAAGACTAAAATTTAAGACATAAAAAATCGCACGGAGCTGGTCATACATTACGTACGCCATGGATTACATTTTTCGGTACTGTAAATTTTTAAACTTCTACGGAGCTGGCCATACATTACGTACGCCATGGATTACACATTAATATTCCTGGACCATTTTTAAATGAAATTTCCTTCTTAAACTTCTAAACATCCCACAATATTACTTTTTACACCGTCGTATAGAGAAAAAAAATGTACTTTTAAATGCAATTTGTTTGAAAGCTGTATCTCAATTTGTTTCTGAGTTATAATTTTTTTTTTTGTAGTTTTTATTACTTTTTCGTCATAGTGGCAACAAAAGTATCCATCTCTGTTGAAAGTAAAGGAAAATACAGATTACTGTATAGACCAATCAGAAAACTAATAAAATGCGGGATTCAACTAATAAAACGCTTCAGATATGTTTTTGATTTCCTACCCTGACCGAGGATAATAACCATTTTCCCAGATCGTTAATAAAATTAACATCGTCGTGTTTAAATAGACTCAAAATTTTCAGTCAATGGCAAATAATTTATTTTTAATCATTTTTCCTCTGATCATTGTTGGAAGCTACTGGCAAAAGATTATACAGGATATCCGTAAAAGAATGTTCCCAGTTATAAGTTTTAATAGTATTATGTGTAAGTGTTGTAGAGTGTTGTAGAGTGTGAGTTTAAGATAAGCGCATGCGCGAGTACTGCTTTCTTATTGACTCGCTTGCAGTGCCACATACGCAAAATGGCGACTCCTGAACGTAAAGCGTTATTGCTGGGCTAATGATATAAAAGTCGTTAGAGCCATGTGATTTTCTTTCCTTTGAGGCTTTTTATAAAAGATCATGTCTACGTTCTGCCGCTACCTAATGATTTTCCAGAGTTGAGACACAGAACTGAAGAGGCTATTGCTCCCATGACTCCGGACTTGTTAAGCGAAGTGTGAGAAGAATTTGACTTTAGGTTGGATGTGTGCCGTATAACTCAAGATGTGCACATCGAACATTTGCAAGAAAAACTAGGTTAGTTTACATTCAATTTGATGTATGATTCGGTGCAAATAATCTAAATTAAACTGTTATAATATAATATTGAAACTGGGACATTCTGTTGTGGACACTCTGTATAGTAGCAAGCACTTATAAGGAAGTGAGAAAGGAAAATTATTCACTATATGCAAACGTAATTATAACCAATCTTCTTACACTATTGTTAGCTTATTAACCTAATCTTATATTTTTATTAACCTGAGATATCAAAATTATAAGATATGCACCCTATTCTCCCGGTATTCTGTCAAAACAAAGATCCCCTATGTCTTGCAGTTTTTGGTTAACTTTTAATCTTAAAAAAATAATAATAATAACTAGAAAACAGGAATCCTGCTTTTTCAGAATTTAGTGTCGCCCCCGATGAAAAAAGATATATGTGTACAGTGTGTCCACGTATAACCTGACTGACCTTTATTTTCGCAACCGTTGGTCCTAGATGCATACTTCCAATTACAAAAATGGTTTAAATAAGGTAAAGAATTATTTTCAAAGCGATTTGGGTCAAGAAAAAAATTTATTAAAAAATTACGAAATTTAAATTTTTATACGGTCCCCCGGTCCTATAAGTGATATTTAGTAAAACTTTACTGTGACACTAACGAGTAAGACAAAAAAAAGTCCCATTCATCTAACATTAATATTGACCGAGTTATGAAACTTTGAAATGCACGACTTAAACCACTTTTATGCATCTGAAAACAGATGATTTCTGCCATGCTTTCAGGGATCGTATTTAAAGTACTTAAACTTATTTCAAGGTATCTGCGCTTTGAATGAAATCGTACAATTATACGATTAAGTTTTATTAGTTAAGTTTCAGATTAGTTAAAATAATTGTATTTTAACATATAATTTATTTTGTAAGGGTTTGAAGCTATGATTTCTTTTAACTAAAATTGTGTTTTTTTCATAAGGTTTTATTTAACTTGCAATGATCGTCTTTCCAGTTTAACATTTGTACTAGAACTTTACCTTACTTTCAAATGCCCGATCGAAGTTAAATTTTACAAACTGACTTAAATCCGATGACAATGCAATATTATTATGATTTTCGACTCTTACCATCTTATACATTTATATTAGAGGATAACACAAAAAAATTCTGATAGATTACCATCAAGAAGTTTAAGAAAGAGTTTTAGATTAGATAACATAAACCTGCGATGGTTGTGTCTTTTAAATTTTATAATTACATTTTATGTATTTTTTAACGCTGAATGAAAAAATTGCCTTCATTTTTAACCATCATGTCAGGATCTTTCGCAAATCGTAAATTTCAAGGTTAAAAAATACAAAAAATCTGATACTATAAAATAGATGTAAGACATTTTTATTCGGTTTAATTTTATTTAATTCAATAATTTATTAGATTTTTTGGCTTATACTGGGTTTCTTACAGCTAAACAACTCGGGGGTCCGATGAGGTTGGGAGGGGAGGGGGGATCAATTTTAACTTTTAGCTTTTTAACTTTGAAACTTGCGATTTGAGAAAAGTCCTGACGTGATGGTTTAAAATGAAGGTCATTTTTGGATTCAGCGGTAAAAATTACATAAGAATCAATTTTCAAAAGCTAAAAAACATGCCACAACCCAAAATTTGAAAGACAGTGTAATCTAACAGCATTTTAAAATATGTATCATTTTGTAAAGAATTGAGGCTGTTGTTTTTCATCCTTTTATTTAACAAAATAAATCTGTTATTTTTATCCTCTTATGATGTTCAGTACAAATTGTGCATTTTGCAGTAATATGTCACAATGATTAAAGATTTTAAATTTATATTACAATGCTAATTTAACTCTCAAACATTTCTTTAATATATCTGACGAAATTATATTTCTACTAAATTTGTGAATGACCCCTAATATGCAGCAAAATGTATACTCCAACTTTAAACAGCTATTACTCGGTCAATTTTAATTGTAGAATTACGGGACTTTTTTTGCCTTACTTGGCAGTGTAACAGAGAAATTTTACTAAATATAACTTATAAGACCGGGGGACCGTATAAAAATTTAGATTCTGTAATTCTTCACTAAATTGTTTTTTCACTTCAAACTTTTTTTTATCTTAACTCTGCACATAATTTTGACCATTTTTGTAATTGGAAGTATGCATCTAGGACCAACGGTTGCGAAAATAAAGGTCGGTCAGGTTATACGTGGACACACTGTATACAAATAGTACAAAACATATTTCAGTTTTAAGACTTAAAACACACACTTTTATTTTATGTAAAATGACGTCATTCGCATCCGCTTAAGAATTCCGCATTTACGATCCACTCTTAAACATCTGACAGTAAAGCATGCATATCATGTCACTATCGCAAAATAATACACAGATGCAGCAAAAAGATGCAGTCATTAAAGAAACTCGACAAAAAAAGGCTATCTAATTATTCATAGGTCTTCATTTGTTTGTAACGTTAATATAGATAACTTAAAATTAAATATAGTTTATAATAGCTCCATGTTTTAACAGAAATTAATTCGTTTATATTTTTTCAAAATAGCACGTATTTTAATTACATTTTCTTTCGGTTGTTATGAGAAAATGGCAACAAAAAATATAATTGCTATTTTTCAACTATTTTCCCTTTACTTTCTACATTAACGGAGCACTTCAGCCGCCAAAATTAAACAAATGGCACTAAAAACTACAAAAAAATTAATATTTCAAAAATCAATGGATATACAGTTTTCAAACAAACTGCATATAAAAGTACTTTTTTTTTTCAATACGACGATATAAAAATTGAAAATGTGTGATGTTTAGAAATTTAAAAAAATGCTATAGAGTATTTAATTCTACAATGATACATCTGCTTTGTTTATTGCTGGCTTCTGTAAGGTAACGTTATTTTTTGGGCACAAAATAAGCTGGGAGAAAGAAATAGCATACCGTACCGGGGGCTAGTAACAAGATGGGCATCTTTTCATCCCGAGACAGAGATTGATGAGGCTTTAAAAAAATATTTTATATCAGTTTCAACAAAGGCATTGTTTGAACCATTTACGATTTAAGCCCTTGTGCATTAATCACAAATTTGGCTAATGTGATGCAGATCGTGGCTCTCAGCGTTCCTAATTTGTTTTCTCTTTGCTTAAAACGATATTTTTTATTGTCGACTTCTATTGCAGATGTTAAAGGAATCTACCATGGATATTTTTCATTTAAAATAGTGGAGAGAAATGTAGAAAAATTTAGGTGCGCTGCAAGCCCTGAGTAAACTCGTTTTTGCCTTGTGAATCAATCACGAGTGGGACTTCTGGTAAGTATAATATACCTTGTAAATCAATCACGAGTGTGACTCGTGATAATACACATTGGATGAGCTTAAATAATCATTCTATGTGCATAACTAATTTAAATAAATAAAACCACAAGGGACATTTTTGGATAATTCTCCGACAAAAGAGCATTGATTTTGGAGGGAACGACTTTGAACACTGGCATGTAGAAAATAACTTGTGGCTCTAGAACAATAGCTCCATGTCATTCTTATAAATTCTAGTTCCCTTTTGCTAGAGAGTTCTAGTTATCCCTATTAAAATTCAAGGGCGTTTTCCCCTATTATCGTTGTCAAACTTATTTTAAAATCTCTGCAAATAAATGCGAACACTAGAAATGAGTTTTAGTAACTATAACTCTAGTTTATGAATTAATTCTAGAAATCAAGTGATAACTTCTCGCAATTCAAACGATTCATAATATAATGTATTGTTTCATCGCCTAGAAAACTATAGACTAGAAATTCTCGATCATTTCGTCAATTCAGTTTATTTGTTTTACCTTTTTCGCGTAACTCGGAAATCTTATATTTCTAGTTTAGGGATTTAGAAAATGACTACCTATTCGTTCTAGATGAAGGCGGTATATTTTTTCTTTCAGTGTAAGATTTTGTAAATTTAACTTGTGCCATTTAACCATATCTCACAATTCGCAGTGTAATTCTCGTAAATACATTTTTTTTCAAGATAATAACGTAAATAAACAAAATTTTTCAAATAGTGTCAGCGTATAATTCAGTTAGTAATTTTCAGTTGTTCATTGCTTGCTTTTTTCCGCAATTAATACTAAAAAAAATATTTTGTACATGTAAATCATTCATAAAAATACGTTTTCTAAAGAATATTTTTAATTATTAAAATAGTAAGCAAATTTTTTTAACTTTCTTTGTTTTACTTTTTTTGGCTGACTCTCTTAGGACTTGCAACTTTGTACGTTTGCACTGACGTACAAAACATTGGACGCATTTCCACATATTGATATTCACATATAATGTTATTCTTTAGAGCAGCGGTTCACACACTTTTATACTTCACGTATTCCTTTAAAAGAAGCGAGGGCTCGGCGTAGAGATCTGGACGGGCGGGCCGGGCCTTACTTTTTTCCTGAAGGATCGGGCCGGTCCGGGTCTAAGTTATTTTTTCTGTACAGAACTGGGACTGGTTTCATTCCTAGTCTTTACAGCCCAAAATTTTCAGTCCTACTTTTGACCTAGCCCGTATGAAAATCATTGTTTCGGCGTGGCCTGGTCCGTTCAAAGGTCGGTTAAATTAGGTCTGGCCCGAATTTTTTTTACAAAAAATGCATAAATCGCCATTATTCTAGAATTAAACATTAAAATTTATTATTTTTAAAGAATAGTAGATTTCTACACTTATTAAAATATAGCTAAGTTAAAATATAGTAAAACGTGTGAAAAAGAAGCTGCCAATGACGGAGTCCTGTTTTAAACTGAAAAACGTCTTGATCCATGCAAAATTAATATACTAATACGTAAGAAAAGAATATATCATATAATACATTTACACTTGCTAAGAAGGGAACTTGTCTATAACGCATTTTTTTTTCTTTTCTATGCAATTCCGTCTTGGAAGATTTTACTATATAGCATTTTTCAGATTTTCAACACTTCAATACATGGAATCTGAATTAACCATATTAATGATAACTGGAACATGACACTGAATTAATGACATATTAATGATAACTGAAACATACAAGGTATAGAGATTCGTTAAAAAAATAAATATCGCAGCCTGCGGCACTTCTAAAAAATGAAGATTATAAACATGAAAAAAAAGTTAAAATAAATATTTTTGGTCAGAATTCCTCGTACGAGAGAAATTTTTAACCAAATCGACGTAAAAATCAATGTTTTGCAGAAATTCACTCGGGCCGGGACGGGCTCGGGCCTATATATTTTTTTTACGGGCTGGGTCGCGCTCGGGCCAATATTTTTTCTTACGGGCTGGGTCGCGCTCGGGCCAATATTTTTTCTTACGGGCCGGTTCGGGCTCGGGCCGAACTTTTAATTTTTGTATCGGGCCGAGCCGAATTTTTTTTCTATTTTACGGGCCGGGCCCGGGCCTGGTAATTTCGGCCCGTGCAGACCTCTAGCTCGGCGTTCTCTCCTACTTTGTAAAAATCATGAGTAGAAAACTGGAAACAAAGAAAACGACAAATGGGTGCGAATAAACATAACTGTGATTCTAAATGTAAGCTTTACAGTGAGTAAATTTTTTCAGGGGGAAAAGGACCTTTGAGATTGTCGAAAACGATCAAAAACATCCCAATTTCTAAAGTCCGAAAGCTCAAATAATATGCAATTAAAATTTTTCATTTCTGTCTAAAGTATGCATTCTTAAGTATATCAGACAGAAAAATAAACGTTGTATATACACAAGTAATATTTAAATTTTAATATTTAAAATCCATATCACTATTACTACGTGAATAAAAATTTTTAAGTGTCCCGCGCATGATAAAATTGGAAATTATGTATATAGAAAGCTATTTTTGTCCAAAATAGAATCATATCACACTTATCTCTAACTTAAAACCAAAATATACGAAAACTGTATTGTTTAAAATTTATTTTTAACACACAGTTTATAGCCCAGTGGTAGGGGAGCAAAAAAAGGCCCAATACGGAAATAATTAAGGGAAAGCTGGAAATTGTTTTAATCCCTTCAGTTTATGTCTATAATTTTTTTTATAGAATGAATGTGCTACGTTTCCCCCCTCGTACTAGGTAAGCGTTAGGAATTATGCATTGATTTATAGTAGAAAAAACACGTTTTTTTTTTTTTTTTTTTTTTTTTTTTTTTTTATTCCATAACACTATCTCGAAATCACTAACTTTTTCAAATCACTTACTTTCGAATATTGATTTACCAGATTCAGGTTTACCTTGATATGAATTAGTGCTGTTAATGTTAGTGTAAATCGCTCAACAGGTGGCGCTGCTATGCTACACTTTTCAGAATTTCCGCTATAGCTCTATCTGAAGAACTTTCATCAATTTTCACCGAATTTTCATCAAACTTCAAATTTAGATATACTTTGATATGAATTGGTGCTAAATTGGTGTAATTTCTTGTACCATTTAAATGATTTAATTAACGTGATTTATGTAGAAGAAAGTTTTATGATGGCCACAACATACTAGCTTTAAAAATCAAGTGCAAAAAATTTTTCAAGTGCAAAAAAATAAAAATAAAAGTATGTTAATTATTTTGGTTTCAGCATGTAAACTGGGAAGAAAAGCATAAGTAGTTAAAATTAAAAATCTGTAGCTTATATAGTTTGAAAATAACAATGCGGGAAAACTGAAATTTACTAATCTGAGAAAACGCATCTTAAAATTTCAATATTCCGATACCTTCCATTATACAGGCTATCTATAAATGATTATAACTCATGAAATAATGAAGATTATTGAATGCGGTTTTTTGTATATTGTTCAGAAACGTTTAAATATTTAGAATAAATTAAAAACAAAAATTTGTAATTTTTTTTTCTTTTTCCTGTACCTTCTTTTAACGTGACGGGTGCCTTTTTCCACCCTTGCATATATTTTTTATTTTTTTATTGTTATTTATTATTAGCCCCCGGTACGGTATGCTATTTCTTTCTCCCAGCTTATTCTCTGTATTCAAAAAAAAAAAACGTTACCTTACAAAAGCCAGCCGTAAAACAAAGCAGTACGATTAAATACTCTATAGCACTTTTTTAAACTTCTAAGCATCGCACATTTTCGATTTTTAAATCGTCGTATTGGAAAAAAAATGTTATTTTAACTACATTTTGACTGAAAACTGTATCTCCATTTATTTTTGAAATATCAATTTTTTTGTAGTTTTTAGAGCCAAATATTGGCAACGGAAGTACTCCATTTCTGTAGAAAGTAAAGGAAAAATAGTTCTAAAATAGTAATTATATATATTTGTTACCATTTTCTCATAACAACCGAAAGAAAATGTAATTAAAATACGTGCTATTTTGAAAAAAATATAAACGCATGATATCTATCAAAACAATGGAGTTATTATAAACTATATTTAATTTAAAGTATCAATGAATCATTAGATAGCCGGGTTTTTTTTTTCGATTTTTTTTAATTACGGCATCTTTTTGTTGTATTTTTGCATTATTTCGCGATAGTGATGTGCTATGCATGCTTTACTGTAGATTTTTAAGAGTAGATCGTAAATGTGGAATTCTTAAGCGGATGCGAATGACGTCATTTTACATAAAATAAAAGCTTCTGCTTTAAGTCTTAAAATTGAACTATGTTTTGTACTGCAGTAGAGTCCCGCTTAACCGAGTTATTTTCTTCTGATGGACTGGTGGCTTCTATTATTATGAAACAGCCATTATAAATGAAGTGTTAGGTAAAGATGAAAGAGCAGCCGTAAAAAGTTAGAACTCTGATTTTCTGGTCAGAATGGGGGATAAAAATGGCCATAATTTTTTTTTTTTCAAAAAAAAAAAAATTATGGCCATTTCCCCCCCCCCCCCCCATTCTGATCAGAAAATCAGAGTTCTAACTTTTTACGACTGCTCTTTCATCTTCATATTTTTTACGACTGCTCTTTCATCCTACCACTTCATTTATAATGGCTGTTTCATAATAATAGAAGCCATCAGTCTATGAGAAGAAAATGAAGTAATGGAAATGTCGGGGGCGACACTAAATTCTGAAAAAGCAGAATTCCTGTTCTCTAGTTTTATTTTTTTTGCTGAAATAAAATCATAAGTCATCTTCCACATTTTGCTTTCGAAAAAGTCAATGAGATGAAAAATATTTTTTAGTGACTCATTTATCTGTTTAAGGTCGTATGCTGGTTGTGAACACAAATTCGCTACCCCCTAGAATCCCTTACTACGAATTGGAATCCCTGCTTCAGCGTAATAAAGAGTTGTATTTTAATTTTTTTAACTCTGCTTATCGCTGCTACCTGAGTAATAAACGAATAAATTTGAAGAATACACAAAATAAATTTTGTGTATTTTTGTACAAACATGTAGGCTGAATCAGGTAATTAAATTAGAGATAGACCGAAGATTGGTTTTCGGCCCGACCAAAATTATCTGTATTCCAAAAATTTCTTTTCTTCTTCCGAAAATTTTCACTATTACTCTTTGATTTGCGCTGTATAGGCTTAAATGAGACACTCTTTGTTTATTGCTATGAACTTCGCTGTTTACAATTATCAGTCATCACTGAATCAAAACATAAGTGCAGATTATAAAGCAAGCAATGCATATCTTTGAAGACGCTTTTCACGTGCTTATCAAAACAGACTTGACAAAAACAAAATTTTTTTAGTTTGAAAGAGCAAAAGCTTGATGATCAAATATATGATGATCAAACACAAAAATCATTATAAAAGATAAATCGAGGTATGTATACCTAAAACATTTTTTTAGTTAGATGAAATTCGTATAATTAGAAAACCATTCTGTGTCGTTGATGAATTAATTACTTTTTTTTATGTGAAAATAAAAGGTTTTTGTCAGAGGTACAGAGAGGCAACTTGGGCCACACGTGTAATTGATAAATAATAATGTATATTTAATAATCACGTATAATTAATTAATAATTATGTATATTTATGTATGTATTAATTACTTTGAAAATAATTTTAGAACATTTTCATTTTCATTTTCAGCTGAAAATAGGAAGATTACCGAAATTCGGTTTCGGTTTAAAAAACCTCTTTCGGTCGATCCTTAAATTAAATATTATTTGTTCATTTCAACAAATGAAGATCTGTTCCATTACTTTTTATTCACATTCTATCCAATTATATAGAAAAATTATCGGAAGAATGTTTTACGTGCAAAAAAGCACTTGTAATTTTTTTTCACGTTACGAACACGATCCGTACTAGCTTGTTATCCTTGTGCTTGTTTCATGTAGCTGAGTTTTTAAAATCAGATTCAAATGAAGACAGCTATATGGGTCGATCAGCACAGATGTAGCTTAGGTCGATCTTTTGTGTTTTCTGCCAATGAAAATAATATTTTCGCGTATCCTTTCCTTATACTGACTTAGACGGTAAAAATACCTACACATTTCTTGCCAAATTTCACTGGTTTTCATTTCTATAAAAAGTAATGTTGCGTAGAAAAAAAAAATACTTGCAAACTGCAAAAAGAAAAATTTTAATCAATTTAGAAAAAGTCTCCATTTGGGGATCAACAATTAGCGTTTCTTTTTTACATTTACTCTACATACGTATTATCTGGAATAATATAAACCTCGTTGATAGACTCCCTAGTTGTGGTGCAACCTTATATACAGGAGGACACGTGCTTCTCTGGGTGGTCCCGAATCAGCCTGGCTTCGGCCCAGGAGGATGACCGGGAGTCTAGCCGAGGACGCCATGGCGGTCCCTTCCAGTTTCGGAAGAAGACTAAAGCTGGTTCCTTGACGGGTGCGCGTACCGATGAATCCCCACGTCTGGCTTGGAGACTACGTTTCCAGGACACGTGTACCCAGAGATTCTGTCATTTGGGGGAAGCATCGTATCAAATGAAGACTCCACTACCTACCTCAAGGGCGAGTATGGCAGTATCAAGTACTCGCGTGGATGAGAAGCAAGTAGCTGCCCTTGTTGACTTATGAGTGAACGGAAAGCAGGCGATACCACTGAGTTCGGCCGGACCAACATTTCTTGCTCTCATTCGCTACCCGTAGTCCTGACATCCATGGGAAAGTTACCCGGGGTACGCACGATGCGGGAGATTAACTTTCCTATTTTTTATTCTATATTTTATTTTACTAATATATAATGTTTTGTGTTGTTTTGTCCGCTGGCTTGAAACAGTGGTAGCCTTTCCTAGAAGATTCTCAATTCCAACTGGCGCTAGAGTAATTCTACGGTGCGGGTCCCTCAATAGTCTCCAGACCTGGTTCGCTCTTGCAAGCTGTCACGATAAAGAGTCGATGATGTGACGGTCTTGCTATGGGGTCGGAATAGGTCCGCCCACAATGCATTGAGTTGGGTTCTATTGCAGTATCCGGAGTTGGTATAACGCACCGTGTGATGTCCTGTATTGGACAAGTACACTATGCTAAATCGATTTGCATCTACGAAATATGTAACCGACTTACTGAGACATTAGTGAGCCATAGAAAAATTAAGTTTAACTGCAGTATAAAACTACATAACAAAAAATTACATTTAAAATTTAAAAAAATTAAAAGTTTTAAAATTTACAAAATAATTTAGCAGAGTAAATAAACAAATTAAGGTTAAACAAAAAATAAAATAAAAAATATTTCATTACTTCCTACGCTAGAAATAGAAGAAAATAAAAATAGTAGCTGACAGCCACCGGAGACCTGCCCTACCCTTTAAAAAAGGCTTTTTTTTCGAAGATAGACATTTTTAAATTTTATTTTTGTTACAAAAATTACTATACTATGTAGTATATACGTGTGTGTGTTCCCTTTTTTTAACAGTATATTTTAAAATTTTAAAAATAAAAATGCATAAAAGTAAACAAAAATTAAGCGTATGGTTAATAACGATAAATAACTCCGGTTTTGTCATCAATTGTCAAGCATATTTAGTGTGTTTACGATTAGAGGGGTTAAAGACCTTGTCAGTAAATAATTCGAATAATTCAGTTATAATTTTATTTATATTTATTGTATTTATTTATATTTTCCTGGTCATAGTGTATTATAGATTTATCTTACAAGTTTTCTATATATTTATTGTCCTGAGCAAAGATGTTGATTTTTTCAAGATGTGAAAATACTTTTTATTTTGAATGCTTTAATATAGCGTCACAAAAAACAAAGACAGGCATTAACCCTGTCATTTATACGGGCTTCATATGAGGACAGATAAGTATTGTCCTATAAAGCAAAAATCTTTTCAGCATTCATTTATGCAGATCTGATTTGTGGACAGATGATAGCTAGCATGCAGCACAGTAATAAAATTATTTTATAATAGGTTCTCGTTCTCATTTATCACAAAAAGGATTTTTCGTGAATAAGGAAAAATAATTTATGCATCAAAGGGTTAAAATGCTCAGTACAAAAAAAGCCGAACATTTACTCATAGAGAGTGGCGGGAGAAACGTATACTATTGAAATTTTTATATATCTTAACATATTCAGTCATAAAACGTGTATATAAAGTACAAATTATAGAAAAGAAAGGACTAGTTTCAATAATATTGTTACTTTTAATGTAATTTTTATTGTATACTATCCAAACCGTATAATATGACAAAAAAAATCACTTTTATAAAATGTAATAATCGCTCAATACACTACAAAAAAATCGTTGCTAAAAGAATAACTTGTTATCTATCCCTTAAAAGCCGATGGCGAATAGAGTATACCGCCCGTGTCTTTATGTACTCGTATATCCAAACCGCACGTGTCTTTAAAGATTAATATCTCGGCTAATTTCCGACAGTTTTTCTCTAAAATCATTATCAACAATCCCTTTATACTTCCACGACGATAGGTTCCTCGAGCGCCCCTCAATTTCCTTGATGAGCCCCCGCAAATTGAAATTTGTGTGTAATGGAAAAATTCGATTTTCTCAAAAACTATGTTACCTTGGGTAGTTGCTATAGTTTTCCTGGGAGGTTTAAATGAACTTCTACTACCCCTAATTTGTTCATAATTTTAGTTTTAGTAAGTTTCGTAAATAGAGGGTGTGGGGGCATATTTTTGCATAACATTTTCGACGATATCTCTGAAAGTGTTATACCTAAAATTGAATCAAATGTATTTTTGAGTTAGGCGTTGCGAGAGGTTTCACACGATAAAGAAGAAGAAGAAGAAGAAGAAAGATTTTCCTTTTCAAGTACGTATATACTCGCGTATAAGTCGAGGAATTTCTGACAATTTTCGGTAAGGAAATTTGTGGGGTCGACTTATACGCGAGTCAGTTAAAAAAGAAAAACCAAAAACTTCGAATACTGCAAAATTATAGCTTTTTATGTGTATGAATAAAAAAATAATACATAAAATATACAAATAACAATAATTTATCATTTAAAAAAATTTCAATGATTTGTTTTTGTTTACTTACTACCTTTTCGCATTGGCAAGTGAAATCTTTGATTTGATTTTGTGCAAAATTGAAGTAAAAAGTTAGGGGGTCGACTTATACGAGGGTTTTTGATTTTTTCCAGAATTTGCATACGAAAGTTAGGCGGTCGACTTATACGCGAATCGACTTATACGCGAGTATATACGGTAACTTAATTAGACCCCTACATTTTTCCTAAATATATTTGTGAATTGTTAATAATCTATAAATATGTGAGTCTTTATTACTTCGGCCAAATTTGAACTTTTCACTTCCACTGTTTACGAGGAAAACGGCTTTGACAAACGGACAGACAGACGCACGAGTGATTTTATAATAATTCCGTTTTTATCTTTTAAGTACGGAACCCTAAAAAACACCTAAAATATTCAATTTGGGTATTATCATCGTTAGAATGTTTAGAAACCCTATTATGATGAAATGGTTTTACTTATTCTTTAAAATATCTTATTTTTAATTTGAATGAAATTAGTCTCAATAGATAGTTTTATATATTTTTTAGATTTCTTAAGTACGAGAGAAAATAATTCTCTTGGGTAATCAGAATTACGAATTTTAGCAGAACACATGTTATTAAAACTATTTTTTCTAAATAATATTTCTTTTCTTAAATATCCACCTTCCTGCTAACCACAAATAAATAAAAATTGCTACATTTCCTATCCAACGTTTCACGGATGAGCATCAGCTATTCATGTGTAACTGTGGTTCATTGAAAGTGATGTAAAACGCGATGCTCGCCACTGAGAGCGACAAAAATCTGTGAAGCGCTAGAAAAGGGTCGGTGACGAGCCATCGGAAGTTTATTTGCGTTTTGTTGTAGTTTGTGATCGCTTGTATAGTAACGGCAATAGTGACATAACTCGGCAGCTATTTTAGGACTGATTGAAATTATTGTGGCCATGCGTTAAAAAAGGTAAGTTGAAATTTTGATTGCTCTAGAATAGATCAGTGGTTCCCAAACCTTTTGGGGTTCGTCGCCTCCTTAGATGCTGTGCATATATAACGTTATCAACTTTTTGGCAATTTCAGACCCCACCCCTTTGCGATATTATACGTTATCATTACTCGAACCCCACCCCCTCCCCCCGCACCCCGCACTAATACTATCGTTATCAATGTCTAATTTTTTTTGACGATTTTTACTTCATTTTTTAAGGGGTCTCGGGACTCTTGAAATTTGAAAAAAAGAAATAAAAAGACCATTTTCAACGTTTAATATTTTAAAATGTATATGATTTTAAAACATAATTTTTATTAAGATGAAAGATATAAGTATGTTCTTTCATTTCTTACATTTAAAAAATTACAAGATGCAGAATTAGCATTTATAGGGTGCTGTAAACTGTCAGACATTTGACGAGCAGAAAATTAGTATAATAGCTTACGTGAGGATAACAAAATAAATATTGCAATTAGAATGAAGATTGTGGTGCCTACTTACAACTTCAGTTTATAATAACTACCCTGAACCTAAATAAATATGTATTTAAAGCATTTTTATATTTTTAATACAAAGCTGTATTTAGCTAATACAAAATTTTGAAAATTTCAAAATTATAATCACCTAAAATATATTTGTTTGAACAATAGAAACGAAATTTTTGGTTCAGTTTATATAGCCTAACATTAAACATACGTTTTGAAAATTTCATGAAAAAATATTCAGAAGTTTTTGAGATATCGTGCACGTTATGCCCAAAAACGTCATTTGGAGAAAAATGACTTCAAAGTTTTGGAAACGCCGCTTGAGCTATTGAGCGAGTATAATTCTAAAAGCCATAACTTGCGTTCTAATGGGAATTTCAATGAAAGAATTCTATCAAAATGTTCAGAAAATCTATGAGTTTAACATCTAAAAAAAATTTAAATTTTGACAATTTTGAAGCTTTAAGAATCCTGAGACCCCTTAATACATTTGCAATGATATACATTTAATATTCGCATATTTTACTGATTTAAATGAAGTGAAATCTATAAAATATTACTTACAAAAAATAACGTTATAGTAAATAATACTTTAAGGAAATGCTTACTATTTAAAAATACAGCTTTTTGTTACACAATGCGTTGAACAATAGTTTTGTCTTCTTGCACTTGCCCCCTTGACGGGGAGGGGGTAAGCAGAACTTTTTATCAACATAACAAGTGAGTGATATTCTTCCCATTCTTTTTTAATAGTAAACGTAACAAGTATCACTTCGAACCTGGTTTCGCTAACAACGCGTTATAACAACATATCGCAGAAGTATAGGAATGTCGGACGTTGGGATAATCAATATTTTGGAATAAGATGATTTTATAACTACTTAATGGTTTTAATAATACCTTTGTATTTGCATAAAAATCGATAATAGACTAAGAAAAGAGTTCATAGACTATTTTGATGTAAAAAGATAGCAAAAAATGGAAATTTTGGTTGGATTAAAAATGATAAAGATATCAAATGACAACCCTCCCCCTAAGGTGATGACGTTATATATGTACCGTCCCTTAGTAGAATTTTTCTCAATTAACAAAATAATGGTTGTTACATTGCCGGATAAAACTACGTTTTTAAAAACCTAGATTCGTTGTCAAGAGCCTTCACTAGTCACCTGAAGACACTCGCAAATTAATATTAAACCAATGGCGGCATTCTTTTCAAATTTCTCGTTTGCATTTCAATATGTTTAAATGTTTTTTTTTTCTTGTATAGAATAATTGAGGTCGGTCTCTAACAAGGTAATGTTTCCTTTTTTCGAGTTCGGTTACACTATCCTCATAAGAAAAACTGCAATCAAAATCGAAAAGGTATAAAAAGTAACCGGTTAGGAATCGACCTCAGCTGTCCTATACGGGAAAAAAATCATTTAAAGAAGAGGAAATTTGAAAATAATCCTGTTATTGGTGTAACAGTAACTTGAGAGTGCCTACATCATTTGACCCAATGATAAGACGAGATGTAGAATCACACGGGGTAAACCCCGATCACCACACTGTCGAATTCTTGATCATAATTTTTTTTTTAATCTAACAGGGCCCTCTCCTGTTTATAGTTTGTATACACATAGAAAAGAAAATGACATATATTTTTTTTTTCATTTTAGCTATATAGATAAATTTATTTTATTTTATATAATTTTTCCAGTTATGGAATGATAATATACGGATATAATCTAGTTGCGTATGATTATTCTGCAATATTTTTATAGATTGACGTTCGTTTCTAAAAACAAACATATGTGCAGGTGTGTGTCTATCGACCAAACCTATATAAATTCGCCCCTTAACACTTTCGGGACCGGTGGCGGCTGTCACACAAATTTTATTCGGTCGTATTTATAAAATTACCTTTACTTAAACAATCACGAAAATGCTCTAATTAAAAATCTAAATATTACTTTTATTTTTTACTGGTGGCGTAAACAAATTATGTATGCTCTTTTTGGGGGTGCGTATATGCACCTATGGTCCCGAACGGATTAAAGTCTTTTTCCTTCTTGATCACCACTTAAGCGACTTCAATCTCCCATTGTGAAGCGATATTACCCATTTTGAAACATACTGGTATAGATTAAGATATCAAACAGCCACGAAGTTTGAGGGTAAGAGGATCAGCCTCAATTTTTTAATAAAAAAAAACATTGTTTTAAAAAGTTGATAATTTATAAAGCTGGAAAACAAGCAAATTTTTAAATTATAAAGCTTTGATAGAATTGAAGTTGAAATATTTTTAACTTGGGAATAAATAAATTATAATGAATAAGTAAATAAAGCTAAAGATCTATTAAAAATACAAAAACAGGGATGAAATTCTTCCGCCGAACCGCGATTTTCCGGTTTCTATTACTTTTATATATATATATATATATATATATTTTCGCTTTTCAATAATTTTTCCGTGTTTTTTTTCCCTTGTATAATTTTTCTTCACCAGTAACCTTCACCAGTAAAATGGAATGACAGAAACAGTTTCTAACTGTACCGATTTTGACGGGAGATCCGATTTTCGCCAGCGCTTGCCTACGTGTTCCACAACATATTTATCACGATTTTTATTATTCGTATAGAATTTTGATGTTTTTCTTCGATCTGTCGCCGAAAGTCGTATCATGATTTGTAGACCGGGTGACGGCTGCACGAACCATCAGTGTTGCCAGTGGGCTACTTTTTTTTAAATTTCAGATTTCTTGATTGGCGCCACTTTTCTGAAATGGTAAAACTCCCTTGTTTTCTCCTTAATTAATATGTCATTAAACAAGGCGAATTGCACTATTTCAAAAAAGTATTGCCAATCAAGAAATCTGAATTTTAAAAAAGTAGCCCACTGACAACACTGCAGACCACCTTCTCTATGAGTTGATGACTAAAACTCCAGGATTAGATAGAACTCGATTAGCATATTAAAATACAAATAATCTGCCAAGTCATATCTTAGTGGAAATCACCTACAGGACCCGATTTTAGTTACTGATGGATGGGTTTATCATTGTGTTTTCCTCCACCTAAAGGTATGAAAATATGGAGAACTGGGAGCGGGGAAACACAATGGTAAACTTACCAGTCAACCAATAAAATCGGGTGTGCAGGTGTGTTCCACCAAGATATGACTTGGCAAACCAGTTACATCTAATGTGATAATCGAGTTCTGTCTAATCACGGAATTTCAGCTGTCAACTCGATGAGATGATGTGAGATGAGAGATTTGTGCAGCCATCTTCCAGTCTAATAGCATCCTTTGCTGATGAATCTGCTCGTTCATTACCTTCTGTTCCTATGTGCAACTTCATCCATGAAATCAGTACTTGTTTGTTGGTAATTGACAATATTGTTGGGAATTAACAATTATTGGAAAATGGCTGTTATATATTTTCGCTACTAAATATTGGGTCGTTCTGAAAGTCGTATCCTTTTGGGAAAATCAATTCGTACCGGAAAATTCTATAGTTTAATTACTAGACATTGATTCCTATATCTAATCTAATGTCTAATAATTACCGGGCAGAATTTTCCGGTACGAATTGATTTTCCCAAACGGACACGACTTTCCGAACGACCCAATAATTTCGTAGGAATACTTTTCGGGTGTATTAACTTATGAGCAATTATCTATTAATATGAAAAGATTTTTATATTGTGAAGATGCGAATCAGTTTAATGCAATGTAAAATGGTATTCAATTCTATTTGATAAATTGAATTCTGGTTATGTGGTCTGATTGCATTATCGTGAATATGTGTATTTTGGTAACTTATTGCACCACATGAAAGTTATCGTTTGTGTTATACTTATTTTAGTAAAATCTTAATAGCAAAATAAGTATAATTCAGTTTAATCTTATTCAGTTTTATTTTAAAATTTTTCTCGCAATGTGAAACAAGTCGTGAAATTCAGTGCTGTATCCCTTAAATTTGCTTTTTATCGATCAAGTTAAATAAAATATAGAAGATTCCTGACAGTATGGAAATCAAATTTGCATTTTCAGTTTTTTTTTTTTTTTTTTTACAATAAGAAGTGACACCACTCTGACGCCATAAAGCTTAAAACCTTCTTCGATATTTCCTTTCTTTAAGAAACGCGAAATGTTTTTAAAAAAAATCTGTTTACATAAGTTTATATACGTCAAATAAGGATACATTTTCCCTGTATTTTATTAATATATATATATTAATATATATTATTAATATGGTTATATTTAAATTTGAATTATGTATTGCATTTAAAAATGTAATAATTATGTATTACATATTCATGTTAAGCGAAATATGGTATAGTTTCTAATTTATATTAAGTCTGAAACCATTTATAATCAGTAATAAGTTGACTATTTTGAAAATGTCGGATAGATATAAAAAATATCGAATATATATCAAAATATCGGATATTTTTTATATTTTCGATAATATGATATTTGCGAACCCTGATTTTTTTTATATATTTTCTTTTGAATGTGGTATTCTCTTAAGAGCCATTTGCACCTGCGATACGGTTAGTCCTCGAAATTTTATGCACACAAGTTAAACTACTGCCCTTTATTTACGAATACGTGATTTAACCTAACATAATAAAGATTGAAACAGTAATTTGAAATCTTGTGCAAAAGAGCGAAATCAATTTCAGTGCAAATCGTGCCGTTGCGTGTGAAATAAATAACAGCATATCTCTGACAGTTCCCTTTTAAAATCAGTGACCGTATTTCTGGTTTTCACTCCGTATTCAGTTATGTTTATTTTCAGCAGATTTCAATACATTCAATATAGCATTTATTTTTTCCCCTCGAGTTTATTATTAACTTTGTTGAAAGTTACTGTTTAATTACAGCACTGTAGATAATATTTTCCCGTTCTGAATGAATATAACAAATATTACTCTCTTTGTCTGAAAATATTTTGCATATTTCAAAAGGAATTTTCTCTAAATGTGTTTGAAGCACTTAAAAGTAATGGCAATTACCGTTAAGAACATATTTCATTAACCCCCCGAGCGGCTAATGTTATATGAACGGAAGATATTTAGAAGTTGCATTTTTTTCACGCTCGAATTTGATATTATTTTCAGCTTGCAAAATCTGGACGTTTACATTATGCACGCCATTTTCAAATTTTATTTAATTTTTTTAAATTTTAATGTGATATAAGTGCGTTATTTTAGGTCCATTAAAGATTCAAATTCTCTTTGACATTTTAAAATTAAGTAGTAATTAGGTTAACTCAAACGTAGTTTATTATTTAGCTTTCTAAAAATGCTTTTTATTTTGATTTTTTTTTTTATATTAAATCTATGCTGAATTTTTACCCGGCTGCCAAGAACGGTTATGTGTTTCACGCGTATCTGGGTATGTGGATTTCTTTATATCCTCGAAACATCCCAACGGCTGGATGGATTTTAATGAATGAGGTCTCTATTGATTCGTCTTAACCGTCCGATGGTTATAGGCTAGATTTTATTAAAAAAGTGCTCTTCTTTAACCCTTTCAGGGGCAAAGTACTTCTGATGCAAAAATGTTAAAAGGATTGATTGACACCAGGATTTACGAGAAAAATTATATGAAAATAATTAAAAGTAATCTAAATAATACTTCACTTACATTACATAAAGGAAAATTTAGTTTCTAAAATTTCTTTCAATTATATCTTTCAAAATTTTGAATCTAGTTATTGTATAATTGGATACAAAATTGATAGAAAAAATACATACACACCCAGATATTTGCATGACCTATGTAATTTATATTTGTACTTAATGATTAAAAGCGTATATGCGGATCTAATTTTAAATTTTATTACCTATCAGGGGCGCTGTTGTTCTGTGCTTTTTTACCCACTGATTACTGTAACTCCGTGCTAAATTCGAAGAAATGGAACTATGCTTTAATTTAGCTACAGCACACTAGTTTATTACTTCTTATCAACTTTCTATGTGTATCTGGTTATTGTATAATCGATACACAAATCGATAGATAAAACACATACACAGCCACATATTTGTATGACCTATCTAATTTATATTTGAGAAATGGCACTATGTTTTATATTCATAATTGTTGATGTTATTATAAACTGATGTATTAGACTGATGCAGAAAGATATGTGATAGCCACAAGACCCAGGTCGAAATTCATGCTGGTATTTGTTTGCTAGACAAGCATTAAATGGTGTATCCCAGCAAAGTTAACTAGCATTAACTACCATAACACATTTGCTGGTTCCACCATAATTCCCAGCAAGTCAAGGTGTGCATTGGAACACTTTACTGCTTGGCCAGCATACATATTCCAGCTTGTGTTGCTTGAATATGTTATGTTGCTGGCCTAGCAACAATCAAGACCACCGCTTGTTTGTAATTTCTGCTTTCTAGCGGTAATTCACCAGCAACAGAAACTTTTTTTTGTCGCTAGTCTATCATTACATTTCTACCATCAGTTGCTTTTAATTTTCAAGCATGACGTGCTTTTAGTTTTTGCTATGTTGGCATGACATTTCTATCATCACTTGCTTTTATTTTTTGCTATTCTCCCGGTTAGAAAAAAAAAAGGACGCTGGTGGCGCCATCTTTGGAGAATTTCTGAAGTACCTACAGCTTTTAGAAGGGGAACTTTTCTTTTCCTCTGAAAAGGACAGAACTCATTATATCCGGTTTGGAAGCCAGATGCTTTACTTACTTCGCCACTGGGGTCGTGTTTGTAATAGATTTTAAATGGAGGTAATGGGTGAAGAGCTGATTCTGCTGTGTGTTGATATTTTTATAAGATAGAGGGTTATCGATTATTATAAGATTATTCATAAGACATAGAATTTATCGATGCTGTTATCCTCCAAGTTTCAATTAATAAGGCTTGTAATGTATAATATAAGCTGGCAACAGCCAACTCCCAAAGCGATATAGGTAAGCATCTTATCTTAAATGGGAGAGGTAACCGCAAGATTAAAGGCGAGGTCGCATCAATCAAGGTCGCACGCCACGTAGCGGACGGAGTGAACAACAGAAAGATGCCTAACTGTTTTCTTCTTTATGGATAATCTATTAATTGCACATCTATGAAATAACTGCGCAAGCGCCAACATCGTGTTTCATTTGTTTGTAGCATTTATATTCTGACAGTAATATAATGTTCTATTAATTTTTATTCGTGTTTTTTGACTTATTTATTATAGTTAATTATTTAAATAAAAACAGTTCTTTTTAAGAACTAATATTATTTGTTAAAATGGCAAAATGTTGGCCATCGAAAGACTCTAGTTTTCGAAATTGTAAGAAAATTCTTTTTCTTATAGAATTCATATGTCCTTTTCCAAAGAGCAAAACAAGTTAGTTACGTATTTTAACTTTAATTTATTTAAAATATATATATATTATTTGATATATATTATAAAATGTTGTTGATTTAAATACGCTCGATTTTAATTATTTTCTTTTAATGAAATGAAAAATGACGCATAAAAATTAGTAACTAGTTAATGTGTAAAGATTGAATTTTGTAGTCTTATTTTTTATTCAATTCTTGATGTGCTAAAGTTATTAAAAATGATATGCACCGTTCTATTCCAGATGAAAATAGAATGTTTATCAAGGTTTAGAATATGTATAGAATTTAATAATAAATAAAATATTCAATTTTAAGTCCTTTTCTTCGTTTATCAAGCGCAGACGATACATCGAAAACTTATTCCAATATTCTTTGATCGTATTGTATTCATGTTATTTAAATTACAAATAGTTCATTTATTTAATTTAAAATTCATTTTATTTTATATTCAGAATCACTTTAATTTAAAATGCATGCATTAAATGTTGTACTATTAAACGAGCAAGTATTGTTAATTTAGTATTTGTTTAAATATTTTGCGAGTCCAGACAATAACTGCAAAAATTTTCCTAAAATCGCCAGATTGGATTTTTTTTTTTTTCCCTTGAAGCAGACAAAGTCATTTAGAGAATTCAGATTGTTACTTACTCACAGAAGATGAATCTTGTTTGCAGATATATTGCAAAATATTTTTGTTACAGCTTGTTTTGATAAAAATATGTGAATTTAAAAAGAGTCGAAATGTCATTTTAGTTTAAAAGCTAAAGGCAGTAATGCTTTCGTAGCATTAGTGCTTTTCTCCCGAAATTGAAATGATATTGCGATTATTTTTTTTTAAATGTGCATAATTTTATCAAAACAAACTGTAATAAAAATATTTTGCAATAAAACTGTGAAACAAGATTCATCTTCCATAAGTGAGTAAAGAATCAGAAAATATGCGCAAGAGATGCGCAGATAGTAGATATTTTGTTATATATGACGTCATACTGAAAACCCGCGTATTTTCATTATTCACTCCGTCCACTATATGGCGCAGATGTGTCAATATACTCCAGATTCCAGTATTGACATTGTACGCTTACTTACATCGCTCCCTTTAACTTTTGTCTATGCCGATTGGCAACATCAGTTTGTATCATCCTGAGCAGCATGACGCTGCAGACGCTGAACCACGTTGATTTATATTAAACAAATTATGCTTTTCTTAATTAGTATTTACTGAAACTATTATGAATTCTCCACCTCCATAAATATTACAGTGGCTACGAGAGAAAAAAAAAAAAAAAGCCGACATGACCGAAATAAACGAGCTAATAACCGCCTTAAGGGGGTCCGGGACACAAAAATCTTCAAATTTTCAATTTTATTTTATTGGATTAAAAATTTCTCTGCCCTTTTCTGCTTAAAATGATGTTTAAATCATGTTTCTATCTTAATTAGAACAGGAAATATTAATTTTTTCGTTTTGGTTTGTTTTCAAAATCAGCCTTTCAAGTTATGGTTGTCAAGGAAACGAGTTCTTGTGAAATTGCGTTTTTCTTCATGATAGGTTTTTTCTCCATTTCGCATATTTAAACTCTTATAACTCGAGAACCGTTAAAGATACAGGGTTGAAACTCGGAACATATCTTTTTCAATTATTTTACTTTACTTTAGAGCCAGCATATTTGAAAAAAAATATTTACTTTTGAAAATATGATTTTTTTCAAAAAGTTGCACCACTTTTTTGTAATTTTTTCGTTAAATATTTTTAATTTTTTAAAAAATTAATATTTTTTTAAATGCTGGCTCTAAATTAAAATATATATTTTTCTGTTTATTTAAATAAAAAACAATTTAAATTCTACAATTAATATTTTGAGTTATAACGATTTTAAGTTATACCACTTTTTTCATAAATTTTAAATTAAATTTTTTTTTTAAGCTATGAGAAGTTTTATCGTTTGATTTTGTTTACAAATGATATGTCTAACCATCACAAAAAAATTCAAAATTGTAACTCAATAAATAAAAATTTTTTGAAAATGTGTCCCGGACCCCCTTAAATACACTCGTGGGTAGGCTTAGCGCGACACCAACCGCTTCAAGTGAACCAGCCAGGGCTCGGGGACTGCTTCAAAATCAAACTATCAACTTTGAATGTTTTGACGAAAACGTCGAATCATTTGACGACTACATACAGAGACTGGAAAATTATTATCAATTTAAAGGATTAACTGACACAACTCCAGAGACTACAGAAGCAAAAAAGTTAGTGCTAATCAGCTGCTTCGGAGCCAAGTATTACAGATTGCTTTCAAACTTAACGGCACCTGATTTGCTATCGAAAAAAACTTATGATGAACTCTTGCAGCTTCTCAATGATCATCTGTGCAAACGAATAAATATTTTGACTGAACAACACAAGTTTTTGTGCAGAACTCAACATTCAGGTGAGTCCATTTCTAACTACATTACTGCGTTAAAAGAACTGATAAAAACTGCTGATTTTAAATCGACCTGCGACACAGCAAAGTGTTCAAAATCTGTTATTATTTATTATTACGTGCACAGATTATTCGTGGTCTCTATGATGCTGAGATTCGTGAAAAAATACTTCAACAATCGGAACTATCTTTCGATCAGGCTTTAGAAATAGCTTTAGCTATTGAAGCTTCTAAAATAGAAAACAAAGAAATATACAAAAGTAGTGCTACAAACGTATTCAAAGTTTCAACTTCAAATAAAAAAAAATAGTTTTCGATCCAAATCAAAAGTGTCCAGCAGGGATCGATCACACAGCCGAAATCCTCGTTCAGTTAATTTGAAAGATTTAGGATTAGGCGATGTTTGTTTACATTGTGGGAAAAATAACCACCCTACAGACCAATGCCGCGTCAAAAACAGACTCAAATGTAATTATTGCTCAAAAAATGGGCACATTAGCAAAGTTTGCATTACAGAACTTATTAAAAAGAAAAAAAAGATTTAATCATGAAGATAACAGTGTACGCTATGTTGAGGATGCAGAAACCAGTGATTTTCAAATTGGCCAGATTATAGATATATGCTTAAATTCCTTAGAAAACGATGACAGAATTTTTGCAACTGTCCAGTTAAATGGGAAACCAAACCGCTTTGAATATGACTCTGGAAGCCGCGTCAGTATCATGAACATAGATCAATTTCAACAACTCCACATAAATACTAATTTTAAACACAAACGTAGTTTTTCGCAGTTATACTGGAAATATTTTCAAGCCAGTTGGATGTGTTAAAATTAATGCCACGTACAACGGATATTCCAGCTTAGAGGATTTATATTTAATTAATCTGAAAAAAGAAGCCATTTTAGGTAGAAACTGGATTAGAAATTTAAAAATTAATTTAAATGACATAAATATTACAACAGTCAACCAGATACCCTTGGTGAATATCAAAGATTCTGTCGATTCTATTCTAAAAGAATATTCCGATATATTTAAACAAAAAGTTGGAAAAATTCCAAATTATATCTGCTCACTCAAGTTACGTGAAGGTGCCAAGCCTGTATTTATAAAACCACGCCCAGTTCCATATGCCCTGAGAGAAAAGGTGGAGACAGAACTTGATAAATTAATATCTCAGAACATTATTGAAAAAGTTGATCATTCCGAGTGGGGTACACCGCTTGTTGTTGTTCCAAAATCTGATGGGTCTGTCAGACTATGTGCTGATTACAAAGTAACCGTAAATGAACAATTACATTATGCCAGTCATCCAATCCCAAAGATTGAAGAAATTTTTAATGAACTTCGCGGTGGAACATATTTTTGTACTTTAGACATACACAAAGCGTATTTACACTTACCTGTTGAAGAAGAGAGTGCCAAAATCCAAACAATTTCAACACATAAAGGCACATATTTGGCTAAACGTTTATTTTTCGGTATCAAGTCAGCGCCGAATGAATTCCATTCCTTTATTAACCAATTTGTCCAAGATCTAGATGGTACCACAGCATATTTTGACGACCTAATTACTCAAGGAAAAACCCTTGAAGAATGCAAACGGCGTTTACTTCAAGTGTTACAGAAACTTAGGAAATATGATTTACACATAAATGTCAACAAATGTAAATTTTTTCAGAAAAAGGTAAAATATCTTGGACATGTAATCAGTTCTGAAGGATTAAGTAAATCCCCTGAAAAAATTAAGGCAATTCAAGATGCCCCCAGACCAAAGAATGTGGATGAACTCAGACAGTTCTTAGGATTAGTGATGTACTATTCCAAATTTATCAAAGATGTATCTACTTTATTATATTCATTGAATGAACTCTTCAGAAAAAATGTTCCGTATAAGTGGACAGCTGATTGCGAAGCCGTATGGATAAAGGCTAAAGCAGAAATAGCCAGTGAACAAGTTCTGATACCCTTTACTCCTGAATTACCGGTAACATTAGCTACAGATGCCATCCCATTTGGACTATCAGGTATACTTTCACATACCATGCTTGATGGAAGTGAACGACTTCCCTTTGCCTCCAGATCATTCACCGCAGCAGAGAGGAACTACAGTCAACTTGAAAGAGAAGCCACAGCAGTCTTTTGGGCATGTAAGAAGTTTTATGATTATATTTTTGGAAGAAAATTTACATTGATTGTAGATAATAAACCTGTTATGACAATTCTTCATCCAGAGAAAAAACTTCCTGTTTTGGCTGCAACAAGAATGCTTCGATATGCACATTTCCTTTCAAACTTTGATTACAAAATTGTGTATCGGAAGTCATCAGACCATACAAATGTGGATTATTTGTCTCGAAGCCCTCTTCCTTTAAGTGATCATGAAGTAAATATAGTTGATGATGAATTTGCTTTTCAAGAATCTGTGATACATCAAATTTCAACAGATACCATTACAGCAACAACTATACAGCAGGAAACATCATGTGATGAAGAACTTTCAAATCTAAAAGAAAACGTCCTAAATGGTAAGATCATGGATCAAGAAATCACACTTCAAGAAGGTATTTTGTTAAGAGGTCATCGTGTCATCATTCCTAAAAGACTTCAACCAGCTATTTTACAAGAACTCCATTCCACTCATGTTGGCATTGTCAAGATGAAAGCCCTTGCCAGAAATTACTGTTATTGGAAAAACATTGACACAGATATTGAAGCCTTGGTAAAAAGCTGCAAGGAATGTTGCGATATAAAGAAAAACCCTCAGAAAGCTCCAATACACAATTGGGACATACCAACAAGAAATTTTCAACGTGTCCACATAGACTATGCTGGACCATTCATGGGACATTTCTTCTTCCTTGCTATTGATGCTAAATCCAAATGGCCTGAAGTCTATTCTATGAAGAGAGATCCAGATTCTAATTCGACTATATGTTTCCTGAGAAAAATATTCAGCCGTCATGGATTGCCAGACATACTTGTCAGTGATAACGCAAAAATCTTCAAATCAACAGAATTTGTAGGTTTCTGCAAACGAAATGGCATAAGGCAAAGACATAGTGCTCCTGGACACCCTGAAACGAATGGTCAAGCTGAACGATATTGCCAAATCCTCAAAACCAAACTAAAGTGCATGCGATTTCAGCCAGACACCCTTCAAGAGAAGCTGTGTGAACTACTATTCCGTTTCAGAGCAACACCACTTTCTTGTGAAAAGACACCTGCAGAACTACTCTATGGGAGGAATCTCAAAACTAAATTAGACCTCTTGAAACCTGAATCATCTGAAGTCTTGAGAAACACTGCACCTCAACCCAATTTCGACAAATCATTCAAATTAGGTACTCGAGTACAATCAAGAAATTACTCTAACTCAATTCTGTGGAAATATGGAACAGTCGTCGAACGTCTAGGACGTGTCCATTACCTAAGAATTAGATGATGGATATATTATTAAAAGACATTTCGACCAACTCCGCCAGTGCCAAGTTGACCGACAATTTCCTGCCATGCATGTTACTCCACGGAGGAAGTTGTCTGTCACATTTAGTGACGATGCAAAACACAAAGAAACATCCAGATCAACTACCAGTGTTGCAATACAAACTGCAAATACCCCTGCTGCCAGTAGCCCTAAAGTGACTGCTCCAATTGAATCGAGGACCAGGGATGGATCACCAGACCTAGTGAATACTGCTTCCCAAGGACTGAGGCGATCCACACGAACAAGAAAACCAGTACAGCGATTGGACTTATAAACTTTTGTACATTGTAAATTAATTATAGGACACTCACCCCACCCCCCACCCTTCCTTTAACTATTCCCTAATAACAAACTTTATTATTGTATTACATTTTTATTGCCAAACTCAGTAATTTTAAATTTTCATTATTGTATCCAGATATATAAGGTAAGTCTTAATTATTGTAAGTGCTCCTAAATTAGTGTGGGAGAATTGTAATATATAATATAATCTGGCAACAGCCAACTCCCTTTAACTTTTGTCTATGCCGACTGGCAACATCAGTCTGTATCATCCTGAGCAGCATGACGCTGCAGACGCTGAACCACGTTGATTTATATTAAACAAATTATGCTTTTCTTAATTAGTATTTACTGAAACTATTATGCATTCTCCACCTCCATAAATATTACAAGATTAATATATTATTAGGGTTTTTTCTATGTTTAATGGATAATTAGAATATGGCTTGATTATTATAATTCATTAGTGGAATTTTCTTTGCTTAATGAATGGTTTGAATATGGTCATAATTATTTATTACAGAAAAATAAAAGATTTTGAAGTGTATTTAGGATAGAATTTATCAATTTAGGATGGGGTTAAGATTTTAAAAATTAGTCCTTAATGGGGGGGGAGGGGGTCAATTGTACACATTTTCAATTCGATTGTTATGAACTTATTTCTTACATGAAACAGTGCTCCTTAAATTTTGAAATTTAATTGACTAAATTCTATTTTTAAAAAGCACGGATTTTTTTTTTTTTAATAATTGAAATAATTAAAAACTAAGAGAATGAACAGCTAAGAATTTTATGATGGGGGAGTGGAGGGGAGGCGCTTTTTCCCAAAAATCCTTCACGGAAATTAATTTTTAGTTCTTTAAATATTTATGTGTTAAAATTTTATCTAAACCGGGGGGGGGGGGCGTTTTTTGCAATAAATCCTTTATAGAAATTGATTTGCAGTTTTTTTTTAGATTTATGTGTTTAGATTTTATCTAAAACGGGTGGACGAAGGCAGTATTGAATTTACGTTGTAGTGGTTCGAAAAAGGAAATCTACCGCCCCTGGATTTTGAAATTTAACAAAATAATATTTTTTCTCTGATTTTAATAAACATAGCAAATTTAATCTTTTCGAGAAACTTAACTTTTAAATACTAAGAGAAAGTGCAGCGAGGAATTTTCTTCGAATTCGGGGGAAGGGGAGGTGGCTTTATCCCTTTAAGTATACCATGGAAATTATTTGTTATTTTTTTTAAATTTTATGTGTTAAAAATTATCTCAAACGTGTTCAAGGGGCAGTATTTAATTCAGGTGGTGGTGACACAGCCCTCCCCCCTCCCAGCTTTTGAAATTTAATAAACAAAATTTTATTTTTCTGCCATTTTTAAAGATATAGAAAATTTATAATTTACAGGTAACCTAAAATAATTTAACAGTAAGAGGAAGATCAGTATAAAATTTTCTGTTGGGGTGTGTGTGGGGGGGGGGGGGAGTTACTCTTCTATATCCGCTTTGGTAATTAATTTTTAGTTCTGTTTCTTTTGATATTTAGATGTTAAAAACTAATCTCAAATGGGTGATTTATGATTATCAAATGACAGTATTGAATTCAGGAGAGGGCCAGCCCGAATTTTAGACTTTAATGAACAAAATTTTCTTTTTCTACATTTTTTAAAGATATACTGCATTTTTTTCGACTAAGTTAGAATATTTGAATTCTAAGAAACAGAAGAAAAAATTCTTTTATAGGCGGCGGGGGGGGGGGGGGGGGGGGCTTTTCTAGAAGACTCTCATAGAAGTTAAATCCCTCATAGAATTTAACCCACCCCATAGAAATTAATTTAAAAAATAGAAGTTATATTTTACATCTTGAAAAATTGGAATGTACAGTGAAACCTCCATAACACAAACTCCTGAATATTCCGTTAAGGGAAGAGGGCTTAGGTGATCCATTAATCCTCCATCGAATTTGAAATGTAACTAATTTTTTTCTCCGATTTTGAAAAACAAATTGAAATTTAATCTTTTCTCTTAGCTTATAATAAAAGAGAAACTAAGAATTTTCTGTTTGTGGGGGGGGGGGGGGACGGAGGTGAAAGAGAGCTATTGTCTCTCCCTGGATTTGAAAAATTAATTTAATTTATAATTAAAATTTCCTTTTCTTCTATTTTCAAAAAACATAGTCAAATTTATACTTTCGAGTAACTAAAACAAAACAAAAATAAATTAATTAATTACAAAATAATAATAAGCATTTGATGCTGCCAAGCAATAACAAGCACACAATTCTTCATTTAAGTACCTACCTCATCATTTAAGTACCTACCTCTCCATGCTTTGGTAGAAGCTTAAAAAGCAAATAAGCACATAAAATGCTTGTAAACAGCTTGTCATGCTATTTCTTCCTGAGCTGGCTGCATAGCATATTATGCGGGCAAGCATAAAAAGCATATAATAGCACATTAAGGTACCTACCTCTCCATGCTTTGAAAAAAGCTTAAACAGCAAACAAGCATAAAATGCTTGTACGTAGCTTGTCATGCTATTTCTACCTAAGCTGGCTGCATAGCTTATTATGCTGGCAAGCATAAAAAAGCATATAATAGCACGGTAAGGTACCTACCACACCATGCTTTGGAAGAAGCTTAAACAACAAACAAGCATAAAATGCTTGTACATAGCTTGCCATGCTATTTTTTCCTAAGCTGACTGCATAGCATATTATGCTGACAAGCATAAAAACATATATAATAGCACGGCAAGGTACCTACTTCACCATGCTTTGGAAGAAGCTTAAACAGCAAACAAGCATAAAATGCTTGTATATAGCTTGTCATGCTATTACTGTGTAAGCTAGCTATATAGCATGTGATGCTGGCTAGCATTGTAAAGCATACACTAGCATGAAAATCTAGCAGACAAAGCAATACGTAGCAAAAACTAGCATATTTCTGATGCTAGTACTAGCAAGAATTTTGACCTGGGGATACTATAATTTATTATTTCTTATCAATCTTCTTTGCGTAACTAGTTATTGTGTAATTATATGCACGGATAAATAGAAAAACACATGCACACCACATATGTGAAAGGCATGTGTAATTTACTCCCTGTGCACTTTTTAAAATACAAAATCAGTAAGATTTCTGAAAGAAACGTTCTGCAATGTCAACCCACATAAGATAGCAAATATAAAACTATGTAAAAAAAGAAAAAGAAAATAAAATTTAGACATTCTCGCCTGTGTTATTAGCCAAATTTACTTCTTATCAATCTTCTTTGTGTACCTACTTATTGTGTAATTGTGTAATTGGATAGACAGATAAATAGAAAAAATGCACACCCACATATGTGTATGCCATATATAATTTAATTCCTGCATATATTTTTAAGATACAAAATCACTAAGAGATAATTAATATTTCTGAAAGAAATAGCTGCAATTCCAACCGTATACAAGATTAGAGTTATACAAATATAAAACTATTTAAATAATATATATACAATTTAAACATTCTTGTCTGTGTAATTAGCCAGATAAAAACGTATACCGTTATCAGGATACATTTTTTGAACCCTTTACGAATATCCTTTTGCATTATAGCTTGATGAAATTATGCAAGCGTGACGCAAGTTTGTTTTGAAATTAACGAGTTTAGCCAAAACAGAGGATGCAAATAATTAGACAGCATTCTGAACAGTAGTGACATATTCCTGTAATTCACGACCGTTTGAGGTCAATGCATTAAAAATATAGTAGAATATAGATATTTTTGTATAAGTGTCGGTCAATTGAAACAATAACCAACTTAGGAACATTGACCTAGATGATAGCTGTCCTGTTCTACTGAACTTACTGCAAAATATTGCTTACAAATTGGGACAATAACTGTCTATTGCACAGGTCATTTTTTTTAATATTTGATCTTTATAATGAAGTAATATTAAGTATCTTTATAATGAAGTAGTATTAAAAAGAGGGCCATTCTATATAATTTCGACAAACATGGGTTGCCAAAACATTTTTTATTTATCCCATGTCTTTCATGCGGAAATCTATGCAGAAAAGAAGTTAAAATTAGTGTTCGGAAGATACGTATTATAGTTATGCGTTTAACCGATATACTTACCATAATATGTCGGTATTACAAGGCCGAAACTAGAGGGGGGACAGGGAACATGTGCCCCGGGTGTCAGAACGGAAAACAAACGGGACGTCAAATGAAGATTGGTTTTGACGTCTTAAGAACCTACACTAGTCCCGCGAAGAAACTTGCCAGCTAATGTTAAATCTATGGGAGCGTTCTTTTTAAATTCCTCGCTTTCATTTTAATATTTTTAAATGATATTTGTTTCTAAGGACAGCTGATGTTCATCTTTAACGTTGTTAGTTTGTACGTTTTTGATTTTGGCTGCAGTTTTTTTTTCATTTAAACACAAATATCATTTAAATATATTGAAATGCAAGCGAGAAATTAAAAAAGAACGCTCCCATAGGTTTAACATAGGCTTGCAAGTTTCTTTGCGTGACTAATGTAGTCTCTTAAGACAATGTGATTCATATCACTGTGACTTTAAACGCCTCATTTGTAATACTACAACTACCGTAAAATATGTAAAAATGAAATCTGTCTATAATGGAATCCTGAAAAAATTACATGTTTCCAACGAAAAGAATGCCAATAATTATACCTGCTGAGACAGAAACCTGTATAAAGAGGAATTTTTTTCGGCTGCTTTAGATTTCGTTTTTAAGATTTTAATTAATCAATATTTGTTAAAGTTTATTACGTATTTTTTTGTTACATAATTCAAATTTTAAAAAAAGTCGGCTGTTAGAAACTTTGTAAAATTCTCTTTGTAATTTTACTTTGCGGAAGCTGGGAAGCGCCAAAATCTATGTTTTCCCCGGAAGCAAAAAAGGCTAGTTTCGGTCCTGCGATATTAAAGAAGTATACTACATATACTATACGTTTAAACATATCCGGGTATGTATAAGTGTATATCGGTTAAACGTATAATTCAAGTATACGTATATGAGGCATATTGACATAATTTTGACTTTTAAGTCCCTGGATAATAATTTTTATTTTAGTAAATATTCTTCGTTTTTTTTTTTCTTTTTCTTATACTGAAAAACATCCCATTGCATGACTGTATAACAATATTAACGAGATAAGTAAGTTTTGGACGATGTTCGGGGTCCAAATATACCACAAAATTCCTTACCGCCCCATGTCCCTGATGCTGATTTTTAAGTTTGGAGCTGTCTGTATAAAATTTTTTCAATAAAAGTAATTCGAAGTAATTTTTTTCCGAAACTGGGACTATTGTTTTATATAAATATGTAGCAAAAAATTAATCTGCTCACATTTTTACAGTTGTTGTTATTTTTTTAACTCTGTCCTTAGATTTTAGATTCCTTACCGTCTCTCTTGCTAAAATTATACAGAAAATCCCTTCAGATGCAGTCACGGAATTTTTTTCAACTTTGTTCTCATGATAGAGAAAGAATGGCTAAAAATTCTTTGACAGGAAATTTACTGCAGAATTTAAATAAGCATTTAAATATCAATTTCCAGCATTGTGGCTTTATTTGTAGTCTTATCGTCCCCAAGGTTTATTCCTGCACTTTTCGAGGTAGATTATTATTTTTTTTTAATCCAATGTAAATAACAGTGCTGAAAATCAATAAACATTGTGGCTATCACTTAGTCTTAACATGATTTGCCTTAAAATAGGTGGTAATTTTCCTTACCGTCCCTTTTTCTTCCCTTATCGTCCCTTTTTTCCTTACCGTCCCTCTCTCAACATCCCTTTAAGACAATGTTATACCAAAATTTTGTACTAAAAATACTACATTGCTATTATATCTTATTTGAACGTTCTGTGGGTACTATGCAAATTCCTTATAAATAAAAATTTAGAAGAAAATAAAAAGTTAGAGGGGTAACATATCAAGGGGACGGTAAGGAAAATGAAACTCGCAAGTTTAACTTAAACCTCAGTTAAATTTTTAAAAAATCTTCGCTGATGACCATTTTTTCTTTATTTTGAATCATTAAGGCATTCGTCTATCAGATTAAAATGTTATTTTAGCAAGTTTAATTTCACGAGATTTTTATTCTTGAAAGTCAAAATTTTGTGAGAAAGCCTCATTTACTTTTAATACCAATGGACCTCATCTATCTTACATCACTGAATGGAGAACCACCGCCCCCTGAATACCAGGCACATAGATCAATTAACAAGATGGACATTTACGGCAATATCTGTAATGGCAACAGTACTAGCGTCACTACCGACAAGGGGGATGGAGTAACAAGCCTCCGAAATTTACCTATGTTGAAGTAATATGTTTACCCTCTATGTTTTGAACATCTATTCTTTCCTATACAAAGGAAAGGCAGACGATACTGTATTTATGTTTGATTTATTTAGCTGTTTTTTTTTTTATCGTATTTGTTCGTTCACCTTTAACTTACAAAATGATAATTATAATAATAATATAAAAGAAAAGCCCCAGAAAATTCTGCTGAAAACGTAAATATGTAAGTAAATGAGATAAAATTGTAAGAAATTAAATTCGGGTATTGTGTTCATTTATTCACATCGAATACAATTTTATCAAGTGTAATATCAGTATCTCTATGTTTTGCTTTTTTTTTTAACTTTGAGGTTTATATAATTCTAAAAATTTGTAAAAAAGAATTTTTCCCTATCTGTAATTTTATTATTATTTCTTATGTGTTAATATGATAAATATTATTGAATTGATTGTACGTTATTTACATTAAAAACAGTGTTTTTTATTTTACCTGTAAGAAAGTGAAAATGTGTAAATTTTAAAAGATTATTGTAACGATTGTTTAATACGTTAAACTTCATAAATTAATAAAATATCGACTATAAAAATTTTCCTACTACATTTGAATATTTCTGAAATTTTCTGGGCCTTGTAGAGTGCAAAATTTCGTATATTTTTATATTACACCGTTACTTTATGTAGCTTTAAATACAATTATATATCATATTTAGTTTATACATAGCATTCAACGCGAAATTTTTACCTTGTTTTTCGTTGCACTTAAATCGTCCACTCATCATGTTAAAAAAGAAAAACCATATACCCGTGCTTGAACGTAGAATAGGTATTAGAAATGGAATATCTATTCTATGTTCATGCATCGGTGTAAGATTCTATTGAAAACGTAAACATTCAACATTAAAAAAAGAAAGATGACAATAAGGTAGATGCTCAATAATAAAAATATTACAAGGATGGGGAGTTCCTTTCCCATTGTCAATAAACGGCGCTACGATCGCAATCGCATTACCGTTACGTTCTATGGAACTGTCTGATCTTGTATATTAATCTATGGCCAGGCATGAGCGCTGACACAAAAAATGGTTTAGACACCAGTTTTTATTAAAGTTTTTTTGGTCTACGGTGAAAAATCGTTTGCGGTGTATTTGAATCATGTTGCACTATTTAAAACATATTAAAATGGATGTATGTCTGTGAGTTGTTCTCCAAAATACATATTATACAATATTGTGTGCATATCATTCGTCCTCCATACATAGGGACACACAAAATAACTCAGCTGCATTACTCTCTATGAATAATAATTGTTAGAATTGTGCTTTACGTTGTGGTACGCGTTTTTAATTTTTTTTTTCATATTACTTAGTTTATATAAATTTTATAGATCTCATACAACCAGATGTCTTATCGTCAAGAAGAACATCTAAATTTGTGCATTAAGATCTGTTTAGCATGGAATATTAATTCGTGCTCTAGCCTAAAGGCTTTGCGAAAACTCTTGTAATGTGGAAGTTTTTCATGTTTTTATATCGGGTTGAATAAACATTTTAAAGTGATTTTGGCCTCTATTTTAATGGGGAAACTACCGGATTTCTTAATCTGTTGCTTATCACTCATATGGCCTGACCATGGAAATAGAATTTGGCTGCTTCATGAATCGCTGGTGTTTCGATGGTACTTAGCGAATCTTACCACGACAAACAAATCAATATAGTTAATTAAATTGGTCAACAGCAAAGCACTCAGCCTGTCCACAGCTGCCCATATTCTACCATATTGATGCCTCCAGCAGCAACGTTTCACGAATTTTTTGCAACCTAACCAATGCCTAACCAAGCATCTCTATAATAATAGCCTAAGTCATGTGACTGTCATCAATAGTTCCGGGCTGACCGCTTCGCTTTTTATATGCCAGGTCACCATTTTTTACTTTTCGCGTGGTAAATTAAAACAATGCTTTGATATTGAAATTAAAAGTCATGGTTTTTGGTATTATTTATTATTTTTCTTTTCTTTTTCTTAAAAAAGGGAAAGAAAAAGTGAAAGTCATGAATTTCAAATTAAAATTATGTATTTTAAATAAAATGAGTGAAATTATTATATTTTAGATGAATTTAATGAAATATGAAAAAATGCGATTGGAAAGACAATGTTTGATGATTTATCACTTGTGCTTGGCTAGCATAAAAAGGTACTACTTAGTTATACCGTCAACCCATTTCGCCAAATTATACAAATTGACATAATTTTTATTTTAAATAGCGAAAGAACAAATAAATTAGTATAACATTAATAAAAATACAAATAAAACATTGAAATAAAAATAACTTGATGACGTAAACACGTGTAACTTGCTTAAAAACAAGCAAATATGACATTTACGATCAACCATTATTGATATTTAATTTTATAGTTTGGCGATATATTTTTGGTCGACGGGATAACCAAGTAGTACCCATAAAAATACGGAGTTCTTGATTTCTCTACTAGAAACTTCTGATTTGGAGAAGTATTGAGAAAGTAAATTAAATTTTGAATAAAAGTAACATGGTACAATTCTTAGCACACATCTAACGGAGACCAAACTGGTCGCCAAGGGCGGCTAGTTTAATAATAGTCCGGCAAGTTATAATATATATACAGGATGTCCATAATTAAACGACCCTATTTTAAAGTTGTCTACAAACGAAACTATTGGTCAGAAAGTTGTGAAATTTTGTGGCGGACATAATAAAGGAATGGGAATTTGTTTGAGCGAAAAATAAATTAGTTCAAAATTTTGTCACCAGAGGGCGTTTTTTAAGATATTACACTGTAAAAACTTTTAAAAATTATTGGTGTTCGAATTGAACGGACCGTACAAACACTGAAAAAAAAAATCCACCTACGACAGCCGCCATTTTTTTTCTCAGAGTTCAGACCTAGTATTCAGTGGGCGGTGGCTAAATGTGTAATTTATTAAAAAGCGCCTTCTGGTGTCGAAAATTTGAACAATTTTTTTCCCGCTCAAACAAATTTCCATTATTTTATTATGTCCGTCACAAAATTTCACAACTGACCAGTAGTTTCCTATGTAGACAACTTTAAAGTAGAGTCGTTTAATTATGGGCATCCTGTATATATCTCCCACTTAATTTAAACTACCAAATGCAACAATAGCACCAGAAATTTTAGACAGAATTTTACATTTATAATGTGTTTGACGAAAAAGACTTTTACTTATTATGAAACAAATTTGTTCATAAAACCCGGTGTCATTCAATCATTTAAACATTTTAGCAACTGAAATATTTTGCCCATGAAAGGGTTAATGCAAAAAACCTACATATTTCTATCTCGTTTCTAAGCGTTAAAAAAAAATTCATAAAGTATGGATATTTTTAAAAATCACTCCGACGTCCCCTTACATGATCTTCAGAGATTTGTTTTCAAAATCATGAAATGGTCTTTTCTGAAAAAGAAAACAAAACAAAAAAAAAACAGTCAACATGAGAAGGACAAACATAAGTTTCATTACAACAAGCTTTCAGTTTGAACCATTTTTAGGTCAAGCAATAAAATGCAATGCCGTGCGAAAAATGATGGCGTTTATATCTACCAATAAGTTATTAAAAAAAAAAAAAAATCTGAACTTTCGGGGGAAAAAAAAAACAAAACAGCACGATTCTAACTTCTTCATGGAGCATATTATTGTGAAACAAATATATTCAGTACTACCGAATACAAATAGGGACACAAAAACCTTATAAATATTTAAATGCTGTAAAAGCACTTATTTTCGCGAGGCTTTAATTTTCGGGAATTTCGCGAGTCCGTCGTAATTGCGAAAATTTAAGCCTCGCGAAATATATATATTTTTTCGCCTTAAATAATAATGAAAAGTCAGAAATTTTTCACTTTCAAAATTTAATGATTACAGTTACACAAAGAAGTACACAAATTTCTTGGATATTTATTACACAAAATTTCTTGAATATTATACAAGTACTTCTTGAATAAAAACAATAATACAACTAGTAGAATGAAGCTCATTCACTTACAATATTTATACCAGCATCTTTGAAGCCATTCATTTTTAGAGCGATGTGGAGAGGGTTGAAGAGGGGGGGGGGGCAAAGAACTTTTCTGACAAAAGGAAGTTTCTTTGCCTTATGCAAAAGGGGTTCTATTTAGGTAGTTTTGGAATTTTTTAACTTTCGGTTTAGTTCATATAAAATTCGCGAAATTTTCAGCTCGCGAAATCACCGATATCTTCATTTTCGCGAAAATTACGACTCGCGAAAATAAGTGCTTTTACAGTGTTTAAGATGTACTTGTAACTTGGGAAAAGCTTTTGTATTTACTCTCGTAGGTATTTTCTTATTTGAAATTGAAAAGCATGCAAAACTGTTAAATCATGGAAGACGGTAGTATTCCGAGTGACGCAGCCTTAAGCCTAAAATCGTATCGTATCGTATCGTAGAATTCGTAGATGGCGGAATTCATTTTTAAAATAGTCTTATATCTGCAGTCTAATCCTATTCTGAATTTTTTACAATTCTACGTGCAGTATATTTTCAGATCTGTAAACCCATTTTGAAAGTAATTTCGATGGTGTAAGTTTGTCTTTTTTTTTTCTCCGAAACTGTCTAGATTTTTTTAAAAACATTAATATATAAAATGAATCTGTTTTTGATGAAGTGGATAACACTAACCTAGTATCTAGGAAAACTCTTAAATTTTATATAATCCGCATGAAAAATTGGACTTCTTAGGATCGCGGATTACATGTTATTCTATGGGCTAGCAGACGGAACGTTGCACGTCGGTTTGCGCGATTAAGGTCACAGTTAAAAATCTGAGTATTGGCAATAAATCTTTTTTTAAACTATAAAAACAGTTTATTATGTGCTTTAAAATACTTAGACTGATTTTTTTTAAAATGGAACAGTATTTTGTAATTATATGTATTTTATTTCATTGTTATTCATAGTAAGTAAACATTTTTTAAGGAGAAAATATTTCACATTTTAAAAAAAATTCTCGTATCGAAATTCGATATTTATCGCAAATTCTCGTATCGAAATGAAAATTCATCGCGTTCGCCATAAGACTTCGCCATGTATCACTACGCAATACGCGAAGTTGACTGAAGAAATATCAAAGATCTTGAAATGGTATTCCAAGGGGAGAAAGTGAGTACAATTTCTAATTATCCAGACAGCATTCTTTGCAACCGATCCTTTCTAATTAGTATAATGTTCTGAATTGTTTTTATTTTCAACAATACTCATAACTGTTTTCCTTACAAAATAACGTTCATGTGTGGCATAGGTATTTCTTGTGATATGTGAGTGTAATACAGATAGATTACAAATTTAATTTTGTGTTTTAAGTCTTCTTTTAAAGAAATTAAACAAAATCTTTCATTTTTAAAGAACGCACAATTTAAATAAAAGGTATGAAGAAATCAAAATTAAGATGTCCAATCCCGTTTATAAAATGATTCATTTGCGAATCGTTTCTAATAACATTATAAACGAAAATTGACTTAAAATGACATCTTTTTCGAAATATGGGTATCTTTCGTTTATTTATTTATTTTTTTATATATAACTCTTTTCAGCTTCAAAAATTAAAGCATCGTAGTATTTTATTTTTATAAAATTAAACCTAAAGGGGAAAAAAAATTCTTATTTCCGTTTATCTCTGTAACAAAAGAAAAACAGAAGAAAAAACAAACAAACCCTGAAGCATTTCTTTTAGGCTGTTACAGCCATGGGTGCAAGACCTTCAGTCTCAGGACTGATTTCAGTCTTGGACATATTTTTGACTGATAGTAAATTCTACTTTATATACTTAAATTATCACGATTAGCTCAAAATGAACCATTTTATCTTGACTGGTTGTTTTGAGCTCCTAAAAGTATAAATTTTCATCATGATACTTTTCCTTATTTAGTAATTAAAGTTTATAGATAAATAAGATAAAACAGCTTTTTTGCAAAAGTAAGATACTTGTTTTTATTTAATTTTAAAGTTAATATGCTTAAAAGAAAGCTTTAAATAATTTACTTTTAAAAAATATAAAAGTAGCCAACTCCCTTATATGGTATTTGTGGTAATGAAGTATAATTGTAAAGAAGAACAATTCAGAACATGTTACTATTTAGAAAAGATTGGTTTCACAAAATTTCATTAGCAGCTGCATTGTAGCTGTCATGATAATTAGACTTTGTATAAACTAATAAAGTGATTACCCAGTAACCATTTCAATTAATATATTAATCTGCCTCGCATCTTAAATTAAATATTAAGTTTTTATTCTTCTTTCATTAAACCATCCACTATTCTTTAACATTCCGCATATTCCGATTACAAAAACTATTTTTATCAATTCCCCCTGTACACTGGAGGGTTGCCGTATCACTTACAGAGTAGCACGTTTATCGCCTCGTTGTGCAATAGCATTTGAAAGATCACCACACTAACATAAAAAAGTAGCAATAAAAGAAAAACAAAATTAATCAGTTGATTGTAAAAAACCCGCTCCATTCTCGGTCGGGGTAGGAACATCACAAGAAAAAAAAACCCTCGCGAAATTTGACAGTATGAGGGGGTGGGGGGGTGGGGGATCCAAAACTTCATCAAAATAGTTGTAACTTTTGTAATAAATATGTTACATATAACATATGGTAGTAATAATCGGTATATCTGATCAAAATACAAATAATTTTTTAAAATGAACTATTTAATGATTTTTTTTATCCCTATTACTGTATTGGATTAATAGCAGTTGAAGAGCCATAATTTTATATTCTAAAATCATTAAAAGCACTCTGCAAGCAGTTCTTGTTCAATCACAAAAGTCTGCCACTTAAACATTTTAATGCAGAAAATGTAATGTATTTCTCATATGTAAACAATGAATTTTGCAGTTAAGAAGCTTAGGTATTTCACAAATATTGCTATTTCTTGGAACACTAAATTTGATGCATTATCGTCTTTAACACATTATTTTGGAGTAATGAAAACAATGTTATTATATTAAATTTTTTTGTAAATGGGTGTTATAATCAATAGTAACTCATGACAGGTTTTTCTTGCAGCACTAAAATGCATGCCTTCCAAAAGTTTTTTTTTACTAAATTTTTGCCTTATTTAATGGAAGAAAGTTCTGCCAAAAATAAGGCAAAGATTTCATTTTTATTAAGAATAGTGAAAAAGGAATAAATTTGCCAACAATGCATTTAGTGTCCCCAAAACTGTCAGTAACGAGCTACTACTGTTTATAATTACAGTCGAACCTCGTTATCCCGACACTCTAATGTCCAGAAAAAAGTGTCGTCATAAGCGGTGTGTCGCGATAACCGGAGTTAGAGAAAAATAGGTTTATAAAAAGCTGTATTTTTAATTAATTTAAGACAATTTTAAATTCATAACTGTTATTGCAGTTTTAAGCAATACAACATTACTGTTAAACAAAATAAACACAAAAACGAAAATTGAAAAGGATAAAAATCAGATTTATGATGACTGATTTTTTCATTGTTACATGGAATATCGATGAATTAAGGTTTGCTTTAGCTAGATCCTACAATTATTTTTTCGATATTATGCAATGAATTGTAATCAATATTCGTTGTTTCAGAAATGGATGTTAGATAACTACTGAACGTTTCAATGCAATGCAATGCTTCCGTTTTAGTCGGATGAAAAACGCCGTGTGGCCACAAGAAAATCCGTCGGGATATCCGGAGTTGAAAATTATTCAACGACGTAAAATCCGGAGTTTATTTGCATTAAAATCATATACAGAAAATCGGGACTTTGAAAAACTGACGTGATAAACAGAGTGACGTGAAAACCGGGTGTCGGGAAAACGAGGTCCGGCTGTATTTTTCCCATGCATATCTGGATCATGCTTTAAGGTAATTTAATAGTGTGTGATCTGTACCCATTATGTAAAATTTTATAATTTGGACAATTTCTGGTTCCAAGGAATGTAATTCAAAGCATGTATACGAGGTAAATTTAATGATGTATGAAATATGATCTAAATAATGCAAAATTCAATAATACACACAACTTCTCATCCCAAGGTGTGCTTTATAAAGATCTTCTACTATATTGATCTGTAGTTCAAGTTCACTCATCAAAAACCTTAAAGATTTAGTATCTGTGACTGCTCTGAAGAGGGCATTATTACAACTTTATAATTTTTTCATTTTGTAGCTCAAATTGTTCAGCTTAGAATTTACCAATCCAAACATTGCCGTCTTGATTTTTTTCCACTGTTTTTATTTACCTCAGAAGTGATTAAGATTTTTTTATATTGTAAATCCTAAAGGTTATAATAGCAAAAAAGCATCTTTAAGCCCTTGGGGATGAGCGACCGGTATACTTAGCCACTTAAGGTGTTCAGAATCCTTCATTATTCTCACCACTTATTTTTAATTGTAAAGTTTACCTTCTTTAATCGGAGCATTTCTGTGAATCAATTACAGAAAATTTTCTGCTTTTAAAAACCTGTAGTAAAAGGTTAAAAATTAACCAAAGGGCTCTTGTAGCGAAGGGGTTAAATATTTTGAATTACAGTGAACTTTAATAACCCTTGGCTTTAATTGCCAGTACTCTTCCAATTGAGCTATCTGTACGACAGCCCAGCCAACACATTATTCGCTCAGAACAACTATTATCATGACATCAATTGATTGTGTGAAAAATAATTTAAAGTGTACATGGTTATACGTATATTTTTTATTATTAAGCAACAGACTTTGCAGATCCGTTTTTCTCAAAAGCTTTAAAGATTGAAATCTCTAGGCTGGAGTGGGAAAGTGGTAATTTTGAGGAATAGGAGGATAATTTATATAGAAGATTTTTCTGTATAAAAATAAAGATTTAAATTATTTTAATGCTGGGGAGTAGGGGGAGGGAGAAAAGGTGAAATGTACAGTCGCGGAAAAGAAAAAAGTAAACACCCTCTTCTAACTCCTTAATAAATTATTATCGTAGACGAAAGTTATTGGTACCGAACGATTGGAAATAAAGTCTATTTTTAAATGATGTATATAAAATTTGCTTAGGGGGCCATCTACATATTAAAACAAATCCAAACTTTATTTTTTTCAATGGCAATACCCAATTTTAACGAGATATTTCAAATCTTCGGTTCAAACTATGCCTAGGCACCGAATTTCAAGTCATTTGAATAATAAGTTTTTGAATTATAAACATTCAAAATACAGTGCTTCTAATGTTGAATTACATTTTCATATTTTTATTCATATCTCCTGAAATTATGCTCCTAATGTGCTAATTTTTTGTGTAGGCATAATACTAATATACTTAAACATAAATACGTTGAATTTGCAATTTTTATAATTTTATGATATGAATTATGAAATTAATATTCGAAAAAATTATGAATTGCAACCTACAATTTTTTTGATGGATTTAGATTTATTAAGTCCTGCTTTATGGAAATTCAAAATTTCACATTTTTTTTCCCAATAGTTTTCAAATTGTACTTAAAAAACGGCAAAATGATGGTTTAAGGGGCCGTCTATGATAGAAGTGACTAGATATTTTGAAATGTCTTACGCTGTCCTGCAATCTAGCAGACTTCATTGACTGCTTGAGTGACGCTTAAGGTGTCTTGATCAAGAAGGGGGATCCCTCGGTTAACAATCGAATACCGAACTTCAATTTGGATATACAGCCCTTAAAATAAGCTTGTTTTAAAATAACTATTTTCTCGGAAACTTATAGTACGAATTGCATAAAAATTTGTTTTTAGGCTAATTAAATGGTGTAGAATTCATTTATGCTGTAAGAATTGTGTAATGCTATTGAAAAAAACAAAGTTATGGTTCGTTTTAATATGTAGATGACCCCTTAAGCAAATTTTATATACATCATTTAAAAGTAGACTTTATTTCCAATCGTTCGGTACCAGTAACTTTCTTCTACGGTAATTTGTTGATAGTAGGAGAGCTGTTGAACATTTTTGAGTAGGTATTTGAGGCACCCTGAAAATTTGTGCAACACTTCTTTTGTAATGCCTGAATACAAAATCGAATGTCTGGCTGAAGGATCGTGGCCCAAAAACTGTGCCAGACACGTGTCTGGTACAGTTTTTGTGCCGACTAAAGTGTCTGTCATTTTCAAAATATTTTTTTCTAAGCATAAATATTATTCTGCCTCAATCTCAGCGTGCCTCAAATACCTTTTTTGGGTAGTCAAAAAAATGGCACTTGACACGTGTCTGGCACAGTTTTTGGGCCGACTAAAGTGTCTGTCGTTTTCAAAATATTTTTTTCTGAGTATAAATATTATTCTGTCTCAATCTTAGCGTGCCTCAAACCTTTTTTTGGGGGTAGTCAAAAAATGGCACTTGACACGTGTCTGGCACAGTTTTTGGGCCATGATCCTTCAGCCAGACATTCGATTTTGTATTCAGCCATTACAAAAGAAGTGTTGCACAAATTTTCAGGGTGCCTCAAATACCTTCCCTAAAATGTTTAACAGCTCTTGGGCTATGAGGAGTTAGTAGGGGGTGCTTACTTTTTTTTTTTTCCATGACTATACATTAGGGAAGTTAGTGCTTATTTATTTATTTATGTTAGTGAGCAACAAATGTTGCAGATTTTTTTTTCAAACTAATTTTTGAAAGATTTTATTATTTAGGTAAGCTGGAGAGGTGGGTCCAAAAGCAGAAGTGGAATCTTCGGAGCTCAGAGGATTATTTTATATGATTTATTATTATTGTTAATAAAGAATTTTAAATAGGGATGGTGAAAGATTATTTTATATAAAATTAAAGAATGTTTAATTTTTTTGCACTAGGAATGAGAAAAGGGAGAAGCAGAAATTTGTAGTTTTGGATTTAATATAAATGTATGTAATTACTTTTACAAGTGAGCGATGATTGTTATATATATATAAAGGTTTAAAGAGTAATATTTCTTGCTATTTTTCTTAACAAAGTAAATTTTTTATATAGTAAAATGTAACATAGCTTTTTATATCTCTGAAACAAACCAACAGGAATACCCTCTAAACATGCATGTTGTACATTACTTCCATATCTTACCAAAGCGTTCTTATAAAAATCTCATTGCACGGTGCTCTTTAAAATTGAAGCATGGTCATCCTTTTTTTCGGGGAGGGAGGGGGGAGAGATTGAAGGTGAATGGAAATCCTTACTATGAATTCTTTGTATTGGTCTTTAATTTTTTTTGTGTGTGTTTATTGTTTTATTTATTTTTTTAATAACCTAAAAAAAGTAATGATATCAATACAAAAACCCTTAACGGGTTAAAAGTTTGTGACGCAGCACTTTATCTTATGCTCTAAGAATTTTAAATATGGAACTTAAAAATAATGATATCAAATTTTGAGTGACGCTATGCTATTAATTATAGTCTCTCTATATATTATTTATTTCATCTTTTTATTTTTTTATAATCGCATGTGCAAAAATTATGTTCAATTTAAAAAAAACGTATAAAAGTTTATTCATTGATGCTTTAACATTTACACCTCTCATAAATTCCAAGTATGAGTTTTAAAAGATATGATATCAAAATTTTAGTGACGCTTTGATGTGGCTTTAAACGATTTGTTTTAAAATTAAATTTAAATTATTTTTGTTTTGGCTAAGATATATTCACACATCTAAATAATAGTTTTAATTTTCCAATATACTTTAAATATGTCACTTTCACTGAATTTATATGATGCATTTAAATGCATTTATTTGAATAAATTGATTTATCCTTTGTCCAATGCTATTAAAAAGTTAAAATAAGATTTACGTAAATAATTTTTTTGCGTCATTGTATCCAAACTAAGTGAAATGTATTCAAATGGATACTATGAGGCAAAAAAATTATTTACGTAAATCTTATTTTAAATTTTTAATAGCATTGGACAAAGGATAAATCAATTTATTCAAATAAATGCATTTAAATGCATCATATAAATTCAGTGAAAGTGACATATTTAAAGTATATTGGAAAATTAAAACTATTATTTAGATGTGTGAATATATCTTAGCCAAAACAAAAATAATTTAAATTTAATTTTAAAACAAATCGTTTAAAGCCACATCAAAGCGTCACTAAAATTTTGATATCATATCTTTTAAAACTCATACTTGGAATTTATGAGAGGTGTAAATGTTAAAGCATCAATGAATAAACTTTTATACGTTTTTTTTAAATTGAACATAATTTTTGCACATGCGATTATAAAAAAATAAAAAGATGAAATAAAGAATATAGAGAGAGACTATAATTAATAGCATAGCGTCACTCAAAATTTGATATCATTATTTTTAAGTTCCATATTTAAAATTCTTAGAGCATAAGATAAAGTGCTGCGTCACAAACTTTTAACCCGTTAAGGGTTTTTGTATTGATAATATATACTCACCGTTTAATCAAAAGAAAGCAAGTTTATGTAAACAAAATACTCACATGTAGGTTTTTCTGTTAGGCACACATAACTCTTTAAATTCGTCTCAAATGCTAAAGTGAAAAAATAAATAATTAAATAAAAGTAAAAATAGTTTTGAAAAAAACAATCTCTTTTATAGGTATTCAATGTTATTTCCAAAATCACGCCTAATTTCATGATTGCAATTCACGCAGTTCCAAAAAATTCCCGTTACAATATATTACTTTAACTTGGCGTCGACCCCAATAAGTGAAAATTCGCCGATTTCATTTACTTTTAATAAAAAGCGTGGATTAGTGAATTTATTAAAGAAATTATAATTTTTGCTCCGTTTCTTTTTACTTTCTTCAACCTTTACAAGAAAGTATTAGATTCGTGAAAATGTTCGACTTTCTGTTTTCGACGGATTTACACGTTTTAGGATTCAGAGAACCGGAAAACATGTTTTTACAAAATGTCTATCTGTGAGTCTGTGACTCTATCTGTCTGTATGTATGGGACACAAATTTTGTGGGCGCTCTTTCTCAAGAACTAATGAACGGAATGTAATAAAATTTTAGATTCAATTAGTCCTTGCGATAGAAACTGATGCGGATTACTTTTTGGTGTAAATCGCCCAACAGGTAAAGCTGCTAGGCTACAATTTTCACGATTTCCTCAATAGCTATATCTCAAGAACTAATGCACGGATTTTTATAAAACTTCAGATTTCATTAGTCCTTGATATAATTTGGTACTTATAACTTTTTGCTGTAAATCGTCCAACAGTTGGCGCTGCTATGCGGCATTGTTCATGATTATTGCATAGCTCTATCTCAAGAACTAATGCAGGAATTTTCATCAAACTTCAGATTCAGTTAGTCCCTGATATAAATTAGTGCTATTTAGTTTTTGTGTAAATCGCGCGACAGGTTGCGCTGCTAGGTTGCATTTATCACGATTTCCGCAATAACTGTATCTCAAGAAGTAATGCATGAATTTTCATCAAACTTCAGATTCAGTTAGTGTCTTATATAAATTGGTCCTGATTAGTTTTTGGAGTAAATCGCCCAACAGTTGGTGCTGCTATGCAGATTTTTTCTACGATTTTCGCAATACTTCTATCCCAAAAACTAATCCACGAATTTTCATCAAACTTTAGGTTCAGTTAGAAGTTGACATAAGCTGTTGCCGATTAGATTTTGGTGTAAATCACCCAACCGATGGCGCTGATATGCTTCATTTTTCAGGAAGTATTAACATGCATGAAACAGAAGAAAGTTTTGGGATTGCAACATCCAACTACACTGTTAAAAATTTGCAGCATTCTGTCCAGTCATTTGACCGTTTTTATCGAAAACGGTTACACAACCGTAATTTAACACTATTCTGGCCATATTATCGGCCATTTTATGGTCAGAATATAGTTAAATTACGGTTATGATACAGTTTTTTCAAAAGACGGTCGGATGACTGGACAGAATGCTGCAAATTTTTAACAGTGTAGTTTAAGATATGGCAACAGGTAAGGGGGGGGGGGGAATCATTATTTAAACTATACATTCATGATTTCTAAAATGTTTTCAGATCTTACAGTCTTTGATTAATATTAACCCTTTGCATTTGAAAGGTGACGCTCACTCATCACTACACACTGTTAAAAATTTTGCAGCATTCTGGCAGGTCATTCGACCGTTTTTTGGAAAAACGGTTTCATAACCATAATTTAACTATATTCTGACCATAAAATGACCAATAATATGGTCATAATAGTGTTAAATTACGGTTGTGTAACCGTTTTCGGAAAAAACGGTCAGATGACCTGCCAGAATGCTGCAAATTTTTAACAGTGCACTGTTACAAATTTTGCAGCATTCTGACAGGTCATTCGACCGTTTTTTGAAAAAACGGTTTCATAATCATAATTTAACTATATTCTGACCATAAAATGGCCAATAATATGGTCAGAATAGTGTTAAATTCATGGTTGTGTAACCGTTTTCGGAAAAAACGGTCAAATGACCTACCAGAATGCTGCAAATTTTTAACAGTGTATAGTGGCTGTTAAAAATTTGCAGCATTCTGTCGAGTCATTTGACCGTTTTTTGAAAAAACGGTTTCATAACCGTAATTTAATTGTATTCTGACCATAAAATGGCCAATAATATGGTCAGAATAGTGTTAAATTACGGTTGTGTAACCATTTTCGACAAAAACGGTCAAATGACTGAACAGAATGCTGCAAATTTTTAACAGTGTAGGGTTGCCACGTGTCCCGCGTAAATCAGGAATCCAAATACTCTAGACACCACTCATTTCTTATAGTTTATTTCGCCATCTTTCATCGCAGATATTTCTGCCATTAGATAAGGTGAAGAAAACAAGTTGGAAACTGCACGCCAGACGTGGCAAATGAGGTGCGTTCGTACTATAAGTAGTTTTATAAATATTTTTAACACCTCATATTGCACTGAATGTGTATTTTAGTGCACTTCATAAGTGCCTATCCATTTCATTCTGTTCGAAAGGCTGTAACATCCTTAAAATGCACTTGAAATAATTTTTTACACATTGGCCGTAATGTAAAGAAAAACTTTTGACTGTCCCTGTCATTCAACTATACATCCGATTTTCATAAAATTTGAAATGACTCGACAAAAATTTGCAACAATCATACATTTAAAATTTCAGACCATTCGGTTGGGTAGTTTTTGCGCTGTTATATGCGGACAGACGGACAGACAGACGGACCGAACGACGACTATAGGTGCTACTTATTTATATAATTAAAAACGCGCCTAAAAACTGGTGTCCAGAGCATTTGGAGTCCCGATTTACGCTGGACACCTAAAAACACTAGTGCTGAGTGAGAGTCACTTAAAGTTGCCAGATTTATCTCAGAAAAAAAACGGAAGATTTTGATTGACATTATTTAGTTTTAGTTTTATCGCGCTATCGCCCTTTTTTAGTTGCGATTGTAATTATATAAATACGTAGCACCTATAGTCGTCGTTCAGTCCGTCTGTCTGTCCGTCCGTCTGTCCGTCCGCATATAACAGAGCAAAAACTACCCAACCGAATGATTTGAAATTTTAAATGTATGATTGTTGCAAAATTTTGTCGAGCCATTTCAAATTTTATGAAAATCGGATGTATAGTTGAATTACAGGGACAATCAAAAGTTTTTCTTTACATTACGGCCAATGGGAAAAATTATTGCAAGTGCATTTTAATGATGTTACAGCCTCCCGAATGGTCTGAAATTTTAAATATATCATTTTTGTAAAATTTTGTCGAGCCATTTCAAATTTTATGAAAATCGGATGTATAGTTTAATTACAGGGACAGTCAAAAGTTTTTCTTTACATTACGGCCAATGGGAAAAATTATTGCAAGTGCATTTTAATGATGTTACAGCTTTCCGAATGGTCTGAAATTTTAAATATATAATTGTTACAAAATTTTGTCGAGCCATTTCAAATTTTATGAAAATTGGATGCATAGTTTAATGACAGGGACAGTCAAAATTTTTCCGTTACATTACGGGGAATGGGAAAAAGATTATTGCAAGTGCATTTTAATGATGTTACAGACTATGCACTTATGAAGTGCAAAAAAATATACATTTAGTACAACATGGGGTGCAAAAAATAATTATAAAACTAGTTATAGTACGAACGCACCTCATTCGCCACGTTTGACGAGCAATTTTTAACTTGTTATACTATACTAAAGAATGTTGAATGTGAAAATAATGTTTTCGGTAAAAAAAAAAAAAAAAAAAAAAAAAAAAAAAAATAAGTGGTTATTTATTAATAGGTTTAACCCTCTATATACTGAATTATGAATTCAAGAAAATTATATCTTCTAAAGCATTTTTCGTGAATTTTTGAAACTACATTAGAAGATTTGCATAATCATTTAATACATTTTAGAAGGATTTTAGAAGGACTGAAGGATTTAGAAGGATTAATTACAATTGAATTTATAGGGATTTTGTGCAATATTGATAATCCCACACAAATCTTTTATTTTAAATAGTTTCCTTAGTATTTTGTAGAATTAAGAAATGTACAAATATAATGTTCTTACAATAGAAATAATTCCGAATTGAAAAATCCCCCCACCCCCACCCCAAACGCCAGGAAATCTGAAAAGACGTAAAGGCAAAAGAAATAATCGTTTTAGAAATATTTTTGTTTTCTGCAACCAATAATGCATTTGGAACAAGATAAAGTAATGCATCTATAACTCATTCTAAACTGTATTACTACTAATCGATATATTAAATGAATTTGATAACAAGTTATTTTAATGGTACTTATAAGTACCGTCAGTAGATAAAGGATTAATCATTATTTAGCAAATGTAACATTATTCTATTAACATTGTTTAACTAAATTTGCAGTCATATATCCCATTTTGAATGTAAAATTAATTGAATTGTAAGAATAAAAATAAATGAAAACATCCAACTATTCAGTGCTGCTGATGAAAATTTTAGTAATGAACATCATGCAAAAATAAATGTTTATATTTAAGCATAAAAGGAGATAATAAATCAAACAAATATTTAACTTAAGATACAGATATACTAAGTTGAAAATTTTATAATGTAATTACTTATAAGTATGATGATCTAATTCAACCCAAGATTTTGTGAATACGCAAATCGTTATGCGGGATAAATTTAAACGTACACTGTACTATAAACCTAAAAAATGCTTTAAAAAAACGTAAAACTTACGGGGAGAATGTACAATCTGGCAACCCTAAGTCACCTCTCGAATGCGAAAGGGTTAATCTATTAAATGATAAAAGAGTATTTTAAAAGATATTACACTCTTTATTTTTTATTTGTATTTTCTACTTTTATAGGGTTTTAAATATTTCGTTGTTACAATTTCACAGCCAATTGGCATATTTTGGTGAAAGTGGTTTGGGCATAATTAACTCCACTGTTTTTGTAACTATTAAACAGTTGCAACTATAAAGAATATTTGCCGATTTATCAAGGGTGACGGAAATGGCCTAGAATTAATTTATTAATTTATAATTAAGTTCTAAAAATATTAAAATGTTGTATTGTCATCGAAAACGCATTTGTGTACATTATATTTCTAGCCTAACAAGAAATGAGTGAGGAATTTATTATAAAAGTCCATCTTTGCATACAAAAACAAAGTTTAGTTAAATACAAAAGGTGTAAAAAAAACGAACTCGAAGGACATAAGAGACTTCCTAAAGGAAGTCATAAAGGACTTCCCAATATTAAAATGAAATGTAATAGTAACATGAGTAACGTGAAAAGTAATTCATCAACTGTAATTAAAATAAGTGACATACTTATCAATCAGTTCATAAATTTTGTGTACAATAATTTTAAATTTAATAAAAATGTTCATCAACAGGTACTGTCTCGAATTGAAAGAATGCTGAAACTTATTTGTAAAGCTGACTCAAAGTGCTTCACTTTTTACTTTTTATTCTGTCTCGAAATTTTTTTTTTAATTTTTAATTTTTTCAAGTTAGTTTCAATATTCTTACAGTTTGAAACGGTCTGACCAGCGCCAGCTATTGCCGAAAATTTTAAATTTTTTAAATTTCTGTATACAAAATTTTTGAGCTTCTTCACAACTTCTTATTGGTCAACAATAAGAAGGTATACTGTGGATAATCATTTGTGATACAATTGCATTTTCAAATATATATATTACGAAAATTAAATTTCAGACCTTCATTGAAAATATTCCATTTAATTTTGCTATCTAACATGATTCTACAACCGTTGTTTATTTAATTATTTTCTATCTTAAAATATTCCAATCATTCATTTTACTTAAATTCACTTCTATGTAAAATGTGTATATTAACATTTTATTTCTCTTACAAAAGCTATTTTTAAAAACATTTCGCGAATTATTATTTTTAAGGTCTTTCATTTTTTATCAAGGTCATGATTTTCAATCCTAAATGCCGATATGAATTCTACTAAAATTATCTGTTCCATAATTCTCCGTTTTCGTTTTTTTAGTCTAAAATCCGGATTCGCGCGTTTTGGGGAAAAAAGCACTTTGCTTCTTTTTTTTTTTTTTTTTTTTTTTTCGCGTTTAAAAATTTAGCTTCCACTTGTTCGTCATCCTCATTGACTAGTTGGCATCTCTGCATTGCAGTAACAATCACTCCGCTAGTAGGTACTTATTACTAGACATAAGTTCAGGGGCGCAGATTTTGTGTGTCAAAGGTTGTTTTCAAAAACGCACGATTATCACTTGTAAGTATGCTCTAAGAATAATAGAGGAGCTTATTAACATCATTTAAAATGTAGTTTACGATGGATAACTGCTAAAATTTTAAATGGTGAGAAGCCGTGATATTCGTTTATCGTTGTGGCTTTCGTTTATCGTTGTGGCTAATGCTTAACCCTGTACGATATGCTACTGATTTAATAAAGATGTTTTTCCGTGTGATTGGATAGCTTTTCTCTTCAATTATGGGGAACCACACTCTTTTTGAACCTGTGACAAGTGAATCATGATGACTGCAAACTTTATATTAACCTTTAACTGATGTGACTAAAATTTGTCACACAACTGATGTGATCCGGTCTCTCAGACCCCTCGAATAAAATGAATAAAAAAAAATAACTCAAATGGTTGAATTTACTTACATTTTGTCCTAACAATATCGCTGTACTTCTCTTAGGAGCATGTGAATTAAATTGCATGAAAAAAGTATTTTATTCATATTATTTAACTTCAGTACAGAAAAGTAAAAAGCTGTAAAAGTGTTTACAGCTGGGAGTCGCGGGGTCTGGGAGACCACGTGACATCAGTTAAAGGTTAATAACGACGGCTGCAGATTTATATACTAATAGATTAGTATAAGTGTTGCTGGTCAGAACTCCAAAACTACGGGATGGCGTGATCAATTTCAGCAGAATTGTATGTGATTACTGTGTGTAACTTTAGGAATGAAGACGAATAGGTTTCTTTTTCACATTTTTTATAACACACAGCACACAAATGATACAAACACGAACACTGAAGAACATATAGAAAGATGAAGTGACTTTGGGGTAATAACCCGCTGTTAGAACAAGTGACGTTCGTAAAACATATTTTTGGGGAATACTCCCGCTATAAGAAACAGAATAATGGGGGATAAGACCCGCTATAACATAATGTGCCACAATGGCAGCTAAAAGCACAACATACTCTATACTTGGGGATAAGACCCGCTCGAATACACAACGTGCCGCAATGGCAGCTAAAGAACAACTGAACTGGGTCACATGACCGCAAAGCTGCGGAGCTCGTTCGGCATGCGCACAAGGTCCGAACATGCCGCCCCGCGTTGCAATGTGCGTAGCACATTCAAAATATTAAAATACACTATAAATACAAGAACTAATTAAAATACCAATACCATAAAATAATATTACAATACAAATACAATAATAATAAGTTGCAATAACAAGGACTATACAATACAATAAAATTAAATTCTTTGTTACAAAATTAAGCTATTTTCTAAAAATAGTTCGATGTATTCTTAAGAAAAGTTGAATGTAAAATAACATGTAAATCTTAGGTGCACTTTAAAATAAGTAGACAATGAGAAAAGGTATGTACATTAGGTTTCATTAATGGGCAAGACACACAATCTAGATATGGATCTAAGAAAGATATTTGAGGCTGTTTTAACCTTTGCAACCCTAACATTACCATCCTTTCCTAGTATAACCTCTAAGATTCGTCCTAGCATCCACTTACAGGGAGGTAAATTGTCCTCCTTTATGACTACCATCGCCCCTGGTTTGATGTTTTCCCCTTTTACCTGCCATTTTGAACGATTTTGGAGATGACTCAAGTAATTTAATTGCCAATTTCTCCAAATTAATTGGACGAATTTAGTGATTCTCTGCCACCTAGATAATCTCGATTCTGTGATATCAATCAACTGAGGTTCTGGAATGGCATCGATAGGCCGACCAATTAGGAAATGGCCTGGTGTCAATGCATTAAAATCATTTATATCGGTCGATAACGGAGTTAAGGGACGCGAATTTAGTACCCCTTCGATTTGGGTGGTGACTGTTTGGAATTCTTCCATAGTCAATCTAGCACCTTTTAATGTTCGTTTAAGATAATACTTGAAAGATTTTACACCAGCCTCCCATAAACCACCGAAGTTGGGCGATCTAGGAGGAATGAACTTCCATTCAATAGCTTCTGAAGTAAGGTAATTAGCTAATTTTTCATCCGGTCTACGAACTAACTCATGAAGTTTGTGCAATTCTGATTTAGCACCCCTAAAATTCGTAGCATTGTCTGTCATAATAGAAGCGCATTTTCCTCGCCTTGAAACAAAGCGTTTAAGTGCGGCGATAAACGCATTAGAAGTTAGATCCGTTACTATTTCTAAATGAATAGCCTTTGTTTAGCCCTTTTGCAAACGAAAATCGCGACATAAACCTTATGAAAAATCCCTTTTCTTTGATTTTTATATTTAATCTCAAAAGGGCCGCAAAAATCGGCTCCTGTATGGTTAAACGTAAAATTTGGAGTTACTCTTTCCGATGGGAGGTCACCCATGATTTGTTTAGCAGTAACTGGGTTGTTCCTAAAACAGACAACGCAATCATGCACTACTTTTCGCGCTAAATTTTTTCCACTTACGGGCCAAAACCGCATTCGTACGTAATGGATTAGAGTTTGGGGACCAATATGAAAATACTTCCTGTGAAAATGCTCAAATATGAGTTTTGTGAGCTTATGGTCTTTCGGCAAAATGATTTGATGCTTCTTATCAAAGTTTAAATCTGAGTTTTCCAACCTACCGCCAACTCTAAAGATATTATCTTGATCCAAAAAGGGGGATAAACATTTAATTTTACTGGAAGGGGGAACCCTTGATTCCTGTTTTAAACCTTTAATCTCTTCCTGAAATTCTGCATTTTGTACTAAACTAATTAGAGAAACTTCTGAATTTTTTATTTCTGGGGTTGTGAGGCTGCCTCTGCGCCGGTCTGCTAACTTGCATTTGCAATTGTGAAAAAACCTATAAACATATGCCAGTATGCGAAGAATACTATAGTATTTACCACTTATGTTGAGAAAAAAATTTACTTCTTCAGGATTCCTGAAAAGAGAAAGAGAAATATTAGAATTAAAATCATTACAGTTATTTTTATATTTTGATTTAGTCTCGGGAAAATAATCTGTTTCTGGCACAGAAATAGTTTCTTGCTCAGTCACTAAGTCATCAGCTGCTAGGAATTTTGGTCCCCTAAACCACATTGGATTCTCTAGAAGGGAATTAACACTCGCACCTCTGGTCAAGAGATCGGCAGGGTTGTCCTTGCTGGAGCAGTGATACCAAGAGTTCGAATCTGAAAGTGCATTAATCTCTATGACACGGTTAGCCACAAACTGCTTACATCGCTTTGATGATCCTTTGATCCAGAATAAGGTTATTTTGGAATCCGTCCAATAGTACACTTTCGATGTGATTTTTTGATCTAGGATGTGTTTTACCTTATTGGTCAGTCTTGCACTTAGTAAGGCTCCGAGAAGTTCTAGCCGAGGCAGAGTTATCTCCTTTATCGGTGCAACACGACTCTTTGAAGTCACGAGATTGACTTCCACACCACTCTCTCTTTTTATTCTCAGATAAATTGCAGATCCATACGCTATTTTACTAGCATCAGAAAAGGCATGTATGTCTACAGCTATTACTTGATTCAAGCTACCAAGAATTTTCCTCGGAATTTTTAATTCTGCTAAATTTGGAAGTTCTTCAAGCCACTTTAACCATTTTTCGTGCACATTAGTTGGTAACTGTTCATCCCATGCTGTCTTCTTTAGCCATAGTTCTTGGAACAGGCATTTTATTCTAATGGTGAATGGCGTCAGCATGCCTAACGGATCGAAGATTTTACCAACTGCTTGCAATAGTAGACGTTTTGAGCTTTTTTGCGATGACAAGAATTCTATTAAACTTTTGACTTCGAATGTCAGACAATCTTCTTCTGTTTTCCAGGACATTCCTAATACCTTGCTTAGATTGCTTCCTAGGCTTATTGCAGCATGTTCTGTTTGAATATTTAAACCTTCCTTTTGCCAGCACTTCAGTAACGCTTCATCATTGGTTATCCATTTTCGAAGAATCATTCCTGCTTCAGACATTATTTTGTTAGCATTCAGGGAAACATCAAGAGCTTCTTGCAGCGTATCTTCGCCAGATATAAAATCGTCCACATAAATATATTTATCGAGTAGGTGAACAGTTCTTGGGTGTAGGTTCGTAAACCGCTTGATGTGCTCCTTTATGGTAGCAGATAGGAGGAATGGAGAGGCATTGACTCCAAAAATAACACTTTTGAATCTGAAGACCTTGAAAGATTTTAAACCATCATCATACCACAGAAAACGGACAGAATCCCGATCTTTTTCAGCTAGTGAGATTTGAAGGAACGCCTTCTCGATATCAGAAGAAAAGGCAATTTCGTATAATCTGAAGTGGATTAAAATATCAAATAGAAGTGGATTTAAGTTGGTGCCGGGCCATAAACAATCATTAAGGGACAAATCATTGTTATCATGAGAGCTGGCATCGAAGACGATTCGGACCTTTGTAGTAAGTTTATCTTCTTTACAGACCGCATGATGGGGCAAATAATAAACTGCCCTGTCTAAAACAGGTTCATTTTCTTGCACCTGCTCTATAATTCCTTGCTTTAAATATTCCGTGATTATTTCAGAATATTGTCGAAAAAGCTCTGGGTTTCGATAAAATTTTCTTTTTAGACCTTCCAAACGCTGTTTCGCAACATTAAAATTATCATTTAAATCCTTCCAGTCCTTTTTCCACGGTAACTGAACTTCATAACGATCGCCTAGAAATTTGACAGTTTTATCGAATATTTGTTGTGCTTGATCAGTTTCCGATATTTTCGGATCATCATGTTTAATGCCTATAGACTCAAGCTCTCAAAATTGTTTTAAATTATCATTTATTTCATCGAAATCTCTAACGAAATTGCACATAGTAATATTGTTTGATTGCGTGTTCTCCTCTAGCGCCCCAGTTGGGATCCATCAAAAAACAGTGTCTTGCAGAAAAAGTTTATCATTTATCTTAACTGAATTATGCTTTAAAATTCTATAAAATAATTCAGCGCCAACCAATGCGTGAATTTTTCCCGGTTTGAAAAATGTGGGGTCTGCCAATTCCACAATATTCGGTAAATTAATGTCCGATACATTTAATTGCCTTGATGGAATTACATCCGTGATTTTGGGAACAATTAAGAAATCTATATTCTCCCTGAAAGAGCCATCTTCGTTTGTAATTACACTCGAAATTTTATTTTTTACATTATAAGTATAACCGTTTAATCCTGTAACGGGTACATTAATTATCCTTTTTTTAAATTTCAGCATGTCAGCGCAATCCTTAGTTAAAATATTGACATTGCTAGCATTATCCAAAATTACTCTAAACTTTCGTTTATTTCCGAAATTATCTTCTATAAAAACAAAGCATGTACTCAATAAAATTGATTTTCTTTCTTTACTTACCGGGTGTCCCAAAAAGGACTGACTGATTTTAAAATTCAATAACTTGCAAACGGTGACAGATATTAAAAAAATTCTTGCAGGAGGGTTATGCATAAGGTCAAAAGTTTTATTACAATGATTTTCAATTTTAGTTCGAATTACAAACAATAGATGGCGCTGTAAGCAATAGTCGCTAAATACAGGCTCGATTTCTGGTCCTTTCTCTTGTTCCATGCTGAAAAAGGAGATGGAAATGTATTATCCGGGCCACGAAGTACCAAAAATCGAGCCTGAATTCAGCGTCTATTGATCGCAGCGCCATCTATTGTTTGTAATTCGAACTAAAATTGAAAATCACTGTAAAAAAACTTTTGACCTTATGCATAACCCTCCTGCAAGAATTTTTTAAATATCTGTCACCGTTTGCAAGTTATTGAATTTTAAAATCAGTCAGTCCTTTTTGGGACACCCGGTATATTATTCAAGGTCTTTAATGATTCATTATTTACCGAAATGTTTTTCGTTTCTCTATTTACCGCACCTGCAAGAGGGGAGGAAATTTGGGGGGAAGCCAATTCATTTTTGGATTTATTTTCTTTTTCTCGATGAAGCGATGAGCTGTGTCGCAATCCACAGGTATTACAATTATATTTTGAAATGCAAGAATTTACGAAATGAGAATTATTCAAACAATTAATACACAGTTTATTTTTCTTCACAAAATCGTATCGTTCAGAAACATTCATTTTTAGAAACTGAGAACATTTGTTCAAATTATGAAAAGCCAATTTACACAGAATACAAGTTTTTCCATTCGATTTATCATTCGAATTTAGCATGAAATTTTTTTGTTTGTTCGAAAGAGGAATGTTTTTGTTTAAGGGTTTTGAAGCAGAGTATCTATTTACGCTTTCTAACGTAGAACTGCGGTTTTCCAAAAATGACATTAATTCATTAAATTGCGGGTATTCTGATTTTTTAATCGAATATTCAAATAATTTTCGAGATTCCTTATCTACCTTTTGCAATATAATATTGATAAGGATAGCATCAGACAGATTGTTTTGTTCATATTGTAATACTTTTAAGGCCCTCAAATTTTTATTTACACAATCAATAAAGGATCTCAATTCTTTAGAAGACTCGTAATGTATTTTTTCATAATTAATTATGGCTGATAAATGAGTGTCAATGAGCAAACGTTGATTTTCGAATCTTTCAGTAAGTGCTGTAAACAATGACTCAAAGGAATCGTCTGGGCTCTCTAGTTGTTTTGCTTCATTTTTTAGCGATGCTCGCAAATAAAACAGCTTCTGAGCGTCATTTAACTGGGCATTATTGATAATTAAATTTGTAAATTGTACTTTAAAGATTGACCACTCTTCATATTTACCATTGAATGTTGGTAGTGGGATTTCAGGTAACTTAACTTTAATATTATTCAAACTTATAGATTCAATACTATCAGCATGCACATTTATTTCAGAAACTTTAAGATTTTTAAGAAATAGGTTGAGACTTACCTCAAGTTTCTCGAGACGATCTTCGAGTTCATCTAACTCGTTTTCGATTTCTGGTAAGTCCTTAATATCAGGGATATCATAATATTTATCCCGTATTTCCGATACTTTTGCTTGAAGCTCAGGTAATTTTCGAATCTTTATTTCGAGCTCGGTACTCGAGTAATTAATTTCGTCTGTATTATCTTTTACGAAATTTTCTAATTTCGTTATAGCACCTTTTAGAGCACCTTTTCTTCTATTTAATTTTTCCATAGCAGCTATTTCGCTGCGAAATCGACGGACCACAAAAATGTATGTGATTACTGTGTGTAACTTTAGGAATGAAGACGAATAGGTTTCTTTTTCACATTTTTTATAACACACAGCACACAAATGATACAAACACGAACACTGAAGAACATATAGAAAGATGAAGTGACTTTGGGGTAATAACCCGCTGTTAGAACAAGTGACGTTCGTAAAACATATTTTTGGGGAATACTCCCGCTATAAGAAACAGAATAATGGGGGATAAGACCCGCTATAACATAATGTGCCACAATGGCAGCTAAAAGCACAACATACTCTATACTTGGGGATAAGACCCGCTCGAATACACAACGTGCCGCAATGGCAGCTAAAGAACAACTGAACTGGGTCACATGACCGCAAAGCTGCGGAGCTCGTTCGGCATGCGCACAAGGTCCGAACAAGAATCTTTACAGTGAATCTAGAGAGCGATGATTGTGTTACTGCTCAAAGCTTCTCGCTATCGTTACAAAATATTGTAACATATATATTATATAGGTTCAGGTTCTTATTTTTAATAATGTAATAGGTAACTGGTGTAGCAATTAAGTCAATGATTTAAAAATCTTCTTAAAACAGATGAATCTGGTTATGTTTCGTCAAGCTTATTAACATATATTTATTTATTTATTTATTTCAGGCTCAGTATGTTATTATTATCATTGGCTGTACTAGAGATTTGTACTTTTCTTGTCCAGTCGTCTGAACTGACGGGTGATAACGTCTGTACTAGAGAAGAAAAGTCAGTTTTATTTTCATTATTTATTTAGTTTTCAAAATGCAATATTTAATGTAGTCTGTAAAATCAAAATCCCAAAAATATCTTTTTTTTTTTTTTTTTTTTTTTTTTTTTACTTTTTTTTTTTTACTTTTTTTCGATTTAAAAATTCTTTAAAGCAGGTATGGGGAACCTTTTTAATCATGCGTGCCAAAAATCTCAAAACAATTAATTACTAAGATTATGCCGTGTCAAGAACATCCTAACTTAAAATATAATTTAATAAAATATTAAATTTAATGGATCTTTCATTAAAATTGTTTTTACGTATTCGACTCTTAAGTTATTTAGTAATTTTTTTAAATAAATAGTTTTGTAAATCTTGAAGACAAATTAACATTTGTTCTTTTCTATACTCAAAAATGAAAACATTATGAAAAAAATACTATTCTTTCAGAAGGTACATCAATTTTAAAATCTGGCTAAAATTAATAATTTTTTTAATAGTTAAATTTAAATTTTTTTAAGGAATGTACATTTGGAAAAGTAATACATACATTGTAAAAAATATCACTGTAATTTTACAAAAAAATTTGCTGTAAATCTACAGCATTTTTTTTTACAGCACTTATGTAGATTTTCAGCATTTTTTGCTATTAATTTTACAGCAATTTTGTTTTTTAGATTTTACAGCGCTTTTGTTGCTTTTCAGTATTTTTTCCTGCTAATTTAAAAAAATTGTTTTATTTTATTTTATTTTATTTTTTTACAATACTTTGTTGATTTTCATCATTTTTTGCTGATAATTATTTTTTTTTTTTTTTTTTTTTTTTTTTTACAGTACTTTTCTTGATTTTCAGTATTTTTTGTTGTTAATTTAGCAAATTTTGTTTTTCAGATTTTACAGCACTTTTTTTTATTTTTAGTATTTTTCGAAGCTTTTTCAACATAAAATTTGGTAAGGTTTTTTTAAGGTCCGTTTGGGGGAGCATAAAACTAGTGTTAAATTTGTGACATTAAACGCTCCGCTATTGTTAACCATTACTGGTCTAACAATCACATTCTTAAATTTTCCGAAGGCTCAATAATAGGGAAATATTCCTAAATTTACGATTTAGATTTTGGAAAGCTTTTCATATATGGAAGAATTCTAACAGTTTGGTTAACGATTTGTCCAGTACACCCAATTTTTCAAAATTATGGCTTCCTTTTCCTTAATTTGCTCTTTTCCTTTCCCTCCTTTTTTCTCCTTTCTGGATGAGCTCTCCCAGAATAGCTGAGCAATTCTAATTGGTCTCGTCTCATACGCGAGAGAGGGTGACTGTTTTGTTGTTTTCCGACGCTCACATCTATATCGCCACTGACAGCAAACTGTGAGGTGCGTCTCTTTAGCTCGCTAAGATTTTAATCTTTAATTTTTTTAATTTTGCGCTGATGATGGAGCTTTAGAAGACCCAAAACATCTGTATGCACCTTTCATATACTTACATATTTGTGCTCTTTAAACATTGTTTTATCATGTATGTTAAAACGCAAAGGTAAAATTTTAAGTAGATCGAAATCGACTATTTGCGCATACGTCAACTCTTTTTCAAACCTCTTCAATTTAGAGGAAAATAGAACGCGTTCCCGCTGACGCAGTGTTCTAAAGCAGCAGTTTAAAGCTCTGAAATTTTGTAGAGGACGCATTATCGAGCCCAACGTTTGGCAAAATGATTTCTGCAATATTTTTGGCGATAATTCATTTCAATAATGACATATTTTATTAGGAGGAGATGGTATATGATTTTTATTTTATTGTTATTATTATATGAATGCTTTATAATTAAATAAAATTTAACACTCAACAATATTTTTAAAAATAATAATTTTATATTTAAAATATTTAAGCTAAAATATTTTGCATGTAATTATCAATTGAGCTGATCTACAATTTTTGTTACATTTTCAGGCCATTAGCATGAATATATATATATGTGTGTGTGTTAGAAAGAAAACTTTGTCATTCTTTTCCGTAAAAATTAAAAAATAAAACGAAAATAAAGAAAAATATTCATATTAGAACTATCACAGAAATTACTTTGATATCTATGGTTTAGTATTCAAAAAATGGATAAAAATGTAAACTAAAATTCAAGTAATAAAAAATATATGTTATAAATCGTTAGCCGCATCAAGCTTCAAATTTAGGCTTTTAGAGAATGAGACTGATAAAAATAAAATTTATGGCAGCTTTTAATGGTCGTGTAGTTAAAAAATAAAATAAAAAATTAAGAAATATTGTTAGTTTAAAAAAAAAAGAGAGACCGTAGTAAGTAAAAATATATGCTCTACCCATTATTTTTAAGTAAATTTCTGATAAAAATCAAGCATAATTGGTTGTAAATTATAAACTTAAAATTCTTTCACTTCATTGAATAGGCTAGACTGACAGCACCATCTATCGCGTTAAAGAAATGGGAACCACTTATGTAATATGAAAATTTGTAACGATTTCAATAATTATTTAAAAACAACTAATTAAAAATTCAAGAATTTTTCTAATGAAACGTTTAAGTTATATACCGTCAAATCTTGACGTGTTCCCTATTTCTTTCTTAATATATTGCCACAGAGTATAATCCCCTTTCCCTCTTTGTATAGCCATGGGAAATTCTTGTCTATCTTCGCTTTCTGTTTGAAGTCCTTTTCCAGAATTACTTAGAAAGTATAACTCATATCTTTCTGCCATGTCTATATAATGGAATTTAAAAGAATAAATAATGGGATTTTTTTGCACATTTCTGCTTGTAGTAAAAATAACAAACTTGTTATTTTAAGCTGATTTTCTGCGGCATAAAAATTACAAAACGTTGTGATAAGGGAGTATTTAGGATTAATACTTATTTCTATGTAAGAAGAAATTTTTAAATGATAAAATTAACTTTCAAACAATTTTTAAATATTATTTATAATTTTCTACTGCGTGTTTTTGGTTGCAGGCTCGGTTGAGAAGAGGGAGGTGAAGTGCTCGGGCTCCGAAATAAAGAGCTTGAACTCCTCTCCAACACTTACACACACATCGTACGCTTACATAAACGCGCATACACACAGTAACCTATAAAAATAATAATGATAATAATTCAATTTAAAAACTGTGTACAGTGTGACTCGAAAATTCTACAACTTCAAAAATCTGGCATCAAAATACCCCCCCCCTTTTTTTTTTTTTTACACTTCCAACTTATGAGTAAAAGAAAAATAGAAAAATTTTAGGAATTAAAAACTTCGAGATCAAAAGCAATAGATTAGCAGGCAGCGAAATCGCTGACACTGTGCTAAATAGAACAGCCGATAACTCTGTTTGCAACTCAGAGGAACGGGGACTAGAAGCCGGAAGAAGAAAAGGTGTCGCTGAAAAAATGTGTAAATTTGACTGATAAATTAATATCTACTTTAGAAGAAACAAGTCTTTATTTTCGAAATCGATATTCTTCACTTGCATTAAAAAAAAAAAAAAAAAAAAAAAAAAAAAAAACTTGTTAATGAACGGCTGAAAAAACTGAAGCAAATAAAATTGGCATCTATGTTTCGGAAATTACACGAGAATAAATGACTTAGCTGTTTATTATTATGTTTCTTTTTGGGGTTTTTTGTTACATAGAAAATATAAATTAAAGAAAGTTTTTTTTTTTTTTTTTTTTATTTAATATTCTCTTTTTCTCACAAAAATAGCATATTCTTTCAAAAATTCTTCCAGAAATCGGGAATTTTCAAAAATCGGGCTTAGTCTCGGTCCCGACGATGTCAGATATTCGAAGTTATACTGTTCTTATGTATGACCACATTGCATGTACAGGTATATTAGTTTTACAGCTATCTTTTTTTTTTTCAGATATTGTTAGTTGATTTTTATTTTTATTTATGATTAATAGGTTATAATTTTTTTAGCTGTATTTATAGGCTGGAAATTAATGTTTTTATCTATTTATTTTACTTTGTTTTATTTACTTATTTTCGTTTTTATTTATTTCCATTATTATATTTGCATTTAAGACAAAATAGAACAATGTGGATTTCCTATATACGTCCGTATGAGATCCGTACAACAACGTGGTGTTTTAGTATTCCTCCAAGATGTTCAAAATACAGGTAAGAATAAAAAAGATTTTTTAGATTTCGATTACGAATTTTTTAATTTTAATTTTACATAAACTGAAATTTAACATCAATACATTTGCAACAATCGATACTTATATTTACTTATATATCTGAAGATATTTTGCAATACTTTAGCTGAATTTATGTAGACAAACATGGAAAAGAAAGAGAAATTGAATTAACCCTTAAATGCCGTGTGTTGCCTTTCGGCAACATACCCAATTTAGGTTTTTAAAATACTATTAGAATAATATTGAAGCTATAATGCCTAATGTTACCAATAAAATACATTCAGAAAGTACCATTAAATCGATTTTCAACATTTAGATGGCAACACTTGTTCTGTATAAGAATAAAGATAGATTTATTTTTGCAATTGTTAATGCATGTTCTTTTTGTTTTGTTTGGAAGCTTGCGAAATACCCTATTTTGTTCTGCAGTGAGCAAGTAAAATTTATTTCTTATCATAGTTCTTAAAATTCTTGTGTGTTTAACATTATAGAATTTTATCAAGGAAAATTATTTTTTCAATTAAAGACCAGTATTGCCGATTAGTAACAAGCAGTTTTTTAGCCATAAATCATACTTAAAACAAAATGTGATTTTTAAGTATTTTTCTCATGATTTATTTTAAAAAATGAAAGCCGAAAAACATTTTTAAAATGATTTTTGAAAAATCAGGCATTTAAAGGTTCAATTGGTAAATCACCCATTTTTAAATGACTCAAATTAGATTTTTTTTTTTTTTTTTTTTTTGTATGTTGACCAGTTTACAGCAGCAACCGCAAACATTTTAATGGGCGCATACCCAAAATTCACAAATATTTTTTTATTGAAATTCCAGCATGCCGATCTTCGAAACATAAATTATTTTAAAGGGGTCCGGGACACAAAAATCTTCAAATTTTGCAAAAACATTTTATTTCATTAAAAATCTCTGTTTTTTCCTGCTTAAAATGACATTTAAATCATGTTTCTATCTGAATTAGAACAAAAAGTATTAATTTTTTTGTTTTGGTTTGTTTTCAAAATCTAGCTTTCAAGCAATGGCTGTCATGGAAACGACTTCTTGTAAAAATGCATTTTTCTTCATGATAGGTTTTTACACCATTAATCGTATTTAAATTCTTAAAACTCTAGAATCGTTAAAGATAAAAGGTTCAAACTTGGAACACATCTTTTTCAATTGTTTTACTTTAATTTTGATTCAGCATATTTGAAAAAAATATTTACTTTTGAAAATATGATTTTTTTTTAAAAAGTTGCACCACTTTTTTTAAATTTTTTTCGTTAAATATTTAAATTTTTTTTATAAATTCATATTTTTTAAAATGCTGAATCAAAATTAAAACTTACATATTTTTGTTTATTTAAATGAAAACAAATTGAAATTCTATATATAATATTCCGAGTTATAACGATTTTAAATTACCCCACTTTTTTAATAAATTTTAAATTTAAAATTTTTTTAAAAAATTATAAGAAGTTTTATCATGTGATTTTGTTTACAAATGATAAGGTTTACCATAACAAAAAAATTCAGAATTTTAACTCAATAAATAAAAATTATTTTAAAATGTGTCCCGGACCCCCTTAAGGTGCACTGTAAAAAATGACAAATTTTTCTTTATCTACGAAAATATAATCACGGACAAATATATATGCAATAATCTCTTACGAGTTACCCATGATTCCAAAAAAGCATTAGAATCCTCACAAAACCAATATATTTTCGAGAGTAAAAGAAGCATTTATAAAAGTGAAGTTTATTTTGCTATCACTGATTTTCGGAAACGATTCCGAATAGTTTTGTATCGTATTATTCAGTTTTCTCAAATCGGAATGTCGGTTTTATAAAGGCTATCATGTTCTCAATCAAACCTTTCCATAACATTAGGACAATTGCACCATAAAATATAATAAATAAGATGTATACGTTAAAAGACATAAACTTGCTCAATGGTATACATAAAAAAGAACTTTACCTTGTAGAAATAAAATTAACGATAAAGCATAATATTGACGTTTCGAACTACTTCTGGAATCGTCTTCAGGATAAATATCATGTTGAAATGCTTAAAACTCTAGAGACGAAAGCTCCTTGTCGAGTCTTGATCTATTATGTGAATGGAAAACTGCAGTGGGTACACCAGAAAATTTTAAAATGAAATAAGTTGGGATGAATCGAAGTGTGTATTTAAGAATTTGTAATTTGTAAAAAACACGCGACCCTAATTTGAATATTTTCATCCAGTTTGCTTTATTTGATTCAGATGTGTATAAATTTAAAATATATAAAAATATAATAGATTTTTAGATTTAAAAGTGTGACTCCTCGCAAACCCAACAATCGTTTTAATTTTCTATAATCTAATCGTTCTAATTTCTATTCTCACTTATTTCAATGCTGTGTCATAGTCAGTAATGTAAAATACCCGGATATTTATTTTTAAGGTTTAAAAGTGTGACTCCCCTTAAACCCAACAACCGTTTCAATATTCTTGAATCTAATTGTTCCAATTTCTGTTCTCGCTTATTTCAATGCTGTGTCATAGTCAGTAATGTAAAATACCCGGATATTTATTTTTAAGGTTTAAAAATGTGACTCCCGTTAAACTCAACAACCGTTTCAATATTCTTGAATCTAATTGTTCCAATTTCTATTCTCACTTATTTCAATGCTGTGTCATAGTCAGTAATGTAAAATACCCGGATATTTATTTTTAAGGTTTAAAAATGTGACTCCCCTTAAACCCAACAACCGTTTCAATTTTTTTTAATCTAATTGTTCTAATTTCTATTCTCACTTATTTCAATGCTGTGTCATAGTCAGTAATGTAAAACACCCGAATATTTATTTTTAAGATTTAAAAGTGTGACTCCCCTTAAACACAACAACCATTTCAATTTTCTTGAATCTAATTGTTCTAATTTCTATTCTCACTTATTTCAAGGCTGTGTCATAGTCGGTAATGTAAAATACCCGGATATTTATTTTTAAGGTTTAAAAATGTGACTCCCCTTAAACCCAACAACCGTTTCAATTTTTTTTAATCTAATTGTTCTAATTTCTATTCTCACTTATTTCAATGCTGTGTCATAGTCAGTAATGTAAAACACCCGAATATTTATTTTTAAGATTTAAAAGTGTGACTCCCCTTAAACACAACAACCATTTCAATTTTCTTGAATCTAATTGTTCTAATTTCTATTCTCACTTATTTCAAGGCTGTGTCATAGTCGGTAATGTAAAATACCCGGATATTTATTTTTAAGGGAAATACCCAGGCTGGGTATTTACCTGGGTATTTATTTTTCAATTAAATATGACTGTGCAAAACACTTGTATTGTTATTGGTTATGATGACTGAGTGTAAAGAAAAGCAAAAATTAGAACTTTAGACTTCTTCCAATTTTAAATTTTAAAAAAAACGTTTTACAATAAGTATCGAATTTAAATGCCTCTTTTAATTACAATGAAGAATATAAAAAAGGAAATGTATTTATTAAACAGCATTTTATCAAAAAAATATATATTTTTAAATGTTATTTAAAAAAGAAAATATTCATAGAACGTATATAACTAAAAACAAGTACATATAATGTGCAAAAGGAAAATATCAGCTGAGCAATTTTAAGTTGAAAAGAGTAGTTCAGTATTAATCAGAGACAACTTCAAAATCTGAATTATCCTAGTCATTCATTTCTAAGCTTGTGCTACTTTAATGTACAGTCGGCAAATTAAAAAGAGAGAGGGAGAGAGAGAAAACGTCCAATACATTTTAATCATCAAATTATCCCAGAAATAAACGCAACTAGCCATTCAACTGGAAATTATATCACCTTTAAATTTAAGTTGAACAAATAAGCTTAGGAGCTCGTCTTCATAGTGAAATTGAATCAAGCTCTGAGATTTTCAATTGAAACTCCACATTTTTACAGCATATTTAGCTTTTTCGGTAACATTTACTTTAGCATACAAAGGGAAATGGTTCATCCAAATAGTTTAGAAGTTATATAGGTTTAATGTTTAGAACTCCTAATGTTAAATCCGTTCGTAATGGTTTCAAAAAAGATTGAATACCGATAGTCTTTAAAGCTTAACTCAAAAACTACTTGGCGGAATGAGCTGTAACTTTGGATTCCCATATTTGAAACTTTTAAAACTTGATTTCGGTGTTTCAGTTCTGTTCTTCATTGTCTTCCCCTTGTGTGGATTATAATGGGACACCAGACGAAGCATAGTAAAATATGAAAGGAAAATGATAAACTACGATATTAATAACGAGTTAAAGGTTGGTTGGTTGGTTGTATTTATGACGGCCAATTATCTGCACGAGGGATATAGGCCCAGGGGGAGTGCCCTTCGTGGGGGTCTTTCTAAGGGAACCTAACCCGTATTAACGCTTGGAAATCCAAGGTTCGAAGAAAACCACGAAAACTCCGAACGATTAGGCCGACGGGCGCGATTGGATCCCGTCTACCAGCTTCGAGAGCAGAACCTCTCAGCCACTGGTGGGGCAACGAGTTAAAGAGTTAATTACTTTATTAGCAATCTTTAGCTATATTTTTCACCACATTAAATAGTACAAAACGCAATGGATTTGTTTCCTATGTATAAAAATATTTAAAAGAATTTTTGTGCTCAATGTCATTATATGGAAAGATATATTTAAAATGTTTTCGCACATTTAAGTTTAATTAAAACTTATTTTGCATACTTTAAATATAAGTAAATAAAATAATTTAAAGAACAGTTTCTTTTACAACACCCTGATTATTTCAATTATAGAACATCAAAAAGGTACACAATTAGGCTTAGCTATATATGCCTTAAGTATTATAACTGTTATGTTCTTAAAAAAATAAATTTCTTAATAAAATTTTCTCAATGTTGTATAATTGGTAGCCACATTCATCAAGATAGTAAAATAGAAGTAATTGAACTATTTTCCCTTTTTAAATGTAAAATAAAAGAACAAAATTTATTAAAACATATTCATACTAAGAGTTTATGTTTTAAATGAAAAAAAAGGGAAACTGAATTTCTATTGAAATTTTCTCTATTTAAATCAATGAAAAAGAGTGATCTACTGTAACACTGGTGGAGCATTTTTGGAGTGACTTACTGTACACCATGTACATATAAAATAAAAATATATTCTATGGCATTTTATTTGATAGAAAGAAAGGCATATTTTGAATAAAATTAACAATAAATGAGTGCCTAACTTTTAAAATTCAAATATTTTTCCTATCTACATCTTATATTTATTAACAAAACATCTAAGATTCTAAACAAACAAAATGTTACTTTTGTATCTTAAAATAATAATAAAATGAATAAGTTCTGATTTGACCGTATGATTTAAGGTTTAACGTATTCTTTACTATGCTACTATTGACGAGGCTACTATTGATGAGTGCAAGTATATGAAATCAAAATGTGTAAATTAAATACATTTAAAAGGGATGTTCCGCTATGTCCCATGTTCCTTGTGAGTACAAAATATTTTTCAGAATTATGATTTTTTAGAGTGAAACATAAATATACCCAGTTTTTGGGTATTTACCACAGGCTTGGGTATATACCCAAAAAATAAATACCTACCCGCTGGGTATTTATCCCATCCAACATCGCCGGTGATAGCTTCCAACTTTTACGTTTTTTTGTTACCACTTTTATTCGAATCGATTTCTTTGTCTTATTTTTTCGGAAAAATTCTGCGATTAATCAAGGCGAAGAATTCTATTCGAAAAAAAAAGTGGTAACCAAAAAGCGTAAAAGTTGAAAGCCGTCTTGTGCGATTTTTTAAAACTATTGTTGACATTATTCTAACACAACAATATACGTATATATAAGAGTATATTTTTCTAGTAATCTTTATCAATAATCAATAACAATAAATTTTTAACTTTAATTAGAACAGTATACAAGATGGATTACAGGAAAGAAGATAAAACAACGACAAATACTGTCAAATTCTGTTGTGAAGGGTTTAGACGAAAAGGAAATTCTTGCATACGTAAGTTTTTGTATATCTTGCTTTGTTAAACTAATAAAAAATAATTTTAGATGCGGCAAAATACTGAAAGCAGAATATTGAAAAATGCTGATATTTAATGAATGTTTAGCGTATTTAAAACAACGATTAAATCTTCAAAAAATTCAATTTTCCAGAAAAAAAATATATGTTAAAAAGCAATATTTTCTGAGCATTTAAAAAAAAAAAAAAAAAAAAATCTTGTAATTACGCCAATTAAGATTAAAAATGCGTCAGTTGTTCTCATTTTAAGCAGTGATTAAAGGGATACTTAAAAAAGGGTTTATCTCAAAGTGTTAACAAATTTTTTATTTGCTCGCAAGATTTCTCTTCAATTACTCAATATTTTTTTATGCAATCTTCATTAAATCTTGCAAATAAATCTTGCAAATAGATTATATTTATATGCTGAGGCTGGATCTAAATTCTTTTGATGTTCCAGCCACAAAACAAAATTATCCATGAGTAAATTCTGAAAAAAATATGCTATACTTTCAGGTTTATTTTAAGAACTAGGGGCATCTGTCCCCTGCGAGCTGCGCTCGGTACAGGTAAATACATTTACCTGTATTTATGCAGCACCAAGTGATGGAATATATAAACATAAACAAATTTGTTAGCTGCATTATTTTTATACCATATGATTCCCAATGTGACCTCACATGAATGTTGTCCATAAGAAACTATTTTTAAATGTGTTGGTTTAATATATGAGGTAATTTTCACCACTAAATGCGTTTCTCGTAAATAATTTTATTGTTGTAAAGTTTTTTTTCCTCTTTTAAGATTCACGTGATGACGTATTATTCAATTTAAAAGTGTTTGGGAAAATTATTATTTGAGCTTTTTAAATATGAACTAATTTTCACCAATAAAAGTTTTTCACGCGTAACATTTTAAGTATTTTAGGCATTTTATATAAGGCGATATTTAATATTTGGGCATTTTACATATGACGTAATTGTCGCCATAAAATCCGTTTCGCGTGTAATATTTTAATTATTTTAAGATTTTCTTACTTTTTTAACATTCACGTGTAAATACAATTTTTATGGTGTAATTTTACCTATTTATTACTTTCAACACGTGATCATTTAATTATTATTTCAAACTTTCATTTCTGTTTTTAATAGTCACGCGTATTTCTTTTCTTTTTTTTTTCTTTTTTTTTTAAGGAAATATTACTCTTTTTGCTCTTTTTACAAATGAAAACAATTTAAAATATTAACCTTTTCTAAAATATGCAAAAAATATCTCTCGAAATGCAGAAAAATTGAATTTAAAATGGAAATAAATGCTCAAAAAGTTAGTCAAATTAAAAAAATAAATATAGCCTGTACATCGGGAACTTCTATTGTATATCCTAGGATAAAATGATTAAATTTCTATGTATAATTTTTGCTTCTATAAAACTTTTTTAATGGAATGACTTTGACCGACATTAACAATTAATAGCTCTTAAAATAATTCTTTGATTTGAAAACAGTTTGCTTCAACGTGTTTATCAAACATTTCTCTATTATACCACCAATTTTCATACTTTTGTATCCAGTAGTTTTAGTAATATTAGTGGTCACAAAAGATTCATTTACGGCAGCGGTGACAGCGTTAGTTACTGTTTTTTAGAATAGAGATAGGGGAGACTAGGGACGGTTGACCATACGGGATACTTGACCCACCCATCAATTTTCATATTTAAAAGAATTTCAGAGCTGTATTAATAGGTATCAACCAAAGCTACTGGAATGCTCAAACAGCAGTCTTCGTTTCATGGAGATAATCGAAATAGGTGTGGAAAAAATCAATTGTGAGGCATTTTCAACCTAAAAGTTGTTTTTTTTAGAAATATTTTGTAAACTTTTTTTCAAATAAATTATATCAGAGAAATTTAAGTGAGTAGATTTAAAGTAATGCAGAAATATCGAACTTTCATTCCAGGGATAAAGACTGTACAGTAAGTTAGGCTTAACATAAAAATTGTATTATTGTAATATTGCATTGTATTAAATTGTGGTATTCTTCAGAAAAGCTCTTTGTAGGGAGGCTTGGACCCAGTCAATGTGAGAGAGGGTCGACCAGATGCTCAAAACTCCCCTAATTAAGTGGTTTTGGAAATCTTTTTATTATACACTGTGCATAATGAAAAGTTAATGGTATATACATAAAATAATGTAAATTTATTCTGTAAAGCTTCAGTAAAATGGTGTGATGGAAAAGAAAATGTTTAAAACTGACTATAGAAAAATGTGAAAAATTGATAGAAAATAGGAAAATTGATAGGAACTTTTTTCCATTTAAATATTGCTTACAATAGGTAAATAGAAACAGTAGAAAAGACTAGAAAGGACTAGAAAGAATGAAAGCAGCAGTCTTAATCCTTTGAGGGGCAGTGGTATGTTTATAAAAACCACTTCATTTTAATTCGGAAACATCACAATGGCACCAGAATTTTGCTAAAATCTTTTCCATTTAATATGAATGTGAAATATATCCTTTTTCTTATTTCCAAATAAATTTGTTCTTAAATTCCGGTGCCAGACGTTTATTTCAACATTTTAGTACTGAAAGTACTTTGCCCCTTAAAGGTTTAAATCATGTTAATGATAAGTTAAGTGCTCATACGGTTGCAAAAGAATATAGCATCGATCGGAAAACTTTTGGAAGGTATGTGGAAAATTTTCACCAGGGTGAATACTGAGATGAAGCCAAACTATGTGACAACTGGAGTTGTCAGATCGAAAGTCACAAAAAAATGGAACAAGGAGATAGATAAAAAAAAAAAGCGGGGCAGTGGCACCTAAATCCGGACATAATAATATGAAACACTATGAAAACGGAACCTGTCTCTAACAGAATACTGCCTTAAATGTTAAAATTTCATTTTCCCTGCTGTACAATTATACCTGCTCAGACAAATTCCTGTTTAAAACAAACTTTTCTCCTCTGACTTGCGATTGCGTCTTAACAGGTTTGTTTAAGCCTCATATTTAAAAATACATAATTTTTTTACAATAATTAAAGCATGTAGAATAAAGTTATTTTGCTTTTTTTTTAACTGATTTTATTTCTCTTCACAAATATTTCAATAAAAAATAGAGTGGGTCAAGCTTCCCATATGTGGGGAGCCTTGACCCATTATTTTATCATGATTAAAAGCAATCATTTTTCAAATTTCTTATATGTTACACTTATGTAGCAATTTTACTTTGATAACTGATCGTATAACGAATAAAATGATATATAAAACTTTATTCTACGTTCAATATTTAAAAAATAAGAAATCATTTTGTAAAAAGTGGGTCAACCCCCCCCCCCCCAACCCCCTAGTCTCTCATATAAAATTCGCTAAAATATACATAAATTTATGTTTAATCTTAAGATGTAGATGTAATCTATAAATCAGTAATTATTGCATGCAAATATATTAAGTAATCCGGGGAAAATCTTGCGCTCAATTAAAAATAAATAAATAACGCTTTTTGAACATTTTGAGATAAACTACTTTAAAATGTCCTTTTAGACTTTGCTTAAATTTGAATATATCACACATTTTTAGCCATAATTGGCGTAATTATAGGGAATTTTTGTACGATTTTTTTTTAATTTACAGAAAATATTGTTCTTTGACTTATATCTTCTTCGAAAAATCGAAATTTTCGGAGATTTAAAGTCGTATGTTATGTGGTGGAGTGATTAAATTAAGCATACGTAAAAGAATAATTTAAAGCTCCAGAAAGAAAATCAATTGTAAGATTTTGTACATTTTGCTTTGTTAAATTAATAAAAAAAGAGTGGTTTTAGATGTGGTAACAATACTAATAATTAAATATTAAAAAAAATAATTTACACACTGATTAACATTGGAATTTAAATGAAGCATTCAGTAATAATAAAAATTATCTCCCAGAATGAAATCATGCATATGACTTTGATTATTTTGCTTTTTTTTAAATTAATAAAAAATGGTTTGGGATATTGCAAAATACTAAAAACAACAAATTTGAAATAATGTTTTAAATTTTAATATAGAATTTTATATGAAGCATACGTAAAAGAAAAATGTATGCCTCCAAAAATTATAAAATCAAGTATAAATTGTGATGTATTTTGCTTATTTTGTTTTTTTAAAAATAGTTTCAGATGTGGCAAAATATTTAAAGGTAAAATTTTGAAAAATAATTTAATTTAACTGACTGTTTTAATTAAAGATTTGAGAGAAACGTATGTAAAAGATGAATTAATATGTCACCGGAAATAGAAGAAAAATAAATTCAACATAATTATAAAAGTAATTTTTTTTAATCTTTTCTTTTGCAGCAAAAACAGAATGCAAAAATAAAGGGACCCTCTCTAAAAATGGTACCTGCGTATGCCCAAAAGGTATGGAAACTTTTCGTCACTTTAGTTAGAAATTTAGAAATTCGTTTCTAAACTACTTTAGGTGATGTAAATTTATGGTGATGATTCTACTTGTTTGTGATATGGGGGGAAACCCTTAGTAACTGACACCTTAAGGATTCTATCTTGTTGAAATAAGTATTACAAAATTTTAAATCAATTCTCCAATTATTTGTGTTTTTGGAAGGATAGTAGAGATACATTAAAAAATATTGTTGACAAATTTTTGGAAAAATATATACATTATATTATTAAAAATTAATCTTTTTCATAAATAGGGCCAATAACTCCAGCAACTGACACCAACCTCATTTTGACAAACCAATAACTAACACAAAGTGAAACAGCGTCTGACATCAGTAAATAAATAAAAAGAAATGCTTAATTCATCTTTAAAAAGTTAAACTTACACTATGCTCAAAACTACTTAAAAGATGAGAGAATGTTAAAAAGATGTTAAATTATTTTAATACCTTAGTACTTTCAAGTATAAAAAACATAGTCTTCGTCAGAGAAATAAAAGAAATACAATTGTTATTGACGTCTAATTTTCAAAATTCACGTACATGGTGACGAAAGGAGATGAAGTGGAAGTTAATTCTTAGATCCGGAAAACATTGGGAAAATAAAACATGGATATAAGGAAGTGGAATATTACTCGTTTTATGATTATTTAAGCAAACTGAGCCAAATTCTGGGTATGTTGTAGGATAAAACGTCATTGCAAACAGTATTTTCTTTAGTAATAATTTCTATTGATTCGCGGATGATTAAATCATGATAATTCTTTGAGGGATATATAATTTTTGCGCCCTCGAAATTACAATATATATTAGGGTGGTCTTTAAAAAAATAACTTTTAAATTTTCTATGGGGCACCCTCCTATTTTGTTCTATGCATAAAATAAAGACTTCCACAAAAATTTCAAAATTTTAAAACATTTTTTAAGGGTCGCTACCAAAGTTTGAGTATTTAGAAAAAAAATTAAAAATTGACATATTTTGTAATTTAATAGTATATTATTAATACAAATCCATAGTCATTGCCAAATTAAATCAGGGTATGATATTAGGTTGTAAAGATTGTCATTTGTTTCAAGTTTCAACATATTTACGCGGTCTATTGTCCAAACACAGACAGGAGTATTTCATGTGTACACTCTATTTCACCTCAACTTGGCAGATTTGTGAAATGGAGAGAATTTAACATTTCGCCTTGAAAAATAGTTCTCCGTTATTTTTTAATCTTACATATCTAAAAGGCGTAGGAATTTATAAGATAATGTTTATAAATTATAGAATTTGATTTTTTTATATTTGTAAAATGTCGTTACTAAAGGGCCATATTCGTATCAAAAGCAGAGCACAAAACTTAAATAAAGAGCTTTCGGCAAGCGTCCCTTTGACTGTTCATTGGGATTGCTAAATTTTAGAAGACATTTCAGGATCTGAAACGGTAGAGAAATTACCCATTATTATTTCAGGTAAAGCTATTGACCAGTTACTTGCTGTTCCAAAATTTCAATCAGGAACAGCTGAGGCAATAGCTTGTGCTGTTAACAAAACATTGGCGTTGTGGGGATTACAAGGAAGTAAAATGTATGACTTTTGATACAACCTTTGTTAATACCGGATTATCAAGAGAAGCTTGTGTTCTTCTGGAACAGAATATGAACAAAGAAATGATTTGGATTGCCATATCACATCCTTGAAATACTGTTTTTGTTCTTTATCTTTTGTATAAAGTTTATTGTATAACACCATGAGTGTTACCCCACTTTCAGCTACATCATTAACAACTTTGACTGAAGTCCCTAGTGCATTACATGTTTTGTAGGATTCATTTTCATTCCAGTTAGTCACATCTGTTTCAAAAAAGTCTGAAGGTAAATCCATAATTTAAAAAGAAACCTCAGAGTGCTGGTTGTTGAAAATCTTGCAAGTCATTTTGGAGAAGGACTTCAGGATCAGCACGTGTACGTTTCAAGGGTTCACAATTTTCTTCATTTTTCAAAGCATGCACCATTTTTCTTTTGCTTTCAAAAAAGACATTATCATCGAAAAATTCAAAAGCAACTAGTTCTTCTGTGAAATACAGAAATGTCCTAGGAACTTCTTCAAAGCACAAAAAGAAATGATTTCATTTACATTTTCGTCTTTTTTCAAGTTCTTCAGGAGCAAAAAATCATTGGGCCTGATGCCAGCTGTGAATGTAGATTTTCACTAAAAACGAGCAAACTTGACGAACTCCAGATTCCTCCTGCTTAGAGAGTTTAAAGTGATCTCTAAATAAATAAACCTTGAGCGATTATATGGTCTTCACCATTTATGGAACCCGATGCAATCCACCTGGGGCTCTAATATAAAACCTCTTTCTGGAACTCCTCCTAAGAAAATGATGGCAAGCACTATCAGTTCCTTGTAATCGTCTCTTCGTTGTAAGATCATTAAAATGATTTTGAGCAAATTCCGTAATTTCTGACGCATTATGTGTTATTTTTTTCATTGATTAAATTGTCAGTTATGGGAGTTTGAAATATGCCATAATCGATAGACATCCACGAAATTTTAAATCATTTGAATAACAGTATGTCTGGTCCGCTTGAACTCCGAGAGCATTAACAACAACTTCCTCAAGCATAATTTCAAAGATGTGATGATGGCAAGCCAAATCATTTCTTTTTTTATATTCTAATCCAGAAGAGCACAAGCTTCTCCTGATAATCGGGTATTAACAAAAGTTATATCAAAAGTCATACATTTTACTTGCTTGTAATACCCACAAATCCAATGTTTCGTTAACAGCAGAAACTATTGCCTCACCTGTTCCTGATTGAAATTTTGGAACAGCAAGTAACTGGTCAAAAGCTTTACCTGAAATAATAATGGGTAATCTGTCTACAGTTTCAGATCCTGAAATGTCTTCTAAAATTTTGCAATCCCAGTGAACAGTCAAAGGAACGCTTGCCGTAAGCTCTTTTTTTTAAGTTTTGTGCTTTGCTTTTGACACGAATATGGCCATTTAGTACATTTTACGAATATAAAAAAAATAAATTCTATAATTTATTAACATTATCTTATACATTCCTACGCATTTTAGCTATTTAAGATTAAAAAATAACGGAGAACTATTTTTCAAGGTGGAATGTTAGATTCTCTAGCTTTCACAATGCTGCCAAGTTGAGGTGAAATAGAGTGTAGCCATGAAATACTCCTGTCTGTGTTTGGACAATAGACTGCGTAAATATGTTGACACTTGAAACAAATGGCAGTCTTTAAACCTAATATCATACCCCGATTCAATTTGGCAATGACTATTGACTTGTATTAATAATATATTATTAAATTACAAACTATGTCAATTTTTAATTTTTTTCTAAATATTAAAACATTGGTAGCGACCCTTAAAAAATGTTTTAAAAATTTTAAATTTTTGTGGAAGTCTTTATTTAACACATAGAACAAAATAGGAGGGTGCCCCATAGAAATTTTAAAAGTTAATTTTTTAAGGACCACCCTAATATATATCTATATATATATAATATACAAGTTAATTTCGAAGACGCAAAAATTATATATCCCTCAAAAAATTATCATGATTTAATCATCCGCGAATCAATAGAAATTATTACTAAAGAAAATACTGTTTGCAATGACGTTTTATCCTACAACATACCCAGAATTTGGCTCAGTTTGCTTAAATAATCATAAAACGAGTAATATTCCACTACCTTATATCCATGTTTTATTTTCCCAATTTTTTCCGGATCTAAAAATTAACTTCCACTTTCACTCCTTTCGTCACCATCTACGTGAATTTTGAAAATTAGACGTCAATAACAATTGTATTTCTTATATTTCTCTGGCGAAGACTATGTTTTTTATAGTTGAAAGTACTAAGGTATTAAAATAATTTAACATATTTTTAATATTGTCTCATCTTTGAAGTAGTATTGCACATAGTTTAAGTTTAAGTTTAAGTGTCTGATATTTTACCTGCAAAAATTAAAAAATATATTTTTTTTATATTTCATGTAATATATGTTTCAAAAATACATTAATCTTTATTATAAAAACAAAATACTTACACCTTATTTATATAGGATATCCTGCTACAAATGCTTGTGTCCCCTTTTCCATTTTTTTAAATTATTAGTAACGTAGATATAAAATTAAAAAAAAAAAGACAACGTTAGAGAAAAGCACAAATTGGAGTGCGTATAAATCGCAAACAGCTCTTTCGAAGCCTCTAAGGCTTCATCATCAGTGCTTAAAAATTAAAATGAAGATAAAATTGAATGAAATGTAGATTAAAAAGGGGGATGCAGAGAACCGTACATCACAGTGAGGTACGCCTCTTTGGCCCCCATTTTTAATCTACTGTTTTATTTAATTTAATTTTAATTTTAATTTTTAAGCGCTGATGACGAAGCCTTGGAGGCTTCGAAACAGCTGTTTACGATTTACATACTCCAATTTGTGCTTTTCTCTAACGTTGTTTTTATTTCTTAATATATTGGCACAAAGTACAATCCTCCATCCTTTTTATGTAGACATCCAATAACCGACATTTATGAACCTTTAACTGACAAATGGTGTCAGGCCCAGATAGAACAACTTAAATGTTAATGGTGTTGACTACAAGATAAATTGAACCTATCATTATGTTTTTTAAACAATTCAAATAATAGATTTAATCTTTCTTTAATATTACCAATAATTAACACCTCTGTCGGAGACGGGAAGTGAAATTACTGGAACCAATAACTGGCATTCTCTGCTTAAGCTAAATTAAATAACTACGAACTATAAGTCATGGTCCTAATGTATCATACGCATCTTTTAACTAATTTCTACAAGTGTAACTTTGAGAAAATGTTTAGGATGGTTGCATTACAAGTAGTTTAATAATTACATTATAAACAATTAAATTTAAAAAATCAAAAAACCCGACTGCGTAAAAAGCGAACTATAACATGTTATTCAGAATCCGGGGTGGAAACTATTCTTATGTTACGAAATAAAACTGGATAACTTATCATAGATTAATAAGTTTTAATATTTACATCCTATTTACATGTTACTATTTACAAAATAACTCGGTTAATTTAAAATACAGCATAGCACAAATGCCTTGTCGGCAACCACTTTGTAAACATTCTTTTTTCTCGTAAAGTCTAATTTACTCAGCTTGTCAGTTCTTTTGAAGGAAAATAAAAAAAAGAAAAGGAGAACAAATATGATGGAGTGCGTATTGTTTGAGCGTTACACCCTTCCCCTCACACTGCATTACTGGCCCCTCAGATGCAGTGTGCATTTCCTGGGTGGATTCCTTCGGGATGCTTTCTGGTGCCTAAAATCCTCTATGGCTCTCGTGTTTTGTGGCCCTTTCGTAAATATTTGCTGGCTGGGCGTCTGATGTTTCCCGGGTCTGCCTCTAGGACGAATAAAGCCTTTAGAAGATCCACCATCATCTTGCGTGTAAGGACACAAAGCTGATATATGATAATTTCCTAAGGGAGAAAAGGGGTTTTCTTTAGTGGCAGTGGTATAAAAAGTAGGAGATCTTTGATTTCCATAGTACCCATTATCATATCTGTAACCTCCAGACCTATAATCCAATTTGTAATTATCCTGATCATCAGTTCCAAGATCATTTTCATATCTCTTTTCGAATTTGCTAGACGAATCTGCAGTTCGCCGTGCACCATACCTGTGTGATGGTTGGGAATTTCTTTGCTCCTGATAGCTACCTCTACCTGATCGTCGGCCATCATAATTATAATTATTTCGAGCATGATAATAGCCTCTATTTTTGTAGCTAGGAGAAAAATTTGGATTATACTTTACTTTTGAAGTAAGTGAAACACTTTCTAGCGTTTCAGATGCATCATTATGTTCAACCATATCCGATGAACTAATCACCAAACCTTCACTTTCTGTCATATCTTGAGATATTAAAGAATCTTTAGTCTCAAAATTTTGAGGAATCTCTAATTCATCTTGGTAAGAATTCTCTGAACCAGGTTTCTCATAATTATTTTTATTGTAATTTCCATGGTTAAATGACTGTTTAACATATTTTTGACCATATCTATTATTGCTTCTGTTAACAATTGGTCTATTAAAATTTCTGTTCTTACCCCTATAATCTAAATTCCTGCGGCAATCTTTTACATAGCCTTTTCTATCATGTTCAGGACTATCAATTTCATCAGATAAAATTATGCCCATCCGTGATCCTGTATCAATATAATGTTTAACTTTAGGTGTAGTCTCTTCCCCTAGTTGGAAGCTACTAGTAAATTTTTCAAGCAGTTCATTCAACCTAACTTGTTGCTCTGAAGTGAGATGTCTACCTTCATCTTCTCTAAGAAAAACGGTGTCTAATTCAACGGATTTTATCGCTAATTCACTGGGAGGCCTATGTGTATCTTCAGCGAATCTATATTTCCACCTACATCTATCAGCAAAGAACCATTCTTGATTTACTACATCCAAAACAATTTTTGCTTTGCGTAAAAAATCGATTCCTAAAATTGTACGATTATTTCTGGCATTCGGCAGAGCATAAAGTGTTGTTTTAATGTCGCGACCTTCAATTTTAACATGAACTTCTGTTTTATAAACTTCGGTAGTGTTTTGTAGCCCATCCGCTAAGACTACGATCATTTGAGTTTTTTCAAACTTCACACCTTGGTCTTTTAATAAAGAATACAAACCTTCACCCGCAACGCAATGTGTTGCGCCAGTGTCAGCACAAGCTGTGCCAGAGAGACCATTTATGCTTATTTTTACCAATAATGTTGGTGATGTTTGCATATTACATGCACGAAATTCTAGTGACTGAAAGTGCACCGATACATTTTTCGGAGAACAGGTTGGACACTTGGATTTAATAACTCCCTGGTTTCCACAACCATAGCAACTTAACATTGGTCGATTTAAATTTGAAGGGTAATTAATTTTATTTCTCTTGGACTCTTTTTGATTGCCAATTTTACCAAAATCATTTCTTTTAAAATCTAAAGGCGTTTTTTCAAAGCGATTAGAATTCTCGACCTCACTGATTTTATTTGATCTCTTTATTTCAACTTTGTGTGACCTCAAATTATCATATAAATCTAACTTTTCAGCTAATTCAACAGGATCTGTTAAATTCTCCCATTGATCTAAATAATGTTCTTTACAATCAGGGGAAACCTTTTTCTTTAATTGGTCAGCAATAATTAATTTCGATAATTTTTCAAAGGAATTTATATTTAATTCAGATAGCCATCCCTCAAAATAGCTTCTAATTTCAAAATAATATTCTTTCCAGCTAATATCGGTTCGCTTTGGATGTCGACTAAACAAAACTCTAAACCTTTCTGCAGTTAACTTGAACCTCTGCAACAATATATCTTTAATATAAGAATAATCCTCAAATTTTTCTTCCGGTTCACGCGCTATTAATTTACCGATTTCATTTGGAAGGACTCCAATTAAATACGTGATCCACAGCTCTTCAGAAACCTTTAAAAGTTTCATTTGCCTCTCAAAAGTTATTAAAAATAAATTCATATCATCCTTTTCAGGATTGAAATCGGGTAAAACCTTTTTCAAGTCAACGCGTATTGAAGAAGTTTCTAGAGGGTTGCTTGTATTTGCAACAACATCTCTTGTTCCTGCTTCTAACCTGAGCTTCTGTAGCTCAAATTCTCTTTCTTCGGCTAAACGTTTCTCTTCCTCAAGAGTCTTTCTTTCTTCTACGATATTTTCATAAATTCCCTGTACAAAATCTATCTTATCTTTAAATGCCTCACTATTTACAATTTTATCACGTAATTCGAGGACTTTATCATCGCTACTTACATCTACTTTTAATTCTGAAGCTAATGTGATTAAATCAATTTTCTTACCCTTTGAAAGAAACGCCATCATTTGAACTAAATATGTTTTAGCTAACTTCAAACTTAATTCGCGTTACGAATAACTCTTAGCAAAATACGTAATTTTTAACATATATAGAACATAAATAACATATAATATCTTTCAAAACTCAATATAATGACACCAACTATTTGCCTTTTTTTTTTTTTTTTTTTTTTTCTTACACAATAATATCAATCATATAATAATTAAATAATGCCAAGCACTCATTTACAATAACAACTTCATAATAAATAGCTCAGTGCAACTATATAAATGTATAAAATAAAGCAAACGATTTTTATTTTTTCAAAAATAATTATTAGAATTATTTCTCTTATGAATATCTTCATTTAATTCAGATACTAAAATACTTAAAGCTGCAGACGACTTTTCGTATTTCAATTCTAAGGAAAATATCATTCAACTGAATAGAACAATTCCAAAATATTTCGATTCTGGACGAATCAAATACAATTTTCAAAAATCATCAGATTCGGGATGAATCAAAAGTACTTTTGTATAAATTTTTGTACTTTAGTATCTAAATATTCTTATTAAAACAGTTTAACTCAATTTAAAATAATACTTATCTTCATATCTTGCTTCTATTCGGCCCCACGTTGGGCGCCACTTCTTGTAACATATTATTCAGAATCCGGGGTGGAAACTATTCTTATGTTACGAAATAAAACTGGATAACTTATCATAGATTAATAAGTTTTAATATTTACATCCTATTTGCATGTTACTATTTACAAAATAACTCGGTTAATTTAAAATACAGCATAGCACAAATGCCTTGTCGGCAACCACTTTGTAAACATTCTTTTTTCTCGTAAAGTCTAATTTACTCAGCTTGTCAGTTCTTTTGAAGGAAAAGAAAAAAAAGAAAAGGAGAACAAATATGATGGAGTGCGTATTGTTTGAGCGTTACACTACAAGTGTAACTTTGAGAAAATGTTTAGGATGGTTGCATTACAAGTAGTTTAATAATTACATTATAAACAATTAAATTAAAAAAATCAAAAAACCCGACTGTGTAAAAAGCGAACTAATTAATTATTTCTCATCAATGTAAATCTTTTTTTTTTTTTTTTTTTTTTTTTCAATTCTTACTATTAGCTCACACTCTCGTTATATATATCTTGTTCAAATTTTCAATCGCTAAAAAAATACTTATTATTCATCCAATCAAGCTCAAATATTTTTTTTTTATTTGTAGTGGATGACACTTGATGTTAGTCCAGTTTTCTTTCAAATATTAAATCATTAATTAAACTAAATTAATTAATTTTCAATAATCGAGAGAGCCCTCTTCTTGATCAAAGTATTTTAAGACCGAGAGAGCCCTCTTCTTGATCAAAGTATTTTAAGACCGTGAGAGCACTCTTCTTGATCAAGGCATTTTAAGCGCCACTCAAGAGAAAAGAAGAATGGGAGAAAAAAAATTCTCTTATTAGTCCAGTCAATAGGGAATTTTACCTAGCAAAATTAATGGTAGTTCTGGAAATCGACTTACTTTATGTTTTTTGGGTCACTGAATCCGAATTTGTAACTTCCCACCAAACTGTCCCCCGGCAACCCCCCCAAATTTTGGTAAAAAGCCCCCCAAAAAAGTTTTTAATAAAAAAATCGAAAAGTTTTTATTAAAAAAAGTATCTAGAAATTCAGAAAGTAGACAAAATTTGCAATAAATTAGATATATGACATTATGACTTAGGATGAAGTGGAAGGGGGGATCTGCCTCGGAACATCCGCGCGGTGCTGCGTGGACTAAGTTGCGCAATTCCACTTAACCACTTACACGTTTACATTCGCCCTCCCATCTCCCCTCAGAGCTTTCCTTATAAGGATTACTTTAAGCTTTTTGGGTCGCTGAATCCGAATTTGTAACTTATCCTCAAAATTCACCCCCCCCCCCCAAAAAAAAAAAATAGTTGTTATTAACTTAAATTTCTTATTGTTTTAGGGGAAAAGCATTACGAAATTCAGAAACTGGACAAAATTTGCAACAAATAGGATATATGACATTATGACGTAGAATAAACGGGGAGAGAGGGGGCGGGGCTACTTCGGAACATTCCACGCGCGCTTTTCTCGAAAACCAAATTTTTTCAAAAAATCAATTTTTTAGGGCGTTGCCGGGTGAAATTTTGGTGGGAAGTTACAAATTCGAATTCAGCGACCCAAAAAACATAAAGTGAGTCGAAATCCAGAACTAGTATTAATTTTTCCAGGTGAAATCCCCTATTGCCTGGACTTCATAACTTAGTGCAAGTAGCGCCGCAGTGCATGTTCAGAGGCAGCCCTGTACCTCCCCGTTCATCCTACGTCATATATCCTATTTGTTGCAAATTTTGTCTACTTTCTGAATTTCTACATAATGTTCCCCTAAAACAATGAAAAATTTAATTTAAAAACAACTATTTTGGGGGGGTTGCGGGGGTGGGTTTGGGGGGAAGTTAAAAATTCGGATTCAGAAACCCAAAAAACTTAAAGTAAACCTTATAGGGAAAGTTCGGAGGGGAGACGGGAGGGCGAATGTAAACGATGTGAGTGATTAAGTGAAATTGCGCAACTTAGTCCACGCAGCACCGCGGCGCATGTTCCGAGGAAGATCCCCCTTCCCCATTCATCTTACGTCATAATGTCATATATCTTATTTGTTGCAAATTTTTTCTACTTTCTGAATTTCTAGATATTTTTTCCCTAAAACAATAAAAAAATTGATTTTTTTTAATAAAAACCTTTTTGCGGGGGCTTTTTACCAAAATTTAGGGGGGGGGGGGGGTTGCCGGGGGGAAATTTTGGTGGGAAGTTAAAAATTCGGATTCAGCGACCCAAAAAACATATAGTAAGCCTTTTTCCAAAACTACCATGAATTTTGCTAGGTAGAGCTCCTATACGGTCTCTATTGCTTGGACTATATTGACCTAAGTAGGAATTGACTTAAAATATTTTTTTTTCACATTACTTGTTTATATTACTGACCTATTTTTTTATTTACTTGTATTGATGACTTTTAAGTTGTGTTTAATTGTTAGTTCCTATCTATAAACACTGTTTTGATGAGTTCTATAGATGTCTAAGATGGTTAGAGTTGCAGTAAAGCTAGAGGTCCACAATACATACACAACTTTCAGATTGTATAATATTTTAACAGAGCTTCTCACTTAAAATAGTCAATGAAACATCGTCTTCATTTTGAAAGACCTATCCAATGATATGCCACTCAATAGGGTGCCTAATTTTTTTTCGTCTCTACCGCCATTTTGTATTTTACGGCCGCCATTTTGAATTTATAAAAACAAAACCTAGCTTATAACCATTGCAATGGCGGATCTAAGTGGGGGGGGGCGAGGGGGCGATTGCCCCCCCCCCCCCTTGGGCAAATAAAAGGTTTGGAAAACGGCATTATTCATCCTCACGGGAAATGACTTGGGGCGAAGCTCGAGTCCGGCGCGACCCGGGTCGGGTCGCGCCAGGTTAAATCCAATAGACTCGGCCCTGGTAAGGTTTTCTCTCTCTTAGAACCGTGCCCTGATCTTAAAATTTTCTGAAAATTTGGGTCAGGCCAGACTTCTTTTTCTTCCAGATCGAACCAGGCCTGTACTTCATTCTTACTAGAGGTCTGCACTGCACTGGTCAAAATTTCCAGGTCAGGGCTCGTCCCGGAATAAAAGCTAAACGTTCTGTCCAAGTCAGCCCATATGCAGGGATGTAGTGGAGGGTATACGGTGGTATACGCCGTATACCTTCTGGATTTTTTTAAGGAACACCGTATACCCTCTGTTTCTCAAAAAACCTATAGTATATACACTGTAGGGTATACCCTCTGCTTCTAGCGTATACCCTCTGCTTAGAGCGTATGCCTTCTGCTTTTTTTACGACTACACCACTGCCCATATGATAAGCAGTATTGGCCCGATCGCGACACGTGCACTTCTCTAAATTCTTCTCCCCGAGCCAAAGTTGGTCTGGCATCTTACTTATTTGTTATTCGTAAAAATTATATTTATATAGTACATTTGTTTAGCGAAATCTTTAAAAATTTAATTTGATTTGATAAGTTACAGAGTGGTAGGGGTGGTGGAGCTTCCCTTCTGTTTAGGTCTAGAATGAATATGCTATGTTTTCCCCCTCGTACTAGGTGAGCGTTAGGAAATATGTATAGATTTATAGTAAAAAAACACGATTTTTTGCATACCATAAGAATATCTCAAAACAGCGAAATCTGTCAAAAACATTGTCAATACAAATGTTGTAGAGCTTAAAGTTCTGAGTAAAATGAGTACCTACACTTAATATTTTTCTTGAACATTAAGGTGACAATTCCAGATTAAAATTTTTAGATCCGTGATCAGGGGTTGAACTCAGAATTAATTAGGAGTAAACTGGAAATTGTTTTAATCCCTTCAGTTTAGGTCTAAAATGAACGTACTATGTTTTCTTCCTCGTACTTGGGTGAATGTTAGAAAATATGTACATATTTATTTTCGAAAAACACGTTTTTTTTTAATTAACTTAACAATATCTCAAAACAGCTAACTCTATAAAAAACATTGTCAATACAAATGTTGTAGAGCTTAAAATTCTGAATAAAATGAGTACCATCATTAATATTTTTGTTCAACATTAAGGTCGCAATTCTATTTCAAAATTTTTCAAATCAAGAGCTTGAAGCCAGGAGAGACCAAATTAATTTAAAATATCTCAAAACTGCGGCCTTAATATCGAACAAAAATATTAAATGTAGGTACCCATTTTACTCAGAATTTTAGGCTCTACAACTTTTGTACTGACAATGTTTTTGATAGAGTTAGCTTTTCTGAGATATTGTTAAGTTAACTTTGTCTCTTCTGGCTTCAAGCTCTTGATTAGCGATTAAGGCAATTTTTTGAAATAGAATTGCGACCTTAACGTTGAACAAAAATATTCATGATGTACTCATTTTATTCAGAATTTTAAGCCCTGCAGCATTTGTATTGACAATGTTTTATATAGAGTTAGCTGTTTTGAGATATTGTTAAGGTAATTAAAAAAAACGTGCTTTTCGAAAATAAATAGGTACATATTTTCTAACATTCACCCAAGTACGAGGAAGAAAACATAGTACGTTCATTTTAGACCTAAACTGAAGGGATTAAAACAATTTCCAGTTTACTCATAATTAATTCTGAGTTCAACCCCCTGACCACGGGTCTAAAACTTTAAACTGGAATTGCGACCTTAATGTTCAGCAAAAATATTACATGTATGTACTCATTTTACTCAGAATTTTAAGCTCTACAACATTTTCATTGACAATGTTTTTGACAGAGTTAGCTGTTTGGAGATACTTTTATGGTATGCAAAAAAACCTTTTTTTTACTATAAATCTATACATATTTCCTAACGCTCACCTAGTACGAGGGGGAAAACATAGCATATTCATTCCAGACTTAAACTGGAGGGATTAAAACAATTTCCAGCTTTCCCCTAATTAATTCCGAATTCAACCCCCTAACCACTGGGCTAAGATGCATTTTTAAAAATCTACTTTTTACTTTCTTCTATCTATAGAAGCAAGCATTGTAATCGAAATTTTTTTGACTTCCGGTTTTCGACGGTTTTACATGTTTTAGGGGTCAGAGATCCCAAAAAACATGTTTATAGAAAATGTCTGTTTGTCCGTGTGTCCGTCTGTGCGTCTGTCTGTCGCCATTGTACCATCAAAAAGTGTATGAAGTTATACATAGAATTGAACCAAATTTTTATTTTAAGTTTTTGGCTATGGCAAGAAGGTCGTTCCTGAATTTGGAAAAAATCACTGGTAGGGGGCGCTGTAATAGCGATTTTTCTGTGATTTTGATTATTGTACCATCGAAAAGTGTATGAAGTTATGCATAGAACTGAAGCAAAATTTTTTTTTAAGATTTTGGCTATGGCAAGCAGGTCCTTCCTTAATTTGGAAAAAATTCGCCGGTAGGGGGCGCTGTAATAGCGATTTTTGTGCGACTGTTGTGCCACTTTGATTATTGTACCATCGATAAGTGTATGAGGTTATGCATAGAATCGAACCAAATTTTTTGTGTTTGTTTTTGGTCATGGCACGAAGATCCTCCCTGAATTTGGAAAAATTCCGCCGGTAGGAGGCGCTGTAATTGCGATGTTTGTACGATTTTCATCATTGTACCATCGAAAAGCGTATGAAGTTATGCATATAATTGAACCAAATTTTTTGTGCATGTTTCTGGCTGTGGCAAGCAAGTCCTCCCTGAATTTGAAAAAAATCTGCCTGAAGGGGGCGCTGTAATAGCGATGCCTGTCCCATTTTCATTATCGTACCATCGAAAAGTGTATAAAATTATGCATACAATTGAACCAAATTTTTTGTGCATAATTTTGGATATGGTCAACAGGTCCTCCTTGAATTTGGAAATATTTCGCGGTAAAGGGGCTCTGGGATAGCAATTTTTGTATACTTTTCTTAATTTTTCATAGTTCTATTGTCCATCGGCGGCTCGTGCAGTGGCGGGAACTCGCTTTCTGCTAAGCCGGCTATTCGCAAACAGCTAATAACAGCAGAATAAGAAAAAACTATTAATTTTAACAAATATCATGATATAAATTAACTCGTTTTTAGCCGTTTAATTGACTGGAGCAGAAATTTAAGAAGAAAAGGAAAGTTGGTATAGCATTGAACTAATAATATTGAAGTATTAACATGTGTAACTGCTTTTTGAAATATTAAGATGTATAAGATAGAAGAAAGTTTGGGATTGGCACATCCAACTAGCTTTCTTTGTAGAGCTTTAAAATTGTGACTTTTTTTTATCATCCGTTTCTTTCATCCTAAGCTGATTTTCTGACTGGATTTTCATACTGGAATGTATTTGTCTAAGTAATGATGTTTACGTAGTGTTTATGTACATAATTGCCTAAATAGTCATTTATATTAATGTTTTTCTGTATTCATGAATTTCGAACATAATCTAAAATAAAATATGAGCATAAGTAAGTGTGCTTTATGAATAAATTTAATTGCAAAAGGCAGGCTGAGCTGGAGTCGATTTTTTAGCTTTTATACCGGGCCGGGCCAATATTTTTTTTCTTTTTTTGTGTGTGGGTTGGACCTGGAAATTCCAGCCCGGGTAAACCTCTAACTGACATATCGAAGCCAGCTTTATTTTTTTTATGCTTCTTTCAGCCATCATCTCATAGCTACTGAATATACCGTGTGTCCTAAAATGGACTGACTGATTTTAAATACAATTCAATAACGTGCAAATGGTGACAGCTATTAAAAAATATGCTTGAAGGAGGGTTATGTAAGATCTCAGGAGCAGGTGTGATTCTGTTCCGAATTTTCCGAAAATTTAACCCTATCGCTGCGCACCCTGCGATTTCCACGACCAACGTATAAGTGACAAAATGTGCACAACCCACAATTTCCGCAGCAGCAAATCCTTTTTTTTACTTTCTTCTATCTTCAATAGAAGAAAGTATTGTAATCGAAATTTTTTTCGACTTCCGGTTTTCGACGGATTTGCATGTTTTAGGGGTCAGAGATTCCAAAAAACATGTTTATAGAAAATGTCTGTCTGTCTGTGTGTCCGTCCGTCCGTCTGTCCGTCTGTCCGTCCGTCCGTCTGTCCGTCTGTCTGTCGCCATTGTACCATCAAAAAGTGTATGAAGTTATGTATAGAATTAAACCAAAATTTTATTATAAGTTTTTGGCTATGGCAAGCAGGTCTTCCCGGAATTTGGAAAAAATTCGCCGGTAGGGGGCGCTGATATAACATTTTTTGTGCGATTTTGAATATTGTACCATCCAAAAGTGTATGGAGTTATTCATAGAATTGAACCAAATTTTTATTTTAAGTTTTTGGATATGACAAGCAGGTCCTCCCTGAATTTGGAAAAAATTCGCCGGTAGGGGGCGCTGTAAATGCGATTTTTGTGCGATTTTGAATATTGTACCACCGAAAAGTGTATGAAATTATGCATAGAATTGAACGAAATTTTTATTTTAAGTTTTTGGCTATGGCAAGCAGGTCCTCCCTGAATTTGGAAAAAATTCGCTGGTAGGGGGCGCTGTAATAGCGATTTTTGTGCGATTTTGAATATTGTACCGTCCAAAAGTGTATGAAGTTATGCATAGAATTAAACCAAATTTTTATTTTAAGTTTTTGGATATGGCAAGCAGGTCCTCCCTGAATTTGCAAAAAATTCGCCGTTAGGGGGCGCTGTAATAGCAATTTTTGTGCGATTTTGAATATTGCACCATCGAAAAGTGTATGAAGTTATACATAGAATTGAACCAAAAAAAAAAAAAAATTAAGTTCTTGGCTATGGCAAGGAGGTCCTCCCTTAATTTGTAAAAAAAATCGCTCGTAGAGGGCGCTGTAATAGCGATTTTTGTACAATTTTTGTGCCATTTTGAATATTGTACTGTCGAAAAGTGTATGAAGTTATGCATAGAATTGAACCAAATTTTATGTGTTTATTTTTGGTCATGTCACGAAGGTTCTTCCTGAATTTGGAAAAATTCTGCCGGTAGGGGGCACTATAATTGCGATGTCTGTACAATTTTCATTATTGTACCATCGAAAAGTGTATGAAGTTATCCATATAATTGAACCAAATTTTTTGTGCATGTTTCTGGCTATGGCAAACAAGTCCTCCCTGAACTTGAAAAAATTCCGAAAGAAGGGGGCGTTATAATTCCGATCTCTGTGCCATTTTCATTATTGTACCATCCAACTGCGTATAAAATTATGCATACAATTGAACCAAAATGTTTGTGCTTGTTTTTGGCTTTGGCCAACAGGTCCTCCTTGAATTTGGAAATATTGCGCGGTAAAGGGGCTCCGTGTTAGCGATTTTTGTATACTTTTATGATTTTTCGTAGTTCTATTGTGCATCGGCGGCTCATGCAGCGGCGGGAACTGGCTTCCTGCTAAGCCGGCTATTCGCAAACAGCTGATAACAACAGATAAAGGAAAAATTAATAATTTTAACAAATATCATGATATAGATTAACTCGTTTTTAATCCGTTTAATTGACTTGAGCAGAAATTTAAGCTGAAAATCAAAGTTGGTATAGTATTGAACTAATAATATTGAAGTATTAACATGTGTAACTAGGTTTTGAAATATTAAGATGTATAAGATAGAAGAAAGTTTTGGGATTGGCATATCCAACTAGTTTATGACCTAATTCTAGTTAAAAAAGAAACTCTTTCATAAAGATTTTGGACATATTTGAACTCTAAAATATATGCAGATTTGAAATATGTAATAAAATAAAGGCTCAATTTTTTAACCTATTTTCATAAATGTATATATATATATACCCAGCGAGAGGTTAAGGCATTCGGTTCGGAAAATAAAAAAAATTCATCAACTCGAAAATTCGGACATAAAAATAGTCGCGAATTTTGACAAATGGTCGCCATAAAAAATCTATTTCGTCAATCGTTCGCAGAAAGTAACTTCAATTTCGCCAAAGATTCGTGGAAAAAACGCGAATTTGGTCTAAGGGCCATGGAAAATACACGAAATTCTTCATATAATCACGGAAACGCGAATTTCTTCAAAGGATCGGGAGAAAAATGCGAATTTTGTCAAATAACCGCGAAAAACGCAAATTTCGTCACAGGATCGCAAAAATAATGCAAATTTTATCAAAGAATCGCAAAAGCAACGCGAATTACATCAAAGTGTCGCAAAAGAAACGCGAATTTCGTCAAAAGGTTGCGAAAAAAAACTCAAATTTTGTCAAAGGATCGCGAAGAAAACGCGAATTTATTCAAAGAATCGCAGAAAAAAGTTAATTTCTTCAAAAAATCGCGGAAAAAGTTAATTTCATCGAAAAATCGCTTAAAAAATGCGAATTTCGTCAAAGGATTGCTGAAAAAATCCGATTTTCGTCAAAGGATTGCGGAGAAAACGCGAATTTTGTTAAAGGATCGTGGGGGGAAAAACGCAAATTTTATCAAAGAGCTGCAAAATTATACTAATTTCGCCAAAGCCTTGGAGAAGAAACTTAAGTTTCGTCAAAGGGCAATGAAGGAAATATGAATTTCATCAAACGGCTATGAAAAAAACGCGAATTTTATCAAAGGGCTGCCAAAACATGTGAATTTCGTCAATGAGTTGAGGAAAAACGCGAATTTCGTGAAAGAGTCGTGGAACAAATGCGAATTTTATCAAAGAATCGTGGAAAAAATACAATGGTCTCTTTAGAAAATAGAACACATACATACACCTATGTTTATTATAGGTAAAGTTTTTAATCTGAAATAATATGCTGAACTAACTTTTGAAGAAAACGGGTTAAACCAAACCCAGCTTGCAGGAATCTGCACTCAGCCTGAAATTGACTCGAATCGAAAACATCTAACCCGACCTGCAACAAAAATAATTAGTGCCAGGAAGGAATCCTCCCCCCCCCCCTCCTCTGCTATAACACTTCAGAAAATTTCAGAATTTTTTTTTTTTTTTTTACTGAATCCCTGATCATGAGTTTTTTTTTTTTTTTTTTTTTTTTTTTTTTTTTTTTTTTTTACTGAGATTTTTAATTTTAGTTTAAAATAGAAATGACAGATGACGCTGCAAGCAATAGGCGCAAAATCGGTGCCTGACTTAACGACTATTGTTTGCAGCGTCATCTATCGCTGCAATGTAAAGTCGAGAACCGCAGTAAAGAAATCTCCTGGCATCTTACATAACCCTCCTGCAAGATTTTTTTTAATTGCTGTCACCATTCGCAAGTTACTGAATTTTAAAATCAGTCAGTCCATTTTAGGACGCCCAGTACGTTTTTTAATAAGTTTCAAAGCATTCTTTACTGAATTACAATTCATCTTAGATATAAAGAGACAAGCACCAAATTAGTATTTTTTACATAATCCTAAATATTAAAAAGTATTGTTAAATAATTGTTTGGGCGTGCTCGTTATGGAGCTTTTAATGTACATAGTTTTTATCTACAAAAGTATTTAGACTTTCTTTTCAAAATTTGGGTTGGCCCGAACCCTTCTCGCAAGAGTGAAAGCCCAATCCGAAACTGACCAAAACCCGAAATTATGTATGTCAATCTGCCCCAAACCCAACTCGCTAGGACGCAGCTAAAAAGTACAAGTCAACCCGATCCGCAGCAGAAAAGTAGAAATCAACCGGACTCAGGCGCGACCCACAGCAAAAAAGTATAGTAAACTGGACCCAAACCCGACCTGCAGCAAAAAGTGGAAGTAACACGACCCGCAGTGAAAAAAATTAGCCCCGTCCCGCGTATCATATTGAAGTCTCCAAATTTCTAAAATCGCCCCCCCCTTGAGGACTCTCCAGATCCGCCCTTGAACCATTGGGCCGTTAAGACGAATTGATAGAGACCTCATTCATTAAAATCCACCCAGCCGTTGGGATGTTTCGGGGGTATAAAGAAATCCACATACACAGATACGCGTGAAACACATAACCGTTCTTTTCAGTCGGGTAACAAAAAGCATAACCTGAATTTTAGAAATAAGATTGATGCCTCAAAATGGTCTTTTTGCTTTCTTAAAAGTTTCTTCCTCATTGGATATGTTCCTAGCCTAGTAGGTAGTGAATAAATTGACTCCAAAATAAAAGTAATTTTCTAAGTTATCACTAGACGACATTAATTTGCAGAATTTTACAAGAAAATTTTATTTGAGTTAGAAATTTGCCGAGTGTCAGTTACTGGTTAGGTGTCAATAATTGGGGGTTTCACCCTATTAATATTTTTTTGTTACTTTTCTGTGTGATGTCGTAATACATGTTAGAAAAGCCTCAGTAAATAACTGTAGTAGGCATGTATAGAGTTTCGTTCGAATAGTAATATTACAGCTCTCCGGATAATCTGGATACTGCACTGATGACAACAATGTATTTTCAATTTCAATTTTTGGAAAACAAAGCAGTTGTTATCCATAGTAAAATGCACGTGTATTCTATATATTTTCGGCTGTTCAAGTTCATTACATTCTGACAGATTCATGAAATAAATTTTCATCTGTAAATGCATACAACAGATTCATTCATCCGTAAATGCCTACAACTGACATTCTTAATTAGTTTCTATATAATGAAAGAGCATTATACACCTACACTCTAAAATTGGGAGGAGTGAAAAGTTCACTCTTTGAAAGAGTGGCAGGCATTTTCACTCTTTTTGGAGTGAATTTTATAAAAATACACTCCTTAAAAAGTGGAATTTTTCACTCTCGAGTGAGATATTTCACTCCATTGTCGAGAGTGAAATGTGTCACTCCGTTATCGAGAGTGAAATATCTCACTCCGCTGAAGAGTGAAAGCCTGGCATTATAAACTTTAAATATAATTTCCGTACATGGAGTAAAATAATAAAAAAGCACCAAAATATGTCACTTTTTAATTTTTAAAAACTCCATTTCATAACGTAAACTTGGAAATTACGTACTAAAACGCACTCCTTTTCAAGAGCGAATAGTCACTTTTCTGAAAGAGTAACTATTTACTCTAAGCAAGAGTGAGTATATGGGTATTAATAATCAGCCAATCAGAACAGTCTTGTCTACGATCTTTTTTTTAAGATAAGAGAAAGACGTCTGCCATTTTAGAATAAAAGTATACGGATATTATTAAAGCGATTATTTAGGCAACATTTTATCTTCATATAAAATTAAACGTAATTAATTCATAAAGGATACAGAAGAACATTATCAAACAGCATTCGAAAGAGTTTTGCGGATTAAAACTTCATTACTGTTATCTGCAGTTTTTTCCCGAGCGCGAAAATGTATCTTCAAAGTTGAGTCATAATGCATTGCTTGCAACCTCCATTTCCAGCCTGTCATGACTGATATACACAATGAAGTTCAAAATATTAAATAAAGAGTGTCTCATTTGAGCCAATACAACTCAGATTTTGGGACGAAAAAGAAACCGAATTTTCTGTGGATCTCTAATTATATGTATTCGTATTACTTATCAGCTAATTTCACAAGCAAAAGTCTACGATGCTTTTTTTAAGATGAGAGACCGTTGCCATTCTGCCGTTAATTACAGAGAGAAACGTCATCTACCACTGAAATCTTACTCATAAAAATGACGTTATTTAATGTTAGAAGAAGCTCCCGCCTACCACGTACTGTTTTTAGACAATTTAAAAAAACCTAAAAGTAGCTGTTTTGATCTAATTTTTTTCCTACTAAACGTAAGTGAATTCATTAAAAGTAAAGTAAGTTGTTATGTTTTCATGTACATATCTAAATTGATTTGTTTATTGCACATATTTTTCACGCGGATTTATTTATTTCGTTTTTGTTCTTAATCTTGAGATTATCTGTTTTTTAAAATGGCGCAGTTGCCTTAATTCAGTTCATTTTTAAGTCGCTTAAATTGGACCAGATATACGATCATAAATTTGAAAAGTTTGTATTGAATTTCCAGAGCTGTATGCTACACTATTTTTCCATTTTTTAATATTTTATAATCAATTACTATCTCCATGCAAGTTTTTTTTCTTTTATATATATATATATATATATATATATAGGAGAGAGAGAGAGAGAGAGAGAGAGATCAATTCCTTTATACAGTTTAGGCCTTGATAAACATAAAAATACTTTTACATGTTAATTCAATAAATTTTGTTTGCAATTTCTTTTATCTTGTATGTATTTGTAGTTATTTTCTTTGAATTCTTTATTGCTATGGCGTATTTGATTTACAGAGTTTAATTCAAACATATTCCCCCTGGAGGATATTTGCGGTTCCATGAGGTGGGGGTAATTTTTACAGCTCTGTAGGGTAGAATTACACTTTTTTCCCCATCAAACCGCATAAAATCTCAAACCTTCAAAGCTCCGGGGTGTCAACACTGTTTGAATACCTAATGTTTTGCTTTTGATTAATCGTAGCATATTTTTTTTTCAATATAGCATATTTTTTAAACACTTTTTTTATATAATTGAAAAATTTTGAAAATGACACAGACAAATTGTCTGGAAGAAAAACACCCATAACAGAAAAAGCTATTAAAGATATAGGAAACGAAAACAGAGATTAAGTTGTGAAGAAATTGCATGCAAGAAGACTGCAGCTACAAATCCCCCCAAATGCTATAGAATCATTAAAAATGTTATCTCCCTTTCAAAAATCAATTAAATCAAAGTACAGATGGAGCCAAAAAACAGCTGTGTTAACATCTTCGCCATATAAAGTAAAATTTAAAATGAAAAAAAAAACACACAAAAAGAAAGCTGCCACAACACAAAAGAAATTAGAACATCAAGTTTTAAAACATAGACGTAATGCAATTGGAAAGAAAATGATGGAAGGGAAGAACTACAAATATGAGGCAAAGAAAACTTCTCTTAAAATAAAACTTAAGATTTTCAAAATGAAATTGATCTAAAGATTTATTTAGTTAGTAGATGGATAGAGTGACCCCGTGTAGTGATGTTTTGCAGATATTCCAAAAATTAAGTGAGTTACACCTAAAAATATGTGAAGGGGTCCAAATTCGGCTACTCTTCCCTATATGGATATTATTGTAAAGGTAAGCCTTATTTAATTTTAATCTTTTATTTCTGGTAGAATTTGTATGTTAGTATTAGGAATTAAATAGTTATGATACCCGTAATTATTGGCATTAAAAAATAAAACATGATATGTAAGCATTGAAATAAAGAGTTTTTATGCCTGATATGAAATTTATAGATAAAACTGCTTTAGTGTATATTTTTTAATGTTCATAGTATCACTTATATAATATAAGATTGAATATAGTTGAAAGAGATAAATAACTACTTTTTACATTAAAAATGTTTTTCAAATAATAAGAACAGTACATATGCAGTCATTTTTAGCTTGCAGGTTATCAAAGCCGGAGAGCTAATGTGCCCGCAGGTTCTGCATGTACGTATGTACGTATGTTGAAATCAGTGAATGGCACAATAATTTACAAACAAATTTTGAAATACGAAAATACTTTTATTCACTTACTTAATAACAGGGAAATTTTCATTGCAATATTCTGGTGTCAATGTGGCATTTAAGTATTAAAATTAAGTGGTCCAAAAATGAACGACTGCCCTAGAAGGGGTTAAAGCAGTAAATTGTAGTAAATTGTATTATGTCAATCGTTTTATAACGCTGTTAAAAAATACCGGGAGGCAAAGACTCTGTTTTCTTAATTCATTTTATTTTAGCTTCTTTTCAAATGTTTAACTCATGTTCTTTAATCAAACACGAAAGCAACCATTGGATGTCTTAACAACAACTATTCGGCCTTAAATTTTCGCAACCAAAGGGAATTGAATGAAAACCTGTTTACAGGGAGATTGCTACAGGTTTTTTTCATTATAATTCAATCTTCTCTTTTTAAAACCGATCAGATTAGCATGCTTTTAGATTCTGCAGTGTCTGAACGGGGGTTGGCGAGCGTAGCTTGCAGGAGGCAGAGCCCCCTAGTTTATATATATATATATTTATTTATATATTTATATATATGTATATATTTATATATTTTCTATTTATATTTTTATATTGCTAAATACAGAAAATATTCGTTAAACAGATTTCGCCTTCATTTGTTGTAAAAGTATAAATAAAACATTTTTTTTTTGAAAAAGTAGTATACGAATAGAATAAAAAAAATTAATTGACAAGTTAGTAGTCATTTTGAAAATAAAACATCGTAATGTGTAAATGCGCATTTTTAAGCAGAATATTTTTGCTGATTTTACGAGATAAAGAATGTAACTTAACAAGTATGACAGAATTCGATTAATATATGGTGATATGATATGTTAAAACTAATGTCAATTTATAAATATTAATAAAGGGATAAATAATCTAATTATTTGGAGATATGCTGGAATCAACTAACAGATATCGACCCAAGTCATCGTTTTTTATGTATCAAATAAAATTGTTAATGCCTTTGTGTGCGGTCTGCTTAAGAATCACGACGATTCAACATGCGATTTCTTCTACTAAGCAATGAACCAGTCGATCGCTTCCAGCACCTTCTGCTAATGTTAAGACGGTAATTGACAAAACTATTCATGTATTAGGTTAATTTGGATTCTTTACTACCCAGATTAGTCATATGGCGTGTAAATTTTAACTTTCGGAAAACGAATTAAATTCCGCTAGATTGTGGAAATTTTGCAGCGTGCATCGGTGGGATGACTGGATGATTTTACTTTTTCTAAAAAAAGCATAACTGTGTTTTAAAACATAAAAGCGTGGAAAAATAGTTTCTGAGTCTCATTTGATATCTCTCTTCTATAAACACGGAACACAAGCTCAAAGTATTTGCTACATATCTTTAATATTTTAGTGTATTTCTGCACTTTTTTATAACAAAGACGTGCAGAAAGTAGGTAAAACCACGAGTGATGGTCTGGTTAAGGACGAATTTTTCGGCTTTTAGCTAATAATTTCTATGCCGAGCGAATTTTTTTTATGCCGATGAGCAAAATATAACAAGAAAGGATGAAAGAAGACTTTCGTGTCGAGAAAATCAACAAAATATAAATTTATTCCTTTAGAAGATTTGTTTTACTAAAAAGTACAAAAATATCCGTAATGGCCTGCCTTGCATCCGTAATGACCCATCACTGCATTAGTGATGGCCCACCGAAGTCGTTTCTTCTTTTTCTGATTATTTTTGCAGGATTTGGCCCTGATATTTTGGTGGCTTCTTTGTTGGTCATCTTAACTCTTTTGTTGGTTATCTCAGCTTCTTTTTTATCGTTTTAGAGCTCTTTCGCTATTCCCTTTTCTCTATTTTACTTCTTTTTGTTGCAATTCTTCTTTTTTCGTGCCTTGTCTTTTTGCAGCTCGTTCCATCTTTGCGATGTCACGATGAAAGGCATTCTCTCCGATCTCCTCTTCCCTTTCTTTTCTGAACTGTGCCGACATTCAAGGATTTCTTTTAGCCCTTGAGAGCGTATTCAACTTTGGAAGTAGTATTGTCTTTATTTTCCGGGTCTGTAAAACTGTCTTCATCGAAACTCTTCGGCTCCTGCTGAACAATTCTGAGATTCATAGGAATTTTTTCGAAGGTGTTGCTGTTACTGAAGCTCGTACTTCGCTTGGGTACCATAATGTCTACTTTGTCTGAGTAATCTTCTTCAGCTGGATCCGTTGGTGTTTCTGTAAGCCTGGTTTGAATGTTTGTTTTTTTTCTCCAGAATATTATACAAACGGCGTAAAACTTCCGATTCTTCACTTAGTGGTTGTTCAGTATTTTTGACTTCTTCATTACATTCTCACCGACGACTTGATGGAAGTCCTCAATCGATATATTTATTAGTGTAGTATTTAGAGGCTCATTACAAGCAGTTTCAGTTGAAACATCACCCACCATCATCACCCACCACATCATTGATCACATCATTGATGTGAATTTGCACTTTGAATAGCCTATAGCGTCTGCACTGAATGGATAGTCCTTATGCCCTGAAACCATTTTTTATTGCCATCGTCATGTGAAGCTTCAGAAAAGAAGGACCTTGTTCCACTGAGATATTAGCAGACGAAAAGCAGCTACGTCGCAAGTTTGAAGTATATAGGTTGCATCTGGGTATAAAGCTATCAAAATTATCTGAAGAGATTTGCAATGTTCACTAGTTTCACGCGTAAGATGCGTGTTGTGCCCATTCACAAATAAAATTACCGGCAGTTTAAAATCATTCTTCGCTAGAAAAAGGGCGAAGACATTTCCTATCCATTCATAAAACGTAATAATAGCTTCATTCATAACAATAGATTCTCTTAACGTGTGAAACATTCAGAAACTAAAAATATAAACAGAAATGGTTAAACTCTTACCTTTCGTAAAACTTGTTTTTACTTCTGGTCGTTTCTCTAAGAATTTTTTGACGCTCGCTACTTACTTGCGTCTGGGGAATTCTTTCTTTGCACAGTGAATAATCCAATTATTTAGCAGAATTTCCTCTTCGGTTGTCCTCTTTGTGGTTTTTTTCCACTGAATCTTTACTTCAATGTAGACCTTGGTATTTTAAACCAAGATGCTGCAGTTCTTACAAACATTTTATGTTTAACAGCTTCAACTGCCTTCTCAATTCGATCCTCCTGTTCTTTACTCAATTTCTTTGGAGCCATTATCTATGTTCTAAAATAAAAAAGGAGATAGCTGTACTAACACAGCAGAATCGCAGAATTAAAGTTTTATTAAATAAAGACACAATCTTGCTTAATGGTACACAAAACACGAACTTTAATAAGCTAAAAGTTAATTTCTACGTTTCGAGCTGTTTCTACAACCGTCTTCAGGAAAATATGATGGTAAAAAGGCTCAAAGGTCACTGACGAAAGCTTCCTGTGCAAGAGATAATTAGTCGAAACTTGACCAATGATTTGAATACAAAAATGTAGTTTTGCCATGTAGTGAAAATAAATAATTATTAATGAACAGAGATCAAATGAATTAAAAAGGTCGATTTAAGAAACCTCGAGTGCCGCCATCTGCACATGAGGGACAAAACCACGTTCAACTGAGTTTTCATTCAAGTTTTGGCAACATAATACAAGTTTAACCTGAGATATTGTAATTAGATGTAGAATTATAACTTTATGATATTATGCCAGATTTGGGGGATATTATAGGATAAATTATCATTACAAGGTTTAGCTTCACCTGCAATGATTTCAACTGATTCTCTAATTTTACTTTCAAAGGGGTTATTGCACGGAACTATAATATTTGCTTCAGCAAAATTAATATGGCAGACTTCATTAGCTAAGTAGAACCTAGAAAGAGCTGTATTCTGTTTACGATGTTTAATGTCTCTGCGATGCTCCATAATCCTTACTGATAACTTACGTTTTGTCATGCCGATGTAGATTTTTTCAACATTATTAGATAAAGTGATAAGGATTTCATATATACCAGATTTTTTATCCATTGGGATCCTATCGACCTTATTACTGACGATATCAATGAGGTAAGGAGGTGGAATAGAGACCAACTTTATATTTCTGTATGATCTTTTTTAGCTTTTCCAATATAGTGGGAATGTAGTGAAATTTTCTGTAGACCATAAGTTGATCCCGTCGTTGACCTGAAGGAGTAGGAGCGTTGTACTTCTGAATTATCTTATCTATATATTTTGCTGGAAAACCATGATCAAATGCTATTTTCTGTATAAACTCGATTTCTTCTTTCAATTGGTTATCTGAGCAAATCACAAATGCTCTTTTAATGAATGACTGGAATGCAGAGATTTTATATTGAAAAAGTGTACATCGGCATGGCAAAATGTAAGTTATCAGTAAGGATTATGGAGCATCGCAGAGACATTAAACATCGTAAACAGAATGAAGCTCTTTCTAGGTTCTACTTAGCAAATGCAGTCTGTAATATTAACTTTGCTGAAGCTAAACTTATAGTTCCGTGCAATAACCCCTTTGAAAGTAAAATTAGAGAATCAATTGAAATCATTGCACTTGAAGATAAACCTTGTAACGATAATTTATCCTATAATATCACAAAAATCTGGCATAACATCATAAAGTCATAAATCTACATCTAATTACAATATCTCAGGTTAAACTTGTATTATGTTGCCAAAACTTGAATGAAAACTCAGTTGCATGTGGTTTTGTCCCTCATGTGTAGATGGCGGCCCTCGTGGTTTCTTAAATCGACCTTTTCGATTCATTTGATCTCAGTTCATTATTAATTATTTATTTTCACTAGATGGCAAAACTACATTTTTGTATTCAAATCATTGGCAAGTTTCGACTAATTATCTCTTGGACAGGAAGCTTTCGTCTCCGAACTTTGAGCCTTTTTACCATCATATTTTCCTGAAGACGGCTGTAGGAACAGCTCGAAACGTAGAAATTAACTTTTCGCTTATTAAAGTTCGTGTTTTGTGTGCCATTAAGTAAGATTGTGCCTTTATTTATTACATTTCATGGTGCAATTGTCTAGTATGTGTTGTTAAAGTTTTATTGTTTGCTCAGCTTGATGCTAAAAGTAAAATAATGAAATTGTATCATTCCATGCCACGAATTAGTTATTAGATATCTACACACTAGCGTGTACATAGTAAAAGTAACATGAAAATCAAAATTTCAATTTCTCTAAACAATTCCAAATAATTCGTAATTTAGAGTGTTTTCAGTTCATTTAAGCTTTTTAAATTTCGATATATTTTAGAATCCGTTCTTAATGAGCATGTATATCTTATAAATAACCAACATGAGAATTTTTAGTTTCTAACCCCAAGGACAATGAAATAGAAACTTTAGAACTTTTTTTTGTCCTGCACCTTTTTAATTACGATTTTTTAAAAACAGTTTTGTGCGAGTATTTATATCTTAAATGTAACAGCTACGTCAAATATCAAGTTTATATTCCAAACACGACCATAGAAATCATAATTTAGAACGTTTGCTGCTCATTTGACACTTTTAAATTAAAAAACTTTTAGAAAACATTCTTGACGAGCATTTGCATCTTAATCACCATAACACATGTCAAGTTTCTAGCCCCTTCAGTATTACGAAAATCGGAATTTTAGAACTATTTCATCACTCATTTCCCTTAAAAAGAAAAACTATTTTGTGCGCACATTTGCGATTTAAAAATAACAGCTATGTCAAGTTTAAATTGTATATCCTTAGCAATTCTATAGCTATCGTAATTGTATAGAAAACGTTTTCTGAGCATTTAAATCCTTTTTCATTTTGAATGTTTTTTTAGAAACTGTCTTTATAGAGTATATCTTGCAAGTTACCATCAAGTCAAATTTTTCATTTTTATACCCTTCAAAATCACAAAAATATGCACTTTAGAAAGATTTTGCTCCGACATTCCGTTGGAATTATGATACCAACATAAAATATAGCCTATAGTGAAGTACAAACTGTTACCATCATTTTGCCAACATTACTTTTGAAATGGGTTATTAATTCCTTAGATTAACCCCTACAAACAAACGTTTCTTCATTATAATATTAGTATAAAAATAATATTTAAAAATATTCAAAGTTAAAATTGTTTTGAATAATTTTTATAACTTAATTAAACATACTCAAAAATATAAAGTTTCTTTTTTTCAAGATTTTTGCTCATTAGATACGAAGCCCGGTCTAGATATGAATATCTCTTGAGCAAACGTCATATCTCTGAACTACCTTGCACTCTAGAAAGTTTAGAGTTAAATTTTAAATATTCATCGCTGGCTATAGACGCTAGTTGCAGGCAGTTAAGGTGTCGATTCTAGCCTAAAAGGGTAGTAATTATGCCATTATGTTTGAAAGAAATATATGTATTAAAAACTTTAATTAATGACAACACATAACTATAAAATATAAAAAAAGTGAGTGTGGACCATCACTACTGCGATCATGAAAAAACAGCATCAGCAGTGTCCTACCCCAATAGCTGGCTTAATAAGCTTATTTTGGTAACACCAACATGTTTACATATTCCTTAAACTTTATATAAGTTATTAAAACTTACTTTTATTTGTTTATCTTTCTTTAAAATTTCGTACACAGCACGAAATCCAAATTTGCTCACTAAAAATCTTGCTAAAAAAACCAAAGCTGAAACAGAAAAAAAAAAGAAGCTTCGGTAGGAGCAGCCACTGTTCACGTGGCGTGCGTTGATTTGCCAAAACAAAGGCATAACGTGATAGTCGAAAGACCATTTTATAACTTCTCTTTGGCGCTAAGTTCAAATGTTAGGCGTTTTGCGCTTAACGTCGTAGAAATATTAAATGGGCCATTACTGGTATATGGGCCATGACAGGTAATTTTACCATATTTATTGCCCAAAATTATAAAAAGTCTCCCGTATATTAATTAATCCCCCAAAGAATTTTTTCTTGATCGTCAACAAAGCGTCAACATCAGTCGTTTAACGTGGTAGGGGATATTGCCTACTTTGATATTGACTGGGTCTAGATGAAAAGATAAATGTCAAATAAACGTTGTGTCCAAAATCGTCATGCTTCAAAATGGAAAATAGATGTTCTAAGATGAATATAAGAGATGCACAATATGGAAGAAGAAAGTAATATATCGCTGGGCATTTGCAGCTTTCTGACATTGAAGAAAACTTTTTTACTATGAAACTTTACGGTGAGATTTTTTTCTCGTTAATTAATAATTGCAGCACTAATTATTCTAATTTCACTAATTATTATGTCTATCTAATAGGATAGAGTAATACTGAATTCGAGAGGGTTGCGAGTAATGTTGTCAGATACCCCGCGTAAATAGGGGATCCAAATACTCTGGACACCGGAATTTTAAAGTAATTTTCTTCGCATTATCTAATAGCAGGATTATCTGCGATTAAAAATGGCGAAATAAACTGTAAGAAATTAGTGGTGTCCAGAGCATTTGAAGCGTTGATTTACGTGAGACACCTACACTATTAAAAATATCGTGAAAAATTACCTCTGTTTATAAAGGCTACCTGTTTTCTGACCAATGAGAACGCTACTTAAACGCCTATGGAGCATTCTCATTGGTGAGAAAATAGATAGCCTTTAAAAACAGAGGTAATTTTTTACGATATTTTTAACAGTGTAGCAACACTAGTTGCGACTATCGAATTAATGAGACAAGGGAGATTTTGAGAGAGAAGGGATGGACAATGTCGCTTAATATATATATTTTTTAAATCATAGGAAATAAATAGTCTTGAAGTATCAATGCATGTAATTATATTTCGTATTATAATTTGCAAGAGTTAAATCTCCAGAAATTATTTAATTATAATAATAATAATTTGGAAGAAGGGAAACTTGAAGTTGAGAGTTTTAAATATTAAAGAAAACGAGTTCAAATTAAAAATGCGGAGTGCAGAGCTGAAGTCGAGGTCCCTAATCTGCATATTTCCATGATTGGCGAAACAATTGGCTTTCTGAATCTCGAAGAATTTTCTGGAAATTTCCAATTGGAGCCGATTTACATGAATCAACCAATCCAAATTTTCTCGAAATCAAACCCCAACCAATCAGGATACATAGAACTTTCTCGGGATTAATCCCACACCTATATAACGAAATTCTTTGGTCGATGCCTAAAGTATGTGAAGTTGAACAGTGAATCTTGCGATTATGACCGAATATGTAGAGACTGATTATGATAAAATATAGAAATATGTACGTAATATTAATATTGATAGTTTCTGCAAATAATAATGTTATAAAAAATTATAGCAATAATGCAGGGAGAAATTATTGCTATATCGAGTTGAATACAAAGGTAATTTTAACCGAGTATAGCTCGATCTTCCCTGTTGGTTAAGCGTATGCTACCAAAAGAAAAATAAATTAATCAAATTTATAGCAAAAAGCTTTCACTTCTGTTAGTCCGAAATTTAATTTTTGTTACATAACCCAATAAGTTCTGCAATTGACACAATATTGAATTTTCAGGTTTTACGGGAAAACATTGCGAGAAAGTTTGTCCCGAAGGATATTTTGGATACAATTGTTCCAGGAAATGCCCGTGTATTTATGGTACATGTGATCCTGCGACGGGGGAATGTCAGTGTTTCGCTGGATATCGCGGGAAATTCTGCGGCCATCTATGCCAGGACCAGACCTACGGCATCAACTGCTCAAAGATATGCAACTGCCCTCGTCGCCAGATATGCAATCAGGTCGATGGTAGCTGCTCCTGTGCTCCTTCCTACTTTGGACCAGAGTTAGTATTTCCATTAACTTATCAAAAAATATAGTACAAAAATATTTCTGTATAAAAATATTTAACTAATATACATGTTAAATTAAAAATTACAAAATAAGAAATTACCATGCTGTTCGATTAAATTATTGGCGGATTCTAATATTTTGAGGGGGGGGGGGGGGGGGGGATCACACCACCGGGAAATATTTTAACAAAAATATGTTTATTAGATTACATCGTAAATACATCCTTTATACATATGCAGATAAAATGTCAAAGCTGTTTATCGAATAACTTTTAATTAAAAAAAAATCGATAGAATTCATTAATCTTAACAAAATTATTCTAATTGGTAAATAAATCAAACGAGTTGTAATTTTCCACGGGAAATATTTTAACAAAAATGTGCTTATTAAATTACATCGTAAATGTATCATTTATACATATGTAGATAAAATGTGAAAGCTGTATATCGAATAACTTTTAATTAAAAAAAAAAGTTAAATAGAATTCCTTAATTTTAACAAAATTATGCTAATTGGTAAAAAAAAAAAAAAAAAAAAAAAAAAAAAAAACGAGTTGTAATCTTTCAAGGGAAATATTTTAACAAAAATATGTTTATTACATTACATCATAAATGTATCATTTATACATATGTAGATAAAATGTCATAGCTATAAGTCATACAAAAATTTTTAACTAAAAAAAATTAGATAGAATTTATTAATTTTAACAAAAATATTCTAATTGGTAAATAAATAACAGGAGTTGTAATTTTCCAACTAAGTGAAAAATTGTCCAGGCCAGAATTCGAACTGGGGACCTTTGACTTAAGATGCCAATGCTCTGACAACTGAGCTATCCTGGACAAATCTGGCGGATGCTATTCACACAGAGAACCTTTTTGCTTATGACCTATACCAACTGAGCTATCCTGGATAAATCTGGCGGGCACAATTCATAGATAGAATTATTTAATTTGAAAAATTAATTTTTGAAATAAGATTTTGCAGAATTCAGAACGTTTTGGAAGTAATCATTTTAACATATTTAGTACAAGTGAAATAGACACATAAGCAAAGTTTAATGTTCCTAATAGTATGCTGAACGTTTGTTTTATAAAATGTAGTATAAATCAATTGTTTTTTCTTTCACTGCAGCGTTATTCAAATCTACAGTGGCATATTTCATTGATAAATTAATGTAACAATTTTTCTTTTATGACAGATGCAAAAGATGTTTGCCTATAATTCACTGGAATGAAAAGTATTGCTCAGAATACTGTCACTGCAAAAATGGCGGGACATGCGTTCCTTCTACCGGTGAATGCATATGCTCTCCAGGTAAATCTTTTCCAACGTAACCACAACTAAAATTACAACTGAAATCAATTTTCAAAACATGAATTTGTTGGAATATTTTAATATCATATCTAATCGTCCGGTTGGCAGCGACATTTTTTTTTTACTTAATAATTTTATACAACTTGTTCTTGAAATATTTAATTCATATTACTCAACCAATCACGAAAATACCCCTCAGATGTCATGACAGCGGAGCAGGTGGACTCTGGAGCTGCAATCCCCCCCCCCCCCCCTTCCCAGTCAAAGGAAAATAAAAGTTAACTTAAGGGTGTTCTCAAATCCAAAAGGACAACTTTCTGACATAAGTTTTAATTTATTTTTGTTCAGAAATGCATGAAAATAGCAGGCGTTGTTGTTCAGAAAATATGTAATCGAGCTATTTTTTCCGTTTTCTTCCAAATGCAATAGATCTTTCAGAAAATGGTGTCAAAATTGACGTTTTGAACCGAAGTTCCCGAAGAAAGCAGAAAAACCAGTCCGTGAAAGGCGAAAATCGTATTTGTCACGTGATCAATATCGCTTATAACTCAATAGGTAATTGATGTATCAAAAAATGGAGAAAACAGTTCGATTCCAAATCGCTTCCAGGGCCACGCTTTCCAATTTTATATCTTTTCGTTAAAAAATGAATTTGTAAATGTGTCAAAACGTTTTGCACTTGTTGAGCAGAGCAGTTAAGAACAGCCTTAATTACGGAAGACCGCCACTGGTCGCGGTAATATCTTTCAGTCTTCCTTGATCCAGATACTATTAACTTCACTTTGGAATGATGCTTTGGCGGATGTTGCAACCCTCGAGGCCGCATCCGCCGCCGTCACGACAGCTGGCGGTTGTTTTCATGATTGTTTAAGTAAGGTCAGTTACATATCTGAATATCAGCTTGCATAAAATGGTTTTAAAAGTCGCTGCCTCTCGGACTATAAAGTACATGCACATACTGTTTTAAGGCATGTGTAATGCGATGGCGTGTATAACACGCACGCTGTTTTTAATAGAGTAAAATGATAAAATTTACATACTGTATACAATACACAACATTCTGGTTTAAACGCAGACAATCTAGAAATTTAAAAAAAAATCTCAAAAAGTTCTGATTAAGAAAAAAATTCTCTAACCTAATTTACCTTATTTGCTCATATATTATATGTCTGCTCCTTTTTAAAATTCCGGAAAATGAAAGCTCCCGAAATTATGCGCTTTTCTCGCATTGGAATGTTCCTTTCAGAATATATCGATACCGTTAATATAACAAGTTGGAAATTGTACGTCAAACGGAACAAATGAGGTGCCGTTCGTGCTATAACTAATTTTAGAAATATTCAGATCTTGGTGCAATAGGTGTTGCACTCTTATGCAAAAATGCATGCAATACAAAATTTATTACATTATATATATATATTAAATTCAGTAGTACTGAAATAATATGACTCCATCTTAAAAAGGGACGCAATGACCACGGCAACCTAGAATAATTATCTATCATGATATATCATTGAATTAATAACGTATGACAGGATTTAATAGAATGAAGAAAACTTTTATTAATATCTTTTTAAGTTTTGATTCGATTTTTATAAAATTTGAAATGACTAGATACAATTCTGCAACGATTCTATATATTAAATTTCAAAGCATTCAGTTGGGTAGTTTTTGCGCTCTTATACGCAGACAGAAGGACGGATCAGACGACGACTATAGGTGCTATGTATTTATATAATCACGACATTTTTCCAAACAACATAATGTAATAGAATACTTTTGAGTGTCTGTGTAAATAAACTATGAACGCCACATACATTGTTTTCAATATACTGAGCATGACATAATAAATCTCAATAACATACAGAGCAATCAAACTATATTAACGCAAGTTAGAGTTCGGACAGACAACCCAAATTCATAAACACTTTTCAACTATGTTGGAAAGTGTTAAAAACGCATAATAGGTTGAAATTTGACTTTCAGAAATACATACCAATAGACGGAAGCATACTTGAATATTTTTGTACAGCCCTGTATTTTACCTACTATCTTCATATACAAGCCACTATTTAGCTAAAAGCTATTTTTAGGACTAAAACACCCTTAAAACTAGTGAACACTTCCAGAGATTATCATCCACAGACTGTCATGTATCTAATTCTTTATGTGGCCCTGTATATCACTTTATCTATATTCTACAAACATATCTTAGTATACTAAATGTAGTTCAGCATAAGAATTCGTAACTCATTCAAAAACTACCTTTAAGCTATTTTCGTTCATAGTCGGTAACCCTTGGGAATTCTTTTGTGTAGCCCTGTATATGATCTACAACATTTATACACAGAACTTAATATGCAGAAATTTAGTTAAACTTAAAATCTCATATCACAACTAAAAATACACTTCCAGCAATCATCGCTAATATACAGTATTTCGGGTACAGTATAATATCCGAAATCTTTTGTGTGTCCCTGTAAGTACTATGCACTTTCTATTATACAGGATGTAACTTGTAGTGAACCTCACACGCATTATAAAAAAACAGAGGATGCAAAATACTATGAACAAAATTAATTAACATGTCATTGACTTTAAAGTCTGTCATATTTTATGTAAACCAACAGTGCTATAATTAATTATGCTATAAATAACGTACAAATTATTAAAATGATAATAAAACATGAACAAAATTCTTGCATAAAAATAGAAAATTATATTAAAGCATAAAATTACTAGTTATAGAGTAGATCCTATTATATCGCTCTTTTTTCGTGTCTGACGGGAAAAAATGCTCTTTGTCATAGTAATTTTTAAGAAACTTATGATATGTATTTCGAACTGCCCCATAGGTAAAAATCGCATCTCACGTAACCACTTCAGTTTCTACCGTGAAATAAATTTAAATACATCCTAAGGTCCTCATACGGCGTACCCGTGTGCCATGGGCATGACACAGCGGTTGAAAGTCGTTAGAACAAGTATATCATAAAAGTTTTATTAGCAGATTCTATAACGTTAAATTTACTCACTGTTAATGGAAGATATTAAACTTTTAAAATTTATTGTAGATAGTCAATTAATGAGAATAAATTCTGGCAGACGTAGCAAAAGCGGCCAAACTACTGCCAGTTTGTATTTGTGTACCAGAAATTGTCATCAAATGTTTACTTTTATGGATTTGGTGAACGATAGTTTCAATTTTCGTATTTTCAAATATATATTTTATTTTCAATTCTGGTGTAAATTTAACATTACAGAAGCACAATTACTTGCTCTGGAGGAACTAAACCTTTATATGAAGACCTTGTCTGGTCTTTGTAAACTGAAACAAGCTGATCAAGTTAAGACCGATTCTATAGTTGCCATCTTCAGTTTTTTAAGTCAAAAAACCGTTTTAAACCAGAAATTTTATTTAATGAATAAAAATGTATAAATACTTTCTAGATGGATGGCGTACCTTTTGCAATTTTACTTTTTCTCTCAAACTCAGATTTTTCTCCACAATAAGACTTTTTTCAAAGTACGAACTCATGCTTGTTAAACACTCCAACTTACAACTGGGTATAAAGTATATCTGCTACTAGAAGACCCCTTAAATTTTTGAACTGTTTCTCACATGGCAACTTTTTAATAAATATTTTTTCTGGTTCAAAGCATGTAAATCTGATTTTTAAAATCCGGAAGGTTGGCAACTACGCAAATCGTATTATTACCTTCAAGAGAAAAGATATATCGTTATTAAATACTTTAAAATGGAATAAAATACCGTATATTATATTAAAGGTAAATGGTTATTAAGGCAAATTATAAGAACTGTTTAACACTAAGCTCATGATTACATCCCTTAGTTTAAATAAAAAATAACTGTAGAGGTTTTAATGATCTCATTAACGTGAATAACCTGTAAATTGTTTTTCAGGTTTCACTGGACAATATTGTGAGGACAATTGTGGAAATGGGACGTACGGTGAAAATTGTTCGAAACGGTGCAAATGCGCTCAAAGCGGGACTTGTGACAGCATTACAGGAGAGTGTCATTGTTCTGCGGGATATACAGGACCCACTTGTGAAGATGTTTGTCCTCCGTTTACCTGGGGTCCTCACTGCAGAAATAGATGCGATTGTTATGGAAAGGAGTGCGATCCTATTACAGGAACTTGCGTTTGTGAACCAGGATATTTGGGTGAAAAGTAAGTATCATGCGATTTACAAGTTTCTGTGGAACAAAAATTATTGATCTGCTTTCTGATAGTACTTTTGGATATGATTAGGTTTTAACCCTTTGCACTCGAAAGGTGATTCTCGCTGACCACTATAGTGTCCCGTGTAAATGGATGCTCCAAATACTTTGGACACCAGTATTTTAAACAAATTTTCTTCGCCTTATCTACTGGTTGAATAATCTGTAATAAAAGATGACGAAATAAACTGTAAGATATTAGTGGTGTCCAAAGCATTTGGCGTCCCGATTTACGAGGGACACCTGACAACCTGGTGTGTGAGAATCACCTCTCGAGAGCAAAGGGTTAAAAAAAGTTCCTTTTTCGTTTTATTTATTAACTCTTTGGATTCATGTGACTGCGTGGAGGAACTTTCAATGTAGAGAATTAATACAGACTGATGTGCAAAAATCAAAATAGAGCCATAGAAGAAAATAGGGTAAAAAGACTTACGTTTTTCTTTGTTTTGTTTTTTTCATTTCAACTAGTAGTCTTGATTTGAATTTTTTTTTTTTTGCAAATTTTCATTAAAAAAGCAATTTTCATTCAATTTGGATTAGTTAATTTCTGGTAAATGAGTAAAACTTATGTATACATACATATAGATAGATAGATATAGATATAGATACGTTGTAATGAGAAAAGTGTCGCAAAATATAGTTACATTCTACCACTTTGATGACACTATGAAAAGATTTTACAAAATTTGAAAAACAGTTTTCGGTGCTTAATCTGTTTTTTTTTTCAATTTTACTGTCTTTGTCTCTTATTACTCTCTGTGGGGTAGTAAGAGTCTGGTTGTCTAACATTCATATAAAGGTTATATTAAGCTGAATGAATTTAATGGCTAAAAAATAGATTTCTGGAATTACACAAAAACATTTCTTTATTTTTCCTGAAAATTAATATGCAGCTCTAGATCTACGACTGAAGCACAATCTGAATGCACGCATATTAAGCATAATATAAAAAAAGGAATTAAATATATCAGTTTAGTGTAAAATGAGTTAATTAAGTTTAAAGTGGGGGTATTTTTCAAAGAGAAAAATGTGTGTATAAAAATTATGGTAACAATTTTATTTAACAGGTAATAATAAATTAACGATAAAAACTAAATTTTAGTATATTTATTATATTTTTAATATATATTAAGGGTAGTTTTTTTTTTTGTCCGTCTCTTATCATCTTACCTTTCTTTTCATTTTTTGTGCTTTAGAAGACAAATGTTCCATTAGGAATATATTCCCGCATAAATTTAAAGCTTTTAAGTTAAAAATTCTAATGTTTAACTTTTAAAAGAGAACATCAAAATTATTTTTTCGTTTAAAAATTAAATTAACATGCTCAAAATAATGTCTGCCCCAAATTTGTTTGAGTCTGGTCCTATGGGTATTTTATAATTAAGCATAAAACACTTCATTGAAACATCACATCTTGCATTTTCCATTAAAATAAAACAAGTTAATAAAAACAGTTTAATATATTATGAAGTAGAAAATTGTAATTTACATTTACTTCTTGGCGTAACTACCAACTGATATTGATAACTTCTTCATGATGTCTGTTCATTTTGTTAAAAATTTGTCACCAGTAAATATTAAAAACTTGGGTTGCCTATATCTATTGTTAAAAAAAGAAAGACAAATTGCAAGTGTTACTTTTCACTTTACCGCAGATTATTTCAAGAAATAACATGGCATTTTTAAAATCCTGTGTATGTAATTTGTGATCTTCACTTTTAATGTTACTTAAGTGGAGCAAATATTTAAAAGATTTCTGTCCCCTTCTGTCCTTCGCCCCAAAAAAATAAATCAATAAATTAATCAATAAATAAAGGATGAAAAAATTTTCAGAGTAAATAATATCTCTTTCAGTAAAATTCAAGCTAAGTTTTCGCATATAGGTAAAAGTTTGGCTTTTAATAGTTGATATGTTTTAGTCCTGTGTTAAATTTATCGTTGTCTTTAGGTTTGTTGTCTTTACGTTGTCTTTACATTTTAAGTTCATTACAAGAAACGGAAAATGTTAGACTTATACCGAAGTAAGCTTTTCCACGTGCTACCACTGCAAGAAATAACAGGTCGTTGATGCTAACAGCCCATCAAAATAGAAGACAAAATGTTAGTTACAGAGATAGTTTCTGTTTTACAACAGGAAGGTGTTTCTCAAGTCAAACAGTACGAAATAGACTACACCTGTCGCCACAGAAAACTTCATAAGTTTCGACAAGCGTCACCATGCTCGTAGACCGAGCATTCGTTTGTTTGTATTCCTATTACCGCCATTTGGTTCGGAGCAAATTGTCTGATGAACATCGAGATAAGATGTGATTGCCAATAAAGTCAAATGTTTTTTAATGACAAATCTGGATTCGGTCTGAAGTGAAGTGTTCTGAATTGGAAAAAAAATGGCACAAGAAATAACCCTGCATTCATGCAGGAAAGATTGTAGTAGAGATGAGGGGATTGATAGTATGATACGGAATCAACATAGCTAGTCGTACGTATCTGCGTCTTATTCGAAGAGACAGTCTCCTGTTTCATCTCATTGCTGTCTGTCAAATCTAAATTTTAATTATTCAGATCTGATGTTCAGATTTTATGTCATATTTTATACTGCAGCAATATGCGATTCTTCAATTCATAGATGATAATACTAGACCTCATAAAGTTTATCATGTTATGAACCTATTTGAATCAGAAATAACTCAGCACATTGAGTATATGACATACTAATGGCATACTAATTCAAATCTAATAAATTAATATCTAACATACCGATTCAGATCGAGCTTATTTGGGACACACCCGGACGACCTATTGCAACAACCCCGATGCATCTGGTGTCTTTTCATGACCTGGAGAGTTAAGTTGTTAAAATGTGGAGTAAAATTCTTTATATTTGCATCAACAACCTCATTCCATACATAGAAGTCAGGTTAACACCATCTAAGCTGATCAATCAGACCACATACCCTATATTAAGGATTTTAACAATCTCCAAACAACGCCTTTTATTTTTTCTTTACATATATTTATCCCTGGGTCCATATTTATGCTTTTAAACTTCTTTTGATGTTAATACCATATACATTCGTTAAAATAGTTTGTATCATTTTCAGTTTCGTGTATTAATGTATGTTTTGTATCATTTTCAGTTTCGTGTATTAATGTATGTTTTGTATCATTTTCCGTTTTGTATATTAATGTATGAACTCTTCCTATTTTATACTTATGTACAGATGTGCCTTATTTGAAACTTAACATTTTGTAATTTCTAAGAAGTAACCTAGCAGTTCTCCTAGTTTTTAAGCAGTATCTTTTTAAAATACATTAATTTGGAACTTTTTCTATGTTATTCCTATTTAATTCAACTTTGCCTCTTTATCTTTTCAAAATTACAATTTTTATATACATTAAAAAAAGCATTTTACATTTGGAATTTCTTCAAATTTAATGCACTACTCATCTCTTTCTCACAAAAAGATGTTATATATTTGTCAATGAACCCGGTATAGTGCATCAATAAATTGCAACTGTAACTTCTTAGAAACTGAAGAGCTGTTTAAAAGACAACTGGTTAGAAACCTTGTTTATTTTTTTCTCACGATTACCCTATTGGCTTGCTGAGCACTTAAGAATTATTACTCTAAAAAAATAAAAGCTCTTTTAAGTAATTCAGGAGCTTTTTAAAAGTTAAGTTCCACTACAACCATTTTTATCACATTAAATATGTGAATATTATGCAATTTTTTCTTCATTTCCATTAAAACTGTCGCATACTTCAGGTGTTCAAAAGTTTGCTCACCTGGAAAATACGGAGAAAACTGCGAATATGAATGCAACTGCCAAAATAACGCTGATTGTTTGCATACCACTGGAACTTGCATCTGTCCGAAAGGTAAAAATAATATTAACATTAGCATAAGATTGCATGTTTTTGTATTATTACTGATGCTTTGATAAAGCTTTTTTTTTTCTCTTATGTTTAAACGCTTAAGGATAATTATAATATTGCAGATTTTTTTTATAGTCTCACGCTTTTTCTTATTATTATCTAAACACTAACTTTCACGTTCTTCGAAATATAAGTTAAGGAATATCCTCAATTCACGATATAGGCTGCAATATGCAACTACTGTTGAGTATTTTTTTTTTACCCGACTGCCAAGAAGGGTTATGTGTTTCACGCGTATCTGGGTATGTGGATTTCTTTATACCCTCGAAACATCCCAACGGCTGGATGGATTTTAATGAATGAGGTCTCTATCGATTCGTCTTAAACGTCAGATGGTTATAAACTAGGTTTTGTTTTTATAAATTCAAAATGGCAGCCGTAAAACACAAAATGGCGGTAGAGACGAAAAAGCATTTTTACGCACCATATTGAGTGACATATCATTGGACAGGTCTTTCAAAATGAAGTCCATGTTTCATTGACTATTTTACAGTCAGAAGCTCCGTTTAAATATTACACAACCTGGAAGTTGTGTAGGTAGTATCTCTAGCTTTACTGCAACTCCAACCTTCATAGACATCTATAGGCCTCATCAAAACAATGTTTATAGATAGTAACTAACAATTAAACACAACTTAAAAGTCATCAATACAGGTAAATAAAAAAAATAGGTAAGTTATATAAAAAATAGTTTCACATTGATCAGAAATAATTAATTAGTTCGCTTTTTACGCAGTGGGGTTTTTTGATTCTTTAAATTTAATTAGTATACATAATCGCTGAGTAGTAAAATGTAATTTTTGTCATAATCTGATGATAAATTTTAGGATCGTAATATGGGGCTCTTCGAGGGTTAGACGTCTTCCCTGCAAGCATTCATCTTAAAGCACTATAATAAAAAGTTGCTGCTTCTTATAACATAACGCATACACATACAGGATGTCATAAAATGGATTAAACATTATTAAAATTCAATATCAAAAAACAGTTGCAGCTATTGATGTTATTCTTGCAGGAGATTAGCCAGACATTTATTTATTAAGTTTCCTTATTTTAGTTCCAACTATCACCACCTGGATGGCGCTTTGCTGTTTCAAGAATGTTCAAAGTAACTCATAAAAATAAACCAAAGTTCAAATTAGTTTTTAACTTTCATTCTGTGTAACTGTTGAAACACCAAAAGAAAATGGTTTGCGTCATGAAATTGCAGGGTTATTTTGAGCAGCATTATATCACGTTCAGATTATGATAGCTAAGTCACTTAACTTAAAATTTTTTTGAAGCGGACGACCGGGAATCAAAATTTTCGACTTGAGCAAGTTTCTGAAACTCACTTAACTTTCGATCATCGAACAAGAAACCTATTTCTATGTAGTATCCTATTTCTATGCTTTCGATACACACTTAACTATGAGTTGAGAGGAACTGCTCTTCTGAACTCTTTTTCTTATTTAAAACTGTTTTTAAATTTCGAGTTCGATTCTACAAATAATTAATAAGCTTTTTCGAATGATCCTATAAATTCTTTATCTATTTAACACACCGCAAAGAACAAAAACAATAATAAACTATTTATAATCAGAAGTTGTAGTTACAAATTTAACAACTTATGCGCATGCCCAGACATCTGTATAGCTAAGTTAAGTCTCTTAAAATGTTTGGTAATGTAATCAGCTGACGCCTAATTCCGTGTTGTCCGGTTCAAAAAAGTCACGCTAACTGATTCAACTTTCGTAATGTGAACGCAGTATTGCAAGTTATGACAGTGCAGCACCGTCTATCGGTGATATATTTAATCAAAGCAGAGTGACATAATACAAAGATTTCTGACTCCCCATATTATACTTTTGCAAGAATAATTTCAATAACTGTCCCCGTTTTCAAAATTCAAGAATAGGGAAACTATTATTAAATTTTAAAAACGTTCAGTCCGTTTTAGGGGCCTGCGCATATACATAAACGACTAAGAATATGGAATAGTTTTTTTTTTTTTTTTCACTTATACACAAGTGAAGGTAAAGGTTTCAAAACAGGCGTAACTGAGAGCACCGCAAAATTTAATGTTGTGTTCCACCTTTTACGTGCAGATAACTTTATAAAGGTTTAAAAAACGCCTTTAGACTATAATATTGCAATTTATAAGAGTTATGAATGTAAATTTTACGGTCAGTAAAAGTTTTAACTTGTGCTTAACAAAATGATACCGATTTAAAATTATAATTCTAAGCCAGTGGTTCCCAACCTTTTTTTGGTCACGCCCCACCTAAGCACATCTAAAATCATGATGTCCCCCCCCCTCTCTTCTACATCATATAAATCTTATTAGATAATAAAAACTTCTATTTTCTAGGAAGGACCCGAAAATAGCATCACTCTGATAAGCGATTTCACATTCTTTAATTTATCAAAATCATATATTTTTTTACAAGTATGTTTTTAACATAACTCTATGAATGCAATGAGGCCATGGATGTTTGCATTGTTATTGTTTTGTTTTTAGGCATATTTGTTGTGCACCTTACCTCAAATTTTAAAGTGATATATAGTCTACATTTTTATCTTTGTAAAATTTCTTGAAATCTCTCTCACACTTTATATTACATCTGATAGAACTGATACATTTTATAATGGATTTTAGTACTTCATTAAGAACGAGTGATATTTGTTTATCAACGAGACTGTATGATGGATAACATAATTCACAAGTAACATTTCCGGATTCACGCTTTTATCCATTTTAAGTAACCATTTATCTTTCCCCTCATAACATAACTTCTTTGATAGCGAGCATCTTATTCGCATTATTATTATTTGGCCACCATGTTTTCTCCGATTTTAAATTTTAAAATTCATATGTCATGAAGTATTTTTATATATTGTGTATGTGGTCTGCAGAAGATCCATAAGAAGTTTACTTTCTACCCATTTCCTACCGTGATACGCACGGGGGTTTATTTTAATTTCATAAAAGTAGTATCTCATTTAGATAATTCAAAACACTTTTTAGATTAAACATGTCCAAATAGTCAATTTTAGATATACTCTACATAATTTCATATGTAAAAGTTCCTTCATGGGACATATTGCACAATAAGTAGATGTACAATTAAAAAAAAATAAATAGTAAAAAAAGAGGTGTGTTTTACTAAAATAATATTAAAACCAGAAAAATTAAAATGATTTTTTAATATATCAAAGACATCAAAATATCTGAAACAAAATTCACGTAATTATTCTGGTGTCAGTGTATTTTGAACTTTTAAATGGGACGGTTTCAAAAAATAATTTTTATTCAATTATTTTTAATTTTTTTAAATCTATTATTTCTATTTTTAGATTATGACACTACTAACATTAGAAAAAAATGATGGAAAATTTCTTAGTAAGAAATCTGAAATTGTCCCCCTGAAAAGTCATATTGCCCCCCTGTGGGGCGTATGCCCCACGTTGGGAACCACTGTTCTAAGCCGAAACATTTTTAAAAATAGCTTTTTCCAGCCATTCCGAAAGCATGGATTTTAGCTGATTTATTTGTCATCTACTTCAGCAAGTTTGCTATAAAATAGATATAATCTAATATTTGCCTGTGTCTAACCTATCGCATTAAACGGAATTTTGAAATCTCTTACTGAACCACTTTATATTTTTGTTACCATTCTTTTAATAATGTAGAACATTCCTGGAACTTTTTTTTTTTTTAATTTGACTCCATATCTTTTAAACTTGCTCATTAAAAAAATATATATATTTTATTTTTGAAGGATAAGTTTGGGAAAATTATGTTATAGGATATTATGGAGAGTTCTGCGAAAAAGTGTGTCCTGATAGTTGGTATGGACCTTTATGTTCCGAGAAGTGTAATTGTCACCATGCATCTGGCTGTCATTCTTTCACAGGAGAGTGTAGTTGCTTAGCTGGCTATACTGGCAAAAATTGTGATATGCCTTGTGACACTGGAAGATATGGAATGAACTGTTCTTACAGATGCAACTGCAAAAATGGTGCCAAGTGCAATCATGTTAATGGCAGTTGTATATGCAACCCAGGTTACTATGGAGAAGAGTAAGTGTTTTTTTTTATCAGGTTATGTTTAAAAAAATTAAAAGGTATTTATAATGAAAGAACTTTTATCTATTGAAAATTGTGGTAAAATATACAAATGAGGAGTAATAAGGGACATTCACATAGTAGAATTTTTTTAATCAATTTTCTTTCCGGTTTATGTATCTCATTTATGGATATTTATAAAAAGAACTAAGTTACTTTATAATTAAACAAAGGTATAAATTTGTTTCTTATATGTGTTTTTATAGCACTATCCTACTGTTCCGTTCAGAGAAATAATCCTGCTATTTCAATACAGTTGTGCAAATAATATATACATAATTAGTCCCTTGAAATACAATTAATTGTATGCAATTAAGTGGCTAGGCACCCCCAAAAGCTTTTCACGTGATATGCACATGCGTACATGAAAATTGAGGTAAGGCATTGTGCAATACAGTATAAGTAATAAAACAACGTCTTAGGTACCAAAAGATGTAACAAGTAGTACATGGAAGACTAGGTAGCATTCATCACCCCGTCATCAACGTAAAAAAAAATAATGTATTTCGAAGATGGATGATTGCAGAGTGCTCGTGATCACTACACCCCATCATGCTCTCCACACAACTTCACAACATAACAACATAACAATTAGTGTAGTAACGCTAGGATAATATCATATTTGTCTGGATCTGCCAACATAATATTTAAGGTGCTGACGTCGCTGGAGGCAAAAATAGTAAAATTGCAATTAATCGGAGCAAGCTCCTGTTACTTGAAACTTCACAATCTAGCAAAAAGCATGCAACATATGAAGCCACCATATCTGTATAAGCCGTTAGAATTTAAACTAAACAAAAAAAGGCCAATACAGGTACAAAAAAAATATACCTAATCATAATTAGATTAAAGCTAATTAAATTTTCCTGACAGAATTAAAGTAAAGAAGTTCAAAATTAATTACAAAAAATCTGAAAGATTTAGTTGTTTTTAGAAGCCTGAAGTTTAAATTTACAGATATTATCTATGAAAAAAAAAAAAAAAAAAAAAAAAGATAATTGATTTGAGAAATTTATTTTAGAATATTTTTTAGACTTTGGAGTATTGATAATATTATAAAAGAATGAGATATTTTACTTGCTTTTAATCTATGCAATTACATTGATGATCCTTGCTCTGTCAGCTATACGAGCAAGGAAGTTGGTTGTACAATTCAGCCAGATTATTGGTGAGTTCTACAGAGCTAATGCGTAGAATATTTGCCCTAAGAGGTTTCAGTTTACCGATACTCGTCCTTTTCTAAAATTACCTAGGGATTTGGACTCTGATTCTCATAAATGTTATTCTGTTTTGTCCATCTTGTCTTTTATTAAGAAAATCATTACAAAAAACTGTATGTATGTATCTTTAAAACTGAATAACTTATGCTTAATTAACAATTTACCATTGTGAATGAGGACCATATACGAAAGTATAAATGTAAATCTGTGAGATACTACGGGAAACGGAGACAATAAATGTGCAAATTTATCGTAAACAAACTGTATAATTTGATATACATAATTCTACAAAATCGTTTAGAAAATGTCGAATGAAGCTTGTAATAAAAAAATTAAAATAGCTTTTATTGTTAAATTTCATTGTATGTATTTGTATACTATATAATTCAGGCTTTTTTTCAACAGTTGCAATTTTAGATGCGAAGATGATCGATATGGAATAAACTGCGAAAATGTTTGCCAGTGCAAAAATAACGCACTCTGCGATAAAGAATCTGGAAAATGCATTTGTTTATCAGGTGAGATAAATTCTCGATATTAGTTTTATAACTATTTTGTCATGAGAACTTGCTGCTGCAAATTACCAAGTTCTGAAGAAATTCAATGATGTTATTCTCGTTTGTAACTTAATTTCGTTTCGTACTCTTATACTTAAATTCATACGTAATAAAAAAAGAAGTTCATGGCATGACGCGCAGATTATTGCCCATATTTACGAGCATTTTATTTAAGCGGAACAAGCTTAAGGTACCTAAACACTTTTGAAAGCCTTTTTTGCACATTTCTTGAATTTAATCATTACAATTATTTTTTAAACTAAAATATTATTAAAAAAAATAACTAAATTTTGCATAAAGTGTGACCTTTTAAGAGGAGAGCACTTCAGAGGGATGAAGAAACTCCAGAAAATTTTACAGCATTATTACTGGAGGAAGGCAAGAGAAGATGTAGAAAAATCGTCCCAATATTGTAGTACCTACACTTTAAAAAAGTTTAAGGTAGTCTGAAACAACTTTTGGTCCTTATACAACTTGGTAGCTGCAGCTATATGATTGTGAAACCTCGTTCCAACATTTGGAGCTCTTGTTGAACCGTAGTTCGAAATGTGGGAACAAGATTTCACCATCTTATGGTTGAAGCTACTGCAGCACCAAAATTTGGTTCAAAGTAGAACAACATTTTTAACATAAGCAGCTAGAAAAGCAGCCCAAAGGCACGTAGACGACAGAAGTTTTACCGACATAACGTAAGAAGAGCAGAATCGACTTCGGCATTTTAGGTATTCTTTCGTGGGCATCCATACACTATAAATAGCATACACACTCGCAGTTATCAATTATTTTACGAAATGACCCGAAGTATATCATATCCCCGATCAAGAAACATCCGCTTCTGTTTCTGCTTAGATATGTCGATGATGCCCATGAGACATCCAAATTTCTTTTCGCCTGAGATATCTTTCCGGTGATCTTCTACTTGGTCGTTTGCTAGATACGCCTTCAATGCTATTTAAAATCTTCAGATGTGTTTTTAAAACGTTCATAACTTTACTCGGGAGAAGATCCATATGGAAACTGAGAAAATAAAAGTCGAAACGAAAGCAGCAAGTCATGAATTTAGCTAAGTCTCGCTGTGCAACCCGTTTCGACGTAAAAAACTTTTCCCAAGTTTCAATAAATCTGGAACAGCCCATATACAATACAGTTTTAAAAAGACTGGATGACTTCATAGTTCGGATTAGGAAGTATCTTCTGTGAAACTGAAAGTAGTAGATTATTGTAGGTTAGCTCAATATTACGGATTCAATTTAACTTTTTTCTTCATCTTATGGAAAGAGCGATAGGCAATTCGTGTTTCTCTCTGGTAATTGGTGCAGGCGTGGGTTTAGTTAGCTGTATATTGGCAAAAGACTGTATAATGAGCTTTCCGAAATTTTGAATGCAACTGGAATCCAGTACGCATGAAAGAGAGACGCATTTATTGGTGAAAGATATAAACAGAAGTTCTGCAAAAGCCTGGAAAAGGCAGAATTACCCCCAGATGATTTTTCATGATAGCGAGTTCAAAGGAGCTCAGTTGACTCTTTTGAGATCTGTTTTAGAATATTTTATAAATGTATAAATCGTATTGTATTACTCCGTTTGTTTGTAGCTGCTTAGCTGTGCGTTTAAGGCATATGCCCCATTTGCGAAATAGTGTGAGATGCTAATTTTTCGCCAGTATTTGCAAAATAAGTACAGCGTAACTTTTAAAGAATTGTTTTCTTACGAGATCTCAATCATACGAATCACGAATAGTCAAAACAAAATTGCGATTTATTTGTTTATTTATTTTTGCTGAATTTCCAAAGTTTATGTTTATATACATCAAAATCCCTATTGATTTGCGTAGTAGTAGGATTTTAGGGTCCCCTGATATAGGGAATTATCTTTATTCTAGGCAATATTCAAATTAATACAAATACTGGTACTGTTTTATCTTTTATTGCAGGCTACACTGGAGTTCACTGTGAAGAGAATTGCCCCGCTGGAACTTATGATTACAACTGTTCTCTCATATGCAATTGTTTAAATGGCGCAGTTTGTGACAAAATTACTGGACAATGCATCTGCAAACCCGGCTTCAAGGGGTCGCATTGTGAAACATTCTGCAATAATGTAACGTACGGAATGAACTGTCAAAACATTTGTAATTGCAGTTATGGTGCAACATGTGATCCTGTTAATGGAACATGCATTTGCCCTGAAGGCTATACTGGAAATGAGTAAGAATAGATTAGATCCTTTTGGTTACAGCTGTACACAATTTTTTTTTTTCGTTGAATAGCAAAATAAATATAATATGTTTTATAGAAGTGTGAAAAATATTATTCAGTGACCTCTCCCTTATACACGATTAAAAGGATATATTTAAAGGCATATGCCATATTTACTTATATATAGTGTGCATGCGTATACAAAGTGTGCATTATTTTTGATAGGCAAAATCTAAAATAAATTATATCTCGTGTATAATGCGAATCGAGCTGCTTGAAAGGAGAAAATCCAGGAAGTTACGAGAAAAAATCTGTAGAAAATCTAATTTAGAAATTGCTGCTGTTATTTATTTTTATTTTTTTTCGTACGATTGACTACCATATTCCCCTCGCGTATATTTTGGCCATTTTTAAAATACCACTAAATTAAGGTTTCTGCAATGAAAAAATTCTCTGTCGTTGAAACTTTATTTTAATATATATGTCGTAGGATAATTGAGAAATCAGGCTCTTTGCAAAGAGCCGGGCTAATTGGAGAATCATCTGCCTTTTTCCAATTAGCCTGATATTTTTCAGGCTTATTGCAAAGAGCCTAGACAGCGTTAGGCTAATTGAAAAATGATTACTTATTTCCCAATCAGGGTGATTTTTTTAGGCTTCTTAACCCATAACCCGACCCGAACCCGAAAAATAAATTACAACAGACCGTACACCGATCCGAGCAAGACAAAATAATTTCTGTCGACACGCAACCCGAGCAGAACTTGATAAAAAAAGAAACCGCAGTCTTACCCGAACCAAATATGATCACCGACAAAAATATTCTAAAGCACCATAACTCGATCCGAGTAAGACAAAATAATTTCCGTGAATACGCACTCGACCCAAACCCAAAAACTCCATTAGAAAAAACCCGAAATCTGACACGAACCAAATCTGAACACGACAAAAATATTCCAAAGAACGATAACCCGATCCGAGCAAGACAAAATAATTTCCGTGGGCACGCAACCCGACCGAACCTAAAAATTGTGTTTGAAAAAACCCCGAAATATGACAACGAACAAAAATATTCTAAAGAACCATAACTCGATCCGGGCAAGACAAATTAATTTCTGTGAACATCATTTCTGTGGTGGATCGCAACCCAATCCGAACCTAAAAATTTAATTAAAAAACCCCGAAATATGGCCCGAACCAAACATGATAACCGATAAAAATATTCTTTAGAACCATAACCCGATCGGAGCAAGACAAAATATTTTCCGTGGACACGGAACACGACCTGATCCTAAAATTCTATTACAAAAAACCCGAAATCTGACCCGAACTAAATCTGAATCCGACAAAAATATTTCAAACCATAACCGGATTCGGGCAAGACAAGATAACCTCCGTCATCATGCAATCTGAAAATTCCATTTGAATTCAACCTGAAACCCGACCGGAACCCGATCTGAAAACGACAAAAATATTTTAAAGAACTGTAAACCGATCCGAGCAAGACAAAATTATTTCCGTCGACACGCAACCGAATCCAAACTTAAAGATTTCATTTGAAATCAACCCAAAAACCGACCATAACCTGGTTTCAGATTGAGTTCAATTAGAACTTTCAGATTCACATCGGGTTTCCTGTTGGCAGAAATTATTTTGTCTTGCTCGCATCGGTTATAGTTCTTTGGAATATTTTTGTCAGTTTAAGATTTGGTTCGGGTCGGGTTTCAAGTTGACTTCAAATGGAATTTTTAGGTTCTGGTTGTGTTGTATGTCTACAGAAATTATTTTGCCTTGCTCGTATCGGATTATGGATCTTTGGAATATTTTTGTCGAGTTCAAATTTCATTTTTTTTTCAAATGAAATTTTTAGGGTCGGGTCGGGTTGCGCGTCCACGGAACTTATTTTGTCTTGCTCGGATCGCGTTATGGTTCAATGGAATATTTTTGTAATGTTTAGATTTGATTCGGGTCATATATCGTTTTTTTTTTTTTTTTTGTCAAATGGAAGTTTTAGGTTCTGGTCAGGTAACATGTCCACGGAAATTATTTTGCCTTGTTTGGATTCGGTTATGGTTCTTTCGAGTATCTTTCCGGATTCAAATTTGGTTCGGCTCAGATTTCTGGGGTTTTTTCAAATGGAATTTATAGATTTGGGTCGGGTAACATGTTCACGGAAATTATTTTGTGTTGCTCGGATCCGGTTATAGTTCTTTGGAAGATTTTTGCCGTGTTCAGATTTGGTTCGGGACAGATTTCTGGTTTTTTAGGTTTGTCTCGGGTTACGTGTACACGGAAATTATTTTGTCTTGATCGCATCGGGTTATGGTTCTTTGCAATATTTTTGCCAGTTATCAGATTTGGTTCGGGTCGGATATTTTGGGTTTTTTCAAATGGAACTTTCAGGTTCGGGTCTGGTTGCGTGTAGACTGAAAGTATTTTGTCTTGCTCGGATCGGGGTATAGTCTGTTGTAATTTATTTTTCGGGTTCGAGTCGGGTTATGAGTTAATAAGCCCCAAAAGTCACCCAGATTGGAAATAAGTGGTTATTTTTCAATTAGCCTAACGCTGTCTAGGCTCTTTGCAATAAGCCTGAAAAATATCAGGCTAATTGGGAAAAGAGAGATGATTCTCCAATTAACCCGGCTTTTGGCAAACAGCCTAGGCTTTTTGCAAAGAGCCTGATTTCTCAATTAGCCTACGACATATATATATAGGCATCAGAAATCGATAACGTATATCTGCCGATAACATACACCAACTAAGGCACGTAAAAGTGCAATTAATTCATTTATTTTACTTACTATTTATTCGTATAATTTTATCATAAAATCTATGCCTTCTATTCCTTGACTTAGTGAAAGCATATGTAGTTTCATATAGTTGTGGGAAATATTCTGTGCATAATGTACACTCCACATTTGAGATTTAATTTTTTATATTATTATTATTCGTATTAGACGAGAGTAAATGCAGCATATGGGAGTGACGTACAAGTATGAGCCTTGTAAGCTTTGTGGGTTACTTTGCAAGTTTTGAATCAACTTTTAACCTTGAACCTTTACCTTCGTTACCTTTATTATTTTGGATTAATCTTCAAGGGGGGAAAAACATACATTGTGTGAAATGCTATGTATTAGATCTACTTTTTTTAATACTTGAGGTTAAAAAAAAAAATGCAACTTTTATGAAAAAAAAAAAAATGTAATTTAATAGATTACAGCGACCATTTGGAATTTATTTCATCCGCCAAATTTCGTCGCATCCTTTTCAACAACAGATCGCAAAGATCAAATTTCAGATGACCAAAACCTTCATCAATAAACTCTCCAAGCCCCGTTTCGAGTAGAAAAACAGTTTACAAATCGAAAGCAGTTCCACCGAATCATCCACAGATTGCGACAAATTACCTACGTTGAGCTCAGTTTTTCCCGGTTAGAATCGACCGATTGTAAAACGCCTTGGCTAGTGGATTGGAGCCCCTCATGGCCTTTTACTATCAATCGATTAAACATTAGATTGTTTCCTTTTGTGTGTTCGTCTTTTATTCTGTAATCGATTTTCATGGGCTACATAATCAGTTGAAGAACTCGATTTTTATGGGCTACATAATCAGTTGAAGTCCTCGATTTTCATGGCATACATGATGAGTTGAAGACCTTGACTTTTGCTTTGCAAGACGATATTCATTTCGGCGTCGCTCTTTGGCTTTGGATTTTTCTATATCTGATAATTTGCGCCTACTCATTTTGTAACTTTTTCAATTTTTAACGATTTTATGCCTTTCTATTACCTATTCAAATAAAAATTCTTCTAAAAGTAAAGAACATCGTTGAATTTCTTAAAAAAAAAATAAAATGCGAGCACCATTTGGCCCCATCCTCGACCGAAAACAACAACCATTTCCAAATGGTTAAAAAGCACATGTTTTAATACATGAAGAAGATAATTCAATGCAGCATTCCATTTATAAATCCAAGCAATTCAACACGGAGTACCCTGGTTAAAGATACCCGTTATACTTCCCACTGTACAGAACGCAGATGAAAATAGTTTTCAATTGAAAACTCTAATAGGTCTTTACATGCATTATATATATATTTAACTGCCTTTAACAGCATTTTTTATAATTTCGTATTAGCCGCATGCCAGTGGTCAATTGCAAAATACTTCACCATTTATAACGACCTTTATGGTTTTTATTATTTCAGTATTTTAGCGGGTAGTTTTGTTTACATATCCGATAAATTCGTGTGTTATTTATTTGCGCAGCTTTAATTTCGTTTGGCAATTTAGTCACGGAATATTACACGCAAACAAAAAGATGCTAAATTTATTGCATTGCTTTAAGTGCAAAATGAGCGAATCTTTTATAACTGAATTGCACGCAGATTTAAAAATATACCTTTTTACACATTTTCAACAATATAAGAATTGAAATTGTGCTATATTTACAAGTTAAGAAAATTTCAGTAAAAGATTTATTCATTGGTTAAGTTGTTGCCATCGTTAAAATGACGTCAGCGTTACTAACGGACACTTTTTTACTTTTTAATATTTAAGGTACTTCCGCCTTTTTTATCATTTTTCATATCAGGGAAATTAGAAATTCTTAACTAAACGCGTATGGTCGAGATGCACATTAAAGATAGCTTATTCCTGTAATGCAGAACTCTATGAAAAATATCTAGGCACCACGACTTTGTGGGTCGCTTATACAATTAGTAGAAATTAATAAGTAGAAGATCATTCTTATGCTGCTCATCCAAGAATTGTTGGCAATGATTTTCGAAAAAATTGTAGGTAATTAACCAAGATATTAATAAAAACCTTTAAAAAACAGTGGCATATACTAAGGCGGCATTGAAACTTTGCGCTTGGCACGACGCCAAGTTTAAACTTTGTACAAGGTTTTTGTTGTATAAAACCCTTTGTGCGCGAGTAAAATTGGCACTTGACCTCTTTTTTAGGGTTTCGTTCATTTTTCAGAATGATTGGCTATTTGAGGAACTAAAGAGATTTCGTTGGCGAAAAATCTTTATTTTCCTTTTCTTTAATTGTTCAATTATTTTAAGTTACATGGTAAAAATAAATTATTATGATTTTTTTAAATTTACAAAAAAGAAAATTTAAAATAAATGGAAATATTAAGGGAAGTATAATTACCTTCCCATGTCCCAACCCTCTCACACCTGGTATACATGTCTATGGCTTGTGAATGGAAAGAATGGCGTTGTATTGAGAGAAAGAGATCCGCAATATTTGACCAGATACACAAGAAATGGGGGTGTTTGAATACCCTCATTCAGTCAGTATATTTATAGTAAACTAAAATCTCACATGATTTTTTTTTCTTCCGTTTCATTGAACAGCTGCAAAACAACATGTCCTGAAGGGTGGTTCGGTAAGAATTGCAATTATAGATGCAACTGTAAAAATTCTGCAAGTTGTCTGCACACGACAGGAGACTGTATTTGTAATCCAGGTAAGTTTTAAAAGATAATATTCTTAAAATATCTTTTTGACGTTTGTCTGTTAATAAAAAAGGTATAATTTTTACAAAAAAATAATCCCTTTTTTCATAAGAAACTATGAAGTTTGTCTTACGCCTAAATGCATTTCTTAATTACTTAGGAATATTTTTCTCTATTCAAAATTTAATAATACACAAAAAGACATCTATTAGACAAGTATATACTATTCACATAATGCAGAGTATTATACCAAGACAGTTTAAACTATGCAAAAAGACAGAATTCTCTTTCAGAGTAAATTAAAATAAAGATTTGAGAATCATACCTCTATAGATCTATACGAGCCAGAGTTTTCAAGAATATTCAAATGAAAAATTAGGCTCATATCCGGTGCCTGAAAATGGATTTGACTACAAACATTAATACAGGTTGTTCCATATTAAATTATTTTTACATAAGTACTGAAAATAATGCAGCAGACCCTCGTTATAATATGCGTGACTGGAGGCAAAAAAAGTGTTATTTAACCAAGGGCAATGAAATTAAAAAACAGATGATTCGAGTATATAGTATATACTTGTATGCAAAACATGACTTTATTCGCGTGTTAAAACGCTCTTAAAAAATAATTATTGTAGAAGCGTTTTTGCAATTAAATTATAGATGAAGTTACTTAAAAATACGTTTGCGAATTTCTCTTTTTTTCTGGAGACATTAAAAAGAGCGATGTGTCAGAATAACCGATGTAACGAGGGGCTATTGTACGTGTATTTACTGAAACATATTTGTGTATGCTATAGAACTGCTAGTTAAAAACTATCCAAAGAGATTGTCAACAGAAGGAAGTTGGTGTTCGATAGAGGTGAGTAGCCATATATTTGGACCACCGCTTTAAATGGACCGTTGTAATTCTGCCGTTAATTACATAAAGAGACGCCATCTACCGATGAAATCCTACTCATCATAGTGGTGTCATTTATAATTAGAAGGAACACCCGCCTTCCACGTGTGTTTTCAGACAATTTTTTAAAACCTAAAATTAACTGTTTTGATCTAATATTTCCTACTAAACGTTTAAAACTAAGGTAAGCTGTTATGTTTCCATATACATATCTAAATTCCTGTATTTATAGCGCATATTTTCCACGAGGATTTGTTTGCTTTCGTTTTTGTTCTTAGTCTTCAGATTATCTGTTTTAAAAAATGGCTCAGTTGCCTTAATTGGATCAATTAGAGATGCTTAAATTGGACCAGATATATCATCATAAATTTGAAAAGTAAGTTATGAAGTTCGAGAAGGCTGCAGCTACAAAAAAAACCCCAAAAAGGTCAAAGAATCATTAGAAATGTTATTTCCCTTTCCAAAATCAGTTAAGTCAAAGTACAGAGGGTGCCAAAAACAAGTGTGTTAACATCTTCTCCATATAAAGTAAACCTCGAAATGAAAAACAAAAAAAGACAAAAAGGAAGCTCTCAAAGCACAAAAGCAATTAGAACATCAAATTAAAAAAAATAGGCGTAGGCGTAATGCAATTGGAAAGAAAATGATGGAAGGGAAGAACTATAGACATAAGGTAAAGAAAACTTCTGTTGTAAAAAAAAAAAAAAAAAAAAAAAAAAATTCTAATGATTCTGAATCTAAAAGGGAAAATCAAGACAGTCATAATTGGTTTTGCCTAATTTGTCAGAAAAATAAAGTAGAAGAAATGATTCAGTGTTCAGATTGCCAAATATGGTTCCATGTTGTGTGCGATGGAATAAAAAATAAACAAAAGAAATTCCTGTGTAAGCCTTGCACCAGTTCTTACATGATAGTCAAGAAACTGGCAATTAGTTCCATAATTTCTATTCTTAATTATTTTTAACTTGGATCTATATTTTTAATACATTTTGATTTAAAACAATTACTCTTACGTTGACATTTCATTTCATTATATTTCATTGCTGTTGTTTTATTTGATTGTTTCGTTAATAGCAAACTTGGCTTTGAATAAGATTTGTTATATTCCCTACTCATTAAAACAGCCTAATATTGCTTGGTCCAATTAAGGAGACTGGGGTTCCAACTTAGGCTACGAGTCGCTGAATTTGGACCACTTTTGACAATTTTTTTTCAATTTAAAATAAAACTTAAGATTTTCAAAAAGAAATTGTTCTAAAGATTTATTTAGTTAATAGATGAATAGATTGACCACGTATAGTGATAGTTTGCAGATATTCCAAAAATAAGGTGAGTTACGCCTGAAAATAAGTGAAGTGGTCCAGCTACTCTCCCCTATAAGAAAAGTCATATGAAAAGTAATCTAACCCACCGGCTGCTAATCGATCATTCGTGGACCACGATAAAATATGCTTAATTAATAATGAAACAAAATATTCTTAGAAATTAAAAAAATTCGAGAAGTTTTGGATGTTTAGTTTTTTACCTTTAATTTGAGCAGGCATTGATAATTATGTTAATAGATACTATATCAGAATATTCATTTCTGAATGAAAAAGAAATGGAAATTTCAATTCAGTAAGGTCAAAAAGAATTTTTTTTTTTTTTTGAAATGCGCAAGGCCTTTCAAAAGAACTTAGTCTACCTCCATCAGGCGCAAAAAATACGTGCTTCTACTTTGAAAGCAGGAGCAACGTTATTATAATACTATTTGTGAGCAACACACATTTGTGTTGGTCACAAAGTAGAAGCAAGAATTTTTTGCGCTTGATGAAGGAAGACTAAGTTCTTTTTAAAGGCCTTGCGCATTTCAAAATTTTATGGTGTCTTAAGAATTTTTTTTTTTTTTTTTACCTTATTGTATCCCACCAGCTTTTTTTCATCATTAATTGTGATTTCGATTTCGATTCGTTTTTCGAAGAGATTTTCATACCAGCCTCTTTTGACACAGCAATTAAAACTTGGTATGTTGTGACTAATAAATATGAGAATATGTATATTATAGCCATCCATTGTATAAAACAGTGCGCGAAATTATCTAAAGACAGTTGACAAACTAAAAATACCGGTCACCACAATTTTATATCAATTCTATACATTCTTTTTTTTTTATCGTCTAAAGATTACATTTTTCTCTTGTTATTTATATATTGCAGTTTACTTGTCAGTAACACTCATTATATTTATATAAAATATCAAAGTCTCCATCTATTAACAAAAATATTCTAACTGTATCTATGATTTGATTAAAAGTTGTAAAACTTTCCGTCAAATGGTTTATACAGCAAAGATCGACTTCCCATGTCTGCTTTACATTGTAAAAACTTTTAAAGTGTAAGCAAAAATTATTTTGGAAAGTCAGTTAAATGAGTGTTGAATTTAAACTACACTGTAAAAAAAAATCTGTAGGTCTACAGATGTAAAGTTACATGCTTACTAAACTTTCAACTGTAACTGTACGAAAAAAGCTGCAAATCTACAAAACTAGTTTTTGTAAAGCTACAAAAATCTGTAACTTTACAAATGAATCTGCTAAAATTTCAGTAATCTTACTAAACTTTTATTTGTAACCCTGGCTGCAGTTACATGAAAAGTTCTCGGAATCCCAGTTTCCAAAAAAATTCTTAGTAACCTTACAGATTTTTTGATTTTCGGCGCAAAAGTGTGTCTGTTACATGAAATTTTGTTGTTGCCGTTACATGAAAAGTTCTAGGAATCCCAGTTTCCTAGAAAAACTTTAGTAACTTCACAGATTTTTTTTTACAGTGTAGAATATCACACTAATTTTTACCCTAATATATTGAAAAATAGAATTTCACATAAGTAACACATTCATTTAGGTAAGTATGGTAAATTTCGGGATCAAGGGTAATTTTGGACGTAAGTAAATGTTGCTTCTAGAACGTGAGGGGCCGCACAAACCATCATCTCATCGACTTGACGGCGGAAATTCCAGGATTAGTAAAAACTCGATTCGCATATTAACTCATTTTTGCCTGAATTTTTGTTTTCTCAAATTTGTAGGTAAAATCACTTTAAAATGTTACAAAATGAACTGGAAAAATACTAAAAAAAAATTACACTAAAATATTTTTGTATTTATCTGATAAAATGTAAATTTACTAAATACAGGAATATCCATATGTGGAAAAAGGCATAATTATATGTTTTGTCTAAATTTATATAAATTAAGCTTTTAAATTGTATATTATATACTATAATTTGTATTTTTATAAGGTATTAAAAAAATATATTTATTGCTTTACAGAGAGACTATTAACATTATAAGTATTATTAATAATAAATTAAGAATAATCGTATTTGAGGCGAGAAAACAATTTACCGTATATACTCGCGTATAAGTCGAGGAATTTCTGACAATTTTTGACAAGCAAATTTCGGGGGTCGACTTATACGCGAGTCAATTAAAAAATAAAAAATAAAACTTCGAATATTGCAAAGTTCTGACTTTTTATGTGTATAAATAATAAAATATTACAGAAAATATACAAATTATAATAATTTATCATTAAAAAAATTGTCAATGATTTATTTTTATTTACTTACAACTTTTTCGCATAGGCAAGTGAAATATTTGGTTTGATTTTGCGCAAAATATGAGTAAAAAGTTAGGGGGTCGACTTATACGCGGGTTTTTGATTTTTTGCAGATTTTGCATTCGAAAGTTAGGGGGTCGACTTATACGCGAGTATATACGGTATTTCAAAATCATCTTGAAAAGGGCTTTACATAAATAACTGCCCCCTAAATGTCTAATAGAAATATGTACCCATTTGCGGCTAGCGCTCTATATTTTGTACGTTACAAACATGAAAAAAAAAAATAGGCTTGAACATACAATTTCACAATTTTAAAAAATATGTATTTCAAAGAAGTCTACAAGCTAAGATTGTGATCTATTTATTTGGATCATTGACACAAAAAATGCAAATAAACTTACTTTTTACATTTCGATAACTTGGAAAATGAAAAATCTATAAACACCGAAAAAAGCCCTTCATTTAAGAAATTAAATATCAATCTTATGCTGTCATCTATCGATAATAGATAAAGACATTAATAGACAATTATCTCATTCAATTTGCATGTTGTAAAGAAGAAGAAAATTATAAAATTTTATTAAAATCCGAAACGTCCCAAAAATGGGACGCTAGTCATAAATGGGTTAAAATTCAACGCTCCCAGTCCTCCATGTTTTCATACCTTTGGGTGCAGGAAAATACAATTATTAACCCTTTATCTACTGATGCTACTTATAAGTACTATTAAAATAAAAATTCATTTACTACATCGATTAGTTGTAATACAGTTTAGAATGAGTTACAGATACATTACTTTATCTTGTCCCAAAAGCATTATTGGTTACACAAAATAAAAATATTTTTAAGAGGATGATTTCTTTTGCCTTTGCATCTTTTCATCTTTCTTAGCGTTGTGGGGAGGGATCTTTCAATTCGGAAATAATTCTATATTTCTATTGTAAGAACATTATATTCGTACATTTCCTAATTCTACAAAATATTTAGAAAAATATTTAAAATAAAAGATTTGAGTAGGGTTATAAATATTGCACAAAATCCCTATAAATTCAGATTTAATTTATCCTTCTAAATCCATCAATCCTTCTAAAATTTATTAAATGATTATGTAAATCTTCTAATTTAGTTTAAACAATTCACGAAAAATACTTTAGAAGATAAAATTTTCATGACCTCATAATTCAGTAGATAAAGGATTAACTTACCAATCAATCACTAAAATCGGATCTGCAGGTAGTTTCCACCACGATATGACTTGGCAGACCAGTTGCATTTTAATATGCTAATCGAGTTCTGTCTAATCCAGGAATTTCAGCCGTCAACACGATGAGGGGATGATATGTGCTGCCGCTTCTCGGTCTATTACAGTCATATACCTATGCACTGCCTTCCAGTTACCAATAGCTATCTGGTCACTCGACATTTTGGTATCGAGAAGTTATCTCCTTACACCGGAAATGTTCAATTCATGTTAATTTTAAAAACCATAGTGCATAGAGATTATTTTCTAACCTACGAATGAATTATATATACACTCTGTTGCCAAAAAAATAGATGCACCCAGAACGAATTGCGCCAGAGCTACGAAACTTGGCGTGATGGTGTGATTTGATGAGTTATGTAAATTATTAGCATTTCAGCACCAATGACCAATGGGGGCTTGTGTAATGCGCATTTAAATTGCGCAGCAGGCAGCATTTAAAAGAGCCGGTACTCGAATTCACGGGTAATTAGAACTGAACTACCTTTCTTGATATATGGGATTTGAAATGATATCTTTGAATATTTGAATGATATCATTATTATACCTGTAGTGGTATGCATATGGATGGTATGATATAGGGTGGTATTATTTGAATGATACCTTTAAAACGTACTCGACGGCACTACGAACAACGGTTCGACTTCGAAAGGGGTCGAACCATAGGCCTCAGAAAAGCGGGTTAGTCCAACCGATGTATCAGCCAGCATTTTGGTAGAAGCGATATTGTAGTTACGCGGTGTTAGCATCAGCGGATCAGAGGAGGTACAGCTAGCCACTGCAGTGCCCCAGGACGTCCCCGGGGCATAGATGAATGAGAGGATCGAGCAATCAGAAGATCAACCACATCTACACAACAATGCTACTATCATCTATTCGACGCCATTTTCTAGTTGATATGGATCAAGTGGTATCAAGGTATACAATCTTTAGATGACAGGCCGACTCTCGGCTCAGCTCGCAACGTTCATTTAGTGCAGTAGCTTCTAACCCTTCAACATAGGCGGTGTTGTCTGGATTGGTGACGATCTCGAGCAAGCTGGGCAGCGGCTGATTGGAGAAATGTGACATTCAGTGACGAATCCCGTTTTTCTCTCAGTGCTAGTGACTAGCGTATGTGTGTGTAGGCAGAGAGGTCAGTGGTCCAATCATGCATTTGTTACTGAGCGGTATATTGCCATAACACCTGGAGTGCCATCCTGGAGAGCGATCTGCTGGGATAGCTGATCACTTTTATTCGTGCTGCATGGTACTCTAGTGGCTTGGAGGTACATAGATGACATTTTTCAGCCTGCGGTACGGCCTATGCTACCAAGTCGCCTAAGTGCCATTTATCAGCAATATAATGCTCGTCCACATAATGCACAACTCTCGCAACAATGTCTACAAGGGTATAATGTCCTTCCATGGCCTGTCAGATCACCAGATCTTGCTCCAATAGAGAATGTTTGGGACATGTTGGAAAGGCGACTTCAGCCGCCTCGGAACACCATCGAACTAGTTTATCAGTTGATACACTTGTGACAGAATCTTCTACAGAGGGACAACGGTAACTTAATAGACTCCAACCTCACCGAGTTTTTATAGCTGCCAAATGTGGCTTTACAACCTACTGAAATCGACATTATTTTTCTGCTACTAGTTAATAAAAGGTTTTTTTGTTCTGAATTTATAATCATTTGTTCATCTAACCAAACACTGTTTGCACACCAAGTTTCATGATCGTGGCTCATTTTTTTCTGGGTGTATATATTTTTTTACAACAGAGTGTATACAAAAGTAATTTAAAGATTCTTAATTACGGAACCGTAATTAATAATTTTCGTAATATTTAATCGCAAATTTTTGTCATTAACGCGGAAAATATTATATTTCAGAAATAGTGGTTCGAAGACCGAAAGATCAGTTGACAGGAAATCCTGTCAATAACTCGAAAATTTATAAACCTTTTGACTAATATGCATTTCCATAAAAATTTATTTCATGTACGTAATTTATTTTTTAATATTTGACTAAAATGCGTGGAATTAATTTATCATTGTTTTATTTATTTATTTCGTTTGATTGAATAAGGTATCAAAAAGCTTTTATGTGTATTTATTTTATGAAGGAAGAGGGAAATAGTATTCTCATTGACCTTTTTAACGCTTTCCAACTGCTTATGAATTCGGTTTTTAACCCTTTCCAATATATTGCAAAATTCCGTTTGTAATACTTTCCAAGTTAATTGAAAAGGGTTTATGAATTCGGTTTGTCTGTCTGCCCTTGCTCTAACTCTCCTAAGTATACTAGGATTGCTATGTAATTTTTATATATTGTTGACTTTTACCATAGAACGTTTGGTATTGAAAATTAAGAATGTAGACTTTATAGTTTGGTTACAGGAACAGACAACAGAATTCTGTTACATTATGGTCTATGAGGAAAATTTGTTTTTGCTTTTTTTTTTTTAAGGATGTTATAATACTTCAAATATAAGGAAATTTATATGCATCTCCGAAGTTAACTAAAAGATGCTTTCTCATGAGTATACAATACTCAGTATTTTTAGAACTGTTCGTTTACAGGGACGTGCAAAAGAATTCCATTACATTATGATCTATTGGGAAAAATTGTTTGTAATGCATTTCATTGTTGTTGTGATACTTTAAACATATTGAAATTAAACAAGAAATAAAAATCATGCGTCAAGCATACATTACGAAACACTTCCAAAATACTTTAACAAATATTTACCGTTTCATAATCTAAATAACATACACAAGAAAACATTTTTGAAAACACATAGCACAATTGAAAATCAGAATTCATTAATTATTGTCGATAGCCGGAAAAGTACTTTAACTCTTTTGTACAGCTCTGTATATGATCTATAGATTTTTATATATTTTACGTAGAATGCTCAAATTTAGTATAGTCAGAAAACGCAGAACAAAGTTAAAAAAATTCACCTCAGCAATTTCTACCAATAGACGACACATACTTGTATTATTTTGTATACCTTTGTAGGTTTGAGTTGTACCTATTAGATTACACTTACAGGTTTTTATACACGTCACACTTAAGTTGAAATTTAATTCAAACAAAAACACGTTTAAAACTACTGAAATCATATTTCCAAAAATTATCATCTATAGGCGGCCATGTTCTTTGCATTGCTCTATGTATGATTTTATTTATATCCACAAAAGTCTCTTAGAATACTAGTAAATAAAGTTGAGCTCTAAACTGCATATCTCAAATTAAAAAAATACCTTTAAGCAATTCACGCTCATTCTCAGAATTGCTTACGAATTCTTTTGTGTAACCCTGTATATGGTCTATAAAATTTATATACACCACGTAGAAAGCAAAAATTTAGTAAAACTTAAAAACGCATACCATACTAAAAACGCACTTTCAACAATCTTCTCTAATAGATAATACTTCGGATACAACATTGTATCCAAAATCTTTTATGTGTCCCTGTAAATCAAAGATAAATGCGATGCACATCATATCCTACTGCAAGCATCTTTTAGTAAAACAACTTTTACCCTCAACGATGTATATCAATTTCACTGTGCAACATAATTAAATGTGAATAGTTTTTCCCCGAAGTCCAGTACATAAACGATTTCTTTTGCGTGATCTTACAAATGAACGGTAAGTTCTTTGAACCCCATATCCTACAGAAAGCATATTTTAGTGCAACTCAGCAATTCATACCAATTTCACTGGTACAGAGTAACATCATTTAAATACGTCGCAAACAATTTTTCTTCATAGATCACAATATAACGGAATACTTTCAGTTTCCTTGTATACTTACTGTAAATACTACAAATAACATATTCTATAGTAATCATCTTTTAGTGCATCTCAATAATGTATATACACTATGTTTAAAATAGTGTAAAATCGGTAAAATACACGGGAAATGACTTTTCCCCATAGACTATAATATAATGAAATACTTTTGAGTGCCATTGTGAATGAACGATTAAAGCTACATATTTCATTTTCAATACAGAACATGCCAGGGTAAACCTAAATAACGTATATCAATTATATGACAATCCGAGTATATTTACGTAAGTTTGAGCTCGGATAGACAAACCCAATTCACAAATACTTTTCAACTATGCTGGGAAGTGTTAAAAAAGATCAGTGAGATTCATAATAGTATGTTTTCCATAGATTAATGAGTGCGTAGTATTTATTGTTCATTTACAGAGGCGCACAAAAGGATTATATTACAGGACGGATTATGAACGATTTCATTGCATGAAAAAAAATAAAATTTCTTAATAATGTTGTGTTAGTTTTGGAAAGTGTTTCATAATCTATGTCTTATGCATAATTTTTCGCTCTTGTTTTAAATTTATTTTCTTTTGTTTATCTCAAATAACTAATTACCATAAGGAATTAAAATTATTTTTAGGTTATACTGGCACAAATTGTGAAAAATTATGTCCAAGTGGAACGTATGGCATGAATTGCTCACAAATGTGTTCCTGCAATAATTTTGCCGATTGTGACGGAATTACGGGGAAATGCAAATGTGGTCCTGGATTCATGGGTGCTCACTGTGAAATTCGTTGTCCAAGCCTTTCTTACGGACTAAATTGCCAAAGCAAATGTAACTGCAGTAATGGAGCAAGCTGCGATCCTGTCAACGGAACGTGCATCTGCCCTGCTGGATACACCGGAGACCAGTAAGTTTTAAACTCATTTTACACTTTTATTTTAGCCGTCACGGATATTTATGCTTTCTTCCTTAAACCTACAACGAAGCAAGTTTAATTTGAAATATAAAACATTTTGAATAATTGATAAAGAGGAACCGAATGTATTATATTGCAGGTTGCTTGTGAGAGTGCTGTCAATACGCTTTAAACATGCTTGCTTTTGTTTTTCTGATAATCACTCGTGTTCACATTTCTAATAGCGTACAAATTCTAAATGAATCAAATTTACTTTAAGGTAAGCTGGGGTAACTGGACCCACGAGGTAACTGGGCCATAGGCTATTTTATAAAAAAAACTTTGATGTTTTTTAAGTTTTAGCTCTTTGCGTAGCACCCCCATCTTGACTTCTTAAAACAACGTGTGTCAACTCAATCATAACTCTGCCTTTGCTGTGATAGGTTGCCGAAAATTTAGATTTCTTTTTTTCAAAACAACGTTCATTTGGTTGAACTTCCTCGGTTTTCTATTAAAATACGGTAAGTATTTTTATTAAACAATCTTTTTATTTAAAGATTAGACACATAAATACATTAATATTATTAGGTATCTATGCATATTTACTTATGTAGCTTTACTGCAACTCTAACCATCATTGACATGTATATAGGCTTCATCGAAACAGTGTTTATAGACAGGAACTAAGAATTAAACACAACTCAAAAGTTATCAATAAAAGTAAATAAAAAAAATAGGTAAGTAATATAAAAAATAGTTTCACATTGATGAGAAATAATTAATTAGTTCGCTTTTTACGCAGTCGGGTTTTTTGATTTTTTAAATTTATTAGATACATTGAGTGTAAAGGTTTCCCTTACAACGCCCTTTAGTTGATATATAAAGTATATGATCTGCTTGGTTTAATTTTTTTTAAATTGTTTAATTTTTTTCAAACAGGACCTGATACCCAATATATGTAAAAAAAAAAAAAAAAAAAAAAAAAAAACGCGTGTGGAACATAGACCCTCCTGGTCCATTTGCCCCATTTTTATGGGGCAACTGGACCCATGAGGAAATAAAGATGGTATATATATGTTTTTTTTTTATCACTAGATATTAAAATGTAATTTTGAACATTTCTGCCTGATAGAGGGAACCTAACTGAACACATTTACAAAAGTTCAGACTTTAATTTAAATGAATATTAGCCTTTTGAAGCTGAATAGCTATAATCTCCAGAGTCACATTGTAAAATCCTGGCCCAATTGCCCCACGTAACCTTATGGCTAAACTTGAAACTCTTTAAATAATTCGAAAATGCACAGAACGTATTGACCAAACTTTGTTCTTTGCAATGATGACGAGTAAGTGTTAAAACTTCTTTTTTATTATCATTAAAGTTTTGTCCTCAAATACCCAATGAAACAAGTTTACTTTTATTGAAACTTTTAACCCTTTCAGAGACAAGTAATTGTGTTTCTGTAATGTTGAATTCACACTGGAATTTTCGAAAAATTTTATTTCAAAAAACGGAAAAGCATTTTTACAACTTTCTTTCCCATCACATTTATAAAAGTAAAATTTAATTAAAAGTTTGTGGTGAAAATATTGATATAAATTAGGTGGGATATAATATATATCCCACCGCCCCTCAAGGGATTAAACAAAAGCCGTAGCTAGTGGGTGGAAAGGAAGACCCTAAAAGGGATACAAATGATGAACGCAAAATTCTATGGAAGTTTTTTGCGACTATAAGTGTAAATGAGCAATATTGCTTCATAAGAAAAGATTTTAAATAGAGACCTACAATGTTTAGTTTGTGCAAATGAAAATTACGTAACGTATAGCAATGGTAACGCACAGTGGTATGAAAGAGCCAAAATTTGTAAAAAAAAATTATGTCTTAAAAATAAGAGGCACGTATCTATACATTCCAGAGTTTATGAGAGATCCGTGAACGGAACAAAAATACAATATTTGCCTTTAATAAACCTGTCCATTTTATGGAATTTTGCATAGTTTTGAGGTTTTGTCAAATTATTTAGTTGGAGCAGGCAGTTGATATTTCCTTTCAAAAAGTTATTGAATTTATAAAGTTATTTTTATATCGTTCTACGTCATTCTGTCAAATATAATTCACTTCTAAAATTTTTTGTGGGTTTTTTTTCATTTCTGTTTATAAAAATGCGTGTTTTTAAAAGTAATTTTTCCAAAGACAGCTATACAAAAAAAGTTCCGAACTGTTCCGGAAAACAGATTTTGTTCTCTTTTTCCTTAGCTATTGGGTGAGGAGATTAGTAATAATCATGTCCGCTGCAATCTGCCTGAGTTCGGTAGGCCACGAAACTAATTAAAACTCCTTAGCACGTTCGAATTTGATTTTGCAGTTGAACTTTGAAAATACCAGGTTTAAGCATAAGATTTTTTTTTCTTTTTTCTTTTTTCTCATAGAAATTTCCCAGATTTGTCTTCATATTAGCATGCCCCACCTTTAACAACATAAATTTACCAAATATCAAATCAATTCGACGTCTTTTATGATGTCTAAATCCATGTCCATCTAAACATGTCTTTCATCCCACTGTGCGCCATGTAATTCCCGCCAGGGCTTTTTTTTACTTCTTTTGCCAGGAAAAACTTTTTTATGAGTTTATATACTAGAGTATATAAAGATAAATCCAATATCGCCGAATGAACAAATAATTAATTTCATAAATATTTTATTAATTATTGATAATCGCAAATGTTAAATTTATTTGAAAACGACAAATTGATCCCGCCCTATAGTTTTTGAACCAGTACGTCATTACTAGGCGGAATCCGAAATTATAGAAATCCAAATAAATGAGGCAACCATTAAAAAATGTATTTATTATAGTGCGAAGGAAAAAATAATTGCTTAATATAATTTTCTTTTAATAAAAATGTACGCCTAATGCATCAATAGTGGACGTAAGATCACTTTTACCACAAACGATAAAAAATATATATATTTTACAGTACTTACATGCATTTAAAGATGTGAATTGAGCATATCCAATAAAATTAATTATTTTTCATAGGCAATCGTTTGTGTACATGTGCATACTGTGTTCGTTTTCTTATGCATGCTGTTCGTCCTTTTAGTATTTTCTTAATGTATTTTGGTTCTGCTTTGTTATAGCGACCCTGGGGAAGAATCGCCAAGCGTTCAAAATGTATTGCAAAATTATAAGACATATATTACATTATAATCCTACATGATGTATATGACATTTCATGATAAATATGGATGTCTGATTCATGGCTTTAATACTAGAAGCGCGTGAAATTTTATTTCAAAAAGACATGGTAATGACATTTTTAATATTAAGTTTGGTATTAAACTTATTTATAGAGAGTGGAGGTTTTTAGTATTTTTACTTTGAAAATTGTCCCAGAACTCTTCATAATTCAATCAATAAATTATTAATATCCATTGTTATATTTTAGTAATATGAAACATGGTGATGACACATCAGAAACACATTGTTCCCAATTTTTGAATAAAAGTATTAAAATGAAAAGCTTACAATCTGCGTAATCCAATGATTACGCCATGCTACCTATTTCAACAAAAGAAGGCACACGCTGCTTATAAGGGCATCTGTTACCCTACAATGTAGCAATATAAAGAGTATTTCAGAATGCTCTAGTGGTGAGCTGAGAAAGCAAACACTTAGCACCGTGGTAATTAAGATTAACTCTAGGAACAAATATTTAATTAAAGATAATTATAATGTTTTTTGCATTGAAGTTAAAATGCTAATTCTGGCTTTCCAACCCTTCAAACTATGATTTTGAACTTTTAAAACTGATGTTAGGGACATGCCATGGTAATGATATTTGCAACATTTAATTTTTTTTAAATGTTTAAATTATCATTTTTCTCATGTTAATACTAATGCACAATGACGAAATGGCGTAATGAACTGCAAATATAATTAAAACATTCATGTTAGACTCGTTAAATTTCGTATTTTTGGTCAAGGATATAAAATTTGCCTATTTCTGAGAATGGCCCATATATTGACGTATATGGCACAAATACAATAAGCATTTGGAGTACATATGGGGCATTTTCACAATCTTTTGACTTTTAAGTTCCTGAATAATAATTTTTATTTTAGTACATTTCTTGTGTTTTTTTTATTTCATATACTGGGGAACATCCCATTGCATGACTGTATAACAATATTAACAAGATAAATAAGTTTTGGACGATGTTGGCGGTCTAAATATCCAAGAAACTCCTATACCGTCCCGTGTCCCTGATGCTGATTTTTAAGTTTGGAGCTGTCTGTGTAAAATTGTTTCAATAAAAGTATTTCTAAGTAATTTTTTCCGAAACTGGGGCTATTGTTTTAAATTAATATGTACCAAAAAATTAACCTGCACACATTTTTACGGTTGTTATTATTTTTTTTAACTTTGTTCCTGGGCTTTAGATTCCTTACCGTCCCTCTTCTAAAATTATACAGAAAATCACTTCGGATGCAGCCACAGAATTTTTTTCAAGTTTTTTCTCATGCCGAAATAGAAAGAATGTCTAAAATTCTTTGACAGGAAATTTACTGCAGAATTTAAATCAGCATTTAAATATCAATTTCAAGCATCGTGGCTTTAGTGGTAGTCTTACCGTACCCAAGGTTTATTCCTGCCCTTTTCGAGGTAAATTAATTTTATTATTATTATTATTTAATCCAATGTAAATAACTGTTTCTAAAAATCAATGAACATTGTGACTATCACTTAGTCTTAACATGATTTGCCTAAAAATAGGTGGTAATTTTCATTACCGTCCTTTTTTTCCTATACCATCCTTTTTTTTTTTTTACCTTACCGCTTCTTTAACACCTATTTCAGACAATGTTATACCAAAATTTTGTATTAAAAATACTACATTGTTATTATTTCTTATTTGAATGTCCTTCGGGTAATATGCAAATTCATTATAAGTAAAAAGTTAGAAGAAAATAAAAAGTTTCAGTGGTAAAATGGTAAGGAAAATTAAACTCGCAAGTTTAACTTAAACCTCAGTTAAATAAAAAAAATTTCGTTGTTGACCATTTTTTCTTTATTTTGAATCATTAAGGCATTCGTCTGTCAGATTAAAATGTTATTTTAGCAAGTTTAATTTCACCAGATTTTTATTCATGAAAGTCAAAAGATTGTGAGAATGCCCAATATACATATGCGTATACAGGATGTATATATAAGCATGGTTATGACCTTTGCAAAATCTTAACTGCAACTTTGGCATAATAGTAATATCGAAGCCCGCTATAACAAAGAAGTACCCTTTTATTATTTTCCGATATCGATCCGGATGACTGGAGTTCGGATAGTTGGATTTTTACTATATTTCGAGTTATTTCGAGTTTCTAATAATATAGATCCTAATAGCAAAGCTATGCAAAAAGATTTTTTTTCTCATTTTTCTCAAAAGTGTAGCTGAAGTAATTAAAACCAAGACAACGACTTTTATATGAACTTGAAACATGTGTTATTTTAATTGTTTAATTTAGCAAGGATTTTTCTATGAACTTGAAGCACGTTTTATGTTATTCTAACCATATAGCTTGATTTTATTTTCACAGATGCAGCAGAATTTGTCCAAAAGGCTGGTATGGCAGACAGTGCAGAAATAAATGTAAATGCAGACATGCCTTGAAATGCCTCCATACATCGGGAGCTTGTATCTGTAATCCAGGTAATCACAGATCTCTTTATTAATCATATCGCATCCCTTGCTGTTGGAAATGCTTTTAAATCTTCACATTTAGCGCCGTTCCACTGCTCTCTTTCGTATCCCTCTATCACAGCCATACTCAACCTGCGGCCTGCGGACCGCATGTGGCCCAGTGAAATTTTATGTGCGTCCCAAGACAAATAATCATTATTCACTATCGATAAAATTAATTGAGATGTACATAAAAGGTTTTTAAGACCGTCACTGTCCTTTTATATATTTTCATCTGGAACAAAATCTGTCCTGTTATTTATTATTACTAATTTAAAGTCAGACTAAATAATGTTTGCTGTTTCGTTAGTCAAAAGTTCTTTTTACGTGTTTCTATTGATGGCATAGTTGTGTATGCATTTCTTAATCTTCAACACAATCCAAACATCATTCCAAATTACTTAAATTAGCACCATATATTTCTATATTAAAAAAAAAAAAATGCAATGAGAAAAAATGGATTTAGTGAAGAAAATCATCTTTTTTTTCTTCTTCTTTAGAACTTGGAAATGCGGCATTTTTGTATTATTATATTTTATACTTGTCATATATCTAATAATGCTTATTAGGTGAAACATTTGTCGCTGAAAAAATGGCAGCAAAAAGTTTTACACCACTCTTCTCAAACAACAATCTTCGCGGCACACTTTTACATCATATGAAATAGGAATGTATCACGAAGTATATTGTTGGGAAATAATGGGTATTAAAATTGTTTGCGACAAACATTCAATCCTACTTATTATATTAACTTTATTATGTTGCTTTGTTATACTACTTTTGTTATCACACTTATTTTGATTACTTTTTTCTATATTTCTATATAAATGGGCAGCGGCCCGCCTAACGTCACCAATGTATGTTTGTGGCCCGCGAAAACAAAAAAGTTATCGTACTATTTTAATTACTCTTTTCTACATTTTTATATAAATGTTTTGTGGCCCCGCCTAACATCAGAAACGTATGTTTGCGGCCAGCGAAAACAAAAAGGTTATCATACTATTTTAATTACTCTTTTCTGCATTTTTATATAAATGTGTGGCGGCCCGCCTAACGTCACAAACGTATGTTTGCGGTCCGCGAAAAAAAATAGGTTGTCATACTATTTTGATTACTCTTTTCTACATTTTTATATAAATGTGTTGCGGCCCGCCTAACGTCACAAACGTATGTTTGCGGCTCACGAAAACAAAAAGGTCATCATATTATTTTAATTACTCTTTTCTACATTTTTTATATAAATGTATTGCGGCCCGCTTAACGTCACAAACGTATGTTTGCGGATCGCGAAAAAAATAGGTTGTCATACTATTTTGATTACTCTTTTCTGCATTTTTATGTAAATGTGTGGCGGCCCGCCTAACGTCAGAAACGTATGTTTGCGGTCCGCGAAAAAAATAGGTCGTCATACTATTTTAATTACTCTTTTCTACATTTTTATATAAATGTATTGCGGCCCGCCTAACGTCAGAAACGTATGTTTGCGGCTAGCGAAAACAAAAAGGTCATCATATTATTTTAATTACTCTTTTCTACATTTTTATATAAATGTGTTGCGGCCCGCTTAACGTCACAAACGTATGTTTGCGTATCGCGAAAAAAATAGATTGTCATACTATTTTGATTACTCTTTACTACAGTTTTATATAAATGTGTTGCGGCCCGCTTAACGTCACAAACGTATGTTTGCGGTCCGCGAAAAAAATAGGTTGTCATACTATTTTGATTACTCTTTTCCACATTTTTATATAAATGTGTTGCGGACCTCTTAACGTCACAAACGTATGTTTGCGGTCCGCGAAAAAAATAGGTTGTCATACTATTTTGATTACTCTTTTCCACATTTTTATATAAATGTGTTGCGGCCCGCTCAACGTCACAAACGTATGTTTGCGGTCCGCGAAAAAAATAGGTTGTCATACTATTTTCATTACTCTTTTTTACATTTTTATATAAATGTGTTGCGGCCCACTTAACGTCACAAACGTATGTTTGCGGTCCGCGAAAAAAATAGGTTGTCATACTATTTTGATTACTCTTTTCCACATTTTTATATAAATGTGTTGCGGCCCGCTCAACGTCACAAACGTATGTTTGCGGATCGCGAAAAAAATAGGTTGTCATACTATTTTGATTACTCTTTTCTACATTTTTATATAAATGTGTTGCGGCCCGCTTAACGTCACAAACGTATGTTTGCGGATCGCGAAACAAATAGGTTGTCATACTATTTTGATTACTCTTTTCTATATTTTTATATAAATGTGTTGCGGCCCACTTAACGTCACAAACGTATGTTTGCGGTCCGCGAAAAAAATAGGTTGTCATACTATTTTGATTACTCTTTTCTACATTTTTATATAAATGTGTTGCGGCCCGCCTAACGTCACATACGTGTGTTTGCGTCCGCGAAAAAAAAAAGGTTGAGTATGGCTGCGTCTATCCAGTGCGTTTTCTACACACTTTTATTTAACTCAACCTGATTTTTGTACGTAAAGATGGAATTTTGCAATCGATTTTTAACCCACTTCCTGATATGCTAGAATTATACAATTTATGTACAGTCGTGGAAAATAAAAGAAAACACCCCTTACTAACTCCGCAAAAAATTATCTTAGAAGAAAGTTACTGGTACCACACGATTGGTAATAAAGTCTACTTTTAAATGATGTATATTAAATTTGCGTAGGGGGCTATCTACATATTAAAACGAACCATAACTTTGTTTTCTTCAATAGCAGTACACAATTCTGACAGCATAAATGAACTCTACACCCTTCAATTAGCCTAAAAACGAATTTTTTATGCAATTCGTACGAAAAGTTTCCGAGAAATTATTTTTAAACGAGCGTATTTTAGGGGCTGTATCCAAATTGAAGTTTGGTACTCGATTGTTGACCGAGAGAGCCCCTTCTTGATCAAGGCATCTTAAGCGCCACTCAAGAAGTCATTGAAGACTGCTAGATTACAGAATAGCATAAGAAATTTCAAAATATCGAGTCACTTCTATCATAGGCGGGCCCTTAAACCATCATTTTGACTCTTTTTAAGCATAGTTTGAAAAGTACTTGGAAGAAAAATGTGAAATTTTGGATTTCCATAAAGCAGGACTTAATAAATCTAAATCCATCAGAAAAATTGTAGGTTGCAATTCATAATTTTTTCGAATATTAATTTCATAATTCATAATTCATATAAGAAAATTATAAAAATTGCAAATTCAACGTATTTATGTTTGGGTATTTTAGTATTATTGCTACACAAAAAATTAGCACATTAGGAGTATAATTTCAGAGATATTAATAAAAATATGAAAATGTATTTAACATTAGAAGCACTAATTTTGAATGTTTATAATTCAAAAACTCATCATTCAAATAACTTGAAATTTGGTGTCTAGGCATAATTTGAACTGAAGATTTGAAATATCTTGTTAAAATTGGGTATTGTCATTGAAGAAAATTAAGTTTCGGTTCGTTTTAATATGTAATGTAATATTTGTAATAACCCCCTAAGCAAATTTTATATACATCCTTTAAAAGTAGACTTTATTTCCAATCGTTCGGTACCAGCAACTTTCTTCTACGGTAATTTGTTGAGGAGTTAGTAGGAGGTGTTTACTTTTTTTCTTCCATGACTGTACAAAGGTGTATATCTGATAACAATACAACATTTTAATATTTTTACAACTTACAGTTATAAATTAATACATTAATTATAAGGCCTTTTTCAATTAGCCCGTCACCGATGATTGATCGCTAAATATTCTCTGTAACTCGTACAATTGTTTGGGAGTTGAAAAAACAATGGATTTAATTACGCACCAATAAATATTCGCCAAAATATGCCAAATAGTTAGGATACTGCAACAATAGAACATTTTAAAGATAGAAAGAAGAATATAAATTGTAAATAAAAAAAATAAGAGTTTAATTTAAAAAAAATACGCTTTTATCAATTAATAGTTTATTATTAATTAATTTAAGATTATACATTGAGAAATCAATTTAGAAATAATTTTCTAAAACAACATTAGAATTAATTTGGCACATTTATTAATATTAAAACCTAATGCTTATTATAACTATCATTATGAGAATGCACATTACAATATTTATTATATTTATCTTAATGGAGGCTAGTTTACTAATTTTTACTGAAAGGAAATGGAAAATTAGAGGTACACTTTTATCATATTTAAAAACCTTAATCATTTTAATAAAAACCAAATCCTTACAATATTAATTATCACATAATATAGTTTTTACAAATGTTAGTACAGTTTACCAGTCATACCCTTGAAGCCTTTTAGCATATTATAAAAAGCTTTGTGGCTTTCTGTACACCCTAGTCTATTTCTTAATTTACTGTGTATATGTGAAAAGTTCGAAAAAATTAACTCTTTGGATGAAGAACTATAAGGTATGGAGTGGAGATTCATCATTAAATGTATGAATTCAGGATTCATTTCTTTGTTATTGTGCTTTCCACCGAACTTTGGCTTTTACATCTTTTGTTTTAAAGAAGCTTCTTGGAAATGGTTGTCCTCCAACTTCATATGCCAAGAGGAGTGAAAGAGAATTTGGCATGAAATCTATGAGCCATTCCCTTTCCATTTGTATTTCACTTAATAGATCTTGATTTTTGTGCATTGGATTTGTCATACATGCTAAAAGGTGAAAGGGCTCTAAAGCCAAATCAATTTGATTTTTAACAAGATCTTTATATGGAATTAATTTAGAACAATGCACTAATTTCAGCCATTCAGAACAAGCATCTGCTTTAACGAATATTTAAGGCTTTGGCTACTTGTAGCTGTTGAAATAGATCCTTCACTTGTTTAAATAAATTAGTCATTCACTAATCATTGAATTCTAATATCAATATCTTTTTCATGATTTTTGCAAATGTCAAGCAATGCAGGGCTATTCTTGTAAATGCGGAGATACATTACTGTATGGTTATTCCATCATACTTCGCTTGGCAACTGGTGTTTCACTTATCAGATGATGATTTCGGAAATACTTCTGTATATCAACATGTTTAGTAATGGATATCGGAGCTTTATTTTCTGCTAGTAAGTTCATCCAATGTGCTGTACATCCACAAACTATCATATTAGAGTGCAAGTGAAATGGAAACCTTGCTTTGCGAAACCGATACTGAACATCTGGTGTTCTATTTATAGATGGGGAATAGAAAATATGATAAAATTTATGTGATTAAAGTACTATATCAGCAGCTTTAGAGAATTAATTCTTTATTTCCTATGTCTTTATATGTATATATATGCATCACTTACATGAAAATACAGCTTCAATCAATAGTATTTAAATATAGCTTACTGAGTAGTAGAGTTTATTGCATTCTTAGGTTTTTACCACTTTTTCCCAGGTTTTTATCGGTAAAAACCTAGTTTTTACCATGTCCTGGTAAAAACCAGTTTTTACCGGTAAAAAGCCAACCCTGATTATAAAATTCATTTAATACATCGATTAGTTGTAATACAGTTTAGAATGAGTTATAGATACATAACTTTATCTTGCTCCAAAAGCATTATTGGTTACACAAAACAAAAATATTTTTAAAGGGATGATTTCTTTTGCCTTTGCATCTTTTCAGCTTTCTTGGCGTTGGGGGGGGGGGGGAGGGGGGATTTTTCTATTCGGAAATATTTCTATATTTCTAATCGTAAGAACATTATATTTGTACATTCCCTAATTCTACAAAGTACTAAGAAAAATATTTAAGATAAAAGATTTGAGTACACTGTTAAAAATTTGCAGTATTCTGGCAGGTCATTTGACCGTTTTTTCCGAAAACGGTTAAAACAACCGTAATTTAACACTATTCTGACCATATTATTGGCCATTTTATGGTCAGAATGAAATTAAATTATGGTTATTTTGATTATGGTTATTTGAATTATTGTTATTTGAATTATTTAAATTATGGTTAAATTATGGTTATGAAACCGTTTTTTCAAAAAACGGTCGAATGACCTGCCAGAATGCTGCAAAATTTTTAACAGTGTGGGGTTATAAATACTGCACAAAATCCGTATAAATTCAAGTTTAATTAATCCTTCTAAAATTTATTAAATGATTATAGAAATCTTCTAATGCAGTTTAAACAATTCACGAAAAATGCTTCAGAAGATAAAATTTTCATGAATTCATAATTTTGTACATAAGGGGTTAAAATAACATGTTAAAAAATGCGAATATGATATTAACTCAAAAATGGGACGATATGGTAGAATTAATTCGAAACCTTATTACTGACGATAGCATAAGAAAATTTTTTATAAAATTTTATCCGGAAATTTTAGCTTACATTTCATTTTCCTAGACAAGGTCTTTTCAAACTGTCATCTTTTTTCGACATGATGAAGACATGCATTTTGAAAATCGAGAACTTCACAATTGATTAAAAGTTGAAGGAAATATTAAATATTTCATCACGACACAGCAGATGAAATATTTATAACATTTTAAAAATATGTGTATGATAGGTTTGTGAAAAGAAATAGAAAAAAGAGGAAGAGCTTGTATTTATGATCAGAAACCCGTTTGATACATTTTTTGAAAATTTAATATCTGTTAATAAGTAAAGTAGTAGTAAAGTCTAAAATTGTACTATTTTTTAAAAAATAATCCTGTTTTTCTACAAAATTTGAATAATTTCTCCTTCTCCATTGTACGTAATTTTTTACTGTATAATAATAAGTCACTAAAAATATCGATATAATTTGCCAGTACAGTTGTTTTTAGGGTTTCGTTCATCTGACGAAACCCTATTCGTCTCATTCCTCTGTCTGTCTGTCCGTCCGTCACAGAGCCCGTTCTCAGGAACTATATATGTTGGAGACTTGAAATTTTGGATTCTTATAGCTGAGCACCTCCCATCAAACAAACAAATCATAAAATTTTGAAAAAGTCTCATATTTACCCCTCTGGGCTCTAACTTGTGTATTTTAAGTTTTTTTTTTTTTTCCCTAACTGAGCCTTTAATTAAGTTGAAGACTTGAAATTTTGGATACTTATAGCTGAACACCTCTCATCAAACGACAAATCATAAAATTTTGAAAAAGTCTTATATTTAGCCCTCTGAGCTCTAACTTGTGTATTTTAAGCAATTTTTCTAAATCAGCCCCTAATTAAGTTGGAGATGTGAAATTTTGCCTACTTATAGCAGAACACTTGCGATCACACAAAAAATCATAAAACTTTTAAAAAGTCTTATATTTACCCCTTCGGGCTCTAACTTCTGCATTTTTAGCAATTTTTTTAACCCCTACACTTTTCACCCGGGGTGCACTTTTCTAACTTTTGCCGACACTCCTTTGACTATTCTTTCATATTATGCACCATAGTAGTACATATTTTAGTTCCAATTTTTACCGCCAGGAAGGCTACTACCTATCTCGGGTGCTATGGGCCCAATCCCTTGACTAATATATCTAAGGATAGTTTGTAAAAAGGAGTTTCGTTCAGATAGAGGTTTGTTTAGAATCGAATGCACCCCCTGGTTGCAAAATGTGGAACTAACAGATTTTGCAAAAGGATAAAGTGTTTTGAAAAGAATATTAAACGAAACCCTCTGTGCGGTCTGTGATCACACTTACCAACTTGTTTGTTAAACAAATAGATCATGAATATTTTTGTTTTAAGTTAGTCTTTAAGATTATGGAAACTCCACTTTTATAACAAACGAGATTCCTAGCAATCTTTTTGCTACCGTATTAAGGTAATCCCACTACGTTTGACACTCTTTTTTTTTCAGCAGCAATGATATGAGTATAATTCTGATTGTTGCAAATAAATTAGCTTATAAAAAGATAATTTCATTGATTAAATAAATTCTTTTGATGCAATTTCTTTTCAAATTTTAGAATGTTAAGGAAAAACAGCATATTGAGAGTGCACAAAATTGTTTCTTTTGTTTGGGTGTTGAATAGCTGCAATATTTGGTGAAAGTTAAAGTCTTTAAGGTCGAACCATGGAGTGGATGTTTTGAAAGTTAAGAAGTTAATATTTTGTAAGAAGCTAATATTTTGTATCTACTATTTACTTTACCACACACACTAGTTCAATGTTGTACTAAAAATTTTAACAGTTCAATAAAATACGTATGCAAATAAAATTATAGCGTAAACGCCATCTTACTAACTCAGTAATCTAAATTTCGAAAAAATAATTATTATTTTAAAATAACATTTTAAAATGCATTTAGTTATAGTTATAAATATAGTTTATGAGTACTTTTTTTTTTTTTTTTTTTTTTTATTTGCTGAACAAACAGATCATAAATAATTTTTAAGGTTTGTCTTTAAGATTATGGAAAACTCCACTTTTATGACAAAAGAAAATACTAATGATCATTTTGTCACAGTATTAAGGAACCCCGTTTGACATTATTTTTTTAAAGCAATAATGAGTATAATTCTGATTGTTTTAGATAAATTAACTTATAAATAGATAATTTCCTTTAATAAATAAATTATTTTAATGCAATTTATTTTCAATGTTTAGAATTTTAAGGAAAAACAATACAATACTTGATATTTGAAATGTCCTCACGACAAAAATAATGACAGCTTACTCAGTTTTTTTTCTCCGTAAATATAGGGGCGATCGGAGTAACTGTAGGCATTTCACTAGTTTCAATTACTAATAGATTTAAGGAGCACATGATCCATGTAAAACCTTGTAACACTACCATAAAGCTATTTCTTCTCTCCTATATTTCAATTAAAATTAGTTAATCATGCTGTGGCATGTTAATTAAGTACCTGGAATTTCCTGTTCAGAATTACCCCCAGATGTACATAACTATCCCAAAGACTATGGGATAATTGTGAATATCTATTTTGAGATGGTATAATGCAAATAGATATGAAATTCATACACAACATTTGTTCAACCACAAGTTCATACACACATTATTCCACCATTAGCAGGCCTGCCCGGCATTGCCTGAGTCCATAATAATAACCTTAAATATATATTAAATCATTGTTGAATGATTTTATATTTTAAAGCTAAAATCCTTCCAAACGAACCTAATGTTGGGGCTCCACTGCCTCCCATGGCGTACACCCTCGAATTTGTATGATTTCATATCTTTACATGAAAATCAATCTAAAATAACCTAGAGAGAGTTGTTGGAGACTCCCTGCTTGCCTCCAGCAGCATAACCGAGCGTACAATGCACATTCCGGCCTGTTTTGAATTTATATTTTTAAACGACAATCTTTCCAAACAAACCTATATGTTAAAGCACCACTGCCTTATATTTTTAAACGAAATTCTGCCCAAACGAACTAAGAGATTCCCATTATAATGATTGCAGATTTCATTTCTGACATTTATATATGTAGAACTTTACTATACAAAACAATAGTATAATACAACACACACACACATATATATATACTGCACGAAAATTCCTGACGAAACATAAGTTTCAATTGTACAATCAGTTATGACTTTTTATGAGGCATAATACAACCTAATATGGAACCAAATCACTTTTGAAAAACTGTTCATAATTACCCTATATTGCAAAAAGTGGAGGGTAATTATGAGAATGCTTCTGTAGGTCTTTAAAAAGAATTTGGAGCAAAGACTTAGTGATATTCTTTTAGAGTAATTATAACTTAAAAATTATTGATTCAGAATAGCGACTTGCCTTGATTTTATCTGATGGAAACGAAGAGTATTTACAGGCGTTGCAAAACTATTTGTCATTTCGAACTGTTAAGGAGTTTGATAAGCTCGAGCAAGAGTGCCAACGGTGATGCAAAAGCGGTGAGAATACTCTCATTCTGTCAAAAGAGCTATAAACCTCTGATTTCTACTTCACTGAAGTATCAGATACTCTTACACGAGAATTAGTGGTGCTTGTTTAGAATTAACCCATGTTCATAATTATCCCCAACTGACTCTACTTTTTGAAGTATCAAAAATGTAATAAACTACAATCTAAGACATAATACAAAAACTTCTATTGATATATTGCAAATTGGTCAAATCTCTTTGATGGTACTTCATCTATTTACTGTATGCTAATTTATAAAAATAGCTGTAAAATTTCAGAAAATTTTATAACCAATGGTTACAATAAGAAAATCACATAAACTGTAGTCGATCAGTTTACAATCGTAATTTTGGGAGATAGATCGTTTTTCGTAACTGGTTGCTGAAGAAAATATTTTCAAAAAGCGTATTTAAAGTTTTTATTTCTGAAAATCTGTTGAAAATATTCATCTCAAGTTCCTAAAACTGCCCAGATTTTTATGTTTCCTTAATCCCAATATTAGAATTTTTTTCATTCTTATATTGAGCCCTTTAACAGCAACTACATGTTACTTAAATACACAGCTAAAACTGGATATTAAAAACATGCCATCTACAGGTCAGTGGCTACTAACCAAAATAGCTTATTTTTAGCTTTAAGTCCCGTTTCTTCGTAATGGTCAACTAGATTTCAATTTCATTTTTCTAGGTTATACGGGTGAAGTGTGTGACAGGATTTGTGAGCAAGGATTTTATGGCCAAAATTGTTCTCGAATTTGCAATTGCGTCCACGCTCATGGATGCAATGCTGTTACTGGTCAGTGTTTATGTTTACCTGGATATACTGGTTCTCATTGCAAAGATATTTGCAAGGTAAGTCGAAATGATTTTTTTACATTTATAAATCTTATTTCGTAGTTAATTTCTGTAATTTTAATGCCTTCTTAATTCAGTGTTTACACAACATCGGTAGACACTAATTTTGAATACTGAGTCACTTTTCAAAATATTTTTTATTATGCTTGTCGAAGACAATATTTAGCAGGTTTCTCCTTTCCGTGTATACGGTGGTTCATAAACGAACACACCAGCTTTCTTAACACTTTTCAACATAGTTATTAACATTTTCCAACAAAGTGGAAAAGTCTCTATGATTTCAGAGCGTCTGGCCGTGCTCTAACTTGTGTGAATATACTCAAATAACCTTGTAAATGACATATGCTATTGAGGTTATGGCATCCTTCCAATTGAAAATTAGTGTGTAGCATATTATAGTCTATAGGAAAAAATTGTTTGAAATGTATTTTAATGATATTACACTATTGAAAACGTATTGAAATTCATATACATCACCGATGTGCACTACACGATGTTTACCGTAGAGTATGATATGCATAGCGATTATCGTTCACTTACAGGGACACACAAAAGAATGCAGTCACAGTACTGTCTATGGGCGAAATTGCTGGAAGTGCATTTTCAGTTGTGGTATGCGTTTTTAAGTTTAACTAAATTTTTGCACATTACTTGGTGTGTAAAAATTTTAGTGATCATGTACAGCGCTGCACAAAAGAATTCAAATACGTTTTCGTTTGTTGGCGGAAAATGCTGAGAGATAATTTTCAACTGTGGTGTATTTCCTAACTGAACTAAATTCATCATACTATGTAGTATATATACAAATCTATGGATCATATACAGGGCTGCACGAAAGTATTCGAGTATTTTTCTGACTATTGATGGTAATTTCTGAAACTGAGTTTTCAAATGTGGTATGCATTTTCTAAATCGTTTATTTAAATATCATCGTTTACATACATTAAACGGTAAAGTTTCGTTACAATATTCTGAACATTTTGAAAAGTATTTCATAATCTATGATTGACGCTGATTTTTCTCTCATGTTTCTAAATAACTTTTAAACTGCTGCCTTAATATTTACAAAATTTATGTTAAAATAACTAATAAAAAGTACAAATTATTTATACATTCAAAACAAATAGAGTAATAAAAGTTTTCGCTTGTTTGTTTTCACTGCGCTTGTTTCATGCATTGATTGCCATAATATTCCATAAATTTTCAAAATTGTAAAAAGTAAATTTATACAGAAACATTTAGCAGTGTGCAAAACTAAAAATCCGCATTGAATATAATATGTATATCATATTTTTGAATAATGTATTAATGGAATAATATTTCTTTAATAAGAGTACCTAAATGTTTTAAAATTAAAGGATTTTATTTTTGCAACAAACAGATCTCTCTTTCCCTTTACCCCTATTAATAAAATATAGATTTTGAGTACTGAATGACTCATTTGTGTTTTTGTGTAGAATACTTATTAATGTACTTTATAGGTAAGTTTTAGTTATCTTTGCTAACGAATTAAAAATACCTGATTATATGTAATCTTTATTAATAGTTTTAGTTATTATATAGAAGCATTAGTTTCATGAAGAAATATTGTAAAATACGAGTATCGGTAAACGAGAATTATTTTTACTTTCTTATGCAGGTCCTCCTTTTCTTTCTCAGATAAAAAGTTTATGCTAACTGATGTTGAAATCGTAAATTGTAAATTTTCTTAATATATGTACTAAATAACAAAAAGTTTTATCTTAATTTTAAAGTATCTCTGTTATAAATATTTATTTAAATATTGCCATACTTTTCAGCCTGGTTATTTTGGACATAACTGCAGCTACCTCTGCAACTGTAATCAGCTTACAACTTCATCATGCAAACATATTTCTGGAGAGTGCATCTGTATTGCAGGTTGGCAGGGTAAGATATATTTTCCTTAAAAATTTGTTACACCTCATATATATGAAGATAACCATGCTCACATAAAAATATATCATGTATATATACATATAGAGAGAGTGGTTCATACATCTACTTGTTTTATAGGACAATTATATCATAAAAGGCATGATCTTTCATTTATTTCACATTAGCGTATGATGAATTATAACTGTCATCTATCTAATGGTTTTAAACTCCGGTTTGTAAGCATTGCAGCATCAAGAAGGAATCACGCGAGTGAGCTGACAACAAAGTCTCATTATAGTGTTCTATTCAAATGATTAAAATTCTAGATTCACCGCTCATGATAGGGCTGAGTAGTGGCCCCTGAACTGCTGATTTAGCCGTATAAATAGAGAGCTGTAAATAATGGACGTTAAATATACCATATGGTTGTCTGCTAGTGGTAAAAGTTTAATGAGAAGTCTTTATGCATCAACAACAACAGAGGGTACCATATGAGCACGCTACAGAGTTTGAACGGGGGCTAATGATGGCCTACGTGAGGAGAGTTTTTCTTATCGTGCAATGGCAGATCTTATGGAGAAGAAAGCTACAACAGTGATGCGAATGTGGAAGTAGGAGACTCAAGAAAATTGGACGAGTTGGCAATCCGGCAGTGGAGGGAGAAATGTTACGTCAGACAAGGTAATAGACACCTCATCCCCATAACAGTGATGGACAGTATAGCTTCATCTGGATAGTTTACAGAACGTTACAACACTACTGCAGATGTTTCATTGTCTGCTACAACAATTAATCAATTAATAGGAGTTTGCTGTACCGTAGACTAGGTGCAAGTGTCCTTTTGTGTAGGATTCTCCTCACGCAAAATCATCGGCATGTAAGTGTACAATGGGCTCGTCGAGAAGAACACTGACGTGCCGATTGAAACGACGACTTTTTCGATGAATCCGGCTTAATTTGGAGTACAGTGATGGCCGTATCCGCTTTAGACGCTATACCGGTGAACACCACTTTCCGTAGGGAGTTATGCAACACCATACTGTACGAACGCCAAGGATGGGTGATCTGAGGAGTAATAGACGACAAGCATTCCTGACGTCATACAACGTCATGGTGGATTATAGCTTATCAGGTTCTCGGTTTTCCCCTCAAGCGTTAACCAAAAGCCAATCAAATACCTCAATGCTTGGGGGAAATTTCCCACAAGCATTGCGAGCTCCGCCCATTGCGTGTGGTCCATTGGATATCATGGATGTTATCAATTGCTAAGAACTGTGGGTAATCTCAACAGTAATCAGCAACCGGTACATCACAGAGGTTCTGAAGCGCGATGCCGTATCCAGCCTTCAACACATTCCTAGTGGTCAAGCAGAAAAATGTTCCTTCGGATATTAGAGAAGAATGGGCAAATCTTCTTTACAGCACAACAGATACAGATTCTTCCTTCGTATGCATATTCACCGAATATGTCGATAATTAAACATGTTTGGAGTTTTGTTGGTCGACGTTGACGTTGACGTCTTGCTCGTGACAGCAGACTTAACTGATACAGATAAACTTTGACTTCGGATAGGAGCAATCTGGATGTTCTTCCTCATTTACAGATTTAAATTCTGTTAGATTCGTTGCCACGTCGTATAGAAACACAAATTGCAGCACGTAATGCCTTCACCAAATACTGATTTTTGTAATATTCATGTAATTTTTTTTCTTTATAAATTTAATAATTTATTTGTACCGATACAGGTCATTTGTGTAATAAGTTTAATTCATTTCTGATGAATCCTTCTTAGTACAGCAGTTTTAACAAACACGAGTTTATTTCGCATGGGAGTACTTATCTGGAAGCAGTGTTTTGTATTGTCCATGAACCTTTTAGAATTTAGAAAAAAAATAATTTGCTTTAAAAATATTTACTTTTTTATTAATTAAGAATAAGCAATAATTTAAAATCATTTTAGCTATGTATATAATTTTCCTTTCTTGGATTATTAAACAGGCTCTCGTTGTGATATCCAGTGTACTCCTCATACATGGGGTGAAAACTGCAAGAGAGAATGTTCATGTGCCAACAATGGGACCTGTCACCCAACAACTGGACAGTGCCTATGCAGTCCTGGATGGACAGGGAGTGATTGCTCGCAAAGTTAGTTCTAAATTACACTTCTTAAAAATTCCATGGACGTCCCTGAAAAAATAATGAGCTGCTATTTGCATAAAATTTTCCTGCAAATAATTTCTTGAAAATATCAAAGACTTCTAGGAATCTCAATTCAATATTTTATTTCAGAAACCTCATAACTGACAAAATATTGGAAAATAAATTAACGCATATGTCTTAAGTATATACAGGTTTCCCTCAATTAGTGTAGTTAATCAATCCCGTGATATGACAACATACATTGAATGGGAAAAACTGCAATAGATCCACAGCCAACTTTTTCCAAAACCCAGTACACATAAATTGAATGTAATTTGATGTATTATAGTTAGAAAATATGTATTACATCTTGATTTGAAATTTTGAAAAGTAGTTTATCGAATTTTCATGACTTTCCATTAATAAAAGTGTATGAGCTAATTTAATAAGTAACAATCAAGAAACATTAAAAAGTCAATTTAATTCTGCATTACAACAATTTTTCAGCTTATTTATGCTAGCTTGCTTATTACTTTTTTTAAATCATTATTTACATAATTTGATTTAAAACTTATTGTAATAATTTGATTACATCAAACTTATACAAATTTTATTACATTTTAGCGGAAACTTATCAATTGCCAATTGAACAGTTTTTTTTTTTTTGTTTTTTTTAACTAGGAGGCTCTGCCCCCTTCGAGCTATGATCGCCAACCCCCGTTCAGATACCGCAAACTCTAAAAGCACGCTAATTTGATCGGCTATTTAAAAAAATTCGAATAAATGAATTATAATTAAAAAAGCGTTTGAATAAATCAGATCAGTGAAACATGTGAAAATAAGCTAATATAAAATGAATTAAGTAAACAGAGTCTTTGTCTTCGGGTATTTTTTAACAACGCTATAAGAAAGTTTTATTTTAAATACGACATCATAAATGTATCGTTTTAAATCTGACGTACTTTTCACCGAAGTTTTCTTTCTGTTTTTAATATTCACGTGAAATACTTTTGTTGTTAGAAAGGAAATATTATTTGCGCTGTCTTAGAATGCTCAACAACAGTTCAAAAAGATTATCTCAAAATATGAAATAAATGTCTCTCGCAAATATATTTTTAAATTTAAACTGTTTGGCAATATTATGGTTTGGCTATTTTAAATATGGCGTAATATCCTCCATTTATGACTTTTAACATATTTTAACATTTGCATATTAATGAATTTATTATTTTACATTTTTCTTTCTCTTTTAAAATTCACGTGTAAATATAGTTTTTGTGACACAACTATCAATATTTTCCTACTTTTAATACGCAATCATTTAATTCTCATGTGAAAGTTTTTTTCTGTTTATAATAGTCACGTATCAATAAATGTTTAATTTCAAGGAAATATCATTCTTTGCGCTGTTTTTAAATTTGGCAACAATTTAAAATAATACCATTTTTTAAAAGTTGTAAAAAATATCTCTCGAAATGCTGAAAATTTGAATTTAAAATAGAAATAAAACCTCAAACAGGGAGTCAAATTAAAAAATTTAATGCAGTCTGCACACCGGGAACTTCCTATGTATAAAATGATCTAAAAATGATTAAATTCCTATGTATAGTTTTTGCTCCTATAAAACTTTTTTAATGGAACGATTTCGACCAACTTTAACATTAAATATCTCTTAAAATAATTCTTCGATTTGCAAACTGTCTACATCAGCGTGTTTGTCAAAAATTTCTCTATAATACCACCGATTTTCATATTTTTGTAAGAGATATTTTTCTTAATATTAACGAAGAAAGACCACCGGTCACAAAAAAGTCAAAACCGGTGGCGGTGACAGCTTTAGCTACTTTTTTTTTTAGAATAGAGATACATTTTGTGGTAATGAGTAATTTGGTCTTCTAATCCTCGGTACTCTTGCATACTTCCACTGATTGTCTGAGTTTATATTTCTCAAATGATGCTGTGTGAGGAATTCTATTTTTTAAAAAACTTCTTCGAATCTCTTCTAAATTATTTCTTTTTTCGGCATTTTCTGTAAATTTCATTTTAAACAATTTGACGCCGTCTTGCTGGAAACAATGATTCGCCCATTTTGCGCTTTGTGCATTAATCAAAAATTCCCCCATTCTAATTGAGGGAGAATTTAACCTTTTATGTGCCGACGGTACTTTAAAGTACCACTGTTTTCTATCCCAATTAAAACACACTTGTTGAATGCATTCACAATGATAGTTTTAGGAAACAATAGCAAATACTTCCCTTGACCATCGCTAGATAGCGATAGCAGTTCCAGTAAGATGAAAATTGTTCACGACGCTATTTTGGATTGTGTGTGTGTCAATTTTGCTTCCATGTTGTTGTCTGAAATGGTAGGGTAAGGTGCCCTATTATCGTACCCCAGTCACTTTTAGGCCCTTGGAAGTTGTAATTTTCAGTGAAAATCTACCAAATTTGGATTTTGCATAGACTAACTACCCACGCTTTTTCAAAAGTATCTAAAAAATGCAAAAGAAAAAAATGGTCCCAATTTCGTCCTCCCAAAAAATCCAATACGCTGAAGTTTAACTTATAACTAAATCAAAATTTATTTCTAAATGAGTAAGTAATTTAATTTACATTAAAGTAAGGTACGGAGAAATGTATTAATTATCAATGGAAGAATAACATAACGAAACATTAGCCATCCAAACATGACGAAAACATTGAAAAAAATGTCGTGAAAAAGCATTCCTAATTTCGCCCTCGGGACGAAAATAAGAACTGCAAAGGGGACGAAATTGGGACCACGCTACTTCCCAATATGACGGAGCTTCAGTTCTCGTAAGATGAACTGAGCGTCCTAAAACTCACTGTATGCTACTGACAGCATCTTACCAACGTAAAATACATGCAATGAATAAGAAATAAAGACTTACAATACAGTAAATAACGTTCTACAAACGACGTAATAAGAACTCAGGCCTTCTAAAAATAGGAAATTCGCCGTCTTTAATTTATGTATGCGTATTGGCGAACGAAACTTTCAATACTGACGCCTTTTACCTTCCGTCCCCTGTGCCTTGTGTCATAAGTGGCGCCACTTTTGCAGAAGCGGAGAAGTTAAGGGGGATGAAATTAGGAGAGGGGACGAAATATGGGCACTTTACCCTATCCCTAACTTTTGCTTGGAAACATCTGAAATTTTAAATATGCATGTATCATATTTTTTTTCCTTGTTTTAAATAGATTACTTGACAATATGTTACGCAAAAAAAAAAAAATCAATTTTCAGTTTGTTTAGTTTACGAAGCACTTTTCAAAGCGGTACTTTTGAGTATACCGTCGGGGTTACGTTGAAGAGGATTTTTACTTAGAATTTTAAATTTTGAATACATATGGTGCATAAAAAAAGTATATATTGACTAGAGATGCGTGGTTGCTAGACTGATGGATTTTCATACGATGTATTGGAAGATATTGCATGATTTATGTATGACATTGAAGAATATGGAAGCAAAAAATTTTATTTTTATCTTTAGAAAAAATATTGTATTTTTGCAAAACAAAATGGAAAAAAAATTACAAATTAGAAAAAAAAAATCTAAAAAATATCTTTTAGCGTTTTTATGAATCCTTTTGAGTTTTCTACAATTAGAAGTTTGGAAATTTCTTTCAGATATCCTTTCCATCGGACGATAGTGTTACAACGATAGAATATTCTTCTGGCGGCGAAATGCTCACTGATGATACACCAACAGCATCATAATGTAGTAATATATATACATCATAGACGTATATACGCTAGATATATGCATAACAAGTCACATTAAAATAATAAGAAAAAATTGGATATAGTTTTTTTTTCTAAGTCTTGATTTTTGTCCAAGCGTTATGACCCAACGGTACTTTGAAGTACTACATCAAATAATTAGCCGTAATTAACAAAAAAAAATTAATATTTTATTTTTAAATGCATATACCGGGTGTCCCAAAAATGACTGACGGATTTTTAAATTCCATAACTTGCAAGCGGTGACAGATATTAAAAAAATTCTTGAAGGAGTGCTATGTAAGATGTCAGGAGTTTTTATGCTGCAATTTTCAGTTTTAGTTACAAATAGCATCGATAGATGGCGCTGCAAGCAATAATCGCTAAATGCAGGCTCGATTTTTCGGACTCTCTCTTCTTCCATGCGAAAAAAAGGAGATTAAAATATAATGAATGGATCCCGAAGTACCAAAAATCGGGTCTGGACTGAGCGCCAATTGCTCTCAGCGCCATCTATTGTTTGAAATTCGAACTAAAATCAAGAATCACTGTAAAAAATCTCCTGACATCATACATAACCCTCCTGCAAGAATTTTTTATATCTGTCACCGTTTGGAAGTTATTGAATTTTAAAATCCATCAGTCATTTTTAGGACATCCGGTATCTTCTAATGTATAATAGTAATGCCAGGAAAAAAGTTTCGAGGTTTTTAAATTCATAATTTGGGATATAAAGGGTTAAAAAAAGTTTACTGCACTAACCGAAAATCGTACTAACTGAAACAGCACTAAGCGAAGGAAGCTTGTATTTACACACTTCTGTTGGTGCTAAAACGCCCACTACGACAACGATCGGAATACTCTCGTTTCCCGTTCTTGAAACATTCGTTTAGTATAGAAATCCTAGAAGCGACATATATATGACGATATACGACATACACATGCTATAATATCTTTTATATCTATTCATTCAATATACTTCTCATGGGATAATTCTGTTTGAAAAAATTTTGTTCACAGCAATTTTAATATGAGATGTAGAAACGGAAAATCCGGATCAGCCAGTTATAGAGTTAATTTCAGAGATTTTTAAATTTTGTGTTTTATAGAATGCTACACCTGTTCATAATGTTTTTTTTTCGCTGCGCTAATTTTCTTCATCGTAAAAGTTCTTCGATCATTTTATTCAGTGTACCTGGCTTGTTTGAATTTCAGAGGAATCTGGAGATATTTTGCACAGTTAAATTTGTTTTCAGTTTTTGTAAATGACCGAAATAAACTTCTGTTCAAGTTTACTAAAAAGCTCTGATTTGTTAGTTTTTACCATAAGTGCAACTTATTAATACCCTAAATAATAATAAAGCAGGTGAAAATACAGAGTTGAAATGTAGTTTAAAAAAGAATCACCCGATTTGAAATGCATATATTATGAAAAATATTGAACATAGACACTTAAGATTAATTTTATATTACATGGCTAATCATAAATTTTTTTACAAACCAAATTAAAGGTCCTTCTTTTCGTCTGACATGCAGGGACGGCCAGGGGATTTGCCTTGGGGCCGTTATTGACTCACGTGAGTGTGGGTCCGTGGTTCCCCGTATAGTGCAATGCCCCAGAGGAGACTAAAGTGGGACAATCCTGCTTGGGGTGCTCTACTTCATAAGACTATATCGGTGCAAGTCCTGAGTGACCGGCCCGTGTCTGGTGGAGACCCCCTTGCAGTGGGTGCCGGGCGGTCCTTTTGGGGGGCACCGTGTTGCGGCCAGCAGTGGTCGGTGCACGTATATAGATAGCTTTACACAGACAACCCGTGTCTTGGAATTGTTTATACCATCGTCTAATGGTCCTAGCGGTAGGAAGTTCAACACTAGTGTGTTGTCGACAAAAATCACGCTGAACACTTATTACGGACTCACGCTTCGCGAAGTGTACAAGATAAAACGATTTCTGTTGTGGAGCTATACACATCATTTATATGCTATACACGTCAAATCTTTAAAATCTAAAGATTTTCTTCTTTTTAACCTCAAAATTAGGTAGATTTCGTAAGAAATACTACCTATTGCAGTCGTTACCATGGTGCGACTATTAAAAAATTCTTTCATAACTTTTCATTATAGGACCCCAGGTACCCAAAACCACCCCACCTAAAAAGTTTATATATATATATCTATATATATACATGTATGTACTAAATTTTGTCCGCACGATAAAAGTCGCAATTATACACGGATCGCCTTCAAACTCGCCAAACAGATTGAGATGGCTAATATCTCAGCGGGGATTGCAAATGAGAAAAATCTACCTAAGGCAGTAGAAATGGGGGAGGGTTAAAAATTTTGAATACCGCCTAAACATGATTCTTTTAAAACTAGCTCTTACAGAAAAATGACAGGAAAAAGAAAAAATTCGTTATAACAGTTGCCAACAATTAAAAAAAAACCACAATAAAATTCTTACCACAAAAATTACTTTTCTATTGCAAGATTTCCACTTGAAATATAAAAATCTCTATATATATTACGCTATCGTATCTCTACACATATAAGGGGGGGGGGGGGGGTACCGTATGGGGGACCCTGTTCTGTCGCCAAATACGCCAAGTTTGACGCCAAATTGGCGCTATATCGCCAAATTTGGCGAGTAAAATGATTTGCCAAAAATTTTGCCAACTTGTCGATATCTCTAATATTTCGCCAAATTCCCATAGACTTTTTATTGTAAATCAATACGGTTTACTTGCTAATAGAAAATCAACAAATTGAGATATTTTAATGCAACAAAAACTAATATTGGTACTACTTGGTTATCCCGTCGACCAAAAATCTATCGCCAAACTATAAGATTAAATGCCAATAATGGTTGATCGTAAATGACAAATTCACTTGACTTTAAGCAAGTTACACGGGTTTACGTCGTCAAGGGATTTTTATTTCGACGTTTTATTTGTATTTTTATTCATGTTATACTAATTTATTTGTTCTTTCCTTATTTAAAGTAAAAATTTAACTTTTAACTTCGAAATTTACCTGCGCCTGTAGGCCGAGCCGGCGGGAATTTTTTTAACTTCTATTTTCCCTAGATATTTTCTACAAATTATTAATTTCTATTGTCTGTTTCATTATTATTATTTTTTTTTTTTTTTGAAATATCGTTTAGGATGTATATATATATAATTTTAACCTTCTCTTATGCAACAGAATGTACACCTGGCACTTTTGGTCCATCTTGTGCAGAACAATGTCCTTATTGCAGTTATGGAGATGGAACTTGCAATCCCGTCAGCGGTCAGTGTAATTGTTTACCTGGTTATACTGGAAGCCGATGTGAAAAAAGTAATTTGATTCTGTTCTTTTATTACATAATTTCATTATTTTTCATCGGTGATCAGAGGGATGAATTGTCTACCAGAAATTTACTAAAATACAGTGACCTGTCAGTTGCACGACTTTTAAACCTTTCGAATTGAGCATTCCGTAAATAATTTGTAGTTTTTGAGCCCAAGTATTTCCGAATAACCATTTTTTCAGCATTTAATAGCAGAAATTTTATGATTAAATCAAACAAAAATTACTGCTCATAAAAAGGTGATAGTCAAAATTGAGTATTACGCATCTTAGCATCTAATGCACATAAAAAAAAAAGCCGAACGATGGCTATAACTTTAGTTTAAATTAATTCAAGAATAAAGAAAAAGTACCATTTTATTTAGCTTTAAGTTCTTTATAATTGTATGTAAATTATTTCGTCATAAGGAGTTGTTTATGTATTAAAACTTTTCTCAACTTTCATGTTTCAAATGGTAACGCCAACTTTTGACAAATTAACATCACGGAAATGTAAATAGTTTGTGCATTTTTTATTCATAAAATTACTGTGTACTATAATATAATATAAATAAGTATTTAATAATTGTATTAGTTTGAGCAAAAAGTTCTGGGAAATTTTTAATCTAATAGTTACCAGAATTTGCATCGTATATAGGAGTACTAGTGGTATATTTATAGGAGTTCAGGAACTTTGCCTCCAAAATGCCCATTAAACAGCATGATTTGCGTGTGTTCACCTGGCATTATTAGAGAAAAGGGCCTAACGATTCTGAAAGCCATCGATGAGATTAATGAGGATGAAGGTGTTGGTAACGGTGACAAACTTAGACAGCAAATCCGGAATCTGGCAGAACGGTGGCAGAAAGTCGTGGACTATGATGGTCTCTACTTTAAAGAATAGTCCTTGTTTCTTTTGTGGTTAATTTATGCGCATAACAACGCAACTTTCACAAATCTCCCAGAACTTTTTGCTCAACCTAGTATAAGTAAGTATTATAATTAGTATAGATGTTTTAGGGGTTCATCCATAAATTTAAAAAAGTAAAATTACAAGCATTAAATTAAAAAAAATAATGGAAAAATTCTGTAAAATTTAGTTTATATTATTATAAAAAGAAAATTTTATATTTTTTCCTCTTTTATATTGCAAGATTTTCTATTCTACAGATGCAAACGATACCGGAAGACGATAAGAATTGTAGTTCTTCACTGAATTGCAAACTTGCAAAACTTCAAAACTGAAGTTGTCTTTTCTCATACCCTTCAAATCTGTTTTGTGATGATGATGATATATTGCTTTAACTAACATATTTTTTCTATCTTCTTATTTTATATGGGAATTTTGTGCATGTGTTGTCTACGCTCAATTTCATTTCCTGTTGTTGTTTTTCTTCCATGAGTTATACTAATAAATGTCCATAGAATTTTGAGGAAATTCTACTAAAAAAGAAAAAAAAACTTGGCGGGGGGGGGGGGGATTAAAATGTCTAGTTAGTCCAAATCAAAAACTAAATTCTTTAAGTAAAAAATCCTTGAAGCTTTCTTTAAAAAGGTTATTTTTTTAATAAATAGTTTCGTATAATTTCTTTACTGAACAATGTTAGCAATGTATTTTTTATTTGTGTTTAAAAAGGGAAAGAGTAACCTGCATTCACGGAAGAGATTATGTTGACCGTGATTTGTTAAATATTTATTAAAAAATATATATATACATGATTTAGTAGTTACTCGAACAGTTGGGTAAATATTATAATGCAATGTTATAACTTTTTTAAGAAGTCAAAGTTTATAAAGATATTATTGATCTGTTTAATGTGCTATACTACTGTGATCAAAAATTATAAAGTATCCGGAATGCTTCATTTAAAATACATCTATAGTAGGTATCTTCAGCAAACTTTTATGAAACTTTTTTACGACTTCTGTGAACATCTGGCAATAATCAGGAATTTAATTCATTTTATCGTGTGAAAATAAATTTGTTTGTAATGGGATAAGAAGGTTCACTCTGTTAACTTTCCAAAATGGCGAATGTTTTTGAGCAAAGAATATGCATTAAATTTTGTTTTAGGAATGGAATTTCTGCTACAAAAGCTTTCGAAATGTTGCAAAAGACGACTGTTCATCAAAAATAACAGTACTTGGTATACAAAGTTTAAAGATGGTAGAGAATCCATCGTAGATGATCCGCGACCTGGTAGACCATCCACTTCGATCAATGATCAAGATATCGACAAGGTCAAAGAATTGGCGCTTGAGGATCATCGTTTGACAATAAGAAACATTATTGAACATGTTTCTATATCATTTGGTTCCTGTCAAGCAATTTTAAAATATCATTTAGGGTTGTGAGGCGTCGCTTCTCGAGTTGTTCCAAGAACTTTGAATTTGTTCCAAAAACAATATCGTGCCCAAGTGGTCGGAGAGATGCTTTTTCAAGGCAATTCCTCTCTAAAATGCATTATTACCGGTGATGGAACTTGGATATATGCTTTTTATATAGAAACAGCTTGACAAACAAGTGAATGGTGTTTGAAAAGTAAAGCAAGACCACAAAGACCACGTCAAAATCGCTCAAAAATCTAGATAATGTTGACTGTTGTCTTTTATTGTCGTGGTGGTGTGTATTATGGATTCCTACCAACTAGTCAGACAGTCAATAAATATTATTTGAGTGCTTTGAGCAGTTTTCATGAAGCATTCGTCGAAAGCATCCTGAAATGTGGCGAAAAAACGCATAGGTTTTGCAACACAATGATGCGCTTTCTGACAGTGCAGATAGTATTCGTGAGTTTTTAACCAAAGATTCAGCAAATGCTGTTCCACAAGCTCTGCATTCACCTCATAAGGTACCGTGCAACTTTTCTCATTTCCACTGTTGAAATTGCCTCTTCATGGTCACCGTTTTGAGTCCATTAATTCAATTAAAGAAATTCTCTATAAACTCTGAAGGTGTTTCATGAAAACGACTTTAAATGATGATTGGGAAAAACGTTGGCGGAAGTGCATTTCAGTCTGGGCAGATTCCTTTGAAGGAGATGCAATAAATTTTGACCAATAAATTGATACCTTTTGTTTTAGGTCACCGTTCCGGTGACTTTTTGTTCACAGTAGTATTTCCTTTTGAAATTGGTTGACCGTAAATTTAGATTTAATACTTTGAGGATTTTCTTGTAGTATTGATAGTTTGTTCAATGGTAAACTTAATTTTATTCTATTTATCTTGTTTCGATAGTATAACTATTTTATTCTGAAAAAAAAAGCTTCATGCATTTTCTTAGATTTATAAAATTTATCTGATCTGTTAGAAATGTCTTCTTTATGTCCATAGATTCAGGGATGTAGTAATAGAGAGTATACGGTGGCATACGCTGAATGCCTTCAATATTTTAAAGGAACCGTATACCTTCCATAGCTATAGCGTAAACTCTTAAGTATATACACCATTTGCCTCTAGTGTATTACCATCTGTTGTTCGTATGATTTCACCACTGTATAGATCTACAGTGACGCAGAGGAAGGGGGGGAAGGTTTGTAAAAAAATCCAGGGCCTCCTACTGCTATAACTTTGGTAGAATTATTGGCATTTTTTTGTTGTTGTTGTTGTTGTAATTTTTAAAGCCTAAATATCTCTTTTGTACAAAATAGTTATTAAAAAAAATACTACACAAAACAATTTATAAGTTTAATTTTTATAAAAGTTTTCACCAAAATTCATGGCTGATATGCCCCTCTCAAGGAAATATTCCATGTAAAAATAATGTAACGCGCTATATGAAATAACTCTGTCTGTGTTAGTGGTGAATATTTCTTTCAATTTGTTTCTATAGCGCATAACACATAGCTACATTTGCATATATTATTATCTGAATGGTATTTATTTTATATAGAAATCACAAATAGTATAATGCAAACTAAAAGTTTACTTGCAGATATTAACTAAAAGTTAATTTGATTTAAAAATTAAATTTATTAAAAATAAATTCTTTTATAAACGTATAAATTAATTAACAAATATTTTAATTTAATAATATTAATACATTCTAAAATCCCTCCCTCTTTTATGAGAATACATGTAGGGGAGGGGGCCTCCTCCCCTTGTCCTAAATTTTTCCTTCAGATACTAATTCAAAAGTCACTCGGGCATTAGTTTAGCAATTATGCCGATATAAAGTTTAAAACTTCCAATGTTACATTCATTTTTAATCGTTACAAATACACTTCGGTGCGGACGGGTTAGTTTTTTAAGCATAACTCAATACCTACTTGTCACGATGAGTTGTAATTTTGGATTCGCACATTTGACGCTTCCAAAAATTTTAAACTTCATAAGTCACATTTCATATTATTTTGAATAGCAATTTCAAATAATTTATTTTTTGAAATCATATAACCTCAAATTGGCTATTCAAATGTAGTGGACTACCTTAAAATTTTTTCTGTCATATGATCATGAAAATGATTATGTAACATAAAGCATGCAATTTAAACTACTTATTTATTCAGGATGTCCAAAAGGTCGTTGGGGCTACGAATGCAAAGAACGGTGCATTTGCCGTCATGGCGCTTCCTGCAACCAAACAGACGGATTCTGCCACTGCCTCCCTGGTTGGATGGGAGATGATTGTTCTATTGGTATGTGAACTAGTTATTTTTCAACTCTCTGGCAATTTCCTTAAATGCATATTTCTTATATTGCAAAAAATTTGGTGCTGTAAAATTTATTAAAATTAAAATCTGACTATTTGTTTGTATTTCACAACTATTTCTCCTATAATATGAAAAGCTGTGCGATGAAACTAATGTCAGTTATTCGCATCAATCCGAGAGTATTATAATAACTCTCGAAATTTCAAATTTTAAATTTGTTTTCGAGAAAAATTTATTTATTTATTTATTATAAATCTTCTGCTGTGGTAGAAACTGAATTACTCCGTTGTTGTGTAAAAAAGGGAAAAAATGGGATTATTATAATTTTTTGTTACCATTTTCTCATTAAAATAGAAAAGAACAAGTAAGAAAAATCATGCGTTAAACATAGATTATGAAACACTTTTCAACACTTCCTGAATGCTTTAACAAAACTTCGTTGTTTAGGGAAATAAGGTATATAAGTGAACTAAGTAAATATTTTAGAAAACGCATAAAACATTTGAAAAAATGATTTCAGCTGTTACCGTCCACAGCAAATATGTATTCCAATTCTTTTGAACAGCCCTGTATTTGATCGGTAGGTTGATATATATACTATATAATGGGGAAATTTTAGTTTAGCAAGAAAACACATAACAGGTTGAAATTTCTCTTTCAGCAATTTATACTAATAGATGGAAACATATTTGTATACTTTTGTACAACCCTGTAGTTAACCTAGCACCTTTATTGCACGCACTATTTAGCTAAAGTTTAATTCAAAGTAAAACACTTTTAAAACTACTGGAATCACATTTCAAGAAATCATCATTTATAGACGGCCATGTATCCAATTCTTTGCGTGACCCTGTATATCATTTTATCTATGGTCTACAAACATTTCTTAGTAAACTAAATGCAGTTCAGCCTAAAAATGCATAACTCATTTAAAAACACCTTTAAGCAATTTACATTCATACCCAGTAATCATTACGAATTCTTTTGTGTAGCCCTGTATATGAATTACAGCATTTATACACACCATATAAAATGCATAAATATAGTGAAACATAAAAGTACATAACATAATTAAAAATGCATTTCCAGCAATCATCGCTACTATACAGTACTTCGGATACAATATAGTATCTGAAATCTTTTGTGTGTCCCTGTAAATACTATGCACTTCGTATTATACATGAAATAAGTTATAGTAAACCTCAGCGACGTATATCAATTTCATTATACATGAAATAATTTAACATAATTAAAATACGGCGGAAAAAATTCTCTCCACCCCTATATCATTATGTAACGGAATTCTTTTGCGTGGACCTGTAAATGAATAATAATTATTCTTTGAACCGCATATTCTACGAAATGCATATTTTAGTACACTTGATAAATGTATATCAGTTTTATTATGTTTGAAAGCATGTAACACCATTAAAAATCATTTTAAACGATTTTTTCCCATAGGCCGTAATGTAACGGAAAACTTTTGACTGTCCCTGTAAATGAACTAAACATGCTACAAACTTCATTTGAAATAGGGTTCATGCTATAGTAGAGGTCACTAACATATAAGAATTTCAGAAAGATCCAAGTATATTTACGGGAATTAGAGCGCGTACAGACAGCCAGACGGACAGACAAACCGAATGCATTGTTGGAAAGTGTTAAAAATGATTTCAATATGAATAGATGGTATATCATGATCAACGTCTGCAGAAGAATTGGTAAATAAGTTTTATTTGTATAAATAGATTGAAAGGGTTAGGTATCTTTGAAACTGACAAATTACATGTGAAAGGGATTGCAATAACTGCGCGCCTGATTAACTTTTAGATACGAAATTTCAAACTCACGTTAAAAGAATTAGATGCTAACAGTTATTGTTCTGAAAAAGAGTTTAAATACATATAAAGTTTTTTTATTATTATTATTTAATTTGAAATTTAATCCTGTTTTAACACTTTCTAACCTAGTTCAAAAGTGTTTATGATTTCGGTTAGTCTTTCCGAGCTCTAACTGTCGTAAATATACTCGGATTGCCCTGAATTTTTTGTGTGTTATTGATTCTTACTCTAGCCCGATTGATAATGAAAATGAAGTGTGTAGCATTTATAGTTCATTTACTGGGACGATCAAAAGTTTTCCGTTACATTACGATCAATGGGAAAAAATCGTTTCAAGCTCACTGTAAAAAAAATCCGACCAGTTTTCCTGTAGGAATCGGAAAAATAGTTGCCGTTATCGTACCGGAAAATTTTCCGACCCAGCTCGGAATAAAATCCGTAAAATACCGTTTTATTGACCATTTTCTTTTCTTTTTTACGGATTTTATGGACGTTCATTTTAATGATGTTAGACGATTTCAAACATAATGACATTAATATGCATTTATGTAGTGCAAACAATGCATTCTGTTGTAGTGGGTGCAATGCATTTACTATTCATTTACAGGGCTACGCAAAAGAGTTCCGTTACATAATGACCTACAGGGAAAAACTGTTTGCAGCGTATTTTAATTCTGCACACTATTTCAAATATAATGAAATTGATATACATTACTGAGGCTTAGTACAAGATACTTGTTGTATAACATAATGCACGGAAAAAACTGTTTTATTGAAATGACTAAATTTTGGTTCATATAGCTCCATCCAAATATTTTGGTTGGAATGCCAAAATTTTGTGTGGACTAACCAAACGATTTGTTGAATTAACAAAATAATTTGGTTAATCTAACGAAACTTTAATCAATCCAACCAAAATATTTGGATGGAGCTATATGAACCAAAATTTAGTCATTTCAACAAAACAGTTTTTTCCGTGTGTGCATAACATTTGTCGTTCATTTACAAGGAAACATAAAAGGTTCGGATACAATACTGTATCTGAAGTACTCTTTATTAGCTAAGTGCTGGAAATGCGATTTCATCTATGGTATGCGCATTTAAGTTTAACTAAATTTTTGCTTACTATGTGGTGCTATAGATGATATACAGGGCTACACAAAAGAATTTGTAAGCATTGCGAATTATCAGCGTGAATGGTTTAAAAGTGGCTTTTAATTCAGTTATGCAGTATCAAGTTGAACTACATTTAATGTACTAATAGATGTTTGTATAATATAAGTAAAATCATATACAGGTCCACTCAAAGAGCTGAATACATGACGTTCTAAGAATGATAATGTCTGGAAGTATAATTGGAACAGTTTTAACCATGTTTTAACTTGAATTAAATTTTAGCTTAATATCTGGCGCATATAAAAATCTTCAGGCAATATATAGGGTTGTACAAAAGAATTCGAGTATGTTTCCGTATATTGGTAGAAATTGCTGAAGGTGAATTTTCAACCTATTATGTATTTTCTTACTAAATTATATTTTTTTATACTATGCAGAAAATGTACAATGTGTAGATTAAATACACGGCTGCACAAAATAATTGGACTATTTTTAAGGCTATGGGCGGTTATTACAGAATTATGGTTTTCAAATGTGTTACGAGCTTACTAAAATGCTAACTTTTTTTTTCTTTACCTTATTAAAAAGCTAAGTTTTGGTAAAGAATTCTGGAAGTGTTGGAAAGGGTTTATAATCTATGCTCCATGCATGATTTTTCTTTTTTGTTAATAAATGGATTTACACTATGTGCCTCATACACAGCATTTCTCATAATTGAATTGTCACAGTGAGACAAAACTTAAGATTATCCTTGACAGATAAAAAAAGTGCTGAAAGCATAGTTAAATTGTCATTTTCTTTAAAGCTATGAGATTTTTTTTTATCATTGACTGCAAAAGAAAAAAAAATCCGTAAAAATACGGAAATTGTAACTGCAAAATATGCGAATTTCCTTTTAAAGTGTAAACATATAAAAAAAATCCCAAAGCCTTCGCGAAAACGGCAAATTTACTATAACTTTAGCACTGTTATCTCTCAAGGACGTTCTAAAATCCATATCCGCTATTTTCTGACACAATGGCAAAAGTCATTTCATCGGAGAAAAAATGCTGTAAAAATACGGAAATTATATTGGCAAAATACGAAATTATTTTTAGATTGTAAAAATACGTATAAGAAATCCCATAAAGCCGTCGCGGAAAAGTCAAAGTAGACTTTTAGAACTATTATCTGTCAAGGATATTCTTAAATCAATATTCGCTTTTTTTCTGATATACTGACAAAATCATTTCATCGGAGGAAAAAAATCTGTAAAAATACGGAAATTATATTGGCAAAATACGAAATTATTTTTAAAATGTAAAAATATTTGAAATCCCATAAAGCCTTCCCGGAAAAGTCAAAGTAGACTTTTAGAACTATTATCTGTCAAGGATATTCTTAAATCAATATTCGCTATTTTCTGATATACTGACAAAATCATTTCATCGGAGGAAAAAAATCTGTAAAAATACGGAAATTATATTGGCAAAATACGAAATTATTTTTAAAATGTAAAAATATTAGAAATTCCATAAAGCCTTCCCGGAAAAGTCAAAGTAGACTTTTAGAACTATTATCTGTCAAGGATCTTAAATCAATATTCGCTATTTTCTGATGTACTGACGAAATCATTTCATGGGAGGAAAAAAATATGTAAAAATACGGAAATTATATTAGCAAAATACGAAATTATTTTTTAAATGTAAAAGTATAAGAAATCCCATAAAGCCTTTCCGAAAAAGTCAAATTAACTAGACTTTTAGAACTATTATCTGTCAAGGATATTCTTAAATTCATATTCGCTATTTTCTGACACATTGACGAAATTATTTCATCGGAGGAAAAAAAATCTGTAAAAATACGGAAATTTTACAGACAACCAATGAGTTTTGTTTTGTTTTTTCTTTTGCCATGTTCGATACATGAGAAGAATCATTGGATATTTATTCCTTTCGGGCCGTCCGTACTCGTGAAGCATCCTGTATATAAGTTTGTTGGAAAACGGCTGCCCAACAATGATATTTCAATTACTGTTTCTTATTCAAAAATAAGTTTATTTTATTTCATTCACCAAACATAATTGCTATTAATTATTTTTTTATGTTTCTTGTAATTAAAATTGGTGAGAATAAGTTGTATTGTTTGAACGCTGTGTTTTTAGCTTGCATGAATGGAACGTATGGCTTCTACTGTCAACAAACCTGCAACTGCCAGAACGGCGCATCTTGCCAAGCAAATAATGGATTATGCCACTGCACAAAAGGCTGGATGGGTCCACATTGTTCTGATGGTAATAGAATTTATTTTATTTTATCATTTACTTACATTATCCCTTTGAAAAGCGGTGGTTATTATTAAAATCACTTAATTTTAATCAAATTTTGTCCCAAAATATTTGGATGAAATGTTTATTTTATAATATATGTGAAAAAATAATATAATAACATTTATTTATTTTCAAATGAAACTGTTCATAAATTCCACTGAGTTTGGAACTATGTAGAAAACGAATTATCCGCCCCCGAAGGGTTTAAGAAACTTCTTCAAAAATCATCTCCGGATCTCGAAATCTTATATTAACCTATGGGAAAATGTAAACAGGTGATTAATTACTTGAACTACGGTTTTCACAATCTGAAAATAGATGTCCGATGTCGACGTAGTTCATTTTTTAAAATTGTCTCCGTAAATTTTAAGTATATTTTTAAGAAAATGGTAATATTTGTGAATTTTCTTGAAGTAGCAGTTTCATATTTTATACATTTTTCTTTTAAAAAATGCTTTTTTAAACAAAGCAGCGTGGCTATTAAATTTTGACAAACTGCCAATGTATGAAAAATTATTCATAAAAAAACGGACATTTTTAAGGTATTAGCATTTGTATTCTCCGCTTGCTCCCAATTTTTCAAAAACAAACATTGTGTGATTTGTGAATCCGCGCCTGTTGAATCAAATCAGTGTAGCTATTAAATTTTCCCACACTGCCATAGTATTAAAAGTTATTCATGAAAAAGTAAACATTTATGAGGCGTTAGCTTTTTGATTCTACGCTAACACATTTCTAAAAACAAACATTGTACGGTTTGTGCATCTGCGGCTGTTAACCCTTACCGGCGCGGAGTAATTCTGTTTATAAACTGATGAAATAATGGACTGACACCGCAATTTATAAACGAATTTATTAGAAAATACGAACTTCCTTATTTTCAAGTACATTACAATAGGAAAATTTTAGTTAAATATTCTTGGTGCCGTTTGTCAGTTTTGGAATTAAAATTAGGTGTCCTTTTTTAAGGACACCGCGCCGGAAAGGGTTAAGTATCGTCACAAGGCAGCGTGGCTGATAAATTTTGCCACACTGCCAATGTATGAAAAATTATGCATGAAAAACGAACATTTCTGAGGTGTTAGTATGCGGATTCTCCGCTTGAGACCACTTTTCCTAAAACAAACATTGTGTGATTTATGCATCTGCGGCTGTTTACAAAAGTCAGTGTGGCTGATAAATTTAGACACAACAGCCGTATCCACCATATTTGCCAGATTTCGCCCAAAAATCTGTTTGTTATTCCCTGGGATGAAAATCGCTGTGGGATTAGGCGATTTTATGACGTAGAATTGTAGTTTTCTGTACATTATGTAGAATTTTATAATAAGGCAGGGCTAACTCAAGAAGCTCTAGAAAAAATACTTGGTGGTAGAGCTCCATAATCTGTTCACATTTTATAAATACATAAAAACGTAACAAATTGTCATATCGGAGTGAGGATTGTGGCAGAATGTGTTGAATTTACTATATTCTCAAGTGCAAATAAATACCCATTTTATAATCTCAATAGTTTTTTATGGATTTTAATAACGTGAACCTTAAGAGTGTCACTTATTGGTAAAAATGTGAATTATTTTGTTTCTTTTTGCCTCAAAAAATTAGACTATGACACCTTTTACTGTACAAACTGCACAGCGATACCACAAGAAGTTAAATTTTTAAGAATTTTTTAAATATGAATGGATTTGAGATATCCGGTATGTGCTTTTAAATGGTGAAGGCGTCGTAAGAATATTAAATAAAATTTAATTTTATATTTTGCTTGCTTTTATCATGGTGATAGTTAAAGCTTTACGATAACCCCTCGTAGATAAACTTTTTAGTACGAAAAAAAAAAAAAAATATATATATATATATATATTGAGTTACTGAGTTTTTTTAATGAGATATTTGGTATTTTTTACCGTTACAGCGTCACAAATAATTTATTTTGATATAAATGCCAGATTGATAGAGTCAGAGTTATACCTTCGAAATATAGATCACAATATGAATCGAAAAGGCTTAGGGTATAATCATATAATGTCGTATAAAGGGTATATGATACATGTTTTCGCAATGCAGAAAGTTAACTTTTCAGTAATTCAGCAATTTGAATTGCAGCATGTCCAAGCGGATATTACGGAGAAAACTGTGCCAAACTTTGCGAGTGTTCTTTTGGTGAAATCTGTAATCACATACAAGGTTGCATTAATGGTAAGATTTTATTTAGTTATTTATTTGTGTGTGCATTGTCCTATCAACATTCTAAAATTGACAAATGCGGAACGAATAAATTTTATTGTAAATTTAATGTGTGTGTCTGACATTTTCTAATGAAGTACAATTTCAAAATGATATAATTAAGGTACTCCTACAGGAAAATAACATTTGTCTTAAAAGTTTATTTTATTTTTATTTGTAAATAATTATCTATAATATTTTTTTTGTTTTATTCTAGACAGTTCTTTTTTGTTCTGTTATCTTCTCCCATCTTTCCAGAATTCTCATATTGTTGTTGCTGCAAAAATTTTAAGATTTACTACTAAAATGCTTTTCCAAATACATTTTGTAAAAGTACAATCGCAAATAAATGTGGTTATCACCGCCATTTAAAGAACATTTCCTACGCGATGTCAATATTTCTTGAATAGAGGCATTAGGACGCCGCCTTATTTACAGACATGACATCGATAGATCGTAACACAAATGTCGTCAGCTGACATCGTCGGAAACAAAATACATTCATATACACAACGTGCATTTTTACCTAACCAAATTGTTTGGTGACTTTTAACTCAAAAATAATATTTATTAACTTGAGACAAATTCACGACGCACAGTTTTGGAAACATTGAATTAAATCATTTCATTTCTTTCAATCGTTTGCTCAGATTTTCTCTTTACTACACATTTACATAGAATTTTTCTTTAGATAATAAGCCTCCCAGTCTAAATACAGAATAATTACAATTATACTCAAAGCACAGCTTCTGACTTTTTCATGCTCGGAAACTTCTGATCGTATAATGCATGTGTGACGTCAGTCATGAAGTTTCGATTGAAAACTGACTCCAAACAAACAGTTTCTAAGTGCCTATCATTTCTTATTATATATAAATCGTATAAAATATTACCAGTGCATATAAAGTATTAAAACACTTAGATATGAGATATAGCTATAATTATAAACAAAATAGAAAGCATAACATAGCAACCATTTGGTTGGAACTTGTTTGGAGCCAGTATCCAACCAAAACATCATGACTGACGTCACGACTGAAAGGTTCCATTGAAAGTGTTTGTACAAACTATGTCAAACCAAATTCCATAACTTCTGGATAATCGTCTGAATTAGTTCGTTAGGTAAGTAAACAAACATTAACTTAGGATAATGGCATGCTTGTCAAGGTTTTTTTTCAAAATCCTGTCGTCTAATCAAATTTTACTGCCCGTATATCGCCACCCTGTGAAATTAAAATATTCTACTTAATTATAAACTACTTGTAATAAACCAAGGCGAGTTAAATTTTGTATTTGTGCTAACCAAAACACTCGGAAAAAAAATGAGAAATTAGAAAACGTTTTTTCAAAATTTCACCAACGAGCAGCATTGTTTACAATAGCACAGCCAGGGTGGCGGCCCAATTTCTCTGGATATTACTAATTTTGTAAAGTTTGCCTTATTTAATCTCTGAAGATTATTCGATTTAATAAGGCAAAATATATTTCTTTAAGTACTATACACAGCCTCTGGACTTTCACCCTGGATACGCCACTGATTGTTCAGTATTTGGTATTGCGATTTCAAGATAGCTGTCTTAGAATGACAACTTTCTAATTGTTTTGACCACTTTTTTGAAAAAAAAAAAGAGATGACAGTCTCGTTTTCCCATAATTTAGATATTGGAACTATTTCATTAGCTTTTTTATAAAATACCAAATACTCACTAGAATGCGTTTTATGTCAACTCAGTACTTTATGTCCGAAAAGCCTATTAATAAGTCTTGAAATGCATAGAATTGTTATTGTTCCTAAACAATAACTTTCCCATGTAAATTTTTTTAACATATTCAATAGCAATATATAGGCCGGGAGGCGGCATCACAGACAATCATCTCATCGAGTTCACGGCTGAAATTCCAGAATTAGTTAAAACTCGATTCGAATATTAAAACTCAATCGGTCTGCCAAGTCATATCTTGGAGAAAAACACATGAAAACCCGATTTTGGCGGTTGACTCATACGTTTACCATTGTTTTTTCCTGCACCCAGTCCTTCGTCTTTTCATACCTTAGGGTTTGTTCCTTCGGATGCAGCATTGTATTCGAAATCTTTCATGTGTCCCTGTAAATGAACGATAAATCCGATGCACATCACATTCCACTGCTAGTGTCTTGTAGTAAACCCATCAATGTATATCAATTTCACCATATCTGAAATAGTGCAACATAATTAAATGCGAATAGTTTTTCCCGAAGAACAATACATAAACGAACTCTTTTGTGTGGCCCTGTAAATGAATGATAAATTCTTTACACCCATATTCTACAGCAAGCATGTGTCATTGTACCTAATCAATTTATGTAAATTTCATTATTTCATTAAAATATGCCGTAAAAAATTTCTCCACATACTATATACGTGGGTGGTTCAATAATTATTGTCCCTAATGTATATAAAATATTTGTACTACGATGGTTGATGTGGAATATCGAAGCCTAATCTCTTAAATGCCTATATGCTCAATTTCAGAACCGTAGCTGCTATATTAACATAGTTTTGGAGGGGGGTGAAGTTTTAACCCTTTATGTACTGAATTATGAATTCATGAAAATTTTATCTTCTAAAGCATTTTTCGTGAATTGTTTAAACTACATTAGAAGATTTGCATAATCATTTAATAAATTTTAGAAGGATTGAAGGATTTAGAAGAGTTAATTTATTTTTAATTTATAGGAATTTTGTGCAATATTTAAAACCCTACTCAAATATTTTATTTTAAATATTTTTCTTTGTATTTTCTAGAATTAGAAAATGTACAAATATAATGTTCTTACTATAGAAATATAGAAATATTTCGGAATTGAAAAATCCCCCCTCCTTCCCCCAACACCACGAAAGCTGGAAAGATGCAAAGGCAAAAGAAATCATCCTTTTAAAAATATTTTTCTTTTGTGTAACCAATAATGCTTTTGGAACAAGATAAAGTAATGTACCTATAACTCATTCTAAACTGTATTAGAACCAATCGATGTATTAAATGAATTTTATAACAAGTTATTTTAATGGTACTTATAAGTACCGTCAGTAGATAAAGGGTTAAAGACCTATTTTGGTGGGAATTTTTAAAAAAGACGGTGAGTGTGAAATGCTGGTCCGGAGCTTATGAGGCTACATTTGGTTAGTGGATGAGATGTGGCTACATCACTATGATCTCGAGTCCAAACGACAGTAGCTACGTATCATCCACTGTCACAAATCTAGTCCCATAAGCTAAAAATCAGTCTTTCACCCCCACTCATCCCTCTTTCACTCCTCCCTCCAAAACTATTTGAATATAGCAGCTATGGTATTCCACAACAACCACCCCAGTACAAATATTTTATATACACAAAATTCAGAGCAAAATTAGAGGAACTACGTTCCATACAGTTTTTATTCTTCGGAAATCTAACACCAAGTAGTATAATTGCATAATATTCACCAATAATATTGCTTCATGAATTTCATAAATTTATATATAAAACTGCCACTTAACTATTTTAATGCAGCAACCATCGATCATATATACAGAAGTCACTCGGATCCCAAATACTTTTGTATCCTCAGCGCACCTTGATTTTTAAAGTAAATTTTGAGATTAAAAAGCTGCGAGACATATGAGAAAAAATACTATATTTATATGTGTGGTATTTTCTTTCAAAAGAAGCGTAGAACAACTAGAATTTAATTTTTTTTTCTTTCGAGCAAAAATTTTTACAAATTTGCGTTAATTTAGGCCCCTTTTTCTCACGACATACATAACTATAGTTTTAACGGCCGCCAGATGCCTCTCATCATCAATTTAATTACAATGGTATTGTGCATTTTGAGACTTCGGAATGACGACGATTTGAGTTAATCAAGCAATAACAAGAGTACTTTGAAAATTTAGAAAATGCTCAATATCTCACCTTCAATTGAAGTTTAATATTAGTTCATTTAAAACTATTCTCAGAACTTATGATAATTTAATTTATAATATACAAATTTATTATACTAAAAAACAAGATTATCTTTATATTTAATTAATATTTGTCTTTCTCTTAGATGCAAATCTTTTGGTATCAGCTGTCAGCCCTTTATTCATCATCATTGTTAGTTTAATCATCATCATCATTTTTGTGATCATCATTGTCGTGGCAATACATTACAGACGGAAAATGAAGCAACTAAGTTCTGATTTAATTACTGTGTAAGCCTTTACTTCCAATTATAAGATTTATTTTTATAACCTTCATTTGATATTTTAAAATATATTGTGATCAATAAACTTTTTTTGCTTCATGCTTTCACCACTATGGGAACATATATTTCCCACAAAAAGTTTGATTCGTTGAAGGTTTAAATTTAGATCACTACGCCGTTCAAAACTGAAACGTTAATAATTTAGTGCTTAAATGCATGATTGTAATGTTTCTAAAACCGGTTTTATATCTATATGTGCTAACGTTTTATTAATGTGACATTTTTATATATTTTGTATATAATTACAAATTAACAACTTAATTTTAAGGCATTTTCCATTATTCGGCCTCAGGTCATAAATCCCCAAATATTCTTTGTGGTTACAATTGCATACGAGATACAACAAAAATGGAGTTCATAACGCGCCAAACCATGCTTGTTAAAATGAGCCAACAGGCTAATGAAACTACTACACTATTTTAACCATTAAAAGTAGAAAATAGAGCATAAATAAAAATAAAGAGTGAAATATATATATTAATATATATTATTGTACAGAAAGTTTATATTAATATGCTTTTATCGAGCTTTTTCCTAAGCGTAAATCAAAACGGAGAATTTTCTACTATCGCCAAATTAATGTATAGCAACGGGATTTTTTTTTCCTTTATTGGAACATCATGAATTGAAGTCGTGAAATTAGGCATCGATTTTTAGATAAACATTGAATACATATAAAAGTTTGTTTTTCAAAAAAAATATATGTTTTGTGTTTTATTTTTTAAATAATTTAGGGGGAAAAAATGCATATTTTTGAAGTAATTTTTGTTTAAAGTATACGTATATTAGCTGCAACAGTTCACATCAAATTAAACAGAAATATCTGCAGAATGTTTAGGCAAAATTATAATGCTACACACTTCACTTTCAATACTGAACATATTATAATAAACCATAACATATATCAATTACTTAAGAATCCGAGTATATTTACGCGAGTTAGAGGATGGACAGACAGACGGTAGACACAGAGAAAAACCCAATCCATAAACGCTTTTCAACTATGCCAGAAAGTGTTTAAAATTAACTGTTTATATTACTACCAGGTGTGGTAGTTAATAATTCTTTATTTTTTCAAGAGATGGTAATGGAAATAAGGTTTGGCTCACAGTTTAACCCCTTATGTCATTTTGCAGCTGTGACAGTACTTTTCAAAACGCCATTAATGTTTAAGCGATCCCGAGTAAGCGTCATATTTTATCGTGTGATAAACATGTCGAGTTTCAAGCCAAATAATGAACATGTGCGGTACATACTGCTTTTTTTGTCCAAATAAAACAAAAACGCAAGTGAAAACCTTCGTATACTTGTGGAAACTTACGGTGATAATGTCCAAACGCAAGATCAAGGGGATCAACCATCAACATCGACCGCAAGGCAGATTCGCTTTGTAAATAAGACAATGGTGGGGTCACAAGGGCATCTAATACAACGTGCTTCTAAAACCAAGTGAAACAGTTAATTCCGTTCGCTACCGTCAACAAATCATCAATTTGAATCATGTATTGATCGAAAAGCAACCAAAATGGACTACAAGACAGGAAAAAGTGATTTTGCTGCACGACAACGCCCCATCACACACAGCAAAAGCGGTCAGAGACACGGTTTCTACACTTGGCTCGGAACTTTTGCGCCATCCACCGTATTCACTAGACTAGGCCTCTTCTGACTACGACTTGTTTTCACAGATATCTCACGCACTCTCCATTAAACACGTCAACAATTACGGAGATGTCGAAAAATGGCTTGATGACTGGATCATCTCAAAAGATGCACGTTTTTTCTGGGAGGGCATCACAACTTGCCAGAGAGATGAGAAAAATGTGTAGCTAGCGATGGCACATACTTTGAATAAACCATTTTTTTCCTTTCTTCCAAATTATGCGCACTTTTTTTTATGGAAAATTTCAGAATTATTAACCGCTACGCCTGGTAAAAATCTTATTCTTAATTTTATGAAATGCGTCTTTAGGATCGTCTGTTAAAAAAAAAAATCGAGTCAATTGGAAGATATATGTTAGAAGATTTATCATGTTGATGATCATTCTGATACATTGACAAATCACAAACTGAGAAAAATGAATCTAAAGATTGCAACTCTGAATCATTTAGAGGGAAAGGGATGAAGTAAAAAGCCTTTTTCGCATATTTGTAGTTCTCTTACCTTTACAAAAATTCATCCGAACATACTGCAACTGTCTAAACTTCTTTTAAGCAAAAAGTTAGAAAATTCATATTTTGGCCTTTTTGCCTTTAATTAGTCAAAATTAATGTAGCTTTAGATCTGTGTGTTTGATGTATATGCTTCGGAACCAACATTTTTTTTTTTTTTTTTTTGTAAACACACTGTAATTTTATTTATTGTATACATTACGAATTGCTGAGTACTAAATAATACTTATATTTAAATAATTTTATTGATATATTTCATTTAACAGGTATCAAACTGAAAACAGAGATGCATTAGGTGAGATTTTACTGTCATTTATTTTTAATGGTATGTACAAATTTATTTAACTTCTAACGCATTGGTGGATTTCATACTTCCAAAAATATAAGCGTAATTTGTGAAGTTCCTTTAAAATTTTTGATACTGCACAGTAGAAAAAAAAAGAGAGAAATATTTCCTCATCTAGCAGTAAGATTTACGAAAATATAATATGTAACCTCTTAGGAACTACCCATAATTCCGAAAAGCTTTCCTTTAACTTCAGAACTCTACGAAATTTAAAGAAGCATATCTGAACAGGGTTCGTTGGTATATCAATGGATATATATTGTGATATATAGCGTGATATATATCCGATATTTATTTTCAAAATATCGTGTTTTTGATATTTTCGATATTTTCATATTTGACATTTATTTTCAAAATATCATTGTTTAATATTTTCTTTGAAAACAGGTGCAAATGAATTTTTCAACTGTTATAGATTGTGTCATTCTGTGGATAAAATAGTTTTGCCTCTGGCTGTGACTTTTTTAGCCCCACCCCAATAATAATTAAACAAAAACATAAATTGAAGAACAAATTAAAAAAACAAAATTTATTTCCTACATTGTTTAAGCCCGAGAAGGGACATATGTTAAATTATTTCATTTAATTAGTTCTACATTTAATGTTAAATTTTTGTAACAAATTAGTTAAGCCAATTGAAGATTAAAAAATAAAAATAAAATTCATACAATATGATACTTAAAACACCCTAAAAAATAGATTCCGTTCAAATGAAATTGAAATAAATCTTAGACTTCTTCCATTTTTAATTGAAAATATTTGTATTGCAGATTTTGTATTATATTTATGCAATTGTGCATAAAATGATAAGATGCATGCAAAATACAAAACTTAAAAAAAAGGTCTAAGATTTATTTCGATTTCATTTGAACGGAATCTATTTTTTTAGGGTGTTTTAAGTATCATATTGTCTGAATTTTATTTTTATTTTTTAATCTTCAATTGGCTTAACTAATTTGTTACAAAAATTTAACATTAAATGTAGAACTAATTGAATGAAATAATTTAATATATGTCCCTTCTCGGGCTTAAACAATGTAGGAAATAAATTTTGTTTTTTTAATTTGTTCTTCAAATTATGTTTTTGTTTAATATGTCAAGTTTTTTAATAACTACAGCACTCAGACGAACGCATTTCAAAATTAATAGAGAGTATCATCATCAGGCTTTGATGTATGCGGTACTGCATCACAATGTGGGATGCAGTTTATCAATGTGTAATTCAAAATATTTCACCGCTCTAGTAATGCAGGTTGCGGTAATTTGGACAAAAACTTCCAATCTGAATGTAAAAAACCTATAATCAAAACATAAAAAATTAACTTAACTTAAATTTAGATACCCTATTTCCCGCACAGGAACGCTATGAATGTAAATGTAAATTGGGTTGAATCCTTACTGCTAATATTTAACAATATTATAGCTGTGACACAGTAAAAAATAAAAAATAAAAGTTTTACTTAAATTTTTAAACCTTATTCTCTCCCAAGGGGTGATGCAAACACAACAGAAAATTATTACCTAAGTTTAACTTGGGGTATAAATAGTTCTCATCTCGGGAAAAAAATACATTTTAAAATTTAAGTTATGTAATTCCCCACTAAGTTCGCTACCTGCGTAAAAATAGCTATCCATTAGAAACTTTTTACTAAAATATAAACTTGACCGAAGCAAAAACTTATTCTGAAAATATCCTTTTTATTTCCACTATGACGCAATATTCACCTTTTTAATTTTTGAAAAAAAAAAAAAAAACTTCCTCAATTTAATATTTCACGTGAAAATCTTTCAACTAGGACCCTATTCTCCCTTTCGGTTCGAGACTATAAAAGCCGCCATTTTACCAATTGTGACGTCATAGGAATATTGTTCATTGTACTTACCCATGCAGACGATTACAGAAAATTTTCGTTTACAGTTAAAAGAATATAAATCGTTTAGCATTTGTTTCCAGCTCCATAAAGAAATGGACCTTTCGTTTTCTTCCTTTAAATTTAAATTCTTTCTTTCGGTTCGAGACTATAAAATTCGCCATTTTACCAATTGTGACGTCACAGGAATACTGTCCAACGGCTTTTGAAATTTTTGCGACAATGAAGTAAAAATGTTACATTTTCTATGAAAAATGTCCATTGATTTTCAATGAAAAAAGCGAAAATTGGAATTATTAAGAAAAATATTTGAATAATATACAAAAAAATTGGCCCTTGTTTCTCTCTGGATTATAATTCCCCCATATGCAAAGGTATTTTGCCATTCGTTTCGACCCTAACGTCAGGCAAGCGTTTTTAAACTTTAAATTTGTAATATTATTAGAATTAGTAAAGAATAAAAAATGAGTGGCATCAGGGACAAAAAGGTGGGAAGAAAAAATGAAAAAGTTACCATCTCCATAGGCTTTTCTATGTTAAATTAACATTGAGAAGTGAGACTGGAAATAAATAAGTATTGCGCTGCCGCGCAATACTTAAATAATAATAAAAAAATCCGAGACTTAACTTTTGAGGCTGGATTTTTAACTGCAGAACCAATGATCAAGTGGGAGAATATTAACTTAAAACAGCCATTGAATGATAAATTGTCTAATTTAGATAGTCAGTTATTTACACATTCATTAAAATGAATCTTTTCTTGTCTGGTTGTTGTTCAGTTTAAACTGAACAACAGGTTAGGGAATGAAAAAACCGACAAGCTTACATTTAAGTTCCAAAATTTTCAATAAAAAAAAAAATATATTTTGTATTTAAAATAAAATTTTGTTGTATAAAACATATTTTTTTCTTGATACTTGATCTTCTAGTTTTTTTTTTTCTTTGATGGATATAAAAAGCAAATTGTTTCTGCTTTCCAATAGTTGATCTTCAATTTTTTTTATGTAGGTGAAAAAAGAAAGAAAAAAGACATTTAGAATAGTGTTTATTAAATTTTTATGTTGTATGCGATATGTTTTAGTTTCTAATTTATACTAAGTCTGAAAATATTTAAAACTAACAGTAAGTTGAATAGTTTTAAAATATCGGATAGATATAAAAAATATCGAATATTTTTTACATTTTCGAAAATATCACGATATTTACGAAACCTGTATCTGAAACAAAAGCCTATTTTGCTTACCCGTAATTTTCGGAAACGCGTTACGAATAGTCCAAGAGCCGGCAGTACAAAAACCTATGTTATCAAGCACAAGAAAAAAAAACCTTCATTTTATGGAAGAGTAGAAGTAGGGGAATCTAATGATCCATGTCCTGCCGGAAGTGAAGTGGTGCATAAGCCAAAAATCAATAGCAACAGTGGTTGACTCGTAGGTTTATCATTGTGTTTTCCTGCTCTCAGTCCTCCATGTTTTCATGCCTTTGTTTGTAGGACAAACACAATGATAAACCTAAGAGTCAACCACTAGTGGTATTAATTTTTGGCTTATGCACCACTACACTTCCGGCAAACATGGATCATTAGTTTCCTCTACTTCTACTCTTCCATAAAATAAAGGTTTTTTTCATGTGCTTGATAACATAGGTTTTTGTGCTGTCGGCTCTTGGACTAGAAGTCGTTTTTACAGTATAATTAGTCTTCTCAACCCTTTTTCAACATGAAATATGAGTTTTTCGGATGCTATCATAGCCCAGTGGTTAGGGGGTTGAATTCGGAATTAATTAAAGGAAAGCTGGAAATTGTTTTAATCCCTTCAGTTTAGGTCTAGAATGAATATGCTATGTTTTCCCCCTCGTACTAGGTGAGCGTTAGGAAATATGTACACATTTATAAGCAAAAAACACGTTTTTTTACATGCCATAGCAGTATCTCCAAACAGCTAACTTTGTCAAAAACATTGTCAATACAAATGTTGTAGAGCTTAAAATTCTGAGTAAAATGAGTACCTACATTTAATATTTTTGTTGAACATTAAGGTCACAATTTCACTTTAAAATTTTAGACCCGTGGTCAGGGGGTTGAACTCTGAATTAATTAGGAGGAAACTGGAAATTGTTTTAATCCCTTCAGTTTTGATCTAAAATGAACGTAATATATTTTTTTCTCGTATTTGGGTGAATGTTAGAAAATATGTACATATTTATTTTCGAAAAACACGTTTTTTTAGTTTCCTTAACAATATCTCAAAACAGCTAACTCTACAAAAACATTGTCAATACAAATGTTGCAGAGCTTAAAATTCTGAATAAAATGAGTACCATCATTAATATTTTTGTTCAACATTAAGGTCGCAATTCTATTTCAAAAATTTTCAAATCAAGAGCTTGAAGCCAGGAGAAACCAAGTTAACAAAACAATATCTCAAAACTGCGGCCTTAATATTGAGCAAAAATATTAAGTGTAGGTACTCATTTTTCTCAGAATTTTAGGCTCCAACTTTTCTAGTGACAATGCTTTTGATTGAGTTAGCTGTTTTGAGATATTCTTAACTTGGTCTCTCCTGGCTTCAGGCTCTTGATTAGCGATTAAGGTAAAATTTTGAAATAGAATTTCGACCTTTATGTTGAACAAAAATATTAATGATGGTACTCATTTTATTCAGAATTTTAAGCTCTACAACATTTGTATTGACAATGTTTTTTATAGAGTTAGCTGTTTTGAGATATTGTTAAGGTAATTAAAAAAAAACGTGTTTTTCGAAAATAAATATGTACTTTTTTTCTAACATTCATCCAAGTACGAGGAAGAAAGCATAGTACGTTCATTTTAGACCTAAACTGAAGGGATTAAAACAATTTCCAGTTTTCTCCTAATTAATTCTGAGTTCAACCCCCTGACCACGGGTCTAAAAACTTTAAAGTGGAATTGTGACCTTAATGTTCAACAAATATATTAAGTGTAGGTGCTCATTTTACTCAGAATTTTAAGCTCTACAACATTTGTATTGACAATGTTTTTGACAAAAGTTAGCTGTTTGGAGATACTGCTATGGTATGTAAAAAAACGTGTTTATTGACTATAAATCTATACATATTTCCTAACGCTCACTTAGTACGAGGGGGAAAACATAGCATATTCATTCTAGACTTAAACTTAAGGGATTAAAACAGTTTCCAGCTTTCCCCTAATTAATTCCGAATTCGACCTTTTTTGCTCCCCTACCCCTGGGCTATCAGTTCTCAAGTAAATATTTTTATATTGTTCAACATGCAAATATGCTCAGTTAACCGCGTAAAAGGAACATTATTTGGTTATTGTTGCATTTATAAATTCTGTTACGCGGCTGAAAACGTTTACTTGATAATTGGTAGCATCAGAAAACCTGATATTTCGTGTTGATACAGGGTTGAGAAAACTGATTAATAAACTGTAAAAACGGCTTCGTTACGTTTCCGAAACTTAGACCAATGTCAGACGGGCGTCTTTTTTGCTGCTTTTTTGCTTAAGTATTATCTTTCAGAAATGCTTCTTTAACCCTTTGTGTACTGAATTATGAATTCATGAAAATTTTATCTTCAAAGCATTTTTCGTGAATTTTTTAAACTACATTAGAAGATTTACATAATCATTTAATAAATTTCAGAAGGATTTTAGAAAGATTGAAGGATTTAGAAGGATTAATTAAATTTGAATTTATAAGGATTTTGTGCAATATTTATAACCCCACCCAAATCTTATTTTAAATATTTTTCTTTGTATTTTCTAGAATTAGGAAATGTACAAATATAATGTTCTTACAATAGAAATATAGAAATATTTGGAATTGAAAAATCCCCCCCCCCCCCCCCCCAACGCCAAGAAAGCTGAAAAGATGCAAAGGCAAAAGAAATCATCCTTTTAAAAATATTTTTGTTTTATGTAACCAATAATGCTTTTGGAACAAGATAAAGTAATGCATCTATAACTCATTCTAAACAGTGTTACTACTAATCGATGTATTAAATGAATTTTATAACAAGCTATTTTAATGGTACTTATAAGTACCGTCGGTAGATAAAGGGTTAAATCGATTGGTTTTTGAGATTTCTGATGGTAACAGAATGAATTTTTTCCGAAATCGTGTTCGGAATTCGGTATAGGTTATATTATATTTTCCTAAACCTTCTTGCTAGATCAAGAAATATATCTCAGGTTTTTTTTCATCATGTATGATAAAAACAAAAATCACCTAAACAGATATTATTCAAAACATACTGTAACACTTTTCACTCGTTTATAGGGTGAGATCCGAGAACGTATCGCTAACATTATTTCTGAATTAATCTTTGACTTCCAATATTTCAAAAAGAAATTTTTATAGTATATTTCTGGAACATTTCGAATAGAAATCTATGACAAAATATTTTATTTAGGAATAGTGATAGCCAAAATGTGGTAGTTTTATATATTTTTAAATATAATCGTGAAAGAGTGCAAAGGGTCAACATTTATATTGAGCTGTCGGGAAAGTCCTGACGTATTGCTGCTAACTTTTATGCTGTTTTCTTACCGCTGTTTCCGAATGGTAAACACCTTATTTAATCGTAGAATACCTGCGAAGATCACTATTCGGAAATAGTGGTAACAAAACAGCATAAAAATTGGCAACTATGTGTCATGGCTTTCCTCATAACTCAATAAAATGTGGAAGTAACCGTTCAAGATTTTAAAAGATCGGTATTCTGTTGCATTGTTTTTTTACATAGCTGCCAACTTACTTTCTTTTTTTATTTTTCTCCTTATCAGATTTTTGGTTTCTTACAAACTAATCAGGCATCAATGCAGACGTTTCTGTTCCTGGTTCTTTCTGTTATTTACTTAATTTCATTTTAAAATAAAATTAGGTCAAAATATGTTTATTTGATTAGAAAAAAAACTGCAAGGTTGGCAGCTATGTTTTTAGTTTGATAATATGTGATTGTCTAAAACTCTATGCGGCCAAAAGTTGGACGTTTCGTCGAATATTTATAGATATTCTTGACGAAATGTTATTGAACTTCGGGGATATAAAGGATATGTTTCAACTCACGTTTTTCAGTGAAGATTTAGTCACGAAGGCAATTGGCGGACCAACAAACAACAAACTGAATAAAAAAACATAATATCTGCGGTCACACCGCCTCATAATAATCTCGAAATGATCTGTAGCTGTAACAAATGATTTCATAAACCCTTATACAACGTTTGTATTCACTTGTGTAAGAATAACAGGTGAACAGGTGATGTTTTGATGGGATTCCTAGTTGCAGTGCAACTTAACTCCCTGTTGATGAGTAATTGTGTAACACATCTTAGAGGGGCCATAAAAAAAATAGTCTCACCGTAGTACATGTGAGCAGGTGATGCTTTGATGGGCATATGTTGATATAAACGTTTCTTATAAAAATTCCGCATATTTATTGTTTATAACATAGAGGGTTTACAATCAAATTTCACGGCGCTCTCAGAAAACAAATGCAAGAGAAACACTATACTCCAATTAGAAATTATTGTTTTGCATATTTGATAAGATATGAGCATTTATAAAAAATAATTTTTTAACTACGTGTGCGCAAATGATAGCACATTTTGTTTCCTCATTTCATTTGATTTAATAGTCAAATACATAGTGTAAGTTATATTAAAGGTCAGTCAAATATCGTGAAAAATGGGAGCTTTCAGTTACTTTCTAAAAATAATTGCACCACGGATTTTCCACAATTTGTCGTTTTTCTTCATAAATCACAAGATAATTACACTAATTTACATAAAAGTTACTAATGCTCCATCCAAATACACGTACATATTTGCATATTTATAAATGCAGAAACATGCCTCACATGAATTGGATTAAATTGCATTTCATAAATTATAATACACGTACGTGATAAATTGCAGTGTATGGACAATCCTTTATCGTCAAGTTAGTTTTAGAAAATAACGAAAATGCGGTTCATTTCATCGCTTGTATCTTACTAAATTTTCATATTTGACTGATAAAAACCTATGTATATGGCAGTACATTTCATCATACCCATCTAGAGGAGTGGAATGGTGGGGTGACCCGTAGAGGGAGCCCCCAAGAGTCTAACAACATCAAAATTAAAATAATTTTATATTAGTAATTTCATTAATTTAATTATCATTTGAATTGAAAGTTAATCGCCAGTCGTTGCCTTACTAAATATACAAATTTCGGTTAGTATCCGATAGTTAAAAGCAATAAATGCTTTTAGTTATAAAATAAATAATTTTAGTTGGATACTAAATGAAATTATTTATTTTATAATAGTTAAAAACAATAAATAACTTAATTCTGAAAATATTTTTTACAGTTGTCAATATTTATTTTAAAAAGTTTTATCGCTGTTTATTAAAGATCCTCCTGAATTCTGAATGTATATTTTTTTGATTTGAAGTGGTCAAGGGTACGAATTTTTGCTCTTTTTTTTATTTATAAACTAGGGGGCTCGGCCCCCTACGAGCTACGCTCGCCAACCCCCGCCCAGACACCGTAGACTCTAAATGCACGCTAATTTGATCGGCTTTAAGAAGATTTCGAAAGATTGAATTATAATGTAAAAAGCAGTGGCGATCTCCCTATAAACGAATTTCTATTCATTTGTCTTTGATTGGGGAATTTTAACGCCAAATCCGCTGCGGTACTGCTTGATTATCTCGTCGACCAATTTCGCCAAATTATATAAATCGCCAAACCACTCGCCAAATTATACAAATTGACATAATTTTTTATTTTAAATAACAATAGAACAAATAAATTCGTACAACATTAATAAAAATACAAATAAAACGTCGAATAAAAATAACTTGATGACGTAGATACGTGTAACATCATTTCAAAATAAGCTAATATAAAAGGAATTAAGTAAACAGAGTCTTTGTCTCCTGGTATTTTTTAACAAAGCGAAAAGAAAGTTCTTTTAAATGAGACATTTTAAATTAATCGTTTTTAATCTAACGTAATTTTTACCAAGCTATTTTTTCTCTTTTAAATATTCACGTGAAGATACTTTTGTTAGAAATGAAATATTATTTGCGCTCTCCTAACAAAAATAGTTGAAAAGATCCTCTCAAAATATTAAATAAATGTCTAGCGCAATTTCTAAACTTTTTTGCAATATTATTTTGTGTTCATTTTATGTAATAACTATAATGTGACGTAAATATGACGTAATTTCTCCTACGACTTCTAACGCATGTTAATGAACTTATTATTTTACAATATCCTTTCTCTTTTAAAATTCACGTGTGTACTTTTTGTGACATAATGTTTAATAAATTCCTGCTTTTTATACGTAATTATTTAATTTTAATTTGAAAGTTTTTTTCCTGTTTATAATAGTCACGTGTAAATAAATTTTTAATTTGAAGCAAATATTATTGCTTGCGCTTTTTATACAGTTGGCAACAGTTTAAATTAGTACAATTTTCTGAAATCTGTAAAAAATATCTCTAGAAATGCTGAAAATTTGAATTTAAAATAGAAATAATACCTGAAAAAATGAGTCAAAATAAAAAAATTAATGCAATCTGCACTCCGGCAAATTCTAACGCATAAAATGATCTAAAAATGATTACACTGCCATGTATAGTTTTTGCTGCTATAAAACTTTTTTAGTGGAACGATTTTGTCCAACTTTAGCATTAAATATCTCTTAAAATAATTCTTCGATTTGAAAACTGTCTGCATCAGCATGTTTATCAAGCATTTCTGTATAAAACCACCGATTTTCATATTTTTGTATGCATTATTTTTCTTAATATTAACGAAGAAAGACCTCCGGTCACAAAAAATTCAAAACCGGCGGCGGCGGCGGCGGTGACAGCGGTAGTTACTTTTTTTTAGAATAGAGAGATATTAATATTTTTCTTTCCTTGAAATGTATATACTTTTTATATTTCGTTTCATATGTAAATTCTTTTATAAAACTGTAAAGAATTTGAATAAGAATTTGAACAATGAAAGAGTTTTGTATTCTTTTTACCCGACTAAAAAGAAGGGCTATGTGTTTCACGCGTATCTGGGTATGTGGATTTCTTTATACCCTCGAAACATCCCAAAGGCTGGATGGATTTTAATGAATGAGGTCTCTATCAATTCGTCTTAACTGCCCGATGGTTATAGGCTAGGTTTTGTTTTTATAAATTCAAAATGGCGGTAGAAACGGGAAAAAAATTACACGCATTCTATTGAATGGCATATCATTGGATATGTCTTTCAAAATGAAGACGATGTTTCATTGACTATTTTACAGTCAGAAGCTCCGTTAAAATATTATACAACCTGGAAGTTGTGTAGGTAGGATCTCTAGCTTTACTGCAACTCTAACCATCATAGACATCTATAGACCTCATCAAAACAGTGTTTATAGATAGGAACTAACAATTAAACACAACTTAAAAGTCATCAATACAAGTAAATAAAAAAAAATAGGTAAGTAATATAAACAATAATATAAAAAAATATTTTAAGTCGATTCCTACTTAGGTCAATAAGAGAATTTTTTTCTCCCATTCTTCTTTCCTCTTGAGTAGCGCTTAAAATGCCATGATCAAGAAGAGGGCTTTCTCGGTCTTAAAATACCTTGATCAAGAAGAGGGCTCTCTCGATTATTGAAAATTAAATAATTTAATTTAATTAATGAATTAATATTTGAAAAAACTGGATTAACATCAAGTGTCATCCACTACAAGTTTAAAAATTTTTATTTGAGCTTGATTGGATGAATAATAAGTATTTTATTAACGATTGGAAATTGTAACAAGCTATATATAGCGAGAGTGTGAGCTAATAGTAGGAATTGAAAAAAAAAATAGTTTCACATTGATGAGAAATAATTAATTAGTTCGCTTTTACACAGTCGGGTTTTTTTATTTTTTAAATTTAATTGTTTATTGCATATAGTTTTTCGTTTTTGAATACACAAAAAGAATAAATATCAAGTTTTCTTAGGAATTTACAAAAAACATTTATTTTTTGAGTATTTTTTACAATGAGAGTCATATTTTTTTTCCCTCAAAATTTAAAGTCTGAATACAGTTTGTAGAATATATAACTGAAACACATTATACAGGCATGAAAGAGTTCCTCCTAAAGGAGGAATTCCACCTTTTTTAAAGCAATTTTGGACATTCTCTGGATTGATTAAAAAATGCAAAGAAAATTTTGGAAGGTTACTTGGGAGGATGGGGGGGGGGGATGCCTGGAAAATGCAATAATCAGACATTTTGTCTGCTCAAATCCTTGGAGTTTATTTTTGAATTGCTGTGCAAAAGAGCCTATTAAATCAAAGGTGAGCTTATCTCTATAATAATAGCCTAAGTCATGGGACTGTCATCAATAGTTCCGGGCTGACAGCTTCACTTTTTATATGCCAGGTGACCATTTTTTAAATTTTTTTTATTTTTCGCGTGGTAAATTAAAACAATCCTTTGATATTGAAATTAAAAATCATGGTTTTTGGTATTATTTATTATTTTTCTTTTCTTTTTCTTAAAAAAGGGAAAGAAAAAGTGAAAGTCATGAATTTCAAATTAAAATTATGTATTTTAAATAAAATGAGTGAAATTATTATATTTTAGATGAATTTAATGAAATATGAAAAGATGCGATTGGAAAGACAATGTTTGATGATTTATCACTTGCGCCTGGCTAGCATAAAAAGGTACTACTTAGTTATACCGTCGACCCATTACGCCAAATTATATAAATCGCCAAACCACTCGCCAAATTATACAAATTGACGTAATTTTTATTTTAAATAGCGAAAGAACAAATAAATTAGTATAACATTAATAAAAATACAAATAAAACATCGAAATAAAAATAACTGGATGACGTAAACACGTGTAACTTGCTTAAAAACAAGCGAATATGACATTTACGATCAACCATTATTGATATTTAATCTTATAGTTTGGCGATATATTTTTGGTCGACGGGATAACCAAGTAGTACCTATAAAAATACGGAGTTCTTGATTTCTCTACTAGGAACTTCTGATTTGGCGAAATATTGAGAAAGTAAATTAAATTTTTGATAAAAGTAACATGGTACAATGCTTAGCACACATCTAACGGAGACCAAACTGGTCGCCAAGGGCGGCTAGTATTATATAATCATCTCAAAGTCATGTAAATGAGGTGTTCAAAGTGTCTTTCCAGAATGAGTTTTTTTAGACTTTAAAAAATTAAAACTGAAAGGAAGTTTTCATAAGGTTCTTTTGGGAATAGAGTATTTTGTCCTATTTATACAACACTTTTGGCTAATTTCAGTGATGCATTTTTGGAGATGAATTTCTGAAGCAAAAATCAATTTAGCATGGTGATTGGTTTCTTTTGTAAAAACGGGAAAAATTTTAACAACCAAACCATTCATAATAATATTTGTTTTGAAAAATTAACCAATGTATAATACTTCACAAAAATTGATCAAATATATTTGGATTTACAACCTTTAGCATTTCTAATATTTTCTAAGTTAGAAAAATAAAATAGAAATCATGCGTACACTTATATTTAATTTTATTGTATAAATATTGGTTAAAATGACTTAATTATAAGATTTTGGCGCCGTTGTATAGATGGAAAAAATTTCCACCTTTTTCCTCATTTCCCACTTTCATGCCTGATTATAAAACGCGTTGTCAATTTTAATGCGGCCAAAAAAGAAATTTCATATATAAAAAAGATAATTTCATTTAAATTCTAGAAGAAGATACGACAGTCACAAACAATATAAAATAAAAGGCGTTATATCTTTTGATCTTATTTATCGCATTTACGTGTTTTTTTTTTTTTTTTTTTTTTTTTTTTTTTTTTTTTTTTTTTTTTTTTAGAATTTTGTATCTCAGAACACTTCAAATCTTATCCTTTTAAACCTAAGAAGAGGAAGCTGTTTTATAAACTAAATATTTCTAATCTGAAGACCATGACTGAGTCGGGGCACCTGGCCCACTACAGATCAGGCGGGTTCAGCCCGAAACCGAGGTCATGCCCGACGCAGGCTTGGGCTTGAATTTTATAAACCAGTCTTCGGGCTCGTGATGAAAAATTGTAAAACTTTTATTTACTCACAAATTCGGAAATAAAAGGGAGAGAACAAAAAATGTGCTGTTTGCGTAACAAGAATGTAGTCTAAGCTCCCAGTGCTTTACATTCCTTTCAAAATCAGTCTAAAAGGGAATTACATTGTTATTGATGAGATATAAAGAATATTAGTCTTTCTGATTTTGAAACCTTTGCACGGTCAGCGTTAATAACATAAGGAAGCCGTGGGATATCCCCTCCTCATTGTTTGTTTGATGTCTAAGTTCCAGAATTAAAGGAAAACAGAGCTGTCTTTCAGCCATACTTGAACAATGATATTTCCAGATAATAAGAAGTGAATTTTGCAGATTTCTGCCAGTGGTTTGGTATGTGTAGCAAATTTTATATTTGCAAAAAATTGTTCAAGAACATCAAAATCACGAAGCATTGTCATGAGGGAGTATTTAGGATTAATACTTTTTTATGTAAAGAGATATTTGTAGACGAGAAAATAATCTTGAAACAATTTTAAAATATTAACAATTTTCTACTGCGTACTTTCAGTATAAATCTCGGGCTCTGTAGACACAAAATGTTTCGGATTCTAAAAAAAGATCCCGAACGCATCTCTATTAGCTCACCCATAAAATCGATGATGGTGTGGCATATTCTCTATCATTTTATAGATTTTGTTTAGATTCTAATTTAATGCGTGTTTAATTATTCAAGTTGCATTTTTTTACAGGTACTCCTCATTTCAACAATCCAATTTATACCAACACGCCATGGTTAGAAGATACTCAAAATAATATGATTCAGCACTTTAACAACAACTTAAAAGAAGAAAATACCGAAGATAAAGACATCTTTTCGTCAAAAGAGGCTGACACTGACTATATGAGCGAGTTAGGTATATATTTTGTTTTATTTTCACCAAGAAATGATTTACCGCATCGCAGGGAAAATATTCACTTTCATAATAAAATGTTGGACAGTTATGAATTTTATATATGGGAACGTCCACGGCAGAAAAAAAAATTTGCTGAAAATTTTTTTTAACGGAAATATAAGTGTGATACATTAAATTAAAGGTAAAGAGTTGAAGTATATGAATTTGTAAGTTTTAATTTCATAAGAGCAAGTGTTTACTGAAAATGAGCTGGATACTAACAGTATAAAACTACATTTACATTTGAGCTTAAAATACAACTTATTGAAATGTATGATTTTTTTACTTTTTAGAATTCAATAAAATTGCTATGCGTTCAAATCAACAAACTATTATCATATCTTTAAGATCCACATAGATAAAACCATTTAGATAGTGTCTTTAATATATTTTTGGCTGTATTTAAACGTTAATACTTAAATGTCACAAAAGAGTAACGGAAAACATACAAAAGTTTTAATAAATAAAAAACTACTTAAAATTTTTACCCAAAACTTCTAATTCTCTGATTTCGAGATATAAGACATATTTTACATTAAATATTTTGTTTATGCTATGCATGGAATAGGCTGTGGGGAGATGTCACAAGAATAACAAACGTCTGTGTCACAAGAGTAACACATAATACTTTTGTGGATAGTTTGATATAAAACTGCGTTACAACCAAAACAAACAGAATGCTTAAAATTTAGTTGTTTTTTCTCTGTTATTAGGGCAGTTCTTGAAATAGTTTTAGCTATAACTAAGGTTATTTTGTAAATTTTAAGGAAGATAAATTATCTTTATTAGTGTTTTTTTTAATGGGTGGTTTTATTTTTATTCATTTTTGGTATTACTTAAGATTATAAACTAATCATGACAAGTGATTAAAGATATAATAAAACAAATCAACTCGTGTCATTTTTGTGTGCTTTCTTTTGGTTTGAAGCACATGGCCTTTGATTAGATATTTTATAGTCTTTGTAAATCTTCGTTTACTAAACTCTGCTGTATAACCTACAGAGGTTTTTACAGTAGATCTTATGGAAAGTATTCTGATAGTATATTTTAAATCCAAGATTTTAATACACGCTTCTTATATACGACATTGTTTTAAAGAGCAGGAAAAATTCTGCTAAGCGCCAAAAATTGTAGAGAAAAAATAAGAATGAAATTGAATATGTTGTTGTGAGAAAGAAACAGAACAAAATATATTACGATAAGGTGAAGAAAAGTCTTAGAACCAGCAAAAACTCCAGCAAGAAATGGAAATATTAAGAAAAGGAAAAAGTAGAGAACCTCAGATACTGTAACGGAAAAAATCTAACTCCACAGCTTTGGAGAATTTTATGTCGATGAAGATTTAAGAAGAGATCATTCTTTAGCTTGATTGATCAAACGTTGATAAACGTTTTGAAAAAATTAACAGTTAAAGAAACCTTTCTGATTGTTTAAAATTTTTCGAAAGCAATTAAATCCATTTCTGTGGCACACATTCATTGAAACTTGTACAAGGGATTACTTTCGTAATGCAAAAAGAAAAAAAAACATTTCTCAAAGAATAGTTATGCCAGTGGATTTTCTGGAAACTGATTTATTTTCATGCCAAGACGAAATTTTGGTATGAAACACTACATTACTGGTCAAATCCACAAGCGACTGTATTTTAAGCTTTTTATTTAGTATGATCCCAATAAAGTAAAATCTTATGCTATTATTTTAGACAATGTAACTCATAATCAATTTTTTGTAAATGCTTCCGTATGTAAAATTTACACATTGCATCTTTAAGGGAATTTGTATTTTCCTAAAATGTACATGTTTTACTTTTTTATATGATGGTTGTGCTTTCCAAATAAAAAAATATATATAACTATGCAAATATGCCTGAAATGAATCAGACTCCTTTCTAAATTAATTTAAATGGGCATATTTTTTTTTTCAAATACTCCTGGTATAGATTCTGTAGATTTATTTCGTGTTGTTGTATAATGAGATATATGGAATGAAGTGCGTGCTAAAAAAGCAATTCTAAGATATACTGCTTATTTTGTCAAAAGAAATAAAACAATAAAATTCCATTACTTTTCGAAAAAATATCAACAGCGAAGGGCATTCAACAAATACAATTTGTTAAAACTATGAAAAATACACTATCTACTACAAACCTTACACTAACATGATTTGTACAAAGAATTTGTATTTTATTAAGTAAATCATGATACAAGAGAAGTTGCAAATGATATTATTGATAATAAAGACAATGACTTAGCCTGTTAAGTAGCAGAAAAAGAGATTGCTATGTGGTTATAGTGTTTGTTAATTTTAGAATATTTTATACATTATTTTATGTTATTTTAAAATGAAACCATCCTTAACAGTTGTTCTCTATGGAAAATAATTTTTTAAACTTATTTTAATTATTTTATTTAGTATTTAAACCGATTTTTTGCTAAAATTACATTATGGACAAAATGTCACAAGAGTAACGTCACAAGAGTAACACCTAGCATTTTGCAAAATCAAATGTAACTAATTCATGCTTTATCAGAGGAGTTCAATGATTAATGCTTTTTAAAAAGATATAATTACTCTGCTATATTCTGTAAATTTTATTTCTATAGTCACATATAATTCACAGGATTTCTGCGTCAAACACAATTTTTAAAAATTGCATTTTTTGTGGTCACAAGAGTAACAAAATTTTAATTTATTATCAAGGCAAGTAAAATGCTTTTTGTTACAAACTGCATATGGTTTATGAAAGTAGAGTACATGTATTTTTAAGTAGTTGCACCAAATTTATCCTAAATATATTTTGTAATAAAAGAATTGGAATTATATATGAACATTTGCTCTGATGGTCACAAGAGTAACACTGGACGTTCCCATATTCACGAATACAGTAGGGAGAAAAATAATGGCAGCCTTGCAAATAAACAAAACTTGGTTAGGAAAACATTCATAGCAAATTTTACATCATTTTGTTCAAAAAACGCTACTTTACAAAATTACATATTTATTAAATTATGTATATCTAGGGGTCTCTGGCACCTGCGAGCTATACGCGCCAGCCCGCGCTCAGACTTCGCAGCCTCTAAAAACATTGTAATGTATCCTGCTTTAAAAAGACTAACCCGGTTACTGATAATTGAATGATGTTATCACGAACGGAGGGTGACTATCTTCTGTAATCGGGTTGCCATGCTTTTCCGTTTGAATGAGGCATTTTTCGGTTACCATAGCTTAATCCACCGCTGTCGCGGTAGCTGACGGCTGTTTTTGGTTATTCTTCCCTTGAGTTCGAGGTTAAAAAACTCAGTCTGCTTTGGAATAACATTCAGAACCATGGTATTGAAAAGCACTGTGTTTTGACTTTATGTTTACGTTTTATGTTTTGAACCAGTTTTAGGTAGTTTCAGAAACAGGTATAGCTTATGCATAAATTTTTTTTATATATTTTAATGCACCCTGATGCATAGTTTCATGTTATTTTTTAAATGTATTTTTTTATTAATATGTATATGAGAATTTTCTAAAATGTATTTATCGAATTCGTACGTAATTATGCTACAACAAGTGATGTAATACATAAACAAATTTCCCAGCTGCGTTACTTTTACACCATGTAATTTCCAATGTGACGTCACATGAATATTGCCCATATGAAAATCGTCTTAAATGTATCGTTTTAATACATGACGTAATTTTCACTTTAAATGCATTTCGCGTGTAATAATTTAATTATTTTAAAGTTATTTTTCTCTTTTAAGATTCACGTCTAAATATATTCAATTTAAAAATGTTTGGAAATACAGGGTGTTTATAAAGTCCCGGACCCATTTTGATGTTTAATAACTCATAAAATAATGAAGATATAAACAAACTTATGGCATTTATTGATGGAATAACTCATATATTTTCCTTTTCAGGTTTGAATATCTTTGCTTTTGTAAATATCGTCTGCGCGTGTGGTTAATTTCAGATAATTTCATTTTCCAGTCTTTCTAAATATCATCTGCTTATTAATTGCATTTTTCTCTCTTTTGTTTTTGGCAACTATTGCAATGTTATGTTTACTTTTGATGTGTTTGTTCTACGTTACTTTTGTTTTTTGTATGTGATGTTTTATTCGAGCGGATATTAAGGAGAATGCATACACCACAAGAGAAAGAACAGATTTTATGGTGGTTCATAGAAACAAAATCGATAGTGCAAGCATAGAGAAATTGCAGAAGAATTTACCAAAAAGATCCTCCATCCAAAAGCAGCATCTTGCGGTGGAAAAAGAATTTTCTAGAAACTGGAAGTATCGCAGATAAGAAACGTTCCGGACGTCCCTGCACAAGTGATTTTCATGTTGAGCGTGTCAGAGAGACATTTTTACACAATCCTAGAAGATCTGTGAGATCAGCGGCAAGAGAATTGGATATGCCAATTTCGACGGTGTACAAGGTTATTAAGAAAAAATTAAGACTGCATGTATACAAAGTTCAAATTGTTCAAGTTTTGGAACCGGACGATAGGCCTAGGAGGATGGCCTTTGCAACAGATATGCTAAGGAGAATAGAAGATGATGCTGATTTTCTGAAGCGCATAATGTTCAACGACGAAGCATCCTTTCATGTTTCTGGCATTGTTAATCGCCATAATGTGCGCATATGGGGATCTGAAAACCCCTATGAATACCGTGAGGCAGTAAGGAATTCCCCAAAGATTAATGTGTGGTGTGGACTAATGAACGACCGAGTCATTGGGCCTTTCTTTTTTACAGAAGAGACGGTCTCATAAGTCGTATACTTAGACATGTTGGAAAACTTCGTATTTCCACAACTAGAAGAGCTTCAGCCACATGTCATTTTGCAACAAGATGGTGCACCACCTCATTGGGGTACCATCGTTCGTACTTCTTTGAATGACCATTTTCCAGGAAGATGGATTGGGGAGGAGGTCCAATTCCTTGGCCACCCAGATCACCTGATATAACGCCGCTGGACTTTTTCCTTTGGGGATTTGTAAAGGACAATTTTTACAGGAGGAGAGTGTCGAACATTGATGACTTAAAAGCCAGAATTACAACCGCAATAGCCTCTGTGGATGCCGACATGCTTGCCACTACCTGGCGTGAAATTGACTATCGACTTGATATTCTCCGTGCGACGAAGGGGGCACACGTGGAAGTTCATTAACAAGGGTCATGAAGCTTTTTGAGTCTATCTAACCATTTATGCTATTAATTTTAATCTGTCTTTATTATTTTATGAGTTTTTAAACATCAAAATGGGTCCGGGACTTTACAAACACCCTGTATTATTATTTCACCTTTTTAAATATGACCTAATTTTCATCACAGAAAATTTTTCACGAGTAATAATTTAATTATTTTAGGCATTTTACATATGACGATATTAAATATTTGGACATTTTACATATGACGTATTTGTCACCTTTTAAATGCGTTTCGAATTTAATTATTTTAAGTTTTCTTACCTTTTTTAATATCCACGTTTAAGTTTATGACGTAATTTTCCCTATTTCCTGCTTTTAACACGTGATCCTTTAATTATTATTTTAAAGTTTCGTTTTGCTTTTTAATATTCATGAGTATTTATTTATTTATCTATTTTTTAAGTTTCAGCTGACGTTACCTCTATTTCTATGTCTATTGTCACGTCTGTGATGACTTATTCGCATGGTTACAAATGTCTCATAATCACTCTTCAAATTTCCAAATTTAAAATAGTAAAAAAGCAATGTTATTGAAATATTAAATTGTTTTAAATTTTAATAGAATTTCTCTAATAGCGGCAACATTTATTTTTCTTGCTCCGAATGAAAGAGGGGAAAGAGTAAATTTTGTAATTTTCGCATTATTGATGTCACTTTCTCATTAAAACTTTAAAAAAACCTAGAGGGAAATTTTATTCTCTTTGCATTCAGTTGGGCAATTATTATTCGTTTCAGATATCCGAATGGTTCCAAAGGTCTCATAATCACTCTTAAAATTTCCAAATTTAAAATAGAGAAAAGGCAATGTTATTGAAATATTAAGTTGTTTTAAATTTTAATAGAATTTCTCTAATAGCAGCAACATTTATTTTTCTTGCTCCGAATGAAAGAGGGGAAAGAGTAAATTTTGTAATTTTCGCATTATTGATGTCACTTTCTCATTAAAACTTTAAAAAAACCCAGAGGGAAATTTTATTCTCTTTGCATTCAGTTGGGCAATTATTATTCGTTTCAGATATCCGAATGGTTCCAAAGGTCTCATAATCACTCTTAAAATTTCCAAATTTAAAATAGAGAAAAAGCAATGTTATTCAAATATTAAGTTGTTTTAAATTTTAATAGAATTTCTCTAATAGCAGCAACATTTATTTTTCTTGCTCCGAATGAAAGAGGGGAAAGAGTAAATTTTGTAATTTTCGCATTATTGATGTCACTTTCTCATTAAAACTTTAAAAAAAACCTAGAGGGAAATTTTATTCTCTTTCCGTTCAGTTGGGCAATAATTATTCGTTTCAGATATCCGAATGGTTCCAAAGGTCTCATAATCACTCTTAAAATTTCCAAATATAAAATAGAGAAAAAGCAATGTTATTCAAATATTAAGTTGTTTTAAATTTTAATAGAATTTCTCTAATAGCAGCAACATTTATTTTTCTTGCTCCGCATGAAAGAGGGGAAAGAGTAAATTTTGTAATTTTTGCATTATTGATGTCACTTTCTCATTAAAACTTTAAAAAAACCCAGAGGGAAATTTTATTCTCTTTGCATTCAGTTGGGCAATTATTATTCGTTTCAGATACCCGAATGGTTCCAAAGGTCTCGTAATCACTCTTAAAATTTCCAAATTTAAAATAGAGAAAAAGCAATGTTTTTGAAATATTAAGTTGTTTTAAATTTTAATAGAATTTCTCTAATAGCAGCAACATTTATTTTTCTTGCTCCGAATGAAAAAGGGGAAAGAGTAAATTTTGTAATTTTCGCATTATTGATGTCACTTTCTCATTAAAACTTTTTAAAAAAAACCTAGAGGGAAATTTTATTCTCTTTGCATTCAGTTGGGCAATTATTATTCGTTTCAGATATCCGAATGGTTCCAAAGGTCTCATAATCACTCTTAAAATTTCCAAATTTAAAATAGAGAAAAAGCAATGTTATTGAAATATTAAGTTGTTTTAAATTTTAATAGAATTTCTCTAATAGCAGCAACATTTATTTTTCTTGCTCCGAATGAAAGAGGGGAAAGAGTAAATTTTGTAATTTTCGCATTATTGATGTCACTTTCTCATTAAAACTTTAAAAAAAAACCTAGAGGGAAATTTTATTTTCTTTGCATTCAGTTGGGCAATTATTATTCGTTTCAGATATCCGAATGGTTCCAAAGGTCTCATCATAACTCTTAAAATTAATAAATGTAAAATATTAAAAAAGTAAAATTATTGAAATATTGATTTGTTTGAAATTTAAGGTATTTCTCTAATAACGGCAACAAGTTTTTATTATTATTATTATTATTATTGCTGTAGATGAGAGGCAGGAAAAAGGGTAAATTACATCAGTTTCGCATTATTGATGACATTTTCTTTTAAAAATTGAAAAGAAAACCTTTTTTGACGTCTGTGGAATTTGAAGATGTCAGGCGATTTTTGGTTTTTAAAATAAACTGTTCCTGACGATCGAAATGTGAAAAAAGTATTTTTTTTTTTCAAATTTTCCTGAAAAACTTAATTTAATCACAATATTGGCTTCACTATCGATTGAAGTAAAAGATAATTTCAATTTCAATTTGACAATAACGAAAAACAGAAGCATAATAATCCCTATCGTTTTCCCTTTTCTCCCTTTTTCCACAAAATGGAGTAATTTAGTCGCCATCGTTACAGAAATGTCAGTAAAATTAGAAAAAAATTAATATCTTGAGAAAACTAATTCAAATTTCAAAATTCTAATACCACTTTTGACATCCGCGGATCAATACGGATAATTGGTGTTAATTTCACCGCAAAAGTTTGATATTTTAGGAGGAATGACGGTGAAACATAATCAGTCGTTTCATAAATTCTTTCCATTAGGACTTTATATATATAGGGTAGATGCATTATTTATTAAAATGTAATTGGGCGTATAGCAGTCGTTTTTACCGATAATTTGCAAATTTGAAATAGTAGTGGTCTGGAAAATTTGTGGGTCATTAAAGGAGTTAAATTCCGTGACCCTCAAGAACTTTTATTATTTGACCAATGGTCTGTCAAAAGACTAAAGTATTGCCTTTTCAATAATGTTTACGCTGTATTTGGACACGCTGGACACGTTTGGTATTACGCTGCTTTCATACTAGTGTCTTTTTGTCCTACTGCCAGATTCACAAAGAAATTTGAGTCTCATTCTGGTTTCTGTTTCTACTTCCTTAACATTTTAGACATAAGTTATATCTTTATAAGAACAAACCTATCTTTACGAAAATAAAATTATTTCGCTGTCATTAAGCTTGCTTATGTGCAGTACGTTTCCATATTAAAATCAAAGTGGCAAATGTAATATTTATTTAAAAAATAATGATTTTTTATGAAAGAATTTTTAGTGATTGTTTTGCTCTGTACTTCTCATGTCACAGTCTCGGAAGAAAAAGTAATTTTTTCATCATGAAAAATGTTATAAATAGCTATTTTAAAAATTCTCTCAGGCTATCTTTAGGCTCTCTCCATATTAAAATAAAACACAAATTTAAAATTTTTCAATATTAACCCCAAAATCTGACACATTAAAAAGATATAAAATAAGCACCTTTCAATCAAATCTGTAATTGGAGGAGGTATACGCCTTAGTACTTTTTTTTTTAAACACCGTATACACTAATGCCGGATCCAAGGGAGGTGCGATGGTAAAGTACCTCCCCTCCAGGCTAACATACAGGCACATCTTCACACGCAAAAGACGTTTGCCGTGTATGGGAGAGGGGGGGGGGGGAGGGGTCAAAACTTAAATTAATAAATAGTAGTGCTAAAATTAATAATCTTTGCATACCTTCACACGCAATTCGGAGAACATTTACTGGAGGGAGGAAAGAAGAACAATGCTTTCCATAAGGAGCTGAATTTCGGAAAAATAGTTCTGAGCATACGGAAATGAAAAGGCACCTTAATTACCCATAAGGAGTTAACTTTCAGAAAAATAGCTCTAAGCAATAAGAAATATACACAAAAATGCATTATGAAATAAAATGGCACCTTCAGTTTCATACATATCTGAGGTGAAAAGTAAAATAACTTAAAGCGGATAGTAGGTGCGACAATTTTTTTTTCTTTTGCCTACGCAGTGCGAGTGCAAAAATTTTAAAAATCGAAAGTCGTTTTAATGAAGACAGACTGTCTGGAAAAAAAGCAAAAAGTGTGCGCCGAAAGCACCTCTTCTCACTCATTCATTGAAAAAAAGGCAGCATAATGAAATTTAAAATAATCAATGAACCAAGAAATAATTAAGTTATAGACCTGCTACTTAAGAATTAGGTAGATAAATTGGCATTGAACATTTGTAGTATGTACCTGAAACTTGGTGAGCGTATGTATCTTGCCATGTATCACCCGTCTTAGGGTTACCAGAGTGTACGTTTTCCCGTAAGTTGTACGTTTTTTAGCATTTTTTAGACCTATCGTACAGTGTTCGTTTAAATTTTTCCCATACGACGGTTTCCTCCGTTTTTCTGCCACATCTTACTTTTGATAGTTCGAAGATTGTTTCTTTTTCAGTTTGATTCAAGATTTCACTTTTTGCCAAAAAAATCGGTTTGTTTCCGATCAGGGTGACAAAATTCTTGTGACAATTATGTACGTATTATTAACTGCGCACTCATAAACTTTTGGGAAGGATTACATTATCTGAACTTGAACTTATTACAGACTATAAGTATCTGCATTATAAAATTTTTAATTTAGTATATCTATATCTTAAGTTTTAACATTTTGTTCCACTTCTCGTCTCCCTTTATGCTTAAATACAAACATTCATTTTTGTAGGGTGTCCATTACTAAACCTTTCATCATCATTGAATTGTAGGATGTTTTGATTTATATTTCTTCATACAATTCAATTAATTTTTCATTCATAATCGGATGCATGACTGCAAATGTAGATAAACAATATTAATGGAATAATCCTTCTATATATATAAAAAAAAGTTTTGATTTGGAAATGGACCAATGAAAATCTGCGTAGATATTCCTGGTAGATCGCATCCAATTTGAATGGCTTTTTATCTTTAATATTAAAAAAAAACTGTTGCATACAAAAATATGAAAATCGGTGGTATAACAGAGAAATGTTTGATAAACACGCTGATGCAGACAGTTTTCAAATCGGAGAATTATTTTAAGAGATATTTAATGCTAAAGTTGGACAAAATCGTTCCATTAAAAAAGCTTTATTGGAGCAAAAACTATACATGAGAATTTAATCATTTTTAGATCATTTTATACGTTATAAGTTCCCTGTGTGCAGATTGCATTTATTTTTCTTATTTGACTCATTTTTTGAGGTTTTTTTTCAATTTTAAATTCAAATTTTCAGCATTTCGAGAGATATTTTTTACAAATTTTAGGAAATGTTATTAATTTAAACTGTTGCCAGTTGTATAAACAGCGCAAACAATAATGTGTACTTCAAATTAAAAATGTATTTACACGTGACTATTACAAACAGAAAAAAACTTTAAAATTAGAATTAAATGATTACATGTTAAAAGCAGGAAAATTACGTCATAAGAACCATAGGCACAGATGTCATATACGCGCATATTGGCGCAATATTTTCCCGACGCCAATTTGTCGAAAACATTAATAACATTAAGAACAACATCCGGGTTACCATATCAAGCAAAATAACGACACTTTAGCCCCAGTTAAGTACCCGTTGCGTAAATGAAATTGGCGTCAAAAAAAATTGCGCCAATATATGACATTATATGACAGTACATGACATCTGTGCCGAACCATATTTGCACTTGAATTTTAAAAGAGAAACAAAATCTTAAAATAAAAAAAATCATTATTATGCGTTAAAACTTGTAATTTGAGGAAATTACGTCATATTTAAAATGGCAAAAAATATAGCGAAACAATTTAAATTGAAAAATATATTTGCGCGAGATATTTTGAGATAATCTTTTCATCTATTATCGTGAATTCGAAGACAGCGCAAATAATATTTTCTTCTAACAACAAAAGTATTTTCATGTGAATATTAATAAGAGAAATAAAACTTTGGTGTAAATTACGTCAGATTTGAAACGATACATTTAAAATGAATTATTTAAAAGAACTATCTTAAAGCGCTGTTAAAAAATACCGGGAGACAATGACACTATTTACTTAATTCATTTTACATTATCTTATTTTCAAATGTTTAACTAATTTTTTTAATTAAATACGAAAACAGCCATTGTATCTCTTAACAGCAGCAGATTTGGCCTTAAAAATCCCCAATCCAAGGAAAACGAATGGAAACCCGTTTACAGAGAAATCGCTGCTGTTTTTTTTTTTTTTTAATTTTAATTCAATATTTTTAAAGCCGATCAAATTAGCTTGCTTTTTGGATTTTGGTGTGCCTGAACGGGGGTTGGCGAGCGTAGCTCGTGGGGGGCAGAGCTCCCTAGTATAATACAAATAAAGTTGGAAAATAACGATTAAATCGATTAACTAATAACCTCTTTTAAAACAAATTTGTTACCGAAAACATTACTGACACATTCAACATAATTTAGTATGATGCAAAAAAGGACGATAGCTGGGTAAATCCAAAACTAACTAGTGTCAATCAAAATCTTCCGTTTTTAACACTTTCCCACAAAGTTGAAAAGTGTTTATGACTTCGGTTTGTCTGACCGTCTGTCCGTGCTCTAACTCCCGTAAATATACTCGGATTGTCCTGAAATTTTTTTATGTTATCAATGTTTACCATAGCACGTTCCCTATTTCAAATGAAGTTTCTAGCATGCTTAGTTCATTTACAGGGACAGTCAAAAGTTTTCCGTTACATTACGGCCTAAGGGAAAAAATCGTTTAAAATGATTTTTAATGATGTTACATGCTTTCATACATAATAAAATTGATAAGCATTTATCGAGTGCACCAAAATATGCATTTTGTAGAATATGCGGTGCAAAAAATAGTTATTATTCATTTACAGGACCACACAAAAGAATTCCGTTACATAATGATATAGAAGTGGAGGAAATTGTTTGCAGCGAGTTTTAATTATGTTAAATTATTTCATGATAATGAAACTGATATACGACGCTGAGGTTTACTATAACTTATTTCATGTATAATACGAAGCGCATAGCATTTATTGGGACGCACAAAAGATTTCAGATACTATATTGTATCCGAAGTACTGTGCAGTAGCTATTATTGCTGGAAATGCATTTTTAATTATGTTATGTGCTTTTATGTTTCACTATACTTATGCATAGTAAATGGTGTGTATAAATACTGTAATTAGACACGGCTACACAAAAGAATTCGTAATGGTTACTGAAGTATGATTGCAAACTGCTTAAAGTTGGTTTTTAAATGATTTATGCATTTTTACGCTGAACTGCATTTGTTTACTAAGAAATGTTTGTAGGACATAGATTAAATGATATACAGGGTCACGCAAAGAATTGGATACATGGCCATCTATAAATGATAATTTCTGGAAATGTGATTTCAGTAGTTTTAAAAATGTTTTACATTGATTTAGACTTTAGCTAAATAGTATCGTGTAATAAAGATATTAGGTTAACTACAGGGTTGTGCAAAAGCATACAAGTATGTTTCTATCTATTAGTATAAATTGCTGAAACTGAAATTTCAACCTGTTATGTGTTTTCTTGCAAAACTAAATTTCCCCATTATGTAGTATATATATCAACCTATAGATAAAATACAGGGCTGTTCAAAAAAATTGGAATACATATTTGCTATTTACAGTAACTGCTGAAATCAGTTTTTCAAATGTTTTATGCGTTTTCTAAAATATTTACTTAGTTCTCTTATATACCTTATTTCCCTAAATAACGAAGTTTCGTGAAAGCATTCAGGAAGTGTTGGAAAGTGTTTCATAATCTATGCTTAATGCATGATTTTTCTTACTTGTTTCTGAGATAAATTTGGCAACCCCACCCGTCTTTGTGGATCGTATACCTCTCAATACACAGTGTTTTGAAGCCCGATGAATCATTTAGGGCAGCGTTTCTTAAACTGTAGTCCGCGGACCCCTGGGGGTCCGCGAGCTTACAGACGGGGGTCCTCAAGCCCAGTATTGAATTCAGACCTTCTGTTTTCGCAGGAATTTCTGTAGCCTGTAGTTGTGGATAAATGCAGGACTTAGAACTTTTAATCTAGGACTATTATTGAATTTTAGACTTTTTAAAATTCTGTGGGTGTCAACACAGACAGTTACTTTTGCATACAGACATTAGGGGGCTGTCCCGAGAAAATTTTTAAATTGCTATTTTGCACTGTGTGATGAAGTAAGGTTACTTTTTTTTTTTTTTTTTGGATTCTAAATTCCATTTGGAAGAATGTTTGAAAGATTTTTCCTGGCTTGTGAAGGCGCAATATTTGATAGATATTTTTAGTTTTCTAAATGAGCTGATTTTAAGCTTACAAGTAACATCGGTACGTATTTTCCAGAATAGGACAATGTAGATGCAACAATAAAAAAATCGATTTATAGACATCGACTTGAAAATAATAATTTGGGATCATTCCTAACATTATTCGATTTCTTACAAACCTCTAGCGGTACAATTTTCCCTGATATTGTTCAAAATTTCGTTGAACAGCTGAAGAACTTGAAAGAAACTTTCCGACATTATTTTCCTCCCTCACAGTCAGAAAATGAGTGGATGAGTGGACCATTTCATTTCCAAGATATTAGTGAAATGCAATCCTTAACAGTCTTAGAGCAGAAACAGCTTGCGGAATTATCATGCGATGGTTCCAGGAAAATTGCTTTCCAAGTAAATAGCCTTCCTAATTTTTGGCTGTGTGTGAGAAATAGGTATGCAGAACTAGCAGCATTACTATCCAGCACTTACTTCCCTTCTGTACAACATATTTGTGTGAAAAGACTTTCTCCAGCTTTGTGCACATGAAAAGCAAATATAGAAACAATTGAATGTCAAAACAGACTTGCGAATATATGTTTGGAACATTGAACCGACCATTGCACATCTCCTAGGAAAAAAACAGTAGTATACTTCTCATGAGAAATAGTAGTGTATATTTTAGCTGTCTTAAAATATGTGCCATTTTTCTTATTAATGCAACTGATTTTTTCAACCACTAAACACGGAATATCTGTAATGAAAAATAAATAAGCTCTATACTATAAAAATATTTTTTTTTTATCTTACATTAACAAAACTTTTGTTGGGGGTTCCCGGAATGCATATCATATCAAAGGGGGTCCGCGAGATGCCAGAGTTTAAGAAACGCTGATTTAGGGTAACCCTGTATAATAAGAATTTATTCTCCACAATGAAACTGTAGTATAGGCCAATTTTATGACTCTTTGCGACCCTCATTCTCTTGGGATAAAGCCGAATATCTGTTGTGGGATAGAAAAAAAATATTAAAAATAATGATCGAAGAGCCCGTAGACAATGTTTTAAGAAAACTAAACGGACAAGAGTGATTGGGATCTTTTTAAAGCTAATAAAAAAATGGAGCCTTTTTCCCGCTGCTTCCCAAATTGTAATAAAGATAATTATCCATCTTTAAATATGAAATCATTAACTTTATAATTAAAATATTATTAGTTTAATTCCTTAGATAAAACTATACAATAAAATAGATCGTCCTTTTTGTAAAGGAAGACTAAGATTAACATACCCATACAGTTTTATCTAACCGGTGGAGTAAGACGACATAATTTGGCTTTTTATGAATAATCGTTTATTAATAAAAATGTTATATACAAAAAAATATACTTAAAATGATATTATTCTAACAGGGATAAGTGCAGAGTACTTACACAAAGTGTCATTAAATTCTGTTGAAAATTCTGGCTTCAAGAAGCAACTAATAAAAGGTATGGGGTTCTACCCTACATCAGGAAAGGCGAACCTGTGGCACGCGTTCCATAAGTGACACGCTGCAGATTATTTTTGGCACGTCATAGATTCACGTTCTACATCAAAATATAATAGAATTTCATAAAATACGTTAATTATTCTATATATTGTCTCTGCTTATCTGAATTCGATTTGTTCGGCTAGTTCTCATGGTCATACAGATTGAAGAAACTGAAATGTAACTTAATGTATCCCAATCTAAGAATAAGAGAGAAGTAGGAGGTTATCGCAAAAGAAAGATTAAAAGGCATTGTAAGCAAAAATACCGGAGGTAAAATTATAACAACTTGGAATTCGATTCCAGACACTAAAAGCTGTAGATTCTAGCGCTTGCTATTTTGATTTTTTTTTTTCTGCGAGACTTTTTTTCGGAAATAAATAATAAAAAAAAATTCAAGTAAAAGCATCTTGTCAAATGAGTCCAATTAAACTTGCATTATTTAAAAAATAACTATGTACGAAGCTGATATAAATTATTTGGCATCTAAGATGAGACAACAGATAAATTTCTAAAGTAGCTATAGCATTAAATATTATCCATATTTCTAAATGCTAAAAACAAAATTTTAATTAATTTTGATTCATTCTTATCTGACCCATTATTTTTTTTGTTGTTGTTGTTGGCACGTTATAATAACGTAAAATATATTTTCGGGAAATTTTGGCACGTGGATGTGAAAAGGTTCGCCGTGCCTACCCTACATCATAGAAGAGCCCTTGTATCAATGATACCTCTTATTCTCGTGCTAAACTTCATTAGGTCACTGCGTTTATAAATACTGACGCAAAGTTACTACATGAAATTCGAAGTATGAATCTGTAAATTAGAGTGCATAAATAGATTTCAATCAGACGAAAGTTGATAATGTCACGTTTTCGAAACAACGTGCTTTGAAATTTCCTTCTGAATTAATAAAGGTTTATTAGAAATTTTGTAGGCTATAATTACACATTTCGATATTCTATCTATATCGATAAAACTCTAATTATCGGTACAGATATCAGGAAATAAAAAAAAATAACATTATTACAGGCAAAAAAAAAATTAATCGTGAAGTCTAATTTCAAGTTGGCATGTCACCAGTCTCACACAAATTGCATTTATTTATTCCCATCAATCTACTTATATAAAATCCAAGTGTAGGAAAGTGTAGGTAACCATTCCGGGGCGAACCGTGCCATCTATATATTTAAAACATAAGGCTGTTTTTTTTTAGTTATCTGCCCTGAGCTTTCTACTAAACCGATTTTGCTATTTTTTTTTTCTTTTTCTGAAAGATGTTTATTTGTAGATGTGCAAGCATTAGCTATTTTTAGAAATAATCCCTTTATATATATATATATATATATATATATATATATATATATATATTATAAAATTTCTTAAAATTGGTGGCAATCGGATTATTTCCATTGTTTTAGATAAAAGAGAAATAATAAAAAACTATCCGCCCTTGGCGACCAATTTGGTCTCCCTTAAAATTTATGTTTAGGAAAGCATGCTAAGCATTGTATCACGTTACTTTTATTCATAATTTAGTTTACTTGGAGTCCCTTAAATATAATTTATATAATCCCTTAAGCTAATATTAGTTTTTGTTGCATTAAAATATCTCAATTTGTGGATTTTTTGTACGCAAGCAAACCCTATTAGTTTACAATGGCAGTCTATGGAAATTTGGCGAAATATTAGAGATAGTGCCAAGTTGGCGACAAACTTGGCGACATTTGGCTACAGAACAGGGTCCCCCTATGGTAATCCCCTTATAGGTATGGAGATGCGTTAAATGATGTTCAATAACCAATGAGATGCGTTTCCTTCGGGCGTTGCCATTAAACAATTAACAAATAATCGCGATTTTTGTGCCACGTGCGATAGCGTAATATATATATAGATATGTAGACACATGGCTTTTTTGGATGTATTTTTTTCATTTGTAAGCTATTTTCGGTATATATACACTATATTGCCATTAATGACCGGCAACTTTCAATTTTAGACATTTTGTCGAATATTTAGAAATATACTTGACAGATTCTTCTGGAATTTCAGGATTGAAAAGAATAGGTATGACCTCATACTTAGCAATGTCGATTTCATAAGGGGGGCAATTAGGGGGCCAACAAAAAATCAAAGAAAAAAATAATACTTCGGATTACCCTGGAGGAGAGAAACTTAAAATTGCTAAGTCAGTTATCGGCTTTTGCCAACTTTGTCTATTTTACCAGAAAATGTATTACAGTAAAACCTGCGAAAATGGTACCCCTCTGTAACGGAAAGCGCTCTTAAAAGGAAATATTTTACGGTCCTAAAGGGTAATACTACACTATTTTACCTGCTAACACTGAACACTGTCTAGAATAGGATATTTTCCTCTGATGATTCCGTTTTCATAGGTTTTATTGTGCATTTTTTTTTTTTTTTTTCAGAAAGGAAAAGAAAAACGTGTAACAAGTTTTCGAACTAAGTTGTGTGTTTTTAACAATTTTAACCTCCCATCGTCCGTAAGATATTTTTAAATTTCTAGGTTGTATTGTATTGTTGTCACTTGAAAAAGAGTAATAAAAATGTATTTTATGAAAAAGTACATTTTGACTAAACAGGTATTCAAGATCACATCACAATCGCAAAGTTTAATCAAACTATTGAAATCTTGCAAATATCAATTCAACATTTAGCTGACTTTAACATTCATGGGGAAAAAAATAAATTACTGCTTTTTTGACATTTTTATCCCTCCCAAAAAAAGACCAACTGAAGTCCTTGCTTGTTTGGAGAAGGTAAAGAAACCCCTTTGAATGGTCATAAGTATCACATCAAAAAATACCAAAGAAATGGGACTTTTTCTATGAAACTGTTGTAGATCGCAATAAAGACGCCACGGTACATATTCACTTAAATTCTAAGCTTAGAGGCCTTTCCAAAAACTTATCTGTTGGAGACAATGGGTGTAAAGAAATTTATCAACTTTGGGGCAGAGCCTACCCCCTATCCCCTACCACTCCTTACGGAATGCCCTGCAACCAATGCTTGCACTAAAGACGGCTTGCCCATGACGACACATGTTCAGAAGAATCTGGAATTGCTTCATATGGCGCTCAAATATAAGGTTAATGTGGTGCTCTCCATTTGACTTATTAGACTTATTAGCACTATAATAATAAAAATAAGAAAAATCTAAATTAAACAGAAATACAACACGTGCTTTTAACGGCAAACGGGGAGTTCTGACCTTCCGTGTGGGCTCCAGATGCAATAGTATCAGTCGTTGCTAATCGACTGACTGTTGCTTAGTCGGTGCTACCTTTCAGGACTATTTCATCACTTTGTTCCATTGAAGAGCTTATTGGGCGAATCAATGAAGCCTTACATCCCTGATCTCAACCCATGTGTTACTTATTTTTTCTTGTGTTGTGTATTTGTAATGTGTTGTGTGTTTGTGATGTTATTTGAAAGGACCGAGTTTTCCAGATAGGCTCTCATACGCTCGAGGACCTCAAAAAAAAGCTATTACTGGACGCCCCATCGAAAACGACTTATTGCAGAATATTATAGCTAATTTCCAGTCTCGCTCTGTACGTTAAAGCTCCTGGGTCCGTCAGACGAATATAGTCGCGAGCTAATTCTAAACTTATGGGAGGATTTTTGCCAATATCTCGTTTACATTTCGACATTTTAAAGTGATTTTCTTTGCTTTGGATAGCTGAGATCGATCCCAATAGTCGCCCTTTTTTTGCTTTCTCGATTTTGGTTGCAGTTTTTTCTTATGATGACATTTTCACTTTCGGAACCTGTTCCGAAAATGAAAGTATAAAAATTATCTTATTATTTTAAATTATTGTCTAATTATTTTAAAATGTCGAAATGCGAATGAGATATTGGCAAATAGCCTCCCCATAGGTTTAACGTTTGCTCGCGAATGTCTTCGCCTGACGGGACAGGAACCCTAAGTTGCACAGACGTTGACTATTTTGAAAAAATTTTTACAATTTCACTTTTGCTTAAATTGTGTTTTGAAACCTCTCTTGTTTTATTTGTTTCCATAATTTATCTTCAGAATGATGCAATGCACGAATATGTTTTTCTTTGAAACTCAACTGTTTTAAGTATATAAATATCGTTTTGCTGTGCCCATAGACTTTAGAAAGATAACGTAAACCTTTTCCTTATAAGGTCTATAATGTATCCAGATCACGGAGAGGGTATGATACTCCATGAACCAAAATAAAATGTCCGCAAAATAACGCATTTTGATCCGTGGAAATAAATATTGATATTGGCTATTGAGAAAAGGCATCATTTAGAGTTTTTAAAGGGAAAATGATAAAAAAAAGGGGGGGGGGACATGAAGTAATCGTGTGCAAAAGAAAAGGAACGCTTACATAGTTTTTCGATATAGATTGCAGTGTAATTTAATTACGATAGGATTTCAATTAGATTGTCATTACAATTCGGGGAATATTTCGTGATTAGGGTTATTTCGCAATTATTCAGAAATTAAACTCCTTGAGTACGACTTCTTTCAACTTGAGTTACAACTTTATTACATATTTTTCGTAATCTAATTACAATTACATATTTATTATTACTACAAATGTGACTCTAACACCTCTTAAAATTGGTCTGATTACTTGTGAAACTCACTGGATTCATTATAGATAAGGATATAAATGTTTGAATTTCAACTGCATGAAATTTATTATCTATATTTTTTTTCTATTACAGGTACAAGCTGCGCCTCTGGATATAGTAGTTTGAAATCAACGCCTGATAATAACGCAATATCTGAATACAGCTCTATATAGGATTATACAGAAAAAAATGTCTTTGTAATTTCTTCTGAATAAAATTACTATATTTTATATCGATTTTTCCTTTTATATTTTCCTTTTGCATTATTATTATAAACAAGTAATATAAAAATTTTGTTTTTAAAGTCAATTCCTACTTAGGTCATCAAAGAAAAATTTAATATAACCCCTTAAGCTAATATTAGTTTTTGTTGCACTAAAATATCTCAATTTGTTCATTTTCTATAAGCCAGTACGTTTACAATGGAAGTCTATGCGAATTTGGCGAAATATTAGATATATCGCCAAGTTGGCGTCATTTTTGGCAACTCATTTTGGTCGCCAAATTTGGCGATATATCACCAAGTTGGCGACAAACTTGGCGGTATTTGGCGACAGAACAGGGTCCCCCCCCCCCCTATGGTAACCACCCTTATAGATATGAAGATGCATTAAATTCTTCAATAACCAATGGCCGCCGTTTTGTCTCCCATGTAAAACTAAAATTAATTAATCAAAATTTAATTAATGAATTAAAATTTGAAAAAACTGTATTAACATCAATTGTTATCCAGTACAAGTTTTAAAACATTTATTTCAACTTGATAGGATGAATAATAAGTATTTTATTAACGATTGAAAATTTGAACAAGATAAATAAATAATAAAAAAATAAATATAGGGAGAGTGTGAACTAATAGTAGGAATTGAAAAAATATTATAAAGTTGTAAGCAAATTGATGTTTAATAAAATACATCTAAACTCGTCGCATTTTAACATAATTTTATGGTCCCGAAAATTTTTTTAAGCTTCAATTTCGTTATTTATTATTATTATTATTATTATTATTCAAAGCCGTTTATAATTTTCAGACGACCTCTTTTACTGTGCTTTAGGTAATTGCATTTTTGATACTGTTGGTACGTGCGTTTTGTTAGTGAGTAACAACTTTAAGTTTGTTGCCTGAACAAGCAAAGTTACCGCTACTGGCTTACAGACGACTTCTACTGCTACAGGCTTACAGAAATTTCTACAATCACAGTAATTAAAAGCTTCTATCTGAAAAAACTTCTGTATCACATTCAATACCATCGCATGATCGATAAAGTGGCGAAAAACATCACGCGATGATATTACATGAAAAATGTCCTCAGAAAGCGGCTTCAAAATTCAGTAATTATTGGCATTTCTGTACCCCTAAGTAGCTGTCACTTTGTTCAGGAAACAAAATTAAAATGCCGATCGCTAACAAAACTCCTACATCATCGATTGCCCACTATCAAGATAACGTGCAACACGTTTGACTTATCTCAGCCATGCCTAGAAATCTTTATATGCAGTTTTGCCTAGCATTATTTAAAAGTTTTTTTTCCAAACATTTACCATCTGAACCACTCCTATGAGGGCTTCGCGTTCATGAAAAGAGAAAAACAACATTGGATGCAGAAACTTCATTGTACAGGAATCTCAAAATATATTAATAGCAGTAATGCTGTTATCACTATAATGCATGTATGTGCGCTTCGCGCCCATGAAAACAAAAGTAAAATATCATTAGATGCAACAATCTCGTTGTATAGAAAACTAAAGAAATACATGGAATTTGGTAATGCCACGAACACTATAACCGAGTGGGAGCACTGTATAAATATTTCAGTACAGTAGATCGCCGATTACCGGAACTCCAAGTAACCGAACAGCCTATTTCTCTCAAAAATATTTTTTTAAACTGAACTTCCAGTTATCCGAACAGCCTATTTCTCCCCAAAAAAATTTTAACCGAACTCTCAATAAACCAATAGCTTGGAATAGAATTTTAAAGCAAGAAAAAACTGATAGTGGATCAGAAAATGAGGAATGTAAAACAATAAAGGAGATTGGAAGAATCCTAAGCTATGAAGAAAATGAAATTAACGAGTGGTTAAATATCAGATTTTAAATGATATGATGAAATCGTGGATGAGATTCATGATGAAAAAGAAACTGAAGAAAATGAAAACGAATGCTCTGAAAATAACCCAGGTCCATCACATAACGATGCCTTTGAATGTTTGGAAACAACTATGAAATGGCTCGAACGGCAGAAGAACGTTGATCGTATTTAAGAAGAATTAGAGATATGGCAGCATTAAAAAGAATGTCTTCGTTGAAGCAAGCAACAATCAAAAGCTTTTTTGCTTAAATTATAATCTCTAGAATTCAGAAAATGATAAAAAGATATAGAAAAAAATTTAATGATAAAAATTCAAACAAAAAAAAAGTAAAAAGACAAAAAGAACAATTTTTAAACATGCCAGAACTAACTGCTGCTGCCAGTCCTAAGCTTAGATAGCGTGTGAAGGTTTTAGTATAGTCAAAAACGTCCCTTAAATTGTCTGTGCATTTATCCGAACTTTTGCTTATGGCCCCCGACTTGTTCGGATAATCGGCGCTCTACTGTATCTTCCTGTTCAATCTATCTTCAAAATTAACCTATCTTATTTTCCAGTAACGCTCTATTTTCCTACATTCGCAAGTTTCATCTCTCAGAACAATCATTAAATCGAGATGTGTGATACTCTGTCATGATAATCTGTGAATTAGCATGAGCATTTATCAGATTTATATTCATCACGCACTTTGCTTATGATGTTTTTCATCTGTGCCAATTCCGCCTCTCTCTCTTTTCTCCCCAAGAGACATTAAAAATATTTTTGGAACTTTTTCAGAAAATTTAGAAAAGCGTCTGACTTTTTACTTAATTCAGCCAGTTGATATTTCTTTTAAACTTGGAACCACCACCAAGTTGGCAGACTTACACCAAACTTGGTAAGCAACACCACTTTGTCAGATCAGAAATCTTTACGTAATGTTTTTTCTTCAGATTAAAAATATTTCTGCGATTAATAGCAGAATTTGTAATACTTTTCTCTAATTCGATTAGGCGAAAAAATTCTATACGCAAATTGTAGTAGTCGTACAAATTAGTTGGTCAATTTCACAACTGAATAATTTGCTAAATATTAATTGCAAATACCATTCCAACGACGGATCAGTAGTAATGTATCAGTAGCAGGTTTCGCTGGCTACGTACAAGACGCCTGAGCCGTCTCCTATCAAGTTCGTTTAAGGTTAATCGTCCTTTACAGTTTGCCCGATTGCTAGTTTTTTTTCCACCATCCATGTATTTTAGATATGCTTTTGGCACTGTTGAGAAGTAAATTTCTTAGTTCTCTGACAATTTCGGAAATGGAATGGTCCATGCGTCGAGCACCTACCGCCTATTATTTGTCTGCGATAGAAGGCGTCTAAATCACGGGCTTTACCCATAGTGGCAGTTGAAACGACTGATTCACAACGACCACAATACTATAGACCGGGAGGCGTCAGCACAGGCGATTACCTCATCGAGTTCATGGCTGAAATTGCAGAATTAGTTAAATCTCGATTCGCATATTAAAACTCAATCGGTCTGCCAAACCATATCTAGGTGGAAAACACCTGAAAACCCGATTTTAGCAGTTGACTCGTAGGTTTATCATTGTGCTTTCCTGCACCCAAAAGTATATAAACATGGAGGACTGGGAGCTGGAAAACACAATAAGAAAAACTTGGACTTACGCTGTCAAAATTTAATAATTAAAAATTCTTATGATGCTCATCAGCGTGCACATAAATAAAAACTATATTAAAAACACATTACAAAAACTAATCCCAACGTTTCATGCTCTTTCTAATGAGCCATCATCAGGGAAGAGGATTCTTGACCTCCACAAAGCAAAGTTACAAACATCACAGTCACTTTCACAACATCAAACTGAAAACATTTCAGTAACTTCGTGGAAGTCAAGAACCCTCTCCCCTGATGATGGTTCATTAGAAAGAGCATGAAACGTTGGGATTAGTTTTTGTAATGTGTTTTTAATATTTTTTATTTATGTGTACGCTGATGAGTATCATAAGAATTTTTAATTATCACAATAGTAATCCTACGAGTCAACCGCTAAAATCGGGTTTTCAGGTGTTTTCCACCAAGATATGACTTGGCAGACCGATTGCATTTTAATATACCAATAGAGTTTTAATTAATTCTGAAATTTCAACCATGAACTCGGTGAGGTGATTGACTGTGCTGCCGATTCCTGGTCTACTAGCTATATACGGAGTTACCACAAAGCCCTCACATGCGCAGAAATGAGGGGCAGGGCTACAAAATTTCCATAGCATTGTCTATCATTAATTCAATGGCACTTCAGTGTATATGTATAGCAGAGTTGGGCAAAATACACCGAAAAACCATTTTCTATACAAAATACATTGGTTTTAGAACCTAAAATACAAATTACAAAATACTTTTCAAAATTTAAAAAATACAAATACAAAATACATGAATTTTCAAAATACATTTAAAATACAAAATACATTTCGAAGTTAAAAAAAATTATTGATGCAAAGTGTTTTCGGGGTAGGTAATTTTGCAGTTTGAAAGAGAGGGGTAGCATTATCAAACTCCCGTAAAAGGGTGTCACAACGGGCTACCCCATTGGTTGTGAATAAGTCACTGAATTAAAATTACTTAAACACTCATAGCATATTCAATATCTCCATCATTTATATTATAAAACTGTATTTCATTATTATCGTAAAAAAATATTTTCCTGATATTTTTGCATTTAATTTAAAAGCGAAATATTAAACAATTTGAAACTCTCTGTATACTGAACATTAATCTCGGTTTTCAAACTTTTATTACTTAAATAACAACATCAGTTAAAAACGAATAAACGTCTTTGATTAGTAGTTATAAAACCATACAAAATGTTTTAATAATATCTTCGATTTTATTTTAAACAAACACATGCACAGCACACACCCATATATACATAATGATGTGTCTTCGTATGATGTATGTGCTTTTGATTAATTAAATTTATAACATGTGTGTATGTACATATGGATGCTATATATATTTGTTAAAATTTCTATTTTCGTTTTCTATTGAAATTCCATTTTCGTTTTCTAAAAGGAATCGAAATACGGTTTTGGACCAGGGTTGTTAGATTTGCCCTTTTTATTTAATTCTGAAATTTTATATTCACACTAGAAATTATCTATAGCATTCTTTTCTTTATTTGAGGACAGACAATTCATGATTATCTAAAGTAAATATTCTGCTTTCAGAATTTTTGATTTAAATTCGAAGTTTAAAAATTGAAAAGTTCAGGCAAAACTGGCATTTCAGTTTTGGGCGGAAAAACTTGCTCAGCTAATTTATCTCTTCACTGAGTTAATTATTTTACAAACAATCTATATTATAAAGCAAAAAAGTTGTCCGCGAATAACTCTAATGTCATAACAATAGTAACAACGACCTAAATAAACATTTTTTTTTTTTTTTTTTTTTTTTTTTTTTTGTTACGTTTAAATATTGCATAATTGCAATTTTTACACAGTGGAATAGACAAATGCGATTTTTTTTTTAATTTACAAAACACTGCATCTCAATTTACCCAGCTTTTATGGATTTTTAAAATAATTTTCAAGCTTGAATTTTTTTAACCCATCTCGATTAACACTTGAGTTAAAATAACGATGCATATAAAAGTGAAAAAAAAAAAAAAAGATATAAGGACGAAAAAAATTAAAGGGCGATATAATTGCATGTTACCTAATTCATTATTTTGATTCCACTAAACACTCCGGTATAGCCAAGTCAGTCCCATACTTTTAATCCGTCCAGTTCAGAAACCCATTAAACAATTCAGAAAACTGAAAGAGGGAGAAAACGACGAGACCACCCTCATATGCACAGTAACATACAAGGTAAAATATCAAATGTGTAAACAGTAACATACTAAAGTATCAAGGAAGGGCATATAAAAGTGAAAAAAATGATAAAAGGACGAAAAAAATAAAAGGGTGATAGAATTGCATGTTACCTGATTCATTGTTTTGATTCCACTAAACACTCCGATATAGCCAAGTCAGTCCCATACTCTTAATTCGTCCAGTTCAGAAACCCATTAAACAATTCAGAAAACTATGAAGAGAGAGAAAACGAGGAGACCACCCTCATATACACAGTAACATACAAGATAAAATATCAAATGTGTATACAGTAACATACAAAAGTATCAAGGGAGGGCATATAAAAGTGAAAAAAATGATAAAAGGACGAAAAAAATAAAAGGGTGATAGAATTGTATGTTACCTGATTCATTGTTTTGATTCCACTAAACACTCCAGTATAGCCAAGTCAGCCGCATAGTCTGAGTCCGTCCTGTTCAGAAACCCATTAAACAATTCAGAAAACTGTAAGAGGGAGAAAACGAGGAGACCACCCTCATATACACAGTAACATACAAGGTCAAATATCAAATGTGTATACAGTAACATACAAAAGTATCAAGGGAGGACATATAAAAGTGAAAAAAAATGATAAAAGGATGAAAAAAATAAAAGGGTGATAGAATTGTATGTTACCTGATTCATTGTTTTGATTCCACTAAACACTCCGGTATAGCCAAGTCAGTCCCATACTCTTAGTCCGTCCTGTTCAGAAACCCATTAAACAATTCAGAAAACTGTAAGAGGGAGAAAACGAGGAGACCACCCTCATATACACAGTAACATACAACGTAAAATATCAAATGTGTATACTGTAATATACAAAAGTATCAAGAGAGGGCATATAAAAGTAAAAAAAAATGATAAAAGGACAAAAAAAAAAATAAAAAGGTGATAGAATTGCATGTTACCAGAATTATTGTTTTCATTCCACTAAACACTGCGGTATAGCCAAGTCAGTCGCAAACATAAAGCTGCGAACGGACGTTCCTACTAGTTTCGATCAACAGCCGGCTTTATTGATCTCACCAGTCGGTGTCTTTGATTTTTAACGACTTTAGCAGAAAAGGGACTAATGTCCAGCAAAAGAGGAACCTTTCCTTCAAGTAGAGTCCAGCTCCTTATCTCTTGACCCATTGTTGATTCCCCTCATTCTTTTGTCAATAAACGGCAGATGGGTTCAGAATAAAAGCTTTTCCAAGAATACTGGACACTTAGGCAAAATACGCGTGCGGACGCAGCCTTAAGCTGCGTTTTGATTATCCTGCAAAAGACCATCTAGAAAAAACCATAAATTTTATCTTTGAGCTAAGGAGTAGCTCCCGACAGAAATGACAAGAACAACCGATTGCTAGATTTGGCGTTTAATCGCCAATGTAATAAATGTACTTTAGGTGCTTTTTATTATTTATTATTTTCTGTTATTCTCAATTCAATTATATATATATATTAAACAAAAACATAATTTGAAGAATAAATTAAAAAAAAAAAAAAATTTATTTCTTACATTGTTTAAGCCTGAGAAGGGAGAGATATTAAGTTATTTTATTCAATTAGTTCTACATTTAATGTTAATTTTTTGTAACAAATTAGTTAAGCCAATTGAAGATTAAAAAAAAAAAAAAACTAGAGAACAGGAATTCTGCTTTATCAGAATTTAGTGTCGCCTCCGGCATTTCCATTACTTCATTTTCTTCTGATGGACTGATGGCTTCTATTATTATGAAACAGCCATTATAAATGAAGTGTTAGGTGAAGATGAAAAGCAGCCTTAAAAAGTTAGAACTCTGATTTTCTGGTCAGAATGGGGGGGGGGGGAGAAATGGCCATAATTGTTTTTTACGGCTGCTCTTTCATCTTCACCTAACACTTCATTTATAATGGCTGTTTCATAGTAATAGAAGCCACCAGTCCATCAGAAGAAAAGAACTCGGTTAAGCGGGACTCTACTGCAGTACAAAACATATTTAAATTTTAAGACTTGAAGCACACGCTTTATTTTATGTAAAATGACGTCATTCGCATCCGCTTAAGAATTTCACACACCGACAGTAAAGCATGCATAGTACATCACTATCGCGAAATAATGCACAAATGCAGCAAAAAGATATCGTCATTCAAGAAAATAGAAAAAAAACAAAAAAAACGGCTATCTAATGATTCATCGATACTTACAATTAAATATAGTATATAATAGCTCCATTGTTTTAACAGAAATCATTCGTTTATATTTTTTTTCAAAATAGCACGTATTTTAATTACATTTTCATTCGGTTGTTATGAGAAAATGGCAACAAAAATATATAATTAATATTTTAAAACTATTTTTCCTTTGCTTTCTACAGAAATGGATAAAATCCCGTTGCCAATATTAAACAAATGGCTCCAAAAACTACAATAATAATAATAATAATAATAATATTTCAAAAACACATGGAGATACAGTTTTCAAACAAAGTGCATTTAAAAGAACCTTTTTTTTTTTTTTCCAATACGACGATATAAGAACTAAAAGTGTGCGATGCTTAGAAGTTTAAAAAATTGCTAAAGAGTATTTAATCGTAATGATTTGTTTTACAGCTAGCCTCGATAAGCTAACGTTATTTTTTGGACACAAAATAAGCTGGGAGAAAGAAATAGCATACCGGACCGGAGGTTAAAAAAAAAAAAAAATCATACAACTTAAAACACCTTAAAAAATGAGATTCCGTTCAAATGAAATCGAAATAAATCTTCGACTTCTTCCATTTTTAATTGGAAATATTTGTATTGCAGATTTTGTATTATGTTTATGACAATTCTGAATAAAATGATAAGATGCATGCAAAATACAAAACTTAAAAAAGTCTAAGATTTATTTCGATTTCATTTGAACGGAATCTCACATTTTAGGGCGTTTTAAGTATCATATTGTATATATTTTTTTTTTTTAAATCTTCAATTGGCTTAACTAATTTGTTACAAAAATTTAACATTAAATGTAGAACTAATTGAATGAAATAACTTAATATCTGTCCCTTCTTGGGCTTAAACAATGTAGGAAATAAATTTTGTTTTTTTTTTAATTTGTTCTTCAAATTATGTTTTTGTTTAATATGTCTAGTTTTTTAATAACTACAGCACTCAGACGAATGCATTTCAAAATTAATAGAGAGTATCATCATCAGGCTTTGATGTATGCGGTATTGCATAACAATATGGGATGTAGTTTACCAATGTGTAATTCAAATGTTTCACCACTGTAGTAATGCAGGTTGCGGTAGTTTGGGCAAAAACTTCCAATCTGGACGTAAAAAATCTATAATAAAAGCATAAAAAATTAACTTAACTTAAATTTTGATACCCTATTTCCCACTCAGGAACGCTTTGAATGTAAATGCAAATTGTGTTGAATCCTTACTGCTAATATATAACAATATTATAGCTGTGATTCAGTAAAAAATAAAAAAATAAATGTTTTACTTAAATTTTTAACCCTTATACTCACCCAAGGGGTGATGTAAACACATCTGAAAATTATTACCTAAGTTTAACTTGGGGTATAAATAGTTCTCATCTCGGAAAAAAATACATTTTAAAATTTAAGTTATGTAATTCCCCACTAAGTTCGCTACCTGCGTAAAAATAGTCATTCATTAGAAACTTTTTACTAAAATATAAACTTGACCAAAGCAAAAAACTTATTCTGAAAATAACCCTTATTATTTCCACTATGACGCCATATTCACCTTTTTAATTAAAAAAGAAAAAAAAAAAAAAAAAAAACTAGCTCAGTTTAATTTTTTACGTGAAAATCTTTCAACTAAAAAGAAATAAATTATTGTTACGGCTTTTGAAATTTTTGCAACAATGAAGTAAAAATGTTACATTTTCTATGAAAAATGTCCGTTGATTTTCAATGAAAAAAGCGAAAATTGCAATTATTAAGAAAAATATTTGAATAATGCAAAAGAAAAATTGGCCCACGTTTCTCTCTGGGTTATAATTCACGCATATGCAAAAGCATTTTATCATTTGTTTTGACCCTGGCGTCAGGCAAACGTTTTTACACTTTAAATTTATAATATCATTAGAATTAGTAAAGAATAAAAAATGAATGGCATCAGGGACAAAAAGGTGGGAAGAAAAAATGAAAAAAGTTATGATCTCCATAGGCTTTTCCATGTTAAATTAACATTGAGAAGTGACACTGGAAATAAATAAGTATTGCGCTGCCGCGCAATACTTATATATATATTTTCTCAATTATATATATATATATATATAGCCATAATATAATTACAAATCATCATATATTCCTATTACAATAATTAATTTAATAAATTTAGCAGCAAATTATAACTGTAACATTATACAAAATACAGATGGAACCCTATACATGTAATATTAATTACATGTAATATAATATACATGTAGTATTGCGCTGCCGCGCAATACTTAAATATATATTTTCTCAATTATATATATATATATATATATATACACATGTATGTATATATATAGCCATAATATAATTACAAATCGTCATATATTCCTATTACAATAATTAATTTAATAAATTTAGCAGCAAATTATAACTGTATCATTATACAAAATACAGATGGAACCCTATACATGTAATATTAATTAAGCAAAATCCACCAATTAGCCAGCACATATATATTAATATAATTACAAATCATCATCTATTCCAATTACAATAATTAATTTAATAAATTTAGCAGCAAATTGTAACTGTAAAATTGATAACTTATCAACAGCAGTGAGATGATTTTGTTAAAATGATATTAAATAAATACCAAGAAAGATGACAAACATGTAGTATCAAATGGAAATTCTTAGAATTAGGTATCAAGAAATTACAATAGTAGAAATCTTATGATAACACACTAATTTTTTGCGCAAATGCATCAATAAACCCAGCGCATAAAAAAATTATTTAAAAAATAGTTTGCTAACGTCGCAAAACATTTAGCTAACAGAAATTATATATTTATGAAATATATAAAAGATATCATTAAAAAGAAATTGCGTTTCAGGAAGAATTCTTGCGATTCTAAATGAAAATAAAATAACAAATAGTGATCATTAATACACTTGCGCATAAGCAGCATAGAAATTTGAAAGATAAAATATAGCCATAATATAATTACAAATCATCATCTATTCCAATTACAATAATTAATTTAATAAATTTAGCAGCAAATTGTAACCGTAAAATTGATAGCTTATTAACCGCAGTGAGATGATTTTGTTGAAATGATATTAAATAAATACCAAGAAAGATGACAAACATGTAGTATAAAATGGAAATTCTTTATATATATATATATATATGTGTGTGTGTGTGTGTGTGTGTGTGTGTGTGTGTGTGTGTGTGTGTGTGTGTGTGTGTGTATTTATATGTGTATATATATATATATAATAAATTTGAAATCACAAATATATATATATATATATATCGGATAATAGTATCATGAATGAAATCAATAGAAGAATAAGAAATGCATGGAGTTCTTTTGGGAAGAACAATATTATTCTAAAGAGTAGCATTTTGCCTGTGCTAACTTATGGAACAGGAACATGGACGCTAACAAAACGGATGGTACAAAGATTACAAACAACACAGATAAGTACGGAAAGATGTATGCTAGGTATAACTAGAAGAGACAGAAAAAGAATAACCTGGATAAGAAGTCAGACGAAAGTTTTTGACATCATTGAAAGAATTAAACGGCTAAAATGGAAATGGGCTGGGCACATTGCAAGAAGACAAGGCAATAGATGGAGCACAAGCACCCTACAGTGGTATCCCAGAGATGTAAAACGGCCAAGAAGACGACCTCAAGTAAGATGGAGTGATGAAATCAGAAAAGTAGCCGGTGTAAATTGGATGATTAAAGCACTAGACAGAAAACATTGGGAAAATCTGGGGGAGACCTACATCCAGCAGTGGATTGAAAATGGTTGATGATGATGATGATGGATGATGATATATATTTGTGTATATATATACAGTCGAACCTCTTAACATGAACCTCAAGGGGAATCAAAATTTTGTTCATGTTATCAGTATCAAATCTTTGTATTCGTTTTTACAAGGTACTGAAAACAATTCATGTTAAAAGTAATTCACGTTAAGCGTGTTCATGTTAACGAGGTTTGACTGTATGTGTATGTATGTATGTATATATATATATATATATATATATATATATATATATATATATATATATATATATATACTAATTTCATAACCAAAATTTAATCATAAATTTTCTCTTAAAAGAACACAGTTTTTTAAAATTTATGCTCATAAAAACGTACTGTTTAAAAAATCCTGGTACTTTTCGGTTAGCCGGGCGCCAGTGTTATATATACATATATATGTATACATAAATGTATGTATATATACATACAAATTTACACATATATATGTGTGTATATATACAATATGTGTATATGTATATATATGCATATTTACTTATATATATATGTGTATAAATATGTATATATAAGACCGGCGCCCGGCTAACCGAAAAGTACCAAAATCCTTTATTAAAAGTACTGATTAAGGCTGTCATCAAAAGGGGCTATTTTTGACAGATTAAAAAAAAAAAAATGTTCGGAATTTCATGAAATGAGCAGGTGTTGTGATTCATAAACAACGTAATCGACAGACGTTTTCCATTTTTTGGTAAACACAGGAGATCTTTCTGAAAATACTGTCCAAGTGGGCCCGAATTTTAGGATGTGACACGAAGAAAAAAAAATGTCGTTACGTGACCAGAATCGCTTTAAACGCTACACGTAATTTATTTATTAAAAAAAGTAAAAGCTATTCAATTTCAAATCGCTTCACAAGCCAGTTTTCTACATTTACGTTTAAAAATGTATTAGTAACTGTCTCGGAAAGCTTCGCGTTGTTGACAAGCGAATTTAGGAAGAATTTTAAGAAATTTTTGAAAGTATATATTTAAAAATAATTGAAATTTTTGAGAAAAACTGTTCTACAAAATTAAATATTAGACCCATAACAAAAATTGTCAATTTTAATCTCTTAGCAATTACAAACAGTAAAATGTCATATGAAAGTAAACCCACATCCGTAATAAATATAATACTAAAATTCTGATGTAATTTTACTGAATATTTATTAAAAATACATTAATAATAGTTTGTGCACCGTATTTTATGGAAGAAACGCCGCACTCCTCAAATTGGCCGGAATAAGCTTAAAAATATCGTAATCGCCGCATCAATCGGGACGCTATTTTTGTCGACAGCGTCATATTGACCTAACTTTAATCAAAGTTTTCTGAGCAGTGGGATGCCTCTTTTTAATATCTTAAGATGGCTGAAGTTTTATTTAAAATATTTAAATCCGATTTTAAATACTTTTATGAATTTTTAAATTAAGGAAACTCAGTTGGTATTTGAAAAAAAAATCGTAAACGCCACACTTGGAAAAAAAATTAACTTTTAAATTCGTAAACGCCGCGGCGTTTCTTCCATAAAATACGGTATCTCTCTTTTTTTTCATTGTAAGAACAAAAAACACCCCCGTTTCACTTGACGAAAATGTGAAGCTATTTTCTGCTTATTTTACATTGCCAAATAATTGCAACCTTTTTAAGTGGATTGGAAAGTAAAAAATGAGGAACTGTATCGAATTGACAAAGGGAGTGATACATTTTCTATGCGATTTTCTCCCCAAACAACAGTCGTAAAACTGTCAACGTGGATTTGCGTCCACTTCCGTCCTGCAACTTCCTATCCTTGTCATACAAAACCCATTAGCCATTAAGAGCTCACTGCAGTCACAGATAAAAAGAAATAAAGATGGCCGCTGGCATTTTAGCTGAATTGAAAGGATGGTCTAAATTCAAATGATTGACAAGCGAGCTCTTCCAATCAGCAAATGGCCAATTATCTGGCACGATTCCAACCCCCACCCCACTTCGGCTGTGCGCTACATGTGATAATTTCCAGTAGGTTTCAGGTGTAAAGGATTTTTTTTCAATTGTCTTCGCTTTACAAGCGTAGATCAAAGCCCACTGTTTTGTGGAGGCTCGATAACGGTAAAAGCCGTAAAAAGAATTTTAATCTGTTTATGATAAAAGTGCAAAAATTAAAACGATTTGACTTTCAATTTTTTTTTTTTTTTTAGGTTTATTTTACAGCTTTTACAAACATAAAATTGAAATTAGTGCAGTATAAAAACTATTTTATTTCACATAAGGCAATTACATTTAAAATCAAGGGGGAGATATTGAATGAGGGGGGAAATATATCAGGTACAAATATTCTAAAATAACTATCTTTTGTGCGAATTCTTTTTAGAACATAAAATTTATGAGATTTATAAAAGCTAAATAACATTGAAGGTTAAAAATAAGATGTTCATAAAATTAGGAGAGGAAAAGTTAAACAAATAAACTGTATATTTTGTACTGTACATCTGTAGAGGGGGGTATAAATCTAAATCCCAGCGTAGTCATTTATAGATATAGTACACAATTTATTGTTGTTAGCACTAAAATATGCGACAGAAAAAATAAAGTTTTCCAAATATTAAAAACTTTGTGAGATGTTAGCAGAAAGAAGGATGGCAAAAATTTTAGTGAAATTTTCAGGCAGAAGAAAATTTAGATTATGGATTATTTTTACAAGAATGTTATAAAACATAAAGGAGTTTTAACAATTTGAAATTTTAAGTGCACAGGAGTAAATTCAGGTGTGTGTGTGTGTGGGGGGGGGATTTCTGAACACTAAATATTTTTTAAATGATGCGGTCAAATAAGAATGTTTTTTGTAGCGGTTCGTAATCTAAATAACACTAAAATACTTTTATTTTCATTACATTTTTCCATTTTTAACACTTCCCAAGAAAGTTGAAAAGTGTTTATGGATTGAGTTTGTCCGTCCGTCTGTCTGTCTATCCGTGCTCTAACTAGCGTAAATATAGTCGGATTGCCATGTAATTGATATACGATATTGAAAATCATCATGGTATGTTCGGTGCACAATTCATGGTTCATTTACAGATGCACTCAAAAGTATTCGCTACATTATGGTCTATGTGGGGGGGGGGGGGGATTATTTAGGATGTATTTTAATAGTGTTACACAATGTTAAACACAGTTAAATTTATGTACATTGAGACACACTTTAAAATTGTTACTATAGACTATGTTATGTGTAATGCTTAAAGTAAGAGTATAGGGGACTCAAAAGTATTCCGTTATGTTATAGCCCATGAAGAAATATCGTTTGCGGCGTATTTGATTGATATTACTCTGTCACAAAGATAATGAAATTGATATGAATTTCTGAGGTGTCCTAAGCCTACTTTCTGTACAACATGAGCATTTAACAATTATTTACGGTGTCAGACAAAAGAACTTGGTTCAATATGGTCTACGAGAAAAACTGTTTGTAGCGTATTTTGATCACGTTACACTATTTCAAACATGACGAAATAGATACACATTACTTTGATTTACTACAAGATGCTTACATTCGAATATGGTCTGCATTTCATTTAGCGTTCATTTACAGGGAAACATAAAATATTTTGATACAATACTGTATCCGATATAGCTATTAAAAATTAATGCTGAAAGTACATTTTCAATTACAGAATGCGTTTTTAAGTTTAACTAAATTTTTGCGCACTACGTGGTGTGCACATATTTTACAAACCCTATACAGGACCACACAAAAGAATTCGTAACCATTGCTGAGAATGAGTATGAATTTCTTAAAGGTGTTAGGTTTTTTTTAGTTATAAATGTACAAGCTCAACTACATTTAATATGCTTAGAGATGTTTGTATCATACAAATAAAATCCTATACAGGGATATTCAAAAAACTGGATACATGGGCCGCCGATAGAAAATAATTCCTGCAAGTGTGATTTCAGTAATTTTGAGCATGATTTTGCATGAATTAGATTTCAGTTTAATACTGTTTGACGTGTATAAAAATTTCTATATACAGAAATGCACAAAAGAATTCAAGTATGTTTCCGTCTATAAGTAGAAATATCCGATTGTGAATTTTCAACTGTTTTATGTATTTTCTTACAAAACTAAATTTTAACATAGTATGTAGAATCCATACAAATATATGCAGTACAAATATATCATATACACTGCCTCATATGAGCTGCATATATCATATGAGCTGCACAAAAGAATTTGAGTACCTTCCAGGTTATGGGTGCAATTGTTGAAATCTGCTTTTCAAACGTGTCATAGGTATTACAAATGTTTAGTTAGATATCTTCTTTACTTTATTAAACGGCGAAGTTTTGTTACAGTGTTCTGTAAGTGTTGGAAAGTATCGACGTAGACGCATGATTTTTCTTTTTTCTTTATGGACATACTCGGTTCAGTCGATTACTCAGGCACCTTTGGTATCTACGTTTGATGGTTCTTTCTGAGCTAGTCGGAATAAAATGATTTCGAAAGGTTTGAGAATTTACTTGCACGTTGACGAGAAACCACAATATTTTCCTTACAAATATCTCTCTAAAGACATTTTCCTTTGAAAAATACAGTTAAAATGTTTTTTATGCACAATTAAATGTACACCTATCGCTTTATTGTTAACACTTTCGTACATAGTTGAAATGATTTAGTTAATATTATAGATAATAAAGATTTATAATTAGGACGAAAAAAAAAGTAAAAATTAAAAAGTTTTAAAGACTGTAAATTAGATTTTTTAGCTTCATGAGTTGAGGGTAAGACAAATCAAGAAACAGATTTTTTTTTTTTTTTTTTTTTTGCGGGGGGGGGGGGGATTTAATTGATGACCGATTATGTAACTTATTAAAGATTTACAAATAGGGCAAAAACATTGCAATTAGGAGTTTTAGAGACTTTAAATTTTATGAGCATGGAAATAATGGGGGGAGAAAAGGAAACGTCAATTTTATATGGGGTGGAAGAAATTATATAATCGATTATTTAGTGTTCAATATGAAACAGATAAAGCTGAAAATGTATTAAAAAAAGACTTTCAAAGATTTTAAACTTAAATAAGGGAAAGAAAAAAAAAGGGGGGGATTTTATTTGATGACTTATTTATTTACCTTACTAAAGAATAAGAAATAGGACAAAAAAAGACTAAATTTTGTGTTCTTGGTAAGGGTAGAGTCAGAGCAAGCGTCAATTTTTGTGGGGGAGGAGTATAGTTATATGATTATTTATGATTACAATAAATTAACAGATAGAGTACAAAATTATATTAATACATGGAAATTATTCCAGAGAGAAACATTCGCCTTGCATACAATATTTCAAATGAAAATCAAATTTCAAATTTCAAAGTAATTGCTTAAAAGGCGCAAAGGCCAACATAGTGAAAAAGATTCCAAGCCGGGACTCGAACCCGGGCCATCAGTATAGCGCACTGACGTTCTACCGACAAAACCACTTGGAACGATACCTAGCTCGGAAAATTTCTCACTATTATATGTTGGAAAGGCTACAAACGCAGCACAAGATGGAATATTTATCGTGAGTCACCGACCTGGGACAAACACGAAACATAATTAAATCCAGCATCGATAGAAATTATATTAATACATGGAAATTATTCCAGAGAGAAACATTCGCCTTGCATACAATATTTCAAATGAAAATCAAATTTCAAATTTCAAAGTAATTGCTTAAAAGGCGCAAAGGCCAACATAGTGAAAAAGTTTCCAAGCCGGGGCCCCACCAGTGGCCGAGAGGTTCTGCGTTCGAAGCTGGTAGACGGGAAGTGCTGGGTTCGACCCCAATCGCGCCCGTCGGCCTAATCGTTCGGAGTTTTCGTGGTTTTCTTCGAGCTGTGGATTTTCCATGTGTAAATATGGATTAGATTCCCTTAGAAAGACCCCCACGGAGGGCACTCCCCCCCGGGCCTATATCCCTCGTGTAGATAATCGGCCGTCAAAAAATCAACCAATCCAAGCCGGGACTCGAACCCGGGACATCAGTATAGCGCACTGACGTTCTACCGACTAAACCACTTGGAACGATACCTAGCTCGGAAAATTTCTCACTATTATATGTTGGAAAGGCTACAAACGCAGCACAAGATGGAATATTTATCGTGAGTCACCGAGCTGGGACAAACACGAAACATTCGCCTTGCATACAATATTTGAAATATTGTATGCAAGGCGAATGTTTCTCTCTGGAATAATTTCCATGTATTAATATAATTTCTATCGATGCTGGATTTAATTGTGTTTCGTGTTTGTCCCAGGTCGGTGAAATATTGTATACAAGGCGAATGTTTCTCTCTGGAATAATTTCCATGTATTAATATAATTTCTATCGATGCTGGATTTAATTATGTTTCGTGTTTGTCCCAGGTCGGTGACTCACGATAAATATTCCATCTTGTGCTGCGTTTGTAGCCTTTCCAACATATAATAGTGAGAAATTTTCCGAGCTAGGTATCGTTCCAAGTGGTTTAGTCGGTAGAACGTCAGTGCGCTATACTGATGGCCCGGGTTCGAGTCCCGGCTTGGAATCTTTTTCACTATGTTGGCCTTTGCGCCTTTTAAGCAATTACTTTGAAATTTGATTTTCATTTGAAATAGAGTACAAAATGTTTTTAAAAAAGCAATGACTTTTAAGGTTAAAATTTTGTGATCTGAGGGAAAAAAAAGAGGAATAAGCAGAATTAGTTCTTTTTTTGCGGGGGGGGGGGGGCGGAAGTTTATCGGCGACTTATTATTTACTTACCTTAGAAAATATTTACAAATAAGTTAAAAAAAATAATAAACGAAAAAAAATTAAGGACTTTAAATTTCAGATGCTTGGTAAGAGGGAGAGGCGAGGAGGAAATACCAATTTCAGTTGGGGTTGGGGGGGGGAGGAGAAATTTTTATGATCGTTTGTTTATTGTTAAAATAAAGTGGCAAATTGAGCAGAAAAGATTTTAAAAAATTAAAGCGTTTTAAAGGGTTTTTATTTTAAAATATGGGTACCGTGGATGAGGGAGCAAAAGAGAGAAATGACATTTTCGATGGAGGCAATTTACAAGAACTTTTAATGAAAAGAATATGGTGAAATAAATTGATAACGAAATTTATGACTGACTATTTATTGTTAGTTTAAAGTAACAAATAAAACAGAAAATTAAAGAAAATATTAAGGAATTTTAAAGATTTTAAACCTTGATACTGTAAGGGGAGCAAAACGGGAAACGAAATTTCGGAAGAAGGGGAGACAAAGAGTGCAAGATGTTCGGATAAGAATATGGTGTGCATCGAATTTATTGTTCATTTACAGGGAAACATTAGGGATGATTGCTGATAGTGAGTTTTAAATTATGATATGTTTGATTTATGATAAGTTATGGTATAAGTTAAGTTAAACTAATATTTTTGCACAGGCACATAGGTGGTGTATATGAATTGCATAGAATATAAAGAGTGATCAAAGGGCTCCAATGCGATGTATCTCATGAGGGTTGTCGAAAAATGTTAGAAAAGTACCGGCATATTATACTATCAGCTAAATGTCCTGTCGGCTAATCGTCTTTTCGGCTAAATGTCCTCCCGGCTAATTGCCACGTTCGGCCAGTTGTCTGTCGGCCAATTGTCTGTATTGCTGAAATTATTGCTATTCCGTTGCATAGACACTACACAAAAGATTTCATCAGTAGTACCGAGAATGACTATGAATTACTTAAAGATGTTTTTTAATTTGATTTATGCATTTTCAAGCTCAACTACTTTTAGTATAGATGTTTGACCCGTAGCCGGTCGCAGACATTTAACCGACAACCAAATAGCCTTCAAGACATTTAGCAGATTGCAGTTAGCTGAGACGTGCATTTAGCCGATACGTACATATAGCCGACAACACAATTAGCTGAAATTTACATACAGCATACAGGACAATTGATCGAAACGGACATATAGTAATAATTTTAGCAATACAGACAATTGACCGACAGGCAACTGGCCGAACGTGGCAATTAGCCGGGAGGACATTTAGCCGAAAAGGCGATTAACCGACAGGACATTTAGCTGATAGTATAATTAGCCGGTACTTTTCTAACATTTTTCGACACCCCTCATGAGATACATCGCATTGGAGCCCTTTGATCACTCTTTCATATTATGTACCTCCCGTTCCCCCTCCCCCAATTTGTATCACAGGCAGCATTTTTCTGACTTTTCCGACATCCCTCAAGTGATATATCATTGGACTGGGCAGCCCTTTGATCACTCTTTCATATTATGCACCTCCCGCTAGGTTACAGTTAATTTGCAGTTTGGTTACAATTGCGATTAGTTACTCTTAGATTACGGTTAGGTTATAATTAAGTTACGTTTCGGTGATAATTAGATTACACTTAAGTTACAGCTTGGTCATGGTAAAGTTATGTTACAGTTACATAACATTTAGCATATGATTAGGTTATAACTAGGTAAACGTTATTTACAGTTAGATTATGGTTAAGTCCCAGTTAGGTTACATTTAGGCTACAATTAGGTTACTGTTAGGTTTTAGTTTGGTTACGGTTACTTCATAATTATGTTACACTTAGGTTACGTTTAGATTATGGTTAGGTAACTGTTCGGTTATAATTAGGTTACGTTTAGGTGATAATTAGATTACGCTTAGGTTACAGCTTGGTCATGGTAAAGTTGTGTTACAGCTACATTACGGCTAGCATACGATTAGGTTATAATTAGATAAACGTTAGTTACAGTTAGATTACGGTTACGTCCCAGTTAGATTATATTTAGGCTACAATTAGGTTACTGTTAGGTTTCAATTAGGTTACGGTTACTTTATAATTAGGTTACCGTTAGGTTACGTTTAGATTACGGTTAAATAACTGTTAGGTTACGTTTAGGTGATAATTAGAATACGCTTAGGTTAGAGCTTGGTCATGGTAAAGTTATGTTACAGTTACATTACAGTTAGCATACGATTAGGTTATAACTAGGTAAACGTTAGTTACAGTTAGATTACGGTTACGTCCCAGTTAGGTTACATTTAGGCTACAATTAGGTTACTGTTAGGTTTCAGTTAGGTTACATTTAGGCTACAATTAGGTTACTGTTAGGTTTCAGTTAGGTTACGGTTATCTTACACTTAGGTTACGTTTAGATTACAGATAGATTATAGTTACGTTACAGTTTGGTATTGGTTAGGTTACAGTTACGCTACAGTTAGTTTATGCTTAGGTTATAATTAGGTTAAGATCAGGTTACAGTTACGTTACAGTTAAGTCGGATGAATATCCTGTCGGATGAATGTCCATGTCGAATAATTGTCCTCTGTTGGCTAACTGTCTTGTCGGCTAACAGTCGCTGTCGGCTAAACATCCTGTCGTCTAATTGCTGTCTGCTAAATGTCCCGTCGGCTAAGTGACATTGTAGCATATAAATAAATAGGGATATGACAAAAAACTGGATACATGGCCGTCCATGGATAGCAATTCTTAAGCTAATGTTAGCCTTAGAAGTGTGATATCAGTAATTTTCAGCGTATTTATTTCTGAATTAAATTTCAGCTCAGTATGTGGCGTGTATAAAAATTTATAAGGAACATACAGAGCTTCACAAAACAATTGAAGTACGTTTCCGTCTATTGTTAGGAATTAATAAATGTGTATATTCAAATGTGTTATGTGTTTTTCTAACTGAACTAAAAATGTAGGAAAGGGTTCATAATCCATACTTGACACATGGTTTTCCTTCCTTGTTTTATTTATTTTCAATAATTCATCTTCTTATGTTTTTGTATTTCTCAGTTGCAATAATCATGATTTTTAGGGTTCCGTACTTAAAAAGTAAAAACGGAATCATTATAAGATCACTCCTGTGTCTGTCTGTCACAGCCATTTTACTCGTAAACTACGGAACGTGGGAAGTTCAAATTGGGAGATGTAATAAAGATTATTGACCCACATATTTACAGATTATTAAACATTCACAAATATATGTGGGAAAAACGTAGAGGGGATAATTAGGTTATTTAAAGAAGAAATATATTTTCTTTGTGTATCGTTTGGGGTATCGGTTAAAAGATTCCGTAACGCATAACTCAAAAATACATTTCTTTTAATTTTAGATATTATATTTTCAGAGATATCGTCGAAAATGTATTGCAAAAATGTGCCCCCTCCCCCCCCCATCTATTTTCAAATCTACTGAAACTAAAATTATGAAAAAAATTAGAGGTAGTAGAGGTTAATTTAATACTCGCAGGAAAATTATAGCGATTGCCCTAGGTGGCATAGTTTTTCATAAAATCGCATTTTTCTGTTACATACAGATTTCTATTTGCGGGCATTCATCAAAGGTATCGAAGAGCGCTAAAGGTACCTATCGTATCAAAAGTATAAAAGCATTGTTTATAATGATTTTCGAAAAAAAATCGTCGGTAATTAGCCGAGATATTAAGACTCCTGTCCCTGCCGGCGAAGACACTAACGAGCTAATGCTAATCCGATGGGGAGGAAAAAGTAAAGAAAGGTGCGATGTAGAGACGGATCTCGGCTATATAATGCCAAAAAAAAAAAAAAAAAAAAATATCGAAATACAAAATAGATATTAGAAAAATCCTTCCGTATACGATTAGCATTAGCTCGTGATTGTCTTCGCTGGCAGGGGCAGGAGCCTTAACCCTTAAAGACACGGTTGGTTTGGACATACATAATGGCAGAGGCGGCGTACTCTATATACCATCGGTTTTTAAATACTAGATAACAACTTTTAATGATATATATGTGTAATGCAATACCCAGTAGCAGCATAAAAGCAGTAAACGTCAAATTGTTAAAAACAGACCAATTTAATTATAATTAATCGCATAAATACTATGGGATTCGCGACTAGTTTGCGTTGAGTGGATCTCTCAATACGCCTCCCGTGTCTTTAAATGATAATTAAAGACCTATTTGAAAAAACGCGGCACGGACAAAGTCGAGTTGCATCTTTGCGACCTCCTTTCGAAGCGCGCGTAGTACAACGCCAAGTTTAAACTTTGAACAAGGATTTTATTTCATCTACACTGTAAAAAGAAAAATATTTCTATGTTGAATTTAGTTTTATGAAATGCCAAATGAAATTTAAATATGCAGTACTTTTATTGTTAGTACCAAATTAAGTTCACCATATGCAGATTAAGATACGTTTAAAAAAAGAATTATACAAAATAGCAATATTTAATTTTATTTCGGCTTCATATCTCTTTGAACCTTTGTGGTATACTCAATCATACTTTTCTAATATATACAGCTATACCCAACTCTACGTTGTATAGGTTTTTACAAAGTTTCATTATTCTTTTAAATAATACAGTTAATAATTCATATATTTATTGTACGGAACTCTCTGAGCGCGAGTAATACTCGTACTTGACCGTTTATTTTATATACAAGCTATATGCATTGGTCTGCCAAGTCGTATCTTGGTGGAAACCATCTGCAGAACATAAATTTAGTGGTTGATCCGCAGGTTTACCATTGTGTTTTCAAGCACCCAAACTTCAATATTTTCATACATTTGGGTGCTGCAAAATACAATGATAAACCAATCGATCAAAAACTAAACTCCGGTGTGCAGGTGTTTTCTATCAAGATATGACTTAGCAGACCATTTGCATTTTAATATGCTAATTGAGTTCTATCTAATCCTAAAATTTCAGCCTTCAACTTGATGAGCTGATGGTCTGTGCAATTGCCACCCGTCGAAAAAATCCCTTCCTGTGAAATCTTGTATCACTCTTTAGGAATCTGTGGACAGGCACAAAAACATCCTATCTGTGTTTTTATACCTAGATTGTGTATAAAAACCTTTTTTAATTCATTACTCTGAATTTGGAGATTTTTGTAACAAATACAGCTGTTTTTTTTTTTTACAATTGTTTGAGAAAGACTGTTTTTATTTTCTCTGAAAACTGCTTGGATTTTTCATTACATTGATATGCAATTCTGATAATGAATTTCATAGAATTCCATTTCAAAGCAATATTTCGAATTTCTTCCAATTTTACCAAAGCATTCTTTTTCTTTATCAGAAATCAGTGAAAATAAATTTATTTTCTGCATCTTTATCTTTAGACTAAGTTACAATTTTATTTTCCCCGCATTGCTGATACAGATTTTTTTTCTTACCTTGTCAGTTGCAAGCTCACAGTCAAATATCTCCAGAGATTCTCCATCTTCTTCCTCTACTTCCCAGTTAATAATCAGGAGGAGTTGCCGTAATATTCTTTACCAATCTGTGTCCTATATCGGAATTTGGTAAATTAGCAGTGCTTTTAGTTTATAGTCTTTACTTGACCTTACCGATCATGACAGTGTTAAGCTATCATTCGTTGTTGCTAAGAAACTGTTTTTTCTAGTTTATAAATTAGCTTGGTAAATTATCACTGGTTTTACTTTGCAGCCTCTACTTGAACTTGCCGATCAAGACAATGGTAAGCTGCCATTCATTGGTGCCCAGAAAATGTTTTTATCAGTTTGTCAAAAATGTCCTACTGACATTTTCTACGTATATAACGCAGACTTTCACAGTGATAGACTTGTTGATGACGGTATTATCCTTCTCCTATAATTCTTGAAAAGCTAATAACAAATTTACTAACTGTTGCTTTGTGAGCCTTAATTTCCTCTCTAATCATTTTATAAAATTGTGTGATTGAATAATGAATTGTAGTAAACGAAAGAATGTAATTACAATACAACATGAAATAAAAATGTTAACTAACGCAATCTTTAACAGGATACCAATGTAAATTGAAAGTAAAGATCGAGTGTTATTAAAATTCATAGTAAAAGACCAGAGAAGAATCTTTTACCAAATTCCAATTTTTGGGACGGATGCAAAAGTTTGTCGCATATTGTTGATGGAAATTAAAGAAAATGTATTTCGTGTAAATTTCAATTCCTAGCAGTTACATAATTAGCGCTCATCTGGCTAAAGAATCGATGTATTTTCTCAAATCTTCCAAAACTAAAATATCTTATCCTCAAAATGTTTTGAAGTGATCTAAATAAACGGTCATACGACGATGCAAGTTTTGGAGCAAGTTTTGCTTTGATTAAAAGGCCTCTTCGATGTAGTCATCAATGTAGTCTAAATAATTATTAACATTGCTACTATTCCTTATATTCCATGAATTTCGAAAATAATCTGAAAATAAAAACTATGCGTAAATCTGGTTTTTGAATAATGTAGAATAACGTTGTTTTAAAAATATCGACATGTTTTGTAGAAACTGAGTCAGGCTAAAGTTTTAGCTTCATAAAACGTAATTTTTTTTTTTTTTACTGCTAATTGTACTGTCAAGTTCCAGGAACAAGAAATTTCCCTCCGAGGAGACCTCTACTTTCAAATATTTAGCCAACAAAGACTTATAAACTGATACAATCAATTATGACTCGTATTCAATCATAGAGGCTTGCTTATAGAAAAAGTTTCAGGCCGAAATGTGCTGGATCGAACCGTAGCTTCCGATTTCACGAGGATGAAGTAGGCATACTTCTATTACAAATTTTTTAATTTTTTTTTTTTTTATCCAATTTAATAACTTCAGTTAATTAAGACAATAATAACATTTTAAAATAAGTGGTAGAAGTTTGTCTGATTTGCCTCCATTAGAACATCGCTTATAGATCGAATTTGGCAAATTCAAAAGTGAAGATTTTATTATGATTTTATCACATATATATACTTTGCAACGAAATGCTAATTTGGGTGGACTTTCTGCTGAAAATTCCTTCATGAAAACACTTCATTTATTAACATAATCAAATTAAACCTCTTGAAATCGGTCTCCTTCTTCACGCCCCCCCCCCCTCCTTTCTTTATCATTTTATGAGTTTCTCCATCTTCACTGTTCGATTTTTTTTTCAAAAGAAGGTAGTGCGGATGGCCCACTGCCTTTAGTAATGTGGACTATGGTGATTTCAAGTTAAGTTAGAAAACTTAACCAATCTTCTGATTTTCATCAACGTCTTATAACGGTGGATTAAACATGAATTCGCCATTATTCACCAGAGATGAAACAGCAATCTAAACAATGTGAAAGAGCAGCTGAAATTGCGCCAAAGAAAGTGAAAACGGTTCCATCTGCTGGAAAAGCCATGGATACGGTTTTCGGGAATTCACAAAGTGTGGTGAACATAGAGCACCGGAAAAAAGGTAGAATCGTCACCGGACAGTGTTATGCATTTCTACGGGACCAATTAAAGAGTGCTTATTCCGACAAAACGTCTATACCTGAGCAACAAATACGTGTTCTTTCACCACAGCAGTGCTCTTGCACACATGCTTGTAGTTTTCGCTACGAAAGTCAATGACCTACGCTCTGTAGTGCTTCCACATGCACCGGATTTTGCTCCCAGCGATTATTTCCTTTTCCCAAGCCTGAAGAAATGGCTCGGTAGTCGGAAATTCACTTCAAAATATGGGGGTAAAGCAGAGACCACCATTTCATTTCCAAAGTTAGATAAGGCATATTATGCTAAAGATAATAAAAAGTCGGAAACTCGTTGGTTTAATTTTTTTAAGTTGTAAGGAACTACGTTAAAAAAATTAAATATTGTCAAATTTTTTTCATTTTCTTTGTCGGGCTAATAACCTTTCGAAACACACTCGTATCGACATCAAATTTTATTTTCCCTCCAAAAAAAAAAAAAAAAAAAAAAAAGGCGGAGTTCAAGAAAAATGCGGGTCCTAGTTGTAATTAAAATTCGACCCCCTCATGCTGAGAACATGACACTATAAAACTTGGTAAGACGGAAACATAAACAATAGGTGCTAAATACCTTTTTAGATGGGTTTTTTGCGTCTTTGCAGATACAATTGCAGGGTATTTTTTAGGGGAATAATGAGAATTCCGTTTAAACCAGGGTTTCGTTACAGCTAGGTATCAGAAAATAAATTTGTTACCTAGCAGACATTTATAAAATGTAATATTTTACCATACAGTCTCCTTATTTTCAGTTTAACATTATTATAGTTAATGATAAATTTTCGCGTTCCCTTTGCGTTACAAAAAATATCTTTAGGTTACCTTTGAGAACACATACAACACTGTAGAAAAAAAAAGGACCAAAATACGGAAATACTACTGGCAATCTAGACGCCAGCACTTAGACCGGAATTTAACGGATTTTTTCTGTAATTTAAAGGGAAAAAGTTCCGTTAAAATACGGAAACAGTACTATCGTCTAGATTGCCAGTAGTATTTCCGTAATTTAATCCATTTTTTACAGTGTAGTGACGGGGAAAAAAATGTAAGCGCTAATGTTAAGTCTATGGGAGCGTTATTTTCAAATATCTCGCGTCCTTTTTAATATTTTAAAATGATTTTTTTTTGCATAGGATAGCTGAGAACGATCTACAACCTGGCTGTTTTTTACTTTTTCGGTTTTGGTTAGAGATATTAAAAAAAAAATTACTTATACTTTCGGAACTGGTGGAATCGGTTCTGAAATTGAAACTATCATAATAAAAGAAAACTGAAACTAAAATCGAAAAAGTAAAACCTAGCCTGGTTGTTGATCGCCCCCAGCTATCCTATGCAAAAAAAAAAAAAAAAAAAAAAAAAAAAAAAAAATTCAAAAATATTAAAATCAAAGCCAGAAAATTGAAAATAACGCCCCCATAGACTTAAAATTAGCATTTTCATTTCTTCCCGTGTCTGAAGTGGGCTCTTGGAAAAAATATGTTACGCAGGACAAATTTCGCATTTTCTTAGAACTTCACTCGAACAAGTTTATATACACGCAACATGTGAAGATCAAAATTATTGCAGTATAAACATGCTTAAAACAACTGAAATCGTACTTCCAGAAATTATCATTCATAGGCGCGCGCATGCATCCAATTCTTTGAATAACCTTGTATATTATTATATTTATATTTTACAAACAGTTTCTAATTATAGTTGAACTTGAAAATGTAGAATTTAATTAAAAAAAATTAGCAATTCACTCTCATTCTCAGCAATTCTTCCTAGTTCTTTTGCGTAGCCCTATACACGGTCTATAGAAATCATATATATAATCAAGTATTAAAACGGATATCATAGGTGAAAACTCATTTTTAGCAATCAACTCTAATAGAGAATACTTCGTATACAGTATTGTGTCCAGCAACTTTTATATGCCCCTGTAAATGAAATAAAATGTGATTCACATCATATTCTAATGTAAGCATCTTGTAGTAAACCTCAGTAATGTATATGAATTCCATCTTGTTTGAAATCGTGAAACATAACTAAAACACACTTTGCAAGCAGTATTTTCTGTAATAAAACTGAACTCATTTCTGTGACCCTGTGAATGAATGATAAATGCTTTTCAACCCCTTCAGAAAGCATGTTTTACTGCGCATCATAAATTCATATCAATTTTATTATGTTGTAACAGAGAAACGTTATTAAAATACGCCGCAAACGTTTTTTCTTAATAGGCCATAATATAAAGAAATATACTTTTAATTCCCCTGTACACGTACCGAAATCACCCACTCGTGGACAGCCAACCTTTCCGCATAGGAGCTGTGCACTTAAATAAGGTGCATAATTTTTATGTTAAAATTGTTTTACATCATTAAAGTACACCGCAAATGATTTTTCCCATATAGGCCATAATATAAAAGAATACGCGCGATCTGATAGTAATTAAAATTCGACCCCCTCATGCTAAAAACGTGACGCTATAAAACCTGGTAGGACGGAAAAAAAAACAATGAGTGCGAAATACCGTTTTAGGTGGGTTGTATCCGTCTTAGCAGATACAATTGTAAAATATTTTTAGGGGAACCATGAAAATATTCAATTTAAACCAGGATTGCGTTACAGTTACGTATTGCAAAATAAATTTGTCAGCTGACAGACTTTTATAAAATGCTATATTTTACCTTACAGTCTCATTATTTTTAGTTTTACATTATTACTAGGGGGCTCTGCCCCCTGCAAGTTACGCTCGCCAACCCCCGTTCAGACACCGCAGAATCTAAAAACATGCTAATCTGATGGGTTTAAAAAATATAAGAGAAGATTGAATTATACTGAAAAAAGCTGTGCAGATCTCACTGTAAATGGGTTTCCATTCAATTCCATTTGATTGCAAAAATGTAAGGCCGAATCAGTTGCTGTTAAGACATCCAATGGTTATTTTCGTTTTTGATTAAAGAGGATCAGTTAAACATTTGAAAAATAGCTGAAATAAAATGAATTAAGTATACAGAGTCTTTGTCTCCCGGTATTTTAAAACAATCTCTATAACAATAGCCTAAGTCATGTGACTATCATCAACAGTTTCGGGCGGGCCATTTCGCTTTTTATACTCTAGGTGCCATTTTGGTACTTTAATGTTAGCCATGCACAGGTGATAAGTCGCCAAATATTATTTTATCGCCATCGTTTCATCTATATTATAATAGTTCAAGTCATCAACTGTCATAAACAAATACGGTCTGATCCCTTCGCCTTTCATATGAAACTTTGGCACAGATGTCATATAGGATATTGACGCGATTTTTTTCCGACGCCAATTTGGGAAACGCATCAACAGCATAAACAACAACATCCGGCTTGCCATATCAAGCAAAATAACAATACTTTGGCGCCAGTACCCGTTGCGTATATGCCACTGGCGTCAGAAAAAAAAATCACGCCAATATGGGTCCGTATATAACATCTGTACAAAAGATTTCCATTTTGGTTAAAAAATCAAATTTTTTTTTCAAATAAAACTATATAAAAGTTGTCATGGTCACAAAGAATTCTTGGTACTGTTACGCTAGCCGGGTGCAAATCTCGCCAATAGCTTTTTTTCAAATTGCCAGATAGCATTTTTTTTTCGAGCGGTAAATTAAAACATTGGTTTGAAGTCGAAATTAAATGTGATGGTTTGTTGCATTATTGGGAAGAGTTCCATATTGTGTGCTGGTTGGCGCGATTGGCGAATGAATCCAAAATGGCGTCAAAAAGCCATTTTTAGCGTCTTATAAATTTTTTCAGGATGTCGGAAAAACATGGTCTTTAAATATTTGTAAATATTTATATATTTAATAAATCTTATGTATGTCACATGTTAAAAAAAGTACGATGTTTACACAGATAGTTTTATATATATCACGTATAGAGATATACCTTATACAAATATAGTATATATACACCTATAAATAAATATTATGTACTTATATTTTATGTATTTATTATATTTATTATACATGTCAAATTAAAACAAAGTTATATATTTTTCCGAAAAATATAGGCTAAATGCAAAAAAAAAAAAAAAAAAAAAAAAAAAAAAAAAAAAAAAAAAAAATTCCAAAAAACATATGAATAAAGTTCATTCCAGAAAAAAAACAACCTCAAAGGCTGAAGATCGCAACGACATCGATTCATTTAACGCCAAAAAAAAAATCTCGCCAAAAAAACCAGCACACAATATGGAACTCTTCCCGCATTATTTAACATATGGCCAGATGTCACATACGCACCGCAGATTTGGCGTGTTTTTTTTTCTTTTTTACAAAAATTTGGCGAAAACCTTGTTTTCGAATAGCAGTTACATATGCATTTTGTGTATTACTTAGTTATCCCGTCGACCAAAAATCTATCGTCAAACTATAATATTAAATGTCAATAATGGTTGATCGTAAATGTCACATTCACTTGACTTTATGTAAGTTACACATGTTTACGTCATCAAGTGATTTTTATTTCGACGTTTTATTTGTATATTTATTAATGTTATACTAATTTATTTGTTCTTTCGTTATTTAAAATAAAAATTATGTCAATTTGTATAATTTGGCGATTTACATAATTTGGCGAATTTGGTCGACGGAATAACTAAGTAGTACCGTATCATAATATTAAAATATTTATTTGCTTAAAAGACGTTATAAAAACACATTAAAAGTAAATTAAAAATCCATATTATAAATATATTTTATCTATATTTACAAAATATAGATTTTTAATTTAATTTTAATGTGTTTTTATAACGTATTTTAAGCAAATAAATATTTTAATATTATGATATGATTCGTAATGGACGTAATTTTGATTTACTACTCGCACTTATTTACGTAAGTAGTACCATATTTTTAAATTATTTTCTATTATTTTCAAAAGGAAATAACAAAAAAAATAATTAATAACTATAGAACAAAATAATTTATATAATTTTAAAAAAGAAATAAAAGTAAATAAACATTTATCATTAAATAAACAACAATAGCCGAGTTACCATGTCAATCAAAATAATGCCATTTCGGCGCCAATCAGAATCTTTCGATTTGGCGAAAGATTGTTCAAGTAAATTGAATTATAAATAAAAGTAGCACGATACATTTTTTGGCATACATTTAAGGGAGGCCAAACTGGTCGCCAAATTAATTTAAAATAACCTTTTCTGAAATAAGAAACAAAAATATATCTGTTCTGATTAAAATTTCAGTTGACATCATTAGAAAAATGTACTTAAAACAAGTGGGTAAGTGTGATCACAGATCTCACAGAGGGTTTCGTTTAATATTCCTTTAAAACACTTTATCCTTTTGTGAAATCTGTTAGTTCCACATTTCGCAACCAGGGGCGCACTCTATTCTACACAAACCTCTATCCAAAGGAAACTCCGTTTTACAACCTATGCGTAGGTATATTAGTCGAGGGGATCGGGTCTATAGCACCCGAGATAGGTAGACGCCCCAGGAAATTGCACGGTACATTCTTTTATAAGCTTTTTATTATGTGCTATGAACTATGTCAAAGTTTCCAGCAGATCGACTTGTTAGATTTCATAATTTTAACAAAATTGCGTTATGTTAGTTGCAAATTTCACCACCAGGGAGCGCACACTATTCATAACAAAAGTGTATCAGATCGAAACTCTGTTAAACAACCTATCAGTAGATGTGTTACTGGAGTTGGTGGCGGCCTTAAGCGAGAAATTAAGAAATTTGCTGAAAGTACTATTCGGAAATAGTGGTAACTAAAATTTTGACATTTTTATATTTCATAAGCAGCACGTGTCTGAGTATATCATAGTGCTCAAAAAACGACACCTAAAAAGGTCGTAAACGCTATTTTTTAAAAAAGAAATCCAGCGCCCCTCCCCCGCCCTCCCTTCACAGGAAATTGCATGCACCATTATTTTATAAGCTTTTTATTATGTGTCATGAAGTATCTTAAAGTTGCAAACGGATCGCCTTGTTATATTTCCTAATTTTAACAAAATCGCGTTACGTTAGTTCCGCATTCCACCACCAGGGAGCGCACTCTATTCTTAACAAAAGCATATCTGAACGAAACTCCTTTGCGCAATCTATCCGTAGATACATGGTCGGGAGGGTGGCGGTGCAGTCTTAACCAACAATTTAAAACATTTTCTGCGATAACAAACGCTAAGTTTTAATAAATAAATCTAGTCCCCCCCCCCCCTCCACTCCTCGAAATATCACACTCCATTCTTTTTTACACTTTTTCTTATGTGTTATAAAGTATCTTAAAGTTTCGAAGACATCGAGTGGCGGTCTTAAACAATAATTTGAGATATTTCCTGAAATTGCTATTCGGAAATAGTGGGATGAACACTTATAAACCTATAAACTTTTTCATATTGAATAATTAATACTTATCTCATAGCGCGCCGTCGAAACACACCACGCAAATTGTTAATTTCCCAATTTAAATGAAATCTCCGTTAAAAAAGCACGTGCCTCCATCTTAATCTGGCATTTGATGGAAATAAGAGGAATTAATAAAATAATAATTAATATCTCAGCTCGTAATGAAGCAATCTCTTTGAACCGGGTATGTATGGAATCTGCGAGAAATTTCCAGCCCGGATGTTAAAAAATTTAATCGAAAAATTTAATATTTAAAAAGTTTAAATTTCGTATTAGACTTTCCTCCCCTTAAATTTCTCCCGCGCCGATATGTCGAGAAATGATGACAGTTGCCTTCCGGTGAATGGAAATCTGTTTTCATTGTTTTTAAAAACACAGAAATTAAATTTTTATCGATCGATTTTCAGTGGATTTTTTGCGTTCTATCCTATGCAGAAATTTGAAATTTATACCAAAATAAAGTAGAATTTTTTCCGCGTATTTCTACACCTGTTACGAATTTGTACGACCGATATTTCGGCAGATCCAATTTTGCTTTTTGAAGGTCCACTTCATTTATTGCTTAAAGTACTCCGTGGTAACCCTGCACCGGCTGATTTGACGGAGCATCCGCCGAGTTTACTGGCAATCATTAGGAGAAACTGGGGAGGATTTCGATAACGTGCATTTTCACCTGCATTCAAAAGGTTGATTGGTTGATTTTAGAATTTAATTAGCCCGTAATTAGGTTAATTACCAACTTTTTCAAAATTTTATGATTTGTTGTTTGATGTGAGGTGTTCAGCTATAAGTACCCAAAATTTCAAGTCTCTAACATGTATAGTTTCTGAGAACGGGCTCTGTGACGGACAGACAGACAGAGGAGCGAGACGAATAGGGTTTCGTCAGATGAACGAAACCCTAATTAGAAAAAAATTAATATTTCGAAAACTAATTCGAATTTAAAAGTTCTAATACCAGCTTTGAGAACTGCAGATTAATACGGATTTTTGGTGTTAATTTCATCGCAATGTATTCCATATTTTAGGAAAAATAGCCGTGAAACTGAATCAGTCGTTTCAAAGAATCGTTTCATAAATTCGTTTCATTAGGATTTTATATATATAGGGTAGATATTTAAAGATAAATTTTCGCGTTTCCTAAACGTTACAAATAATATCTTTATGTTTCATTTGAGAACCCATACTAGTAACGGGAAAAAAAAATGAAAGCGCTAATGTTAAGTCTATGGGAGCATTATATTTTCAATTATCTCGCTTCCTTTTAAACATTTTAAAATGAATTTTTTTGCATAGGATAGCTGAGGACGCTCTATAACCGGGCTAGTTATTACTTTTTCGATTTTTGTTTCAGATATTTTTCTTTAAAATTACTTTTACTTTCATAACCGGTTGGAATCCGCTCTAAAATTTAAACTATCCTATTATATATAAAACAAACTATAGCCAAAATCGAAAAGTAAAAGCTAGCCTCACTGTCGATAGTCACCAGATATCCTATGCAAAAAAAAGAAAAAAAAAAAGAAAAAGAAAAAATCATTCAAAAATATTAAAATCAAAGCGAGAAATATGAAAATGACCCCCCCCCCCATAGACTTAAAATTAGCGTTTTCATTCCTTCCCGTGTCTGAAATAGGCGTGCATGCATCCAATTCTTTGAATAGCCTTGTATATTATTATATTTTTATTTTCCAAACATATCTTTCTAAATGTAGTTGAATTTGAAAATAAAATTAATCAATTTCTCAACAATTCTTCCTTGTTCTTTTGCGTAGCCCTATACGTAGTCTATCTAATTTATATATATAATCTAGTATGCAAAAATTTAGTTAAAAACGTATATCATAGCTGAAATCTCACTTTCAGCAATCATCCCTAATAGACAATACTTCATATGCAATATTGTATCCAATATCTTTTATGTGCCCCTGTAAATTAAATAAAATATGATGCACATCATATTATAATGTAAGCATCATATTGTAAACCTCAGTAACGTATAAGAATTCCATCTTGTTTGAAATCGTGAAACATAACTAAAACACACTTTGCAAGCAGTTTTTTCTGTAATAAAACTGAACCCTTTTCTGTGACCCTGTAAATGAATGATAAATGCTTTGCTATCCCTTCAGAAAGCATGTTTTACTGCGCCTCATAAATTCATATCAATTTCATTATGTTGTAACAGAAAACGTTATTAAAATACCCCGCAAACGTTTTTTCTTCGTAGTCCATAATGTAACGAAATATACTTTTTAATTCCCCTGTACAAGTACCTATGCTCTTCAATAATGTGAATAAATTGTATGTTTAAAATTGTTTTATGTCATTAAAATACACGCAAATGTATTTTCCCACATAGACCATAATATAAAATACTTTTGAATGTCCATGTAAGTGAAATATAAAATATTAAAAGGTAATACGTATTACAAAAAAAAAATTGCTAGCTAGTATATTTTTATAAAATGCTATATTTTATCGTACAGTTTCATAACTTTTAATTTACATTATTAAAGTTAATGATAAATTTTCGCGTTTCCTAACCGTTGCAAAAAAAATATCTTTGCGTTACATTTGAAAACCCACGCAAGTTACGGGAAAAAAATGTAAACGCTAACGTTAAATATATGGGAGCGTTATTTTCAAATCTCACTTCCTTTTTATCCCACTTCCTTTTTAACATTTTAAAATGATTTTTTTTTTTTTTTTTTTTTGTATAGGATAGCTGAAGACGATCTACAACCGGGCTAGTTTTTACTCTTTCGATTTTTCAGATATTTAAAAAAAATTACTTTTAATTTCGGAACAGGGGTGAATCGTTTCTGAAATTGAAACTTTCCTAATATATATATATATATATACTAAACTAAACTCTGCGGCTATACAAATCCATGAGGATCAGGGCCGACAGTGCCCATCTCTGTTTTCTTGACCCTAGGCCCGAGGTGCTATACAGCATCCGTCCCGGCTAGGTGGTCAGCCTAACGCGAGACCCTCGGTGTTTAGTTCCCAAGCAAGCTTGGTACTCATTTTATCCCTATTACTCATTTTATATCCTATATATATATATATATATATATATATATATATAGGATATCCTATATATATATATATATATATATATAACTGTGTGTGTGTATATATATATATATATAACTATAATAAAAATATAAAAATCTAAAAAGTAAAATCTAGCCTGGTTGAAGATCGTGCTCAGCTATCCTATGTAAAAAACATCATTCAATAATATTAAAACAAAGCGAGAAATTTTAAATTAACGCCCCCATAGACTTCGTTTTACTTTCTCTCCGTGTCTGAAGTGGGCTCTTTAAAAAATATATCTGTTACACAGGACAAATTTCGTTCTCCGACTGTTAAAGGTGTACTGTCCCCTTAAAAATAATAAATATTAAAGTAATGAACTATAAAAGTATTTCTTTAAAATTTTGAACAAGTTGATTTACAATTTTAAAGTTAACAATCTTTAAAACTTATTAACTTTAAATTCTGCTGATTTTTAATTAAAAAAACTGTTTTTCGAACGTAAAATGTTAAATTGTCGAATATTTTATACATATACAAGAATAGGAGGCTTGAAAACCAGTCTCCTGGCCAGGCCACAAATATGTTCTAACAAATTATGACTTCGTAATTACTTGTTAACTATTTTAACTTAAAAAATAATTTAAAAAATACTCGTCTATTTTTTTACCATTTTACTTAATAAACTAGGACTGAAATTTGATTCCTTAATAACTTCTATATATTGTAACTCCCTCTGTGCGGTTCTGAAATTGTTTATATAAACGAAATGTATAATTTCCTTCGTTATTCATAGAAATATAGAATTTAAAATATTTCATTCTTTCAAGAGTCTTTTGTTGAAATTAAACAATAATCTTAGAAAAAAATAAATCCAAGGTTTGAAATAGGAGTGATCTATTTTAACACGTTACAATAATCCAATCACAATTAAATCGTTTCCATTTGCTAAAGTATTTGGATACTAGCCAATCATATTTTAAATAGGCGTGGTTTTCATCGTCTTGGTAGAGGCGGAGAGCATAACATTACGAGGCCATTTTTGACACATTTTTCATCAAAATCTTTGCATATTTTGCTCAGCCTAATTGTAGTAGAACTATTGAAAGCATATTATTGGAAAGCTTAAACTCTATATTTTCGTTGTTATTAAAAAAATTTTCCTGAATTTTTCTGATATGAATGTTATAAAACTAAAAAGGACACAACACCTCGAATTTCACTGGATCCTAAATTGACAGGATCCTGAGAATTAAACTACAACGAAAATCGGAAAAGTAGAAAATAGCCCGTAAACAGATAGTCCTCAGCTATCCTGTGCAAAAAAAATCATTTAAAAATATTAAAAATCAAGCAAGATATTTGAAAACATTGTTGCCATAGACTTATCATTAGCGTTCGAACTTCAAGCCGTGACTAGTGTGGCCTCTTAATAACCCGACAACAGGGAACAAACGTGCCGAAAGGTGACTGCAAGATGCTGGATAGTGTGTACGCAGCCTTAGACCGTCCTGTTCAGAAACCCATTAAACAATTCAGAAAACTGTAAGAGGGAGAAAACGAGGAGACCACCCTCATATACACAGTAACATACAAGGTAAATATCAAATGTGTATACAGCAACATACAAAAGTATCAAGGGAGGGCACATAAAAGTGAAAAAAAATGAAAGGGTGATAGAATTGCATGTTACCTGAGTTATTGTTTTGATTCCACTAAACACTCCGGTCTAGCAAAATCAGTCCCATACTCTTAATCCGTCCTGTTCAGAAACCCATTAAACAATTCAGAAAACTGTAAGAGAGAGAAAACGAAGAGACCACCCTCATATACACAGTATCATACAAGGTAAAATATCAAATGTGTATACAGCAACATACAAATGTATCAAGGGAGGGCATATAAAAGTGAAAAAAATGATAAAAGGACGAAAAAAATGAAAGGGTGATAAAATTGCATGTTAGCTTATTCATTGTTTTGATTCCACTAAACACTCCGGTATAGCCAAGTCAGTCCCATACAGTGTTGCCAGATGGGCTACTTTTTTTTAATTCAGATTCTTGATTGTCACCACTTTTTTAAAATGGTAAAATGCCACTTATTTAATGACATATTAATTAAGGAGAACAAAGGGAATTTTAACGTTTCAAAAAAGTGGTGCCAATCAAGAAATCTGAATTTAAAAAAAGTAGCCCACTGGCAACACTAGTCCCATACTCTTAGTCCGTCCTGTTCAGAAACCCATTAAACAATTCAGAAAAACTGTAATAGGGAGAAAACGAGGAGACCACCCTCATATACACAGTAATATACAAGGTAAAATATCAAATGCGTATACAGTAACATACAAAAGTATCAAGGGAGGACATATAAAAGTGAAAAAAATGATAAAAGGACGAAAATAATAAAAGGGTGATAGAATTGTATGTTACCTGATTCAATGTTTTGATTCTCCTAAACACTCCGGTATAGCCAAGTCAGTCCCATACTCTTAATCCGTCCTGTTCAGAAACCCATTAAACAATTCAGAAAACTGTAAGAGAGAGAAAACGAGGAGACCACCATCATATACACAGTAACATACAAGGTAAAATATCAAATGTGTATACAGTAACATACAAAAGTATCAAGGGAGGACATATAAAAGTGAAAAAAATGATAAAAGGACGAAAATAATAAAAGGGTGATAGAATTGTATGTTACCTGATTCAATGTTTTGATTCCACTAAACACTCCGGTATAGCCAAGTCAGCCGCATACGCTTAGTCCGACCTGTTCAGAAACCCATTTAACAATTCAGAAAACTGTGAAGAGAGAGAAAACGAGGAGACCACCCTCATATACACAGTAACATACAAGGTAAAATATCATATGTGTATACAGTAACATACAAAAGTATCAAGGGAGGACATATAAAAGTGAAAAAAATGATAAAAGGACGAAAATAATAAAAGGGTGATAGAATTGTATGTTACCTGATTCAATGTTTTGATTCCACTAAACACTCCGGTATAGCCAAGTCAGCCGCATACTCTTAGTCCGTCCTGTTCAGAAACCCATTAAACAATTCAGAAAACTGTAATAGAGAGAAAACGAGGAGACCACCCTCATATACACAGTAACATACAAGGTAAAATATCAAATGTGTATACAGTAACATACAAAAGTATCAAGGGAGGACATATAAAAGTGAAAAAAATGATAAAAGGACGAAAATAATAAAAGGGTGATAGAATTGTATGTTACCTGATTCAATGTTTTGATTCCACTAAACACTCCGGTATAGCCAAATCAGCCGCATACTCTTAGTCCGTCCTGTTCAGAAACCCATTAAACAATTCAGAAAACTGTAAGAGAGAGAAAACGAGGAGACCACCCTCATATACACAGTAACATACAAGGTAAAATATCAAATGTGTATACAGTAACATACAAAAGTATCAAGGGAGGACATATAAAAGTGAAAAAAATGATAAAAGGACGAAAATAATAAAAGGGTGATAGAATTGTATGTTACCTGATTCAATGTTTTGATTCCACTAAACACTCCGGTATAGCTAAATCAGCCGCATACTCTTAGTCCGTCCTGTTCAGAAACCCATTAAACAATTCAGAAAACTGTGAAGAGAGAGAAAACGAGGAGACCACCCTCATATACACAGTAACATACAAGGTAAAATATCAAATGTGTATACAGTAACATACAAAAGTATCAAGGGAGGACATATAAAAGTGAAAAAAATGATAAAAGGACGAAAATAATAAAAGGGTGATAGAATTGTATGTTACCTGATTCAATGTTTTGATTCCACTAAACACTCCGGTATAGCCAAGTCAGCCGCATACTCTTAGTCCGTCCTGTTCAGAAACCGATTTAACAATTCAGAAAACTGTGAAGAGAGAGAAAACGAGGAGACCACCCTCATATACACAGTAACATACAAGGTAAAATATCAAATGTGTATACAGTAACATACAAAAGTATCAAGGGAGGACATATAAAAGTGAAAAAAATGATAAAAGGACGAAAATAATAAAAGGGTGATAGAATTGTATGTTACCTGATTCAATGTTTTGATTCCACTAAACACTCCGGTATAGCCAAGTCAGCCGCATACTCTTAGTCCGTCCTGTTCAGAAACCCATTAAACAATTCAGAAAACTGTAAGAGAGAGAAAACGAGGAGACCACCCTCATATACACAGTAGCATACAAGGTAAAATATCAAATGTATATACAGTAACATACAAAAGTATCAAGGGAGGACATATAAAAGTGAAAAAAATGATAAAAGGACGAAAATAATAAAAGGGTGATAGAATTGTATGTTACCTGATTCAATGTTTTGATTCCACTAAACACTCCGGTATAGCCAAGTCAGCCGCATACTCTTAGTCCGTCCTGTTCAGAAACCCATTAAACAATTCAGAAAACTGTGAAGAGAGAGAAACGAGGAGACCACCCTCATATACACAGTAGCATACAAGGTAAAATATCAAATGTGTATACAGTAACATACAAAAGTATCAAGGGAGGACATATAAAAGTGAAAAAAATGATAAAAGGACGAAAATAATAAAAGGGTGATAGAATTGTATGTTACCTGATTCAATGTTTTGATTCCACTAAACACTCCGGTATAGCCAAGTCAGCCGCATACTCTTAGTCCGTCCTGTTCAGAAACCCATTAAACAATTCAGAAAACTGTAAGAGAGAAAAAACGAGGAGACCACCCTCATATACAGAGTAACATACAAGGTAAAATATCAAATGTATATACAGTAACATACAAAAGTATCAAGGGAGGACATATAAAAGTGAAAAAAATGATAAAAGGACGAAAATAATAAAAGGGTGATAGAATTGTATGTTACCTGATTCAATGTTTTGATTCCACTAAACACTCCGGTATAGCCAAGTCAGCCGCATACTCTTAGTCCGTCCTGTTCAGATACCCATTAAACAATTCAGAAAACTGTGAAGAGAGAGAAAACGAGGAGACCACCCTCATATACACAGTAGCATACAAGGTAAAATATCAAATGTGTATACAGTAACATACAAAAGTATCAAGGGAGGACATATAAAAGTGAAAAAAATGATAAAAGGACGAAAATAATAAAAGGGTGATAGAATTGTATGTTACCTGATTCAATGTTTTGATTCCACTAAACACTCCGGTATAGCCAAGTCAGCCGCATACTCTTTGTCCGTCCTGTTCAGAAACCCATTAAACAATTCAGAAAACTGTAAGAGAGAGAAAACGAGGAGACCACCCTCATATACACAGTAACATACAAGGTAAAATATCAAATGTGTATACAGTAACATACAAAAGTATCAAGGGAGGACATATAAAAGTGAAAAAAATGATAAAAGGACGAAAATAATAAAAGGGTGATAGAATTGTATGTTACCTGATTCAATGTTTTGATTCCACTAAACACTCCGGTATAGCCAAGTCAGCCGCATACTCTTAGTCCGTCCTGTTCAGAAACCCATTAAACAATTCAGAAAACTGTAAGAGAGAGAAAACGAGGAGACCACCCTCATATACACAGTACCATACAAGGTAAAATATCATATGTGTATACAGTAACATACAAAAGTATCAAGGGAGGACATATAAAAGTGAAAAAAATGATAAAAGGACGAAAATAATAAAAGGGTGAAGGAATTGTATGTTACCTGATTCAATGTTTTGATTCAACTAAACACTCCGGTATAGCCAAGTCAGCCGCATACTCTTAGTCCGTCCTGTTCAGAAACCCATTTAACAATTCAGAAAACTGTAAGAGAGAGAAAACGAGGAGACCACCCTCATATACACAGTAACATACAAGGTAAAATATCAAATGTGTATACAGTAACATACAAAAGTATCAAGGGAGGACATATAAAAGTGAAAAAAATGATAAAAGGACGAAAATAATAAAAGGGTGATAGAATTGTATGTTACCTGATTCAATGTTTTGATTCCACTAAACACTCCGGTATAGCCAAGTCAGCCGCATACTCTTAGTCCGTCCTGTTCAGAAACACATTAAACAATTCAGAAAACTGTAAGAGAGAGAAAACGAGGAGACCACCCTCATATACACAGTAACATACAAGGTAAAATATCAAATGTATATACAGTAACATACAAAAGTATCAAGGGAGGACATATAAAAGTGAAAAAAATGATAAAAGGACGAAAATAATAAAAGGGTGATAGAATTGTATGTTACCTGATTCAATGTTTTGATTCCACTAAACACTCCGGTATAGCCAAGTCAGCCGCATACTCTTAGTCCGTCCTGTTCAGAAACCCATTAAACAATTCAGAAAACTGTAAGAGAGAGAAAACGAGGAGACCACCCTCATATACACAGTACCATACAAGGTAAAATATCATATGTGTATACAGTAACATACAAAAGTATCAAGGGAGGACATATAAAAGTGAAAAAAATGATAAAAGGACGAAAATAATAAAAGGGTGAAGGAATTGTATGTTACCTGATTCAATGTTTTGATTCAACTAAACACTCCGGTATAGCCAAGTCAGCCGCATACTCTTAGTCCGTCCTGTTCAGAAACCCATTTAACAATTCAGAAAACTGTAAGAGAGAGAAAACGAGGAGACCACCCTCATATACACAGTAACATACAAGGTAAAATATCAAATGTGTATACAGTAACATACAAAAGTATCAAGGGAGGACATATAAAAGTGAAAAAAATGATAAAAGGACGAAAATAATAAAAGAGTGATAGAATTGTATGTTACCTGATTCAATGTTTTGATTCCACTAAACACTCCGGTATAGCCAAGTCAGCCGCATACTCTTAGTCCGTCCTGTTCAGAAACCCATTAAACAATTCAGAAAACTGTAAGAGAGAGAAAACGAGGAGACCACCCTCATATACACAGTAACATACAAGGTAAAATATAATATGTGTATACAGTAACATACAAAAGTATCAAGGGAGGACATATAAAAGTGAAAAAAATGATAAAAGGACGAAAATAATAAAAGGGTGATAGAATTGTATGTTACCTGATTCAATGTTTTGATTCCACTAAACACTTCGGTATAGCCAAGTCAGCCGCATACTCTTAGTCCGTCCTGTTCAGAAACCCATTAAACAATTCAGAAAACTGTAAGAGAGAGAAAACGAGGAGACCACCCTCATATACACAGTAACATACAAGGTAAAATATCAAATGTGTATACAGTAACATACATAAGTATCAAGGGAGGACATATAAAAGTGAAAAAAATGATAAAAGGACGAAAATAATAAAAGGGTGATAGAATTGTATGTTACCTGATTCAATGTTTTGATTCCACTAAACACTCCGGTATAGCCAAGTCAGCCGCATACTCTTAGTCCGTCCTGTTCAGAAACCCATTAAACAATTCAGAAAACTGTAAGAGAGAGAAAACGAGGAGACCACCCTCATATACACAGTAACATACAAGGTAAAATATCATATGTGTATACAGTAACATACAAAAGTATCAAGGGAGGACATATAAAAGTGAAAAAAATGATAAAAGGACGAAAATAATAAAAGGGTGATAGAATTGTATGTTACCTGATTCAATGTTTTGATTCCACTAAACACTCCGGTATAGCCAAGTCAGCCGCATACTCTTAGTCCGTCCTGTTCAGAAACCCATTAAACAATTCAGAAAACTGTGAAGAGAGAGAAAACGAGGAGACCACCCTCATATACACAGTAACATACAAGGTAAAATATCAAATGTGTATACAGTAACATACAAAAGTATCAAGGGAGGACATATAAAAGTGAAAAAAATGATAAAAGGACGAAAATAATAAAAGGGTGATAGAATTGTATGTTACCTGATTCAATGTTTTGATTCCACTAAACACTCCGGTATAGCCAAGTCACCCGCATACTCTTAGTCCGTCCTGTTCAGAAACCCATTAAACAATTCAGAAAACTGTAAGAGAGAGAAAACGAGGAGACCACCCTCATATACACAGTAACATACAAGGTAAAATATCAAATGTATATACAGTAACATACAAAAGTATCAAGGGAGGACATATAAAAGTGAAAAAAATGATAAAAGGACGAAAATAATAAAAGGGTGATAGAATTGTATGTTACCTGATTCAATGTTTTGATTCCACTAAACACTCCGGTATAGCCAAGTCAGCCGCATACTCTTAGTCCGTCCTGTTCAGAAACCCATTAAACAATTCAGAAAACTGTAAGAGAGAGAAAACGAGGAGACCACCCTCATATACACAGTAACATACAAGGTAAAATATCAAATGTATATACAGTAACATACAAAAGTATCAAGGGAGGACATATAAAAGTGAAAAAAATGATAAAAGGACGAAAATAATAAAAGGGTGATAGAATTGTATGTTACCTGATTCAATGTTTTGATTCCACTAAACACTCCGGTATAGCCAAGTCAGCCGCATACTCTTAGTCCGTCCTGTTCAGAAACCCATTAAACAATTCAGAAAACTGTGAAGAGAGAGAAACGAGGAGACCACCCTCATATACACAGTAGCATACAAGGTAAAATATCAAATGTGTATACAGTAACATACAAAAGTATCAAGGGAGGACATATAAAAGTGAAAAAAATGATAAAAGGACGAAAATAATAAAAGGGTGATAGAATTGTATGTTACCTGATTCAATGTTTTGATTCCACTAAACACTCCGGTATAGCCAAGTCAGCCGCATACTCTTAGTCCGTCCTGTTCAGAAACCCATTAAACAATTCAGAAAACTGTAAGAGAGAAAAAACGAGGAGACCACCCTCATATACAGAGTAACATACAAGGTAAAATATCAAATGTATATACAGTAACATACAAAAGTATCAAGGGAGGACATATAAAAGTGAAAAAAATGATAAAAGGACGAAAATAATAAAAGGGTGATAGAATTGTATGTTACCTGATTCAATGTTTTGATTCCACTAAACACTCCGGTATAGCCAAGTCAGCCGCATACTCTTAGTCCGTCCTGTTCAGATACCCATTAAACAATTCAGAAAACTGTGAAGAGAGAGAAAACGAGGAGACCACCCTCATATACACAGTAGCATACAAGGTAAAATATCAAATGTGTATACAGTAACATACAAAAGTATCAAGGGAGGACATATAAAAGTGAAAAAAATGATAAAAGGACGAAAATAATAAAAGGGTGATAGAATTGTATGTTACCTGATTCAATGTTTTGATTCCACTAAACACTCCGGTATAGCCAAGTCAACCGCATACTCTTAGTCCGTCCTGTTCAGAAACCCATTAAACAATTCAGAAAACTGTAAGAGAGAGAAAACGAGGAGACCACCCTCATATACACAGTAACATACAAGGTAAAATATCAAATGTGTATACAGTAACATACAAAAGTATCAAGGGAGGACATATAAAAGTGAAAAAAATGATAAAAGGACGAAAATAATAAAAGGGTGATAGAATTGTATGTTACCTGATTCAATGTTTTGATTCCACTAAACACTCCGGTATAGCCAAGTCAGCCGCATACTCTTAGTCCGTCCTGTTCAGAAACCCATTAAACAATTCAGAAAACTGTAAGAGAGAGAAAACGAGGAGACCACCCTCATATACACAGTACCATACAAGGTAAAATATCATATGTGTATACAGTAACATACAAAAGTATCAAGGGAGGACATATAAAAGTGAAACAAATGATAAAAGGACGAAAATAATAAAAGGGTGAAGGAATTGTATGTTACCTGATTCAATGTTTTGATTCAACTAAACACTCCGGTATAGCCAAGTCAGCCGCATACTCTTAGTCCGTCCTGTTCAGAAACCCATTTAACAATTCAGAAAACTGTAAGAGAGAGAAAACGAGGAGACCACCCTCATATACACAGTAACATACAAGGTAAAATATCAAATGTGTATACAGTAACATACAAAAGTATCAAGGGAGGACATATAAAAGTGAAAAAAATGATAAAAGGACGAAAATAATAAAAGGGTGATAGAATTGTATGTTACCTGATTCAATGTTTTGATTCCACTAAACACTCCGGTATAGCCAAGTCAGCCGCATACTCTTAGTCCGTCCTGTTCAGAAACCCATTAAACAATTCAGAAAACTGTAAGAGAGAGAAAACGAGGAGACCACCCTCATATACACAGTAACATACAAGGTAAAATATCAAATGTATATACAGTAACATACAAAAGTATCAAGGGAGGACATATAAAAGTGAAAAAAATGATAAAAGGACGAAAATAATAAAAGGGTGATAGAATTGTATGTTACCTGATTCAATGTTTTGATTCCACTAAACACTCCGGTATAGCCAAGTCAGCCGCATACTCTTAGTCCGTCCTGTTCAGAAACCCATTAAACAATTCAGAAAACTGTAAGAGAGAGAAAACGAGGAGACCACCCTCATATACACAGTAACATACAAGGTAAAATATCAAATGTATATACAGTAACATACAAAAGTATCAAGGGAGGACATATAAAAGTGAAAAAAATGATAAAAGGACGAAAATAATAAAAGGGTGATAGAATTGTATGTTACCTGATTCAATGTTTTGATTCCACTAAACACTCCGGTATAGCCAAGTCAGCCGCATACTCTTAGTCCGTCCTGTTCAGAAACCCATTAAACATTTCAGAAAACTGTGAAGAGAGAGAAACGAGGAGACCACCCTCATATACACAGTAGCATACAAGGTAAAATATCAAATGTGTATACAGTAACATACAAAAGTATCAAGGGAGGACATATAAAAGTGAAAAAAATGATAAAAGGACGAAAATAATAAAAGGGTGATAGAATTGTATGTTACCTGATTCAATGTTTTGATTCCACTAAACACTCCGGTATAGCCAAGTCAGCCGCATACTCTTAGTCCGTCCTGTTCAGAAACCCATTAAACAATTCAGAAAACTGTAAGAGAGAAAAAACGAGGAGACCACCCTCATATACAGAGTAACATACAAGGTAAAATATCAAATGTATATACAGTAACATACAAAAGTATCAAGGGAGGACATATAAAAGTGAAAAAAATGATAAAAGGACGAAAATAATAAAAGGGTGATAGAATTGTATGTTACCTGATTCAATGTTTTGATTCCACTAAACACTCCGGTATAGCCAAGTCAGCCGCATACTCTTAGTCCGTCCTGTTCAGATACCCATTAAACAATTCAGAAAACTGTGAAGAGAGAGAAAACGAGGAGACCACCCTCATATACACAGTAGCATACAAGGTAAAATATCAAATGTGTATACAGTAACATACAAAAGTATCAAGGGAGGACATATAAAAGTGAAAAAAATGATAAAAGGACGAAAATAATAAAAGGGTGATAGAATTGTATGTTACCTGATTCAATGTTTTGATTCCACTAAACACTCCGGTATAGCCAAGTCAGCCGCATACTCTTAGTCCGTCCTGTTCAGAAACCCATTAAACAATTCAGAAAACTGTAAGAGAGAGAAAACGAGGAGACCACCCTCATATACACAGTAACATACAAGGTAAAATATCAAATGTGTATACAGTAACATACAAAAGTATCAAGGGAGGACATATAAAAGTGAAAAAAATGATAAAAGGACGAAAATAATAAAAGGGTGATAGAATTGTATGTTACCTGATTCAATGTTTTGATTCCACTAAACACTCCGGTATAGCCAAGTCAGCCGCATACTCTTAGTCCGTCCTGTTCAGAAACCCATTAAACAATTCAGAAAACTGTAAGAGAGAGAAAACGAGGAGACCACCCTCATATACACAGTACCATACAAGGTAAAATATCATATGTGTATACAGTAACATACAAAAGTATCAAGGGAGGACATATAAAAGTGAAAAAAATGATAAAAGGACGAAAATAATAAAAGGGTGAAGGAATTGTATGTTACCTGATTCAATGTTTTGATTCAACTAAACACTCCGGTATAGCCAAGTCAGCCGCATACTCTTAGTCCGTCCTGTTCAGAAACCCATTTAACAATTCAGAAAACTGTAAGAGAGAGAAAACGAGGAGACCACCCTCATATACACAGTAACATACAAGGTAAAATATCAAATGTGTATACAGTAACATACAAAAGTATCAAGGGAGGACATATAAAAGTGAAAAAAATGATAAAAGGACGAAAATAATAAAAGAGTGATAGAATTGTATGTTACCTGATTCAATGTTTTGATTCCACTAAACACTCCGGTATAGCCAAGTCAGCCGCATACTCTTAGTCCGTCCTGTTCAGAAACCCATTAAACAATTCAGAAAACTGTAAGAGAGAGAAAACGAGGAGACCACCCTCATATACACAGTAACATACAAGGTAAAATATAATATGTGTATACAGTAACATACAAAAGTATCAAGGGAGGACATATAAAAGTGAAAAAAATGATAAAAGGACGAAAATAATAAAAGGGTGATAGAATTGTATGTTACCTGATTCAATGTTTTGATTCCACTAAACACTTCGGTATAGCCAAGTCAGCCGCATACTCTTAGTCCGTCCTGTTCAGAAACCCATTAAACAATTCAGAAAACTGTAAGAGAGAGAAAACGAGGAGACCACCCTCATATACACAGTAACATACAAGGTAAAATATCATATGTGTATACAGTAACATACAAAAGTATCAAGGGAGGACATATAAAAGTGAAAAAAATGATAAAAGGACGAAAATAATAAAAGGGTGATAGAATTGTATGTTACCTGATTCAATGTTTTGATTCCACTAAACACTCCGGTATAGCCAAGTCAGCCGCATACTCTTAGTCAGTCCTGTTCAGAAACCCATTAAACAATTCAGAAAACGGTAAGAGAGAGAAAACGAGGAGACCACCCTCATATACACAGTAACATACAAGGTAAAATATCAAATGTGTATACAGTAACATACAAAAGTATCAAGGGAGGACATATAAAAGTGAAAAAAATGATAAAAGGACGAAAATAATAAAAGGGTGATAGAATTGTATGTTACCTGATTCAATGTTTTGATTCCACTAAACACTCCGGTATAGCCAAGTCAGCCGCATACTCTTAGTCCGTCCTGTTCAGAAACCCATTAAACAATTCAGAAAACTGTAAGAGAGAGAAAACGAGGAGACCACCCTCATATACACAGTAACATACAAGGTAAAATATCATATGTGTATACAGTAACATACAAAAGTATCAAGGGAGGACATATAAAAGTGAAAAAAATGATAAAAGGACGAAAATAATAAAAGGGTGATAGAATTGTATGTTACCTGATTCAATGTTTTGATTCCACTAAACACTCCGGTATAGCCAAGTCAGCCGCATACTCTTAGTCCGTCCTGTTCAGAAACCCATTAAACAATTCAGAAAACTGTAAGAGAGAGAAAACGAGGAGACCACCCTCATATACACAGTAACATACAAGGTAAAATATCAAATGTGTATACAGTAACATACAAAAGTATCAAGGGAGGACATATAAAAGTGAAAAAAATGATAAAAGGACGAAAATAATAAAAGGGTGATAGAATTGTATGTTACCTGATTCAATGTTTTGATTCCACTAAACACTCCGGTATAGCCAAGTCAGCCGCATACTCTTAGTCCGTCCTGTTCAGAAACCCATTTAACAATTCAGAAAACTGTGAAGAGAGAGAAAACGAGGAGACCACCCTCATATACACAGTAACATACAAGGTAAAATATCAAATGTGTATACAGTAACATACAAAAGTATCAAGGGAGGACATATAAAAGTGAAAAAAATGATAAAAGGACGAAAATAATAAAAGGGTGATAGAATTGTATGTTACCTGATTCAATGTTTTGATTCCACTAAACACTCCGGTATAGCCAAGTCAGCCGCATACTCTTAGTCCGTCCTGTTCAGAAACCCATTAAACAATTCAGAAAACTGTAAGAGAGAGAAAACGAGGAGACCACCGTCATATACACAGTAACATACAAGGTAAAATATCAAATGTATATACAGTAACATACAAAAGTATCAAGGGAGGACATATAAAAGTGAAAAAAATGATAAAAGGACGAAAATAATAAAAGGGTGATAGAATTGTATGTTACCTGATTCAATGTTTTGATTCCACTAAACACTCCGGTATAGCCAAGTCAGCCGCATACTCTTAGTCCGTCCTGTTCAGAAACCCATTAAACAATTCAGAAAACTGTAAGAGAGAGAAAACGAGGAGACCACCCTCATATACACAGTAACATACAAGGTAAAATATCAAATGTGTATACAGTAACATACAAAAGTATCAAGGGAGGACATATAAAAGTGAAAAAAATGATAAAAGGACGAAAATAATAAAAGGGTGATAGAATTGTATGTTACCTGATTCAATGTTTTGATTCCACTATACACTCCGGTATAGCCAAGTCAGCCGCATACTCTTAGTCCGTCCTGTTCAGAAACCCATTAAACAATTCAGAAAACTGTAAGAGAGAGAAAACGAGGAGACCACCCTCATATACACAGTAACATACAAGGTAAAATATCATATGTGTATACAGTAACATACAAAAGTATCAAGGGAGGACATATAAAAGTGAAAAAAATGATAAAAGGACGAAAATAATAAAAGGGTGATAGAATTGTATGTTACCTGATTCAATGTTTTGATTCCACTAAACACTCCGGTATAGCCAAGTCAGCCGCATACTCTTAGTCCGTCCTGTTCAGAAACCCATTAAATAATTCAGAAAACTGTAAGAGAGAGAAAACGAGGAGACCACCCTCATATACACAGTAACATACAAGGTAAAATATCAAATGTGTATACAGTAACATACAAAAGTATCAAGAGAGGACATATAAAAGTGAAAAAAATGATAAAAGGACGAAAATAATAAAAGGGTGATAGAATTGTATGTTACCTGATTCAATGTTTTGATTCCACTAAACACTCCGGTATAGCCAAGTCAGCCGCATACTCTTAGTCCGTCCTGTTCAGAAACCCATTTAACAATTCAGAAAACTGTGAAGAGAGAGAAAACGAGGAGACCACCCTCATATACACAGTAACATACAAGGTAAAATATCAAATGTGTATACAGTAACATACAAAAGTATCAAGGGAGGACATATAAAAGTGAAAAAAATGATAAAAGGACGAAAATAATAAAAGGGTGATAGAATTGTATGTTACCTGATTCAATGTTTTGATTCCACTAAACACTCCGGTATAGCCAAGTCAGCCGCATACTCTTAGTCCGTCCTGTTCAGAAACCCATTAAACAATTCAGAAAACTGTAAGAGAGAGAAAACGAGGAGACCACCCTCATATACACAGTAACATACAAGGTAAAATATCAAATGTATATACAGTAACATACAAAAGTATCAAGGGAGGACATATAAAAGTAAAAAAAATGATAAAAGGACGAAAATAATAAAAGGGTGATAGAATTGTATGTTACCTGATTCAATGTTTTGATTCCACTAAACACTCCGGTATAGCCAAGTCAGCCGCATACTCTTAGTCCGTCCTGTTCAGAAACCCATTAAACAATTCAGAAAACTGTGAAGAGAGAGAAAACGAGGAGACCACCCTCATATACACAGTAGCATACAAGATAAAATATCAAATGTGTATACAGTAACATACAAAAGTATCAAGGGAGGACATATAAAAGTGAAAAAAATGATAAAAGGACGTAAATAATAAAAGGGTGATAGAATTGTATGTTACCTGATTCAATGTTTTGATTCCACTAAACACTCCGGTATAGCCAAGTCAGCCGCATACTCTTAGTCCGTCCTGTTCAGAAACCCATTAAACAATTCAGAAAACTGTAAGAGAGAGAAAACGAGGAGACCACCCTCATATACACAGTAACATACAAGTTAAAATATCAAATGTATATACAGTAACATACAAAAGTATCAAGGGAGGACATATAAAAGTGAAAAAAATGATAAAAGGACGAAAATAATAAAAGGGTGATAGAATTGTATGTTACCTGATTCAATGTTTTGATTCCACTAAACACTCCGGTATAGCCAAGTCAGCCGCATACTCTTAGTCCGTCCTGTTCAGAAACCCATTAAACAATTCAGAAAACTGTGAAGAGAGAGAAAACGAGGAGACCACCCTCATATACACAGTAGCATACAAGGTAAAATATCAAATGTGTATACGGTAACATACAAAAGTATCAAGGGAGGACATATAAAAGTGAAAAAAATGATAAAAGGACGAAAATAATAAAAGGGTGATAGAATTGTATGTTACCTGATTCAATGTTTTGATTCCACTAAACACTCCGGTATAGCCAAGTCAGCCGCATACTCTTAGTCCGTCCTGTTCAGAAACCCATTAAACAATTCAGAAAACTGTAAGAGAGAGAAAACGAGGAGACCACCCTCATATACACAGTAACATACAAGGTAAAATATCAAATGTATATACAGTAACATACAAAAGTATCAAGGGAGGACATATAAAAGTGAAAAAAATGATAAAAGGACGAAAATAATAAAAGGGTGATAGAATTGTATGTTACCTGATTCAATGTTTTGATTCCACTAAACACTCCGGTATAGCCAAGTCAGCCGCATACTCTTAGTCCGTCCTGTTCAGAAACCCATTAAACAATTCAGAAAACTGTGAAGAGAGAGAAAACGAGGAGACCACCCTCATATACACAGTAGCATACAAGGTAAAATATCAAATGTGTATACAGTAACATACAAAAGTATCAAGGGAGGACATATAAAAGTGAAAAAAATGATAAAAGGACGAAAATAATAAAAGGGTGATAGAATTGTATGTTACCTGATTCAATGTTTTGATTCCACTAAACACTCCGGTATAGCCAAGTCAGCCGCATACTCTTAGTCCGTCCTGTTCAGAAACCCATTAAACAATTCAGAAAACTGTAAGAGAGAGAAAACGAGGAGACCACCCTCATATACACAGTAACATACAAGGTAAAATATCAAATGTGTATACAGTAACATACAAAAGTATCAAGGGAGGACATATAAAAGTGAAAAAAATGATAAAAGGACGAAAATAATAAAAGGGTGATAGAATTGTATGTTACCTGATTCAATGTTTTGATTCCACTAAACACTCCGGTATAGCCAAGTCAGCCGCATACTCTTAGTCCGTCCTGTTCAGAAACCCATTAAACAATTCAGAAAACTGTAAGAGAGAGAAAACGAGGAGACCACCCTCATATACACAGTAACATACAAGGTAAAATATCATATGTGTATACAGTAACATACAAAAGTATCAAGGGATGGCATATAAAAGTTTTAAAAAAATGATAAAAGGACAAAAAAAATAAAAGTGTCATAGAATTGCATGTTACCTGATTCATTGTTTTGATTCCACTAAACACTCCAGTATAGCCAAGTCAGCCGCATACTCTTAGTCCGTCCTGTTCAGAAACCCATTAAACAATTCAGAAAACTGTGAAGAGAGAGAAAACGAGGAGACCACCCTCATATACACAGTAACATACAAGGTAAAATATCAAATGTGTATACAGTAACATACAAAAGTATCAAGGGAGGACATATAAAAGTGAAAAAAATGATAAAAGGACGAAAATAATAAAAGGGTGATAGAATTGTATGTTACCTGATTGAATGTTTTGATTCCACTAAACACTCCGGTATAACCAAGTCAGCCGCATACACTTAGTCCGTCCTGTTCAGAAACCCATTAAACAATTCAGAAAACTGTGAAGAGAGAGAAAACGAGGAGACCACCCTCATATACACAGTAGCATACAAGGTAAAATATCAAATGTGTATACAGTAACATACAAAAGTATCAAGGGAGGACATATAAAAGTGAAAAAAATGATAAAAGGACGAAAATAATAAAAGGGTGATAGAATTGTATGTTACCTGATTCAATGTTTTGATTCCACTAAACACTCCGGTATAGCCAAGTCAGCCGCATACTCTTAGTCCGTCCTGTTCAGAAACCCATTAAACAATTCAGAAAACTGTGAAGAGAGAGAAAACGAGGAGACCACCCTCATATACACAGTAGCATACAAGGTAAAATATCAAATGTGTATACAGTAACATACAAAAGTATCAAGGGAGGACATATAAAAGTGAAAAAAATGATAAAAGGACGAAAATAATAAAAGGGTGATAGAATTGTATGTTACCTGATTCAATGTTTTGATTCCACTAAACACTCCGGTATAGCCAAGTCAGCCGCATACTCTTAGTCCGTCCTGTTCAGAAACCCATTAAACAATTCAGAAAACTGTAAGAGAGAGAAAACGAGGAGACCACCCTCATATACACAGTAACATACAAGGTAAAATATCAAATGTATATACAGTAACATACAAAAGTATCAAGGGAGGACATATAAAAGTGAAAAAAATGATAAAAGGACGAAAATAATAAAAGGGTGATAGAATTGTATGTTACCTGATTCAATGTTTTGATTCCACTAAACACTCCGGTATAGCCAAGTCAGCCGCATACTCTTAGTCCGTCCTGTTCAGAAACCCATTAAACAATTCAGAAAACTGTGAAGAGAGAGAAAACGAGGAGACCACCCTCATATACACAGTAGCATACAAGGTAAAATATCAAATGTGTATACAGTAACATACAAAAGTATCAAGGGAGGACATATAAAAGTGAAAAAAATGATAAATGGACGAAAATAATAAAAGGGTGATAGAATTGTATGTTACCTGATTCAATGTTTTGATTCCACTAAACACTCCGGTATAGCCAAGTCAGCCGCATACTCTTAGTCCGTCCTGTTCAGAAACCCATTAAACAATTCAGAAAACTGTAAGAGAGAGAAAACGAGGAGACCACCCTCATATACACAGTAACATACAAGGTAAAATATCAAATGTGTATACAGTAACATACAAAAGTATCAAGGGAGGACATATAAAAGTGAAAAAAATGATAAAAAGACGAAAATAATAAAAGGGTGATAGAATTGTATGTTACCTGATTCAATGTTTTGATTCCACTAAACACTCCGGTATAGCCAAGTCAGCCGCATACTCTTAGTCCGTCCTGTTCAGAAACCCATTAAACAATTCAGAAAACTGTAAGAGAGAGAAAACGAGGAGACCACCCTCATATACACAGTAACATACAAGGTAAAATATCATATGTGTATACAGTAACATACAAAAGTATCAAGGGAGGGCATATAAAAGTTTTAAAAAAATGATAAAAGGACAAAAAAAATAAAAGTGTCATAGAATTGCATGTTACCTGATTCATTGTTTTGATTCCACTAAACACTCCAGTATAGCCAAGTCAGCCGCATACTCTTAGTCCGTCCTGTTCAGAAACCCATTAAACAATTCAGAAAACTGTGAAGAGAGAGAAAACGAGGAGACCACCCTCATATACACAGTAGCATACAAGGTAAAATATCAAATGTGTATACAGTAACATACAAAAGTATCAAGGGAGGACATATAAAAGTGAAAAAAATGATAAAAGGACGAAAATAATAAAAGGGTGATAGAATTGTATGTTACCTGATTCAATGTTTTGATTCCACTAAACACTCCGGTATAGCCAAGTCAGCCGCATACTCTTAGTCCGTCCTGTTCAGAAACCCATTAAACAATTCAGAAAACTGTGAAGAGAGAGAAAACGAGGAGACCACCCTCATATACACAGTAGCATACAAGGTAAAATATCAAATGTGTATACAGTAACATACAAAAGTATCAAGGGAGGACATATAAAAGTGAAAAAAATGATAAAAGGACGAAAATAATAAAAGGGTGATAGAATTGTATGTTACCTGATTCAATGTTTTGATTCCACTAAACACTCCGGTATAGCCAAGTCAGCCGCATACTCTTAGTCCGTCCTGTTCAGAAACCCATTAAACAATTCAGAAAACTGTAAGAGAGAGAAAACGAGGAGACCACCCTCATATACACAGTAACATACAAGGTAAAATATCAAATGTGTATACAGTAACATACAAAAGTATCAAGGGAGGACATATAAAAGTGAAAAAAATGATAAAAGGACGAAAATAATAAAAGGGTGATAGAATTGTATGTTACCTGATTCAATGTTTTGATTCCACTAAACACTCCGGTATAGCCAAGTCAGCCGCATACTCTTAGTCCGTCCTGTTCAGAAACCCATTAAACAATTCAGAAAACTGTAAGAGAGAGAAAACGAGGAGACCACCCTCATATACACAGTAACATACAAGGTAAAATATCATATGTGTATACAGTAACATACAAAAGTATCAAGGGATGGCATATAAAAGTTTTAAAAAAATGATAAAAGGACAAAAAAAATAAAAGTGTCATAGAATTGCATGTTACCTGATTCATTGTTTTGATTCCACTAAACACTCCAGTATAGCCAAGTCAGCCGCATACTCTTAGTCCGTCCTGTTCAGAAACCCATTAAACAATTCAGAAAACTGTGAAGAGAGAGAAAACGAGGAGACCACCCTCATATACACAGTAACATACAAGGTAAAATATCAAATGTGTATACAGTAACATACAAAAGTATCAAGGGAGGACATATAAAAGTGAAAAAAATGATAAAAGGACGAAAATAATAAAAGGGTGATAGAATTGTATGTTACCTGATTCAATGTTTTGATTCCACTAAACACTCCGGTATAACCAAGTCAGCCGCATACACTTAGTCCGTCCTGTTCAGAAACCCATTAAACAATTCAGAAAACTGTGAAGAGAGAGAAAACGAGGAGACCACCCTCATATACACAGTAGCATACAAGGTAAAATATCAAATGTGTATACAGTAACATACAAAAGTATCAAGGGAGGACATATAAAAGTGAAAAAAATGATAAAAGGACGAAAATAATAAAAGGGTGATAGAATTGTATGTTACCTGATTCAATGTTTTGATTCCACTAAACACTCCGGTATAGCCAAGTCAGCCGCATACTCTTAGTCCGTCCTGTTCAGAAACCCATTAAACAATTCAGAAAACTGTGAAGAGAGAGAAAACGAGGAGACCACCCTCATATACACAGTAGCATACAAGGTAAAATATCAAATGTGTATACAGTAACATACAAAAGTATCAAGGGAGGACATATAAAAGTGAAAAAAATGATAAAAGGACGAAAATAATAAAAGGGTGATAGAATTGTATGTTACCTGATTCAATGTTTTGATTCCACTAAACACTCCGGTATAGCCAAGTCAGCCGCATACTCTTAGTCCGTCCTGTTCAGAAACCCATTAAACAATTCAGAAAACTGTAAGAGAGAGAAAACGAGGAGACCACCCTCATATACACAGTAACATACAAGGTAAAATATCAAATGTATATACAGTAACATACAAAAGTATCAAGGGAGGACATATAAAAGTGAAAAAAATGATAAAAGGACGAAAATAATAAAAGGGTGATAGAATTGTATGTTACCTGATTCAATGTTTTGATTCCACTAAACACTCCGGTATAGCCAAGTCAGCCGCATACTCTTAGTCCGTCCTGTTCAGAAACCCATTAAACAATTCAGAAAACTGTGAAGAGAGAGAAAACGAGGAGACCACCCTCATATACACAGTAGCATACAAGGTAAAATATCAAATGTGTATACAGTAACATACAAAAGTATCAAGGGAGGACATATAAAAGTGAAAAAAATGATAAATGGACGAAAATAATAAAAGGGTGATAGAATTGTATGTTACCTGATTCAATGTTTTGATTCCACTAAACACTCCGGTATAGCCAAGTCAGCCGCATACTCTTAGTCCGTCCTGTTCAGAAACCCATTAAACAATTCAGAAAACTGTAAGAGAGAGAAAACGAGGAGACCACCCTCATATACACAGTAACATACAAGGTAAAATATCAAATGTGTATACAGTAACATACAAAAGTATCAAGGGAGGACATATAAAAGTGAAAAAAATGATAAAAGGACGAAAATAATAAAAGGGTGATAGAATTGTATGTTACCTGATTCAATGTTTTGATTCCACTAAACACTCCGGTATAGCCAAGTCAGCCGCATACTCTTAGTCCGTCCTGTTCAGAAACCCATTAAACAATTCAGAAAACTGTAAGAGAGAGAAAACGAGGAGACCACCCTCATATACACAGTAACATACAAGGTAAAATATCATATGTGTATACAGTAACATACAAAAGTATCAAGGGAGGGCATATAAAAGTTTTAAAAAAATGATAAAAGGACAAAAAAAATAAAAGTGTCATAGAATTGCATGTTACCTGATTCATTGTTTTGATTCCACTAAACACTCCAGTATAGCCAAGTCAGCCGCATACTCTTAGTCCGTCCTGTTCAGAAACCCATTAAACAATTCAGAAAACTGTGAAGAGAGAGAAAACGAGGAGACCACCCTCATATACACAGTAACATACAAGGTAAAATATCAAATGTGTATACAGTAACATACAAAAGTATCAAGGGAGGACATATAAAAGTGAAAATATGATAAAAGGACGAAAAAAATAAAAGGGTGATAGAATTGCATGTTACCTGATGCATTGTTTTGATTCCACTAAACACTCCGAAAAGGGCGAAAAAAAGTGGAATTGTGATAGAATATCATTTTACCGGTCTTAGTGCTTTAGATTTCCCTGATATATCTTGTAAAAGCTATTTTTAGTTACCCAGAAGTTCTTACTCGCATTGTTGCTAGATTGTTCAACAAATGACGATTGATATTTTACATTGTTATATTTGTTGTTAATTATATTTATCACCATAAAATATTAATTGTTATAAATGATATTTGCCGCAAACCATTACTCATTCTTACATCATCATTCTTTAACTTTGCATGTATTTTCGAGTCCTATGTAACAAGTGTTAAAGAACAGTCAAGAGATAATTTAAAATATAAATAGAGATTTCGCAAAATATATTCCAGAAATAATTTGTTCAAACTCTTGCTTCTTGTGTAATATAGATACTTAATATATCGTTTACAATGCTGTATATTTACACACTTGAAAACTAAGAAATTATCCCCAAATACCTAGTTGTATATAGAAAACATTTTTGAGAAATATTGTACCTATACCAGGAGGTAACCTTAAAATCTACTGTTTGTGCATATAGAGTTTTTCGCTAAGATGTTATATATTCCCGCGGCCACCATCTTGGATTTCTCGGCGATGTTTTGTTGGCGTTTATCGTTAAGGTAACCCCAACAAGTGACGTGTTCTGGCAACCCCTTTAAGCCTAATATGCACATAAATCTGCTTGACGACATTTACTTGGCGAAAAGGGATTTTCACGCCAAGAAAAAATTCAAGATGGCGGCCGCGGGAATATATAACATCTGTTCCGATTTTTTTACCAACTTTTACCAACTTGATACATTTATCTGGGCTTCTACTGAGGAACGCGAGAAAACCCTATTTTACAAAAGATCTTCGTCTATTTACTTGATACTCTTTAGGGTACATTAAGTATATTAAATATTATGAATTAATATTAAATATTATGAGTATATTAAATATAACTCAAAACACTTACCACTGAACAGCAGAAGTTGTGTCGAAGACGTTCAAAATTTTATTGTAGAAACTACGTGTCCTCTTTTTAAAATATAAATTAGTATTAGCGGAGAGCTCAAACGTATTTCAACGTATTCGTTTGTCGTTCTCCCTGCTACTGATGAATACGAGAAAAATTCATTCTTAGAAACTATTTGTCTCATTGTTGGCCGTTTATTGAACCGAATACGAATTGTTATATTTATTACAAATATTTAATCTTACAAACAATTAATCATTCTTATAAGTATTAAAGACGTGAAGGAATCAGTTAAAATATAAGGAGACGTTTTAGGTCCAATATTTACTAGAAATAATTTGTGCTAACTCTTGACATCGTATGCAACCTAAAGGTTTAGTATATAATTTTATATTTTGTCTGTTTCCACAGTAGCAAACTTAGAAATAATCCGCAAATATTTAAAACAGAAAAGAAAACATTTTTAAAGAATTAAGCACGTGTGTCACAACGTATCTCAAAAAAACAAAAAGTATTTCCTTTATAGCTTTTTCGCAAACTTTTACAGATATATTTATCTCGGCGTTCAATCTGCTACTGACAAACGTGAAAAAAAAAAAAAAATAAATAAATAACATTGTTAGAATGTAATTGTCCTATATAAAAATATAAGTGTGATACAGTTGCATAATGCCTGCGCCCCCCCCCCCCCCCCCCCAGAATTGCGCTTATATTCTAGAGCGAAATCTGCGTTTCCGGGGCATTCATCCCTGACATCCCGGCATATTACCTGTCTTCTTGCTTTAGATTTAAAAAAATACTCTGGTATTAGGAAGTCAGGTCCATAAACTAAATCCGTGCTATTCAGAAACTCATTTCACGATTACAAGCGAAATGTATTTAATGATGGAAATTACGTCATATATTAAAAAGATTTTCTTATTGACAATATTCATGTGAAGCCGCAATCAGAATCACATATAGCGTAAAACTAGCACAGTTAGCAAGTTTGTTTATATATTTCATCATTTGATGCAGCATAAATACAGACAAATGCATGCGTAAAGTACTTTAGACTTATTTTGCATGAATTACTATTCGATAAATTCATATTACAAAACTTGTATGTACTTATTAATTAAAATAAACAATTTACATTATAAAAATATTACATGAAAATATGCATGAAGGTGTATTAAAATAGAGAAAAAAATTCATGCATGAGTTATACCTGTTTCTAAAAATATCTAAAACTCCATATAAACATAAAATATAAGCACAAACTTTTTATATACGGTGATTTTCAATGCCGCAGTTACGAATGTCAATCCCAAGCAGCCGAATTTTCATAACCTCGAACAAAAAGGAAGAATATTTCCTTGGCATCATTTTAAAAATCCGAGAGATAACATTTTTTACTTAACCATTTACACACGCTGATTTTCAAATGTGTAACTCATCTTACTTATCAATCCCAAAAACAGCCATCAGATGTCGCGACAGCAAACAGGGAATCGAAATGTGTCCCAGTCAAACTTAAAAGCATGGCAAATCGACTACAGAAAATCACTGCTGTTTGTAACAATCTCGTTCAATCTTCCGTAACTGGGTAATCCTTTTAAAACAGGGCATATTATCATATTTTAGAGGGCGCGGAGTCTGAACGTGGTCGTGAGTTGGCGAACGTAGCTCGCAGGGGCCAGAGCCCCCTAGTATGAAATGCATTTTCTTAATATTAAAACATTTTAGAGTACCATGGTTTTTTAAGGATATCTAAAAAGCAACTCGGAGGGAAGAAATAAATAAAATTTATTATGCACGTTTAGAAAGTGTTTATGAATCGAATGCAATACAAATCTTATAGGTTATATTCTAGGACACGCACAGGCACACAAGGAAAAAATAAAGTTGCATAGAAGAAATTGCATTTTCAACTTTTATATTTCAAATTTCTTCCATATAAATAACGACAACAAAAGCATTTTCTCGGAAAGAATTGTGTAATAAATATGCCTATTATTGATTATACACTGTTTATGAATTATACATTTATATATTAAGAATTTTTTAAAAAAAAATAAACTTGAAAAATAAATGAACAATCACAATTTTCAAAAACTTGCTCATTTAACTTCTGTAAAATTCGGAATGAAATCAAACGAAATTCTCTCTTTATATATAAATGAAAATATCTTTGTCCGAGAAATATAATGAAGAATTAACGGTTGGAATACATATTTTTAAAAAATTGTGTTCATAAAAATTCCTCAAAATTGAATTATTCTGCTCTTTTAACACTTTCCAACAAAGTTGAAAAGTGTTTATGAATTCGATTTGTCTGTCGGTCTGTCTCTATACGCTCTAACTCGAGTAAATAGACTCGGATTTTCATGCAATGGATATTAGGTTAATGATATTTACCATGGCATGTTTGGTATTCAATATGAAGTGTGTAGCATTAATAGTTCATTTACAGGGGCACTCAAAAGAATTCTGTTACATTAGGGTCAATGCGGGAAAAATCGTTTGCAGTGTATTTTATGATATTAAGCTATTTCAAATGCACTGAAATGGATATAAATCACTGAATTTCACTACAAGATGATTACTATAGAATAGGGCGTTCATAGCATTTAGTGTTCATTTACAGGGACACACATAGGAAATCGGTTGCAGTACTGTCTTTGAACAATAACTGCTGATAGTGCGTTTTCAATTTCGGTATGCGCTTTTAAATTTAACTAACTTTTTGCATGTTACTCGTTGTGTCTATATTCTATACCTCGTATACAGGGATGCACAAAAGAATTCACGTACCATCCTCCTTATTAGCGGAATCTGCTGAAGAGTAGTTTTTAGCTGTGATATATATCTCCTAACTGAACTCAATTTTTGCATGCATGTAGTTTATAGATACAGATTTATATATCGTATACAGGGCTGCTCAAAGAATTCGGATCATTTTCCGACTGTAGATGGGAATTGCTGAAATTGGGTTTTCAAATGTGTTAATGCGTTTCCAAATGGTTCAATTAGACACCCTATTTCAACTTATTAATTGAAAAGTGTTTCATAATCGATGGTTGACGTATGATTTTTTTTTCTTTCTCTTCTTTTTACCCGACTGCCAAGAAGGGTTATGTCTTTCACGCGTATCTATGGGTATGTGGATTTCTTTATACCCTCGAAACATCCCAACGGCTGGATGGATTTTAATGAATGAGGTCTCTATCGATCGTCTTAACCGCCCGATGGTTATAGGCTGGGTTTTGTTTTTATAAATTCAAAATGGCGGCCATAAAATACAAAATGGCGGTAGAGACGAAAACAATTTTTTACGCACCCTATTGAGTGCCATATCATTGGATAGGTCTTTCAAGACGATGTTTCATTGACTATTTTACAGTCAGAAGCTCCGTTTAAATATTACACAACCTGGAAGTTATGTAGGTAGGATCTCTAGCTTTACTGCAACTCTAACCTTCATAGACATCTATAGTCCTCATCAAAACAGTGTTTATAGATAGGAACTAACAATTAAACACAACTTAAAAGTTATTAGTATAACTAAATAAAAAAAAGTAGGTAAGTAATATAAAAAATAGTTTCACATTGATGAGAAATAATTAATTGGTTAGCTTTTTACACAGTCAGTTTTTTTTTTTATTTAATTTGTACTTGTTAATTAAACTATACGTTTTTGTAACAAATTATATAGTTCTTTTATGTAATTTGTCACTATTTCACCATGCAATACATTGTAAATATTTAGGACACACTATTTATTATCTGTTTGCAACACTAATAAAGTTCCAAATTTAAACGATCGACTTTTCCTCCTATTTTAGCCTATACATTTTCAATAGGATTTAAATATGAATTGTTACAAGGTCATATTAATTTCGAAATTGCAAGACTTTATTCATAACAGTGTACCCAAATTTATAAAATGACTAATAAATTTATTTACAGTGGACGCTCTAAACAGAGCCCGATTAACCTCTAAAGCTATGGGAAGCACAGTGCCATTTCGGAGGCCCCTTTCATTCGAGAAGAGTTTTTTTAAATTCGACATACCCAGAAACTCACCAATGATACAATATTATTCAAATTACTACAAATATTATATTATAGGACTTTCACCATTTTGATTGGCAAATGGTATGGATAATAATATAGCCTGATAAACTGACGACTTTAGTTTGTTGGACAAACTGAGGAATTGTGATCATGTGGTTGAAACTGATCTATTACATAAAAAATGAATTTGTTATGAAAGGTATTTTTATGAAACGCTTTTTAAAGTATATAAAATATAACAGAGTTAATAATTTGAAAAGAAATTAGAATTTTAGATTAAAATTAATTCAATATAAAATTTGGGGCCCTCTGTTTTCTCAACTTCGGGCCCCTTCAAAATTTTCTAAGAAAAGCACGTGCTTCTCGTGCCTATTCGGTAATCAGAGCCTTGCTCTAAAGGAAAAACATTATCGTCTTTCTAAAATAGGTTTTCTAAGCTTGTGGAAAACTTCCAATATGTTGGGATTTGTCCGCTCTTTTATAATACTTAAATATTTTCGATCGTTTAATTATCCTAGAGACCCCGAAAAGAAGACCCGAAAAAAAAATTCGGCCCAGCCCGATACAAAAATCGAAAGTTCGGTCCGGCCCGGTATAACAGCTAAAAGTTCGGCCCGAGACCACTCCGGCCCGGAAAAAAAGTTCAAATCTCGGCCCGAGTGAATTGCTACAAAACATCGACTTCTACGTCGATTTGGTTACAAATTTGTCTTGTACGAGTAGTTCTGATCAAAAATATTTATCTTAACTTTTTTTTTTTATCTTCATTTTTATTGAAGTGCCGCAGGCTGCGATACTTATTTTTTCTAGTGAATCTCTATTTCTTGTATGTAAATGTTTCAGCTATTATCAATATTGTTAATATTGATAATAGCTGATATTGATAAAATATCATAATGATAATTGATAAAATTGTTAATAATATTCCATGTATTAAAGTGTTAAAAATCTGAAAAATGCTATACTGTAAAATCTTCTAAGACAGAATTGCATAGAAACGAAAAAAAAAAATGCGTTATAGAACAAGTTCCCTTCTTAGCAAGTGCAAATGTATTCTATATTCTTTTCTTACGTATTAGTATATTAATTTTGCATGGATCAACACGATTTTCAGTTTAAAACAGGATTCCATCATAGGCAGGGTCTTTTTCACACGTTTTACTATATTTTAATTTAGATATATTTTAATATGCGTAGAAATCTACTTTTCTTTAAACAGAAAAAAAATTAATCTTTAATTGTAGAATAATGGCAATTTAAAAATGTATGCACTTTTCGCAAAAGTTTTTGGGCCAGGCCTAATTTTCCTGACTTTTGAACGGACCAGGCCACACCGAGACAATGATTTTCATACGGGATGGGTCAAACCTAGGACTGAAAATTTTGGGTCGTGAAGACTAGGAATGAAACCAGTGCCCACTCTGTACAAAAAAAATAAGTTACGCCCGGCCCGTAAAGAGTAGTCATTAGGCGCGGCCCGAGCCTTCAGAAAAAAGTATGGACCAGCCCCGTCCCGACCCGAAAAGAGTGGAGACCAGGTCCGATCTGGCCTGGCCCGAGTGCCGTGAATGAAAATAGGCCCGAGCCCGGCCGCGGACTTCGGGCCACGGGCTTGCCCGTGCAGATTTCTGAATTATCCTTTCAAGGTATATTTTTGACATCTCTATAATAAATTATTCAACGTCTCATGCATAACATAAGGAGCATGCATATGAATTTTTCATGAGTGCAATTTCCATTATATCTTTCACCCTTTGTACATCTTACGTATTGATATTTCAACAGCGCAAAAATGATTAAATTTTGATTAATCTAAAAATATTCCTTGATACCAATCGTTAATAGTGCAATTTTAAAAATTATTTTGAAATTTCTTGCCGATTCTAGTCCCTTTTTATTCATTTTTATTCATTTATTCCGTAGTGTTTTGTTGTTGTTGTTGTTGTTTTTAAGCTCTTATAATCCCGTTTCATAGAACCGCTACTCTGCGACAATGTTTTTGCGGAAATTACGATGTCCGAAGTTTTTCCTAAGTTTTTCCTTTTATGTTGACAATTTACGTCAAATTGATTTCTTAAACCAAACTTCGTTACAACGCAATCTTCTAGTTTAGACAAGCAATAGAATTATCCTTCCTGATTAAAATCTTAGAAGTTTAAAATTTTGCTGAAAATCTCCCGAAAAAAAACTCGTATACATTTTTTTCCCTCTTTAACCAAAATTTGTCTTTTTTCCCAATCAAGAAGAAACGTTTATCAGAAATCGCCAATTTCCTTTTTCACGTTAGATTTCTAATTCCCTCGAAATTTTTTAAACTTTCCAAAAATCTATTTTTCCAAAGAACTCGAATTTAAAAAAAAAAAATTGAATGCAGTAGAACCTCTTTTATCCGAAACTCTTTTAACCGAAACTCTCGGTTAACCGAAATCTCTTTTTAACCTTTTTTTTTTTTTTTTTTTTTTTTACTATCACATTCCTTGTGTGCAAAATCAATTTTAAAAGCTTTTTTTTGTTGTTGTTGTTGTTAAACTATCATATACTTTGTGTGCAAGCTGTCCTTTCCGAACTACGAGTACATACAAATATTTTCTATCCCCTTTCTTAGCGTTCCTTTGAATTTAACTTGAGCTCCCGTAAGCTGCGGAGTGGAACGAAGAAAACGAACAAATTAGCAATTCTGAAGCTTTTGAATGTTTTGCAAAAGCTTTGGCATGGCTGGAGCAGCAGAAAGACTGCGATAGTGGTGAACTAATAATATTAAAAAACTTCCGTGATAGAGCTTCAAAGCAAAGGCAATCGAAACTGCGATAAACGAAACATTTTTTAAACCATTGTGATGTATGCAAAAGGTACTTAATTTCAAAATTTAAATTCAGGTAATGTATTCTTGTTTCTATTGCGCTATTTCTTTATTTTTTATTAAGTACTTGTTACCATAATAAGAAATATTGCATATATTCCTCCTTAATCTTAAAACTGAAGCCTTCTCGATTATCTAAAAATTTCGATTTTCCGAAAGATGGTCGGTCCCAATTACTTCGGATAATCTAGGTCCTACTGTACTTAGAAATAAAGAACAAAGAACTACGCTATATGAAGCATAAATTATGAAACATTTTCCGACACGTTCAGAATACTGCAACTGAACTTCACCGTTCAACCCTTTAAGACCGGAAGATTTTTTGGTAGAAATGAAAAGTTTTGGTGGTTTCCCCTAATTAATAGGATCATATTTGACTGAAATAAATATTTAAAAATATATCCGCTGTCAGGCTATGCCAAAGGAGGATCCACGCAATTCTGTGGCTGCAGGCTCGACTTTAAATCGCACAAAAAAGAGGAAAATGTTTTTCTTTTTCTTTACGATCACCTACACAATTGTGTAGATCAGGTCTTAAAGGGTTAAAAGGATGAAACCACATTTCAGTAATAACTGTGTATAACCAGAAAAGTATTAAAAATATTTTGTGCATAGCTGCATATTATTTATAGATCTGTATATACACTACAACCTGTGTAAAAATTTAGCTTGAATAGAAAACGCATGACATAGTCAAAATATCACCTTCAGCAATGTCCACCGATAGACGGAAATGCTCGCATAATTTTGTACATCCTTGTATATTATCTATAGATTTTTACACGTCTCATGTTAAACTAAAATTTATTTCAGGCAAATAAACGCTCAGAGTTACGACTTTCAAAAATAACCATCCAATAGGTAATGTATCCGATTCTTTGCCTAGTCCTCTGTATATGAACTTATTTATATTCTATAAAAATATCTAGTATACTAATATAGTTCAGCTGGAAATTACGAAACGCAAGCACCACGTAGTATGCGAAAATTCAGTAAAGCATAAAATTGCAAACCACAGTTGCAAACCCACTTTTATCGCGCATAGAGAATATTGTAACTGAAATATTTTATGTGTGTCTCTATAAATGAGCTGTTATGTACGTCATATTCCGTATAAATAAAATAAAATAACTCTTCCCCCTTTTAATGCTATTTTGATCAGAATAGGAGAAACAGAAATCGTGTTTTATTTATCCTACTGATAGTTGTAGATTTATGTCTGGTATTGATTTCGATGGCATGTATATTAGTGCCATTCAAAAGCGCAAACGATGAATTTGCTTTCTGTTTGATTTTCTTTGCTGACACTAGGATATTTTTTAACTGGATCATTTTTTTTTAAAGTTAGGTATCTAACCGGAAAAGAATATTTTCTTTTTTTAGTCAACGAGCATCAGCTTGAGATATTGTTTGTTTGAGGTTTTTAGTCTTCCATTGCGTACGAGTACAAAAATAACGTTAGTGATTTTTATATTTATTTTTCATCATGCATGCGGCTCTCCTCTGCAGATTTACAAAGTTGTAAGTAATAGTCATTTGTAAGCCCCAAAGCAGAATATGCTTAAAAGTGCGACGTATGTCGCAGAACAATGAGATGTGCTGCAGAACATTTCAAGGAAAAATGTTACCTTTTTTTTTTTTTTTTTTTGTAAAAAAAAAAAAAATAAATAAAAAAATAAAAAAAAGTGCATATTGATGTGAAAGCAAAAAGAATTCAGGGGGGGGGGGGAGTACTGCTTTCGTCAGAGGTCATTCTAGGCGTTTTTCGCGGGGCGAGCCGCCCTGAATTTACAAAATTTGCCGCCCCCACTGCCCTAGAGCACCGCCCCGTGAGCCCTATCACTCGAAAAATCGGCCGAAAAAAAAAAGCCCTTTAAATAAATTTCATCCCAGCAAACTGTCAACTATTTGTAAACATCAACGATGTCCCTGACGCGCTATAGCGCGTAAATTACGCGGAAAATCGGAGGTGGCACGCAAAAAAATAACTCTTACTCGGCCTGTGAGATGTGTAATTTCGTTCAAAAATCGCTGAAGAAAGCCGAGTTATGCCAAAGAATCTCAAAAAAAGCGGTACATTTCATCACAATATTGCTAAAAAAACACAATTTTCGTAGCACGGTTGCGAAAAAATAGCGAATTTCGCAAAAAAATCACGGAAAAAGCCGAATTTCGTCAAAGGATCACGAAAAAAGCGCACATTTCGTCACAATACCGTGGAAAAAACACTATTTTCGTAACAGTGTCGCGAAAAAATAGCGGATTTCGTCAAAGAATTGCGAAAACATAGCGAATTTCGTCACGAAATCTCGGAAAAAAGCCGAATTTCGTCAAAGGATCGCAAAAAAAGAATAAATTTCGGCAAAGTATCGTGGAGAAAAAAACGCAATTTTCATAACAGGGCCACGGAAAAACGCGGATTTTGTCAAAGAATCGCGAAGAAATAACGAATTTCGTCAAAAAATCGCAGAAAAACACTATTTTCGTAACAGGGTCCCGAAAAAAGTAGCGGATTTCGTCAAAGGATTGCACAGGGGTGATTCTGTTCCGAATTTTCCGAAAAATTGAGAAAGTCATTTTCCGAAAATTAAAAAAAATCGGTCATAAATCCGAACAAAATGTATCGCGAATTTCGACTAATGATCGCCAAAAAAGATCAATTTCGTCAATCGTTCGAAGAAAAATCGCCAATTTCGTCAAAGGATCGCGAAAAAAAGCTAATTTCGTCAAAGAATCGCGGAAAAAACGGCAAAATTCGTCAAATGATCGCGACAAAACGGCAAAATTCGTAAAAAGATCGCGAAAAAACGACAAAATTCGTCAAAAGATCGCGAAAAAACGGCACATTTCGTCAGAAGATCGCAAAAAAACGACAAATTTCGTCAAAAGATCGCGAAAAAAACACGTAATTAGTGCCGGGAGTGGATTCCTCTCTGCTGTAACCTTTCAGAAAATTTGCTGTGAATTTCAGAATTTTTTTTTTTTTTTTTTTTTTTTTTACACAGAATCACCCCTAAAGCCGGTAGAATGTCTGCTATATCTAGTAATAGTCTTCTAACTTCCTACTGCCTCTTGCCAAAATCCCCACACTCCTTGCCATTTGAAAATTGAAAACTTGTATTTACAAAAATTAAACTGTTCAATGAAAAATGCATATTAAATAGTTTATTCAATTTGTAGGTCCTTAAACTTGTTTGATTTTTATTTAAAGAAATGTGTACAAACCCTTGTATTATAGATTAATGACTAATCATCTGATTTGATTTAAGAATAAAATCTTTATGCTAATGATAAAAGGTGTGTCAAATATGTTGTAAATTCTACTACTTAACCTTTTGCACTTATTTGTTGAGTGTGACTTTGCATGGTAATGGCCCATACAGTGAATTTAGTGGTCACCTTTTTTGGCTACTACAATTTCTAAACAATAATCTCTGTGGTAAATTTCCACAACATTTGCAATGCAAATTACTATGAAGATTATTGTTTAGAAATAGTGGTAGTTAAAAAGGCGACCACTGAGATCCCTGCACAAAAAGTGGTCATCAGTTCGTCCAAGTCCACTAAACATAAGAAAGTAAAGGGTTAAATTATGTCCATAGTAAATTCAATATATCAATAAAATCGAAGTTTGTAAATGTATTTTACATATATGGGGCATTCTCACAATCTTTTGACTTTCATGTCCCTGAATAATAATTTTTTATTTAATACACTTTTTTGTGTTTTTTTTATTTCATATACTTGGGAACATCCCATTGCATGATTTCACAACAATATTAACGAGATAAATAAGTTTTGGACGATGTTGGGGGTCCAAACACATGGAAAACTCTTCTACCGTGCCTTGTCCCTGATGCTGATTTTTAAGTTTGGAGCTGTCTGGATAAAATTGTTTCAATAAAAATAATTCGATGTAATTTTTTTCTGAAACTGGAACTATTGTTTTATATAAATATGTAGCTAAAAATTAACCTGCACACATTTTTATGGTTGATATTATTTTTTAAACTCTGTCCCTGGGTTTTAGATTCCTTACCATCCCTCTTCTAAAATTATACAGAAAATCACTTCAGATGCATCGACAGAATTTTTTTTCAAGTTTTTGCTAATGCAGAAGTATGCTAAAAAAAAAGAATATTTAAAATTCTTTGACAGGAAATTTACTACAGAATATAAATCAGCATTTAAATATCAATTTCAAGCACCGTGGCTTTATTGGTAGTCTTACCGTCCCCAAGGTTTATTCCTGCTCTTTTCGAGGTAAATTTAAAAAAAAATTAATTTAATCCAGTGTTAACAACTGTTTCTAAAAATCAATGAACATTGTGGCTATCACTTAGTCTTAACATGATTTTCCTAAAAATAGGTGGTAATTTTCCTTACCATTCGATCCTTACAGTCACTTTTTTTACCATTTTGTCCCTTTTTTTACCTTACCATCCCTTTTTAACACTCCTTTAAGACAATGTTATACAAAAATTCTGTATTAAAAGTACTACATTTGTATTATTTCTTATTTGAATGTCCTGTGGGTACTATGCAAATTCATTATAAGTAAAAATTTAGAAGAAAATAAAAAGTTGTAGGGGTGAAATGGTAAGGAAAATTAAACTCGCAAGTTTAACTTAAACCTCAGTTAAATAAAAAAAATTTCGCTGCTGACCATTTTTCCTTTATTTTGAATCATTAAGGCATTCGTCTATTAGATTAAAATGTTATTTTAGCAAGTTTAATTTCGCCAGATTTTTTTCCCCAAAAGTCAAAAGATTGTGAGAATGCCCCATATACATACACACACGCAAACACTAGACTATTTTTTTATAATTCATGAGTGTGCCCCTTTTTTTCTTTGAAGTGCCCTTTTATGGCGAAGTGCACCCTGCCTGCCCTTGATCCTAGAATGAACTCTTATTATATTTGAGTTATGAAAATATTATATCGGAATTTCACAATTGTGGAGCTTCTGTTGGCAATAAAAATCATTCTAAGGAATTCCCAAGACTGTATCTATCTCATGTATATTCTGCTTTATCAAAGACTATTTCCTCATACATTATAAATGAGGAACTTCCAATTGGGATTGTTGCTGACAAAATGACAGTAAGTTACCGAACTCGACACATTGTAGGACTTAGAATTCCAATTTTTGACATTAATAATCCAGTTTTGTTCACGAATATATATCTGGAACATCATTTTTGAACGGATATCACTGGTAAAGGATTGAGTGACAGCATCTTAAACACACTAAAAAAATTTGGAATAAACTTAACATACTTAAGAAGAACTTAGTTGGTCTTGCTGTTGATGGCCAGTATGTGCAGCTAGGGGTTATTAACCATATAAAAACAGCACTGGTTAGAGAAGATATTCTTGTATCCTGGGACCCTATGCACAGACTAGAGTTGGTTCAGGTACATTCAGATAGTAAAATTGTGCAAGATTCCTTAGCACTTATCAATACTTGCATGAAAGAATTGTTGTGGGGGAAATCATTTGAAAGTCTAAACAAATGTGCAGATTAACTTCAAATGATTCTCTACAAGCCTAAAATTTTTAAAACTATGAAATTTGTTTCACATGCTTTTAATGTTTTTCAAACATTCCTAAATGACATCAAGGCATTAGTCGCAACCTCTGAGAAAACAGGAAATGCAAGTCTGAGGGACAAACTTTTATCAAAAAGAAATATCTTCAGTATAATAGTTATTGCTGATATAATTTCGGTACTTGCTACCATGTCAAAATGTATTCAGGTAACAGATATTCTTCCTTGGGAGTATATAGATTTATTTACAAATATAAACTCTTATTTGCTGAACATCAAATGCCATCTGACAAGCCTTCATAATTGTGAGAATGTGCAACAATATATTGATATTGTCAGATCATTGCCAAAATGTTTTTTTTTTTTTCAAAAATACAATACTTTCATGGCACATGTTTTCAGAAGAAAGTACTTTCCAAGGAGTACCTCTGCCAGACCTTCCAATAAGTAGCAAAATGTTAAGGTCTACTACTGATAATTCTAGTATCAGTTTTATCAGTGACATCAAAGATATAGTGCAATATATTGATACATTGCTGCATCAAAACAGTGTCTATTTTGGACAAAGCACAGAACTTGATGAGATCATCAAAGCAACAAAATATTTATTCAATTTTGAATATCTGATTTTTCCACGTTCAGATGTGACAAACAAAATCTTGAATCTTTCCATTTTTTTAGAAATTCTGAAAGTACTCCCTTGTGCTCCTCCCTCCAAAGAGGAAGGGAAGGAGCTGCATTTTGAATACACTGTATTTCTTGATTGAATTTATGAAACTGTCAAAGAGTGCCAGGAGAGTGAAACATATTTTCAAAATAAGACCATGTTAAAAAATGCTGTGAATGCTTTAAAATCAGAGGTCCTGAAATTAACCAGTTTTCTAACTAAAATTTTGTCTATTCCAGTATCTGATGCTATATGCGAATCATGGGGGTCTACAATCGATAAATTTTTTTCTAAAAGGCCCAATACAGCTGATGGGAACGAAACGACCATTGGTACAACAGACAAACGTATGTTTATTTATAGGAATGGACCTCTATCTGGACATAAATCTGTTAGGAAATTTGTAAAAGCTGGCCTTATAAAATGTAACTTCTGTGTCAATGCCATGGTTCTAGAAATAAATCTTGCCTCTAGAATATGTTTCTTTTGTTTGACAGTGTTTTACGAAACACATCTTTAGCATTTTTATAAAAGATGAAATTACATCCTTACATATGTATTATGTATATAAACATTCCCGCCCCCCCCCTTTTTTCTCCCCCATTGCACTTGCAGAACATTTTTGATCATCTGAAATTCCGTTGCAGAACATTGCGAAGTGTTCTGCTTTGGGGTTTGTAAGTAAATATAACTATCATGTATTGTTATTTTTATAGTAAGCAATAGAGCAGCGTTTCCCCTTTTTCTATAAGAGCATCGAATTATTCCGATCACGGTGCCAAAGTTTAATTTAATCTGATTTTCAGGGACTCATCACGAAAGATTGTTCTACAGAAGGAAACGATTATAGTTTAAGATATGCAGTTTTTATAGGAAATTGAAAAACGTTGTTTGATTCTTTAGCATATCAGTATTAATTTCTGTAAATTTCGTTCATTTTTTCCTAAAAATGTATAGCTGCGAACTATCCTTTTTTTTTTTTTTGTTTTAACACTATTTTCGAATTATAAACCTCATTTTATTTACTCACAGAATTCAGCGATTAATTAACATTAAAATTAGGCAAAGATTTCTATTCGGAAGGAGTGATAACTAAAAAGTCGAATAATTGACAGCTAAGCATATGCAGAAATATTTTAAAATTTTATTTTGCTGAAGAAAAAAAATGCTTTAAATTTGCAAATAATGCATGAATTTTAAGTATGCGGATTAGAGTGACGGCGGAGAGTGGGAGGGGACGCTATACTGTTATTAGTATTAGAGCAAAATATTAGGGCTCCGGTACTTTTTTCGTTAGAAATTAAGCCCTATATATATATAGATAGATAGATATATAGCAGCCATTTTTTCCCTTCCGAGAATTTACTTTCCCGCGCTTATTCCGGGTTTTCCTTTTTACCTTCAAATTCATCCTCTACTCTGTCAACCCTCTTCACATGGCAAGGTATCCTTAATTATTAATTGGTTGAGAGCTCGACCTATGTCATATTTGTATTACTACGCTAGGCGAATAAAAAGTCGATACTCGCAATGTTTCCACAGAATTTGGTTGTATTTCCAGTTTGTAAAATCCATCCCCTGGTCGCCGTCAGATGTGTTCTATTATCTACAACTTTGCTTACCCCTAATTACTACTATGAAGGAAGCGATAGCTAAATATATCGGCGGAAACTGCGCCGCCGAAAGATGTTAAAATAAAATATTGAGTTAACTTTACGTATTGTCTCAATTATTCTGGAGAAACTTTCACTGGATAAATGTGTTCCATGGCCCTCACCCGTTGACTACAACACTTTCGAATAACCTTGTTGATTACTAGAGAAACGTTCTTTTTTAGCTTATCCTAATGCACGACTTCCAGATTGATTATTCAGTTACTATTGTTTCGAAGTTAAATCCACTTTCGAATCACTATATAACGTCAATGTCATAACCTTTAACACGACAGGATTTCCAGTTTTAGTTATATTAGTCGACAGGATCGACTTTAGCTGTTCTGACAACTTAAACTACTGTATTACTGCTAGACGTGATCCACTACTAGTATCATTACAGCCAGTTACTTCAGTTCACCTATTAAAATGCTTCAAATGTTATGTAAATCATAACATTTATATATATATATATATATACTAGAGGGCTCTGCCCCCTGCAAGCTACTCTCGTCAACCCCCGTTCAGACACCGCAGAATCTAAAAACACGCTAATCTGATGGGTTTTCAAAATATTAGAGAAGATTGAATTATACTGAAAAAAGCCGTGCAGATCTCCCTGTAAACGGGTTTCCATTCAATGGAGGATATTCCATCTGCGTTTTGATCACGTGATCAAGGTAAAAACGTCTAGCATGAAGAAGGGAAGGCTCCGTAGACGTGTAATGTAAATCCCCGCTAGCCAATGAAACAGTTCATCAGGCAAAGCAATAGCATCTTCCCTTCTTATCAGTTAGAAGTTCCTTGGGTAAATTACCGGTATCACGTGACTTTTTTTCAGCCTCGAACCCATATTTGGAATATTCTCCATTCCCTTTTATTGCAAACATTTAAGGGCGAATCAGTTGCTGTTAAGACATCCAATGGTTGTTTTGGTTTTTGATTAAAGAGGATCAGTTAAACATTTGAAAAGAAGCTAAAATAAAATGAATTAAGTAAACAGAGTCTTTGTCTCCCGGTATTTTAAAATAATCTCTATAACAATAGCCCAAGTCATGTGACTATCATCAACAATTCCGGGCGGACCACTTCGCTTTTTATACCCTAGGTGCCATTTTGGTACTTTAATGTTAGCCAGGCACAGGTGATAAGTCGCCAAATATTATTATATCGCCATCATTTCATCTATATTATAATAGTTCAAGTCATCAACTGCCATAAACAAATACGGTTTGAATTCTTCGCCTTTCATATGAAAGTTTGGGACAGATGTCATATTGGCGCGATTTTTTTCCGACGCCAATTTGTGGAACGCATCAACAGCATAAAATACAACATCCGGCTTACCATATCAAGCAAAATAACGATACTTTGGTGCCAGTTAAGTGCCCGTTCCGTATATGACATTGGCGTTAGAAAAAAAAATGCGGCAATATGGGGCCGTAAGTTTTCCATTTTGATTAAAAAAATCAAATTTTTTTTTTCGAATAAAACTACATAAAAGTTGCCATGGTCGCAAAGAATTCTTGGTACTGTTACGCTAACCGGATGCAAATCTCGCCAATAGTTTTTTTTTTTTTCAATTTGCCATTTAGCATTTTTTTTTTAGAGTGGTAATATTTGGCCAGATTTCATATACACCGCAGGATTGGCGTGATTTTCTTTTCTTTTTTCTTTTTTTTTTTTCTTTTTAACAAAATTTGGCGAAAACTTCGTTTTCAAATACCAGTTACATATGCATTTTTGGTATTACTTAGTTATCCCGTCGACCAAAAATCTATCGCCAAACTATAAGATTAAATGCCAATAATGGTTGGTCGTAAATGTCACATTCACTCGACTTTAAGAAAGTTACACGCGTTTACGGCATCAAGTGATTTTTATTTCGACGTTTTATTTGTATATTTATTAATGTTATACTAATTTATTTGTTCTTTCGTTATTTAAAATAAAAATTATATCAATTTGTAAGATTTGGCGAAATTGGTCAACGGAATAACTAAGTAGTACCGTATTTTTTAATTATTTTCTTTTATTTTCTAAAGGAAATATAAAAAAAAATTAGTAACTATAGAACAAAATAATTTACATAATTAAAAAAAAATAAAAGTAAATAAACATTTATTATTAAATAAACAACAATAGCCGGGTTAGCATGTGAATCACAATAATGCTATTTTGGCGCCAATTAGGAACCTCGGTGCGTAGATAACATCTGTGCCTAATTTTTTACTTTTCGTTTTGTTTTAAAAACAAAGAAAGAAGTGAAAGCCATCAATTTTAAATGAAAGTTGTGTATTTTAAATAAAATGAATGAAAGGATTATATTTTAAATGAAATATAAAAAAAAAATGGGACGGGAAAAATGTTTAGCGAATTATCACCTGCGTCTCGCTAACATAAAAATACCGTCAGAATTGATTTCTCTATCAGAATCTTTCGATTTGGCGAAAGATTGTTCAAGTAAATTGAATTATGAATAAAAGTAGCATTATACATTTCTTAGCATACATTTAAGGGAGGCCAAACTGGTCGCCAAATTAGTTTAAAATAATAACCTTTTCTGAAATATCAAAAAAAATATATCTGTTATGATTAAAATTTGAGTTGCCATCATTAGAAAAATGTATTTAAAATTAGAAAAAAAAATAATATTTCGAAAACCAATTCGAATTTAAAAATTCTAATACCATTTTTGAGATCTGCAGATCAATACTGATTTTTGGTGTTATTTCATCGCAAAGTATTCCATATTTTAGGAGAAATCGCCGTGAAACATAATCAGTTGTTTAATCAGTCGTTTCAAAGAATCGTCACATAAATTCGTTTCATTTCAGCCGTTTCATATATCCGTTTCATAAATTCGTTTCATTAGGATTTTATATACATATAGGGTAGATACATGATATATAAGATATGTAAATATTGTAAAACTCTTACGATCTTGTATTTTTTTTTTTTTTTTTTTTTTTTTTAACTTCAAGCTGTTGAAGTTTAAAGAGAAGGGAAAGTATACCTAATAAACACCTTATAAAAATACAAGACTTTTTAAAGAACTTTATTATAGAATTTGAAAATAATGCATCCCTAATTACTTTCATATCTAAGATGTGACTTCATCATGCACTGTTAAAAATTTGCAGCATTCTGGCAGGTCATATGAACGGTTTTTTTTTTCGAAAACGGTGACACAACCTTAATTTTAACACTATTCTGACCATATGATTGGCCATTTTATGGTCAGAATATAGTTAAATTATGGTTATGAAACCGTTTTTCCAAAAAACGGCCGAATGACCTGCCAGAATGCTGCAAAATTTTTAGCAGTGTGGTATCATTATTTTCCTTTGATTTATGGTAAAAATGAAATGGAAAATTCATGCTATATCAGTAATTGATTATCATTATTTTCCAATATTCTGAGCTTTAAAAAACATAAAAAATCGAAGTTCAAAATTTTGATTTGTTTAATTTAACTGCAATATATATAAAATTGATTGTTAATGGAACTTATTAATACATTGTTAATAGTAATGATAATTATTAACAGTAAAATATTGAGCTAAATGTTTACATACTTCAAAATAACATATTTCTTGTGAATTTTTATTTACAGAAATGTAATTAGTTCAGGAAAAAAAGACATAAGAAATATGAAAATTATTTATTTGAGAATGAAGTATTTTCTTTCTGAGGTTTTCTTATTTCTTCGCCACTTACTAGGTAATATTCTTTAATCGTTATAATTTTTTTTTTTTAGATAGAACATCATCTGAAAAATAATAGTAATAATGAAAGAGTATGAGGAAATTGGCAGGCAAAATAACTAAATAATCTATTAAAAACTGTTATGAGAGGACTTTTTTGCTGTCATTTCATTTCAGGCATACTCAACTTTTTAATTTTAAGTGAAACCTTCTTGCACATTCACAAATCATTTTTTAATCTAAATACATGAAATTTTAAGCCATAAAATAACTATTTAAATGCCTAAGAATTTTACTACATTTTTCTTTCATCTCAAATGAGACGTCTTGAATTGTGGTTGCCTAAATCCGCATGAACACATAAAACTTACGCACAATATTATTTGAACTAGAATATAGCCGTCAGAATGACGTGTTTGCATTTTCAAAAAAATTATATAGCATTGCATTATAAAAAGAATTGTGAAGTAATAAATTTTCTCTTGTCTGACTAATAGGGTCTGGTGGGGTAAAGTAAAAACAGCCCATTTTTCATTGAAACTTAATTTGAAAGAAAATTATTAATTGAATTGGTAAAATACTGACATAAAGTATGCAAATGAACTTCTCTCACAAAATTTGAAGAAATATTTCACAAAAACATGCAAATTAGTACTAATAATGCTATTTTAAAACATATTGTATTTGATAGAGGGCGAATTTATCGATGCTGTTATAATCCAAATTTCAATTAATAAGGTTGAATTATTATTAGGGTTTTTTCTATGTTTAATGGATAACTAGAACATGGCTTGATGAATATAATTCATTAGTGGAATTTTCTTTGCTTAATGAACGGTTTGAATATAGTCAAAATTATTTGTTGCAGTGAAATAAACAATTATGAAGTGCATTTAGGATCAAATTTATAAATTTCAGGTGGGGATTAACATTTTGAAACTTTAGTGCTTATTGGAGGGGGTGGGGGTGAATCAATTGTACATACTTTCAATTTGATTGTTATGAACTTATTTCTTAAATGAAACAGTGCTCCTTGAATTTTGAAATTTATCTGACTAAATTCTCTTTTTGAAAAGCACGGATTTTTTTTTATTAAAATAATTAAACACTAAGAGAATGAACAGCTAAGAATTTTACGATGGGGAGGGTGGGGGGGGGCGCTTTTTTCCAAAAATCCATTATCGAAATTAATTTTAGTTTTTTTTTTTTAGATTTATGTGTTAAAATTTTATATAAAACGGGTGGATGGAGGCAGTGTTGAATTTACGTTTTAGTAGTTCGAAAAGGAAATCTACCGCCCCTGGATTTTGAAATTTAACAAACTAATATTTTTTCTCTGATTTTAATAAACACAGTAAATTTAACCTTTTCGAGAAACATAAAAGAATTAAATACTAAGAGAAGAGAAAGTGCAGCTATGAATTTTCTTCCATTTCGGGGGGGGGGGGGGGCTTCTTTTTCCCTTTAAATCTACCATAAAAAATTAATTGTTAATTTTTTTTAAGTTTAAGTGTTAAAAAAATGATCGGAAACGTGTTCAAGGGGCAGTGTTTAATTTAGGTGATGGTGACACAGCTCTCCATCCTCCCAGCTTTTGAAATTTAATAAACAAAATTTCATTTTTCACCCATTTTTAAAGATATAGGAAATTTATAATTTTCAGGTAAGTTAAAATAATTTAACATAAGAGGAAGATCTGTTTAATTTTTTTCATTGCAGGTGGGGCGGGGAGAGTTACTCTTCTATATCCGCTATGGAAATTAATTTTTAGTTCCTTTTTTTATGTTTATGTGTTAAAAATTAATCTCAAATGTGTGGTTTAAGACAGTCTTAAGTTCAGGAGGCGGCCAGCCCCTCCCCGCGGATTTTAAATTTTAATGAATAAAATTTTCTTTTTCTTCGTTTTTAAAGACATACTGCATTTTTTTTTTCCGAGTAACTTAAAATACAGTGAAACTTTCATTTAACGAAGTCTTGTCATTACACTTAAACACTTCGTTATGAAGAAAATTCGTTAAATAGAAATCAGCTCATATTCATGAAATTTGTATATACGCATGCATAAAATGAAAAATATACATAAATTGGAAATATTGGGAAAATGTACTTTCATTCGGGCAGTAACGTTTTTGTATGCACATATGAACAAAATTTAATTACACTGTTAAAAGTCTGTAGCTTTTGCTGCATAACCACTCCACCGCTTTTATAGAAAACAATTACTTGACGATATTACGAAGCATTCTCATTGGTTAGAATAGAAATATTCTATAAAAGCGGTGGAGTAACTATGCAGCAAAAGTTGCAGATTTTTAATAGTGTAGAATAATGTCTAAAAAAAACGCATAATAAAGAGAGGTAAACAAAAACAGAAGCGTAGCGTACCTTCCCTTTTTCCTTTGTCAGAATTCCAATTCCTTAACTTTAAAAATGTCTAATATTATTTTGTACAGGTTTCTTTTAAAAAATACATTGTTCATAAAATTTTTCGCACTTTTGTAAGTACCCGAGCAATTCATCTGTAACATTCTCGTGAAACTGGAATCTCCTTCTTATTGCATTGAAGATTTTTAGCATTATTTCTTTTGAAGGCAATGATTAGGTAAATAAATAATTTCATTTTCATACAATCTGCTGATGTAAATTCATGCATCCATTGCAAAAGCAACCTCTCCGTTCGAATGTTGTACACTAACGAAAGCGGAATAAACTTCGTTATATAGAATATATTTTTCGTAATATGGAGACTAATTTGCATGTTAATGGTGCTCAAAGTCAAGGTTCAGCAGAAAATTTCGTTAAGTAGAAAACTTCGCTAAATAGGGATTTCGTTAAGAGGAGGTTCGACTGTATTTAAATTCTAAAAAAATATAAAAAAATTCCTTTATAGGTGGGGGGGGGGGGGCTTTCCTAGAAGACTCTCATAGAAGTTAAATCCCTCACAGAATTAAACCTCACCCTCATAGAAGTTCATTAAAAAAATAGAAGCTATATTTTACATCTTGCAAAATTTCAATGTACGGTAAAACCTCCATAACGCAAACTCCTGAATATTCCGTTAAGGGAAGAAGGCTTAGGTGGTCCATTAAGCCTCCCTCGACTTTGAAATTTAACTAATTTTTTCTCCGATTTTGAAAAACAATTTGAAATTTAATATTTCCCCTTAGATTAAAATAAATGAGCTGTAAAAAATTTAAGCTATAAAAAATAGCTAAATATGCGTTATAACTATTGAATTTTCAGAAATAAAGTTGAATAAGGCGATTTATTAATAATTTTATGGATGGTATGTTTGAAAATGAGAACCTAATTTTAAATGCCTTATAAACCTAAATAAAGACGAAATTTATATGGAAACAGATTGTTAAACATTATAATTCCACCCTTTTTAAAGTTTGATTTACAAAAGTAACTGGTAGGGAAGGTTAGATTAAAGGTGTTAGAAAAATGCCTATTTCATCCTGTTTTTAATGTAAATTTAATTTTTATCTCTCATGTAATAGTTTGTCTTACCATTTTTGGCAACCACGAAGTTTGTCTTGCCGTATTGGCAACACCTTTGCCAATGTTTCTTCCTGTAAAACGCGGCTAACTGCAAGCATCATGTTCTGATGCCGCAAATCTTCTTTACCTTATATTAAATCCTTATATCCCAGGTATTTCAAGTTTTTTCTAGCATGCTGATTATTTATTTCCCTAACACGTTATCAGCACGAATAGCTCTGGTGAGCATTTTGATGATATTTGAAGATTAATCGCATGCTATGACGCCTTTGCACACTAGCTAAGCCTAACGTAGAAGTTGTCCTGAATTACGTTCATCGCTAATGTTTTTGAAGAAGTGTGAAGCATTTTAGCAGTAAGGACTTTTGTTACGTTTTTCAAGTGTGTAAAAATGGCTGGTGACGACTATAAATTACCCAAATTAAACTGTGATAATTACCATGCGTGGGCAATACGTGCTCGCGCGATTATGGTACAGAAGAAATGCTGGGAAGCAGTCGATCCGGGATATGGTTTGGATCTAACAGACAACGAAAAGAAGAAAAATGATGAAGCATTAACACTTATGTTCTTGATAGTTGAAGACACATTTTTAGATGATATCGGCGATTGCGTCAGAGCAAAGGATGCATGGACTGCACTGAAGGAGATGCATACAAAATTTGGATTACTCCATGTGTTGCAACTCATGAAGGATTTTTTTCAATATTACGATGAAATCCGGTGAAACTGTCCAATCATACCTTGCCAGACTTATGGAAATTCATCGAAAACTATCAAATGGTGGGTACGCTTTTACTGACAGGGAAGTGACTCTGGTTATGCTAATCGGTTTACCAAAATCATATGAAAGCCTAATCTTGAATTTAGAAAAGGACGAAGCAAATTTAACTACAACCATTGTTAAATCCAGACTATTAATTGAAATAAAGAGAATATCTCGAAACACTACCATTACTGAAAATCATGAAGAGCGTGCACTCCATACGAAGAGCTTCAATCAGAAGAAACCTATACAATCAAACACCACGAAGAGGTGGCAACCGAAGAAATGTGAAGGAAATTTGAAGAAAAACACCAAGTGTTTTAGTTGCGGTGAGTGGGTCCACATATCCAGATACTGCGAAGAAGCCAAGCAAAAAGGCAGCAAAAACTGCTATAGACCTTAAGAACTGGGCATTATCAGTAAACCTGAAAAATGAAAATAAGTCAAATTTGTGGATTTTAGATAGTGGAGCCACGGAACATATGACGTCCGATAAAGAAAAATATACAAATTTTAAGCCCTATACATCCACTGTTGAAGTTGCGAATTCTGAAAAAATAGGAGTAACTGGAATAGGTGATATAAAATTTTTTATACATGACGAAAGTGAAGAACCCAGTACTGTCACCCTTTCAAACGTGCTGTACGTTCCAAATTTAGGAGGAAACTTGCTTTCAATTGGAAGAATTGAAGAACGGGGATTTAAAGTTGAGTTTGCAAATGGAGAAGCCAAAGTAACAGAGAAAAATGATGAAACTGTTTTTATTGCTAAGAGAAAAGAGAGACTTTATGTCGTCGAAGAGAAACAATCCATAGCTTATGCTGCAAGAACTTCTAGTGAAGAATTATGGCATCGGCGTTTGGGACACGTTAATTACAATGATTTGAAAGGGCTGAATATAGGTTTTAGTTGCAGTAAACATGAACTTAACCCGAAGCAAGAAGAACTTTGCTCCGTGTGTATACAAGGAAAAATGAGAAGACTGAGATTTCCCAAAACTGGTCATACAAGATCCAAAGATATAGAGATAATACACTCTGATGTGGCTGGCAGAGTCACTCCATCATCGTTGGGCGACTCAAATTATTTTGTTACATTTACGGATGAATATTCACATTATACTAGTGTATACCCTATGAAGACGAAAGATGAAGTCTTGGAAAAATTTGACGAGTACAGACGTATGGCAGAAAAGTTTCATGGCAAGAAAATAAAAGTTCTAAGGAGTGATAATGGAGGTGAATACAAGAGCGCAAGATTTGACAATTATCTTATTAAATTTGGAATAAGAAGACAACTCTCAGTGCCAGAATCGCCCCAACAGAATGGCATTTCTGAGCGTATGAATCAGACTCTAATCAACACCGCAAGATGTTTGCTCATAGAATCTGGTTTAGATGCAACATTTTGGGCTGAAGCAGTGTCCACAGCAGTTTAACTTCGAAACAAATGTCCCTCTGCTGCTATTAAAGGAAATATTCCTGAACGATTATGGACTGGCAAAGCAGTTACCTCAACCAATCTCAGAGTTTTTGGATGTAGAGCATGGAGTCATGTACGCTGCCACTCGCGACATAGCAAATTAGATCCTAAAGCCAAAGAATGTGTACTTGTGGGATATCCTGATGGAATTAAAGGCTACAAATTATATGATCTGAAGAGTAGAAAATTCTTTATTAGCCGAGATGTAATATTTGAGGAAAATATTTTTCCTTTCAAGACCAAACTCACTGACACAAACATTAGTGGCAAAGATTTTGTTACACTTCACATTGAAAATGAAGAAGTGTTAGAAGACGACACCTGTCAACCAGAAGTCCAAGAATCACACATAAATTCAGAACAAATTTTAGATACTAACAACTTAAATGAATTACCAATTGAGAATCATCGTGTAGAATATTCAGACACACAAGCAAGAGATTCCAATAAATACAATGAAGAATCCCCAATTCAAAACACAGATCAAGGTTAAAGTGCAATGGAAGAGGAAGAAATTGACTATGCAAATGACACTACAGCTGAAGAACAAAGTATATCTTCTTGTGACCAACAAGCCAGAAGAATGACCAGAGTGACAAGATCTCCAAAATATTTAGACAATTATATCTTGTACAATGCAAAAGAAATGAAAGTACAAGATAAAGTTCCAATGACAGTTGCAGAAGCTCTGTCATCAGATGAAGCAAAAATGTGGCAAGAAGCAATGAAGTCTGAGATTGAAAATCTCCAAAGAGCTCAAACTTGGGAACTTGTACCAAAACCACCAGACACAAAGATCATTACATCAAGATGGATATTTCGCAAAAAGAAGGATGAGGTTGGAAACTGTGTAAAGTTCAAGGCTCGCCTAGTAGCCAGAGGATATTTACAGACTCATGGTATCGACTTTCAAGAAACCTTTTCACCAGTTATAAAGTTGAAATCAATTCGTATATTGTTGGCCATTGCTGCAGAAATGAACCTTGATATCCATCAAATGGACATAACAGCTGCGTATCTGAATGGTACTTTAGATGAAGATATTTATACGGCTCAACCAGAAGGATGTCTAGAAAAAGGAAGAGAGCACCTTGTTTGCCATCTCTAAAGAAGTCTATATGGTCTTCGACAGTCTGGCCGAATATGGAACTCCTGCTTAAATGATTTTTTGGTTCAATATGGACTTTAGAGATCAGATGCCGACCCATGTACATATTACAATTGTGAAAGAAACCTCATTTTTGGAATATATGTAGACGATCTCCTCATCGTTGGAAAACTACCAGATATCAAGAAGTTTAATCAAGAAATAAAAAAAAAACAATTTAATGCAAAGGATCTAGGCCCAGCTAGTCAAATTTTATCGATGAAAATATGATGGATCCATCACATTAGATCAGTCTGCTTATGTAACAGAAGTTCTTGAAACTTTCAAAATGTCTGAAACCAAGCCTGCTGCTACACCACTAGATCCAAACATAAAGAACAAAAAGATTGATGATCATCAGTGGGAAAACATAAAAGAAGAGAGTAGCAAGATACCATACAGACGGGCAGTTGGTAGTCTCCTTTATCTAGCATGTGGAACTCGTCCTGATTTGGCATATGCATCAGGTTACATGAGTCAATTCAACGAAAGACCAAGTGAAGAACACTGGAGAGGAATTAAGCACATACTAAGATATCTAAAAGGGACTAAGCACAAGAAGTTGAAATTTATTAAAACTGGAAAAGGATTCCAAATTTTTTCAAACGCTGACTGGGGAGGCGACAGGATTGATCGAAAATCCTTTAGTGGATACATATTTTTATTGGCAAATTCACCTGTCTCGTGGTCAAGTAAAAAACAGACCATCACAGCTTTATCTTCAACTGAGGCCGAATATGTGGCAATGTGTCATACAGCAAAGGAAGTGATATGGATTAACAATTTACTGAATGACATTTGTGAAGTTTTTGTGTCCATACCCCAAACAGTGTTTGTCGATAACCAAGGTGCTATGTTTATAGCGAAAAACCGTGTTACCTCAGAGAGAAGTAACACGACAAGTATCGACATCAAATACTTCTTCTTGAGAGATCTAGTGCATAACAAAATAATCAAATTTGAACATGTGCCATCGCAAGAAAATTTTGCAGATTTGATGACGAAGCAGGTATCTAAGAAAACTCTACAAAACTTGAACTGTGGAATGTACTGATGAAGATTCAGATAGACTTGCAGATTTTTGTCTAAGGACTGAAATAGACTTGCAGATTTTTGTCTAAGGACTGAAATAAGATTTATAAATTTCTGTTTACATTCCCAGATATTTGACTTACCATCCTACCAGTGTAATAGGCAAGGGGGTGTGTTAGAAAAATGCCTATTTCATTCTGTTTTTAATGTAAATTTAATTTTTATCTCTCATGTAATAGTTTGTCTTACCATTTTTGGCAACCACAAAGTTTGTCTTGCCGTATTGGCAACACCTTTGCTAATGTTGCTTCCTGTAAAACACGCCTAACTGCAAGCATCATGTTCTGATGCCGCAAATCTTCTTTACCTTATATTAAATCCTTATATCCCAGGTATTTCAAGTTTTTTCTAGCATGCTGATTATTTATTTTCCTAACAAAAAGTAGCAGCTGTAACATAATATAGTAATTTACAAAATTTTAAATTACTTGAAAAGAAATCTATGTTTTTTAAATTAATTTTTATGCAAAAAGTTAATTAAAAAAGCCAGATTTCGGTTCTAGGGGGGTGGGGGGGGAGTTGAGTTTTTTGATAAAGGTGTTCGCCGGTTATTTGAATCACCGGTTAATATAATCTGTCTTTTTAATGAATCAAATCATAATGCTTTTTACCCGCAGTTACATTGGTTGTGTTTCATTTAAACAGCGTTTACAGTATTAGAGTTAGAAAACATAAAATGCACCAATGAAATAACCCCAAACTAGGTTAGCTTTATAAAAAGGGGTTTAAAGATGATGAGGCAAACTTTAAGAGTTATACGTGTACAGTCCAGCAAATAATTTTTGCATAGAAAATAACAGAATTCCAATCCACTTGTTCAACCAAAAATACACAGGATTTCATTCCAAGACAATCTCGAATGCTAGTTTTTAACTTTAATAATAATGAAGCATTTTAACAAAATTTTCAATATACTTACAGTGTTTTTGACAAATGTAACAACATCACGAAAATTGGTGGAATTTATCATCATTTACGTCCAATTAGTGCTCAGTTAGGTAATCCATATTTTGGAATGTAGTTGATATTAAACATGGTATTTTATTGTTTTTTTTATTGTGCACTTCCAGTACTTTACATGACATCGAATTTGCCATTAAGTAACGTAAATCTGTTGAAAATTTCGTTAAAACATCTTTATTATTGTTAAAGTTCTCTAAAAATATCCGGGTTCAAACTAAAGTCGTACCTGTACTAATATTATAAAGAGGTAACCTTTTTTTGTAGGGGTTACTTTTGGAACTACCGAACGGATTTAAAAAGATAATCGGTCGTGTGCGAACTTAACTCGCATACAAAGGGTTCCATACAATTTATCAGAACTGTTCAACGATAATATTTACTTGCGTACATATAACAATACCACATGCCATAATTTAATTCTACTGGAATGAAAACCGATGAATATTTCTCCCTCTAAAACACAGACTTTGTACAAAGTTTAAACTTGGTAGAAAACCAACCACGCTTCGGAAAGAGGTCGCAGAGATTCTCACGAAAAGTCACTTGTAAATCATATTTCATGTAATAGTGGACAATTTTAAAGGGATAAAAAAAGTAAGCTTAATAACGTGAAACTTTTCTATTCATTTAAAAAAAAAATAAAAGCATATTCAGACATAATAATTATTGAAATGATTTCTAATCGAAATTTTTTTTCCTTATAAATGAATTATTTATTGAATTATAAGCAATTTTTGTCTCAAAATTACTGACATTTAATGTCTTGGAATTATTGTATGAATTATCTTTTTAATATTTGCCTTCAATAATTGAATTCAGATGGAATAAAAAGTGCTTACCACTATGTTTCACCTTACCTAAAACAAAGATCTTATACAAAGTTTTAACTTGGCACTGTGCCAAGCACGCTTCGAAAGGAGGTCACAAAGTAGCAACACTGTTTTGATCCGTACCGTTGTTTTCTACATGGGTTTTTAATTAATATCTCGGCAAATTACAGACACATTTTTTCGAAAATCATCACCGACAATCCTTGGAAGATTCTACGTCGCTTAGGTACACCGAGTGCCCTCAACTCCCCCGCTGACCGCCAGAAAAATAACACGCACGAATGATCTTATAATAATTCCGATTTTACTTTTTAAGCGTAGATTGGAACCTTAATAATAATGGCAAAATGATGGTGACTATCTCCGTTTCAATATAAGCTATATTTTACATCGGTAAAACAACGGCTTGAAACATGGAATTGAACATGCGGCGAATGCAATCAAAATATAATGTGTATAATGTATTAGCTAATTATATAGAGCAAGTTTTGTGATAGTCTCAAAATCATAGAATGAAAATTCTGAAAATTATCGTCGATAGAATAAGCTCGAAATCCGTTGTTCCCAAAAATAAGCAAAAAGATGAGGGGTTGTATCAAATATATGTTGATTGGTGCCAAGATAGCGTACACAATATTGCACGTACTATTTGGGTACAACCCCTCATCTTTTTGCTTCCTTTTGGGAACAACGGATTTCGAGCTTATTCTATTGACGATAATTTTCAGAATTTTCAAGCTATGATTTTGAGACTTTGACAAAACTTGCTCTATATAATTAGCTAATACATTATGCACCTTATATTTTGATTGCATTCGCGCATGCGCAGTGAAACATTTTTTAGTAAACCTACTCATTTTTCATTCAATTTTTATTATTTTTTTAATTCTGATTGCAGAGTATCATGTACAATGTTGTTTGTTATATTTTCTGAAAAGAACTTTTTTTATAATAAGAACTCTGCACATTATAAGCAAAAAACTTGGTGAAATTTGGGACTGTTTTTATAGAAACCTTAATTTCTCTACGAGTATACATGCTATCCTCATAAAAATGAACACAGTATATTACAATAAGCTACTTATTAATAATCTCGAGTTTGAACGCTTTTACTACATAAGTTTTACAGGGTTATCCAAAAGATATTCGTTCTTTTTCAATTTGTTGACGGTCCCCTATGGGGTTTCGGGAAAAAAAATCTTCGCGGAAATATATGACCTATACTATACTATTTACGCACCTGCAGTTTCAGGTTAATTCCTCGTGTATTTTTCTAGATATTTAACAAAACGTCTAAAATTGCAAGTGACCGGTCACCTTCGGCCATATAGTGTAGTTGGTATAAATAAGCTTGGTTTTTGACATGGTGGTTACTTTTAAGATATAATGAGAATAATAAAAAATAATGAGAATGTTCCATAATATATTCAAGTAACCGTTTTCTATAATAGCGAGTGACTATAAAGCTAAAACTGCAGATTTTTAACAATGTGCTTATTAATTTAAATTAATGCATGATTAGCATAAAACTGTGGGTAATTATATTTTATACAGTCTAAGAAAATGTTTTACATTTAACCCCTCTCTTTTCAAAATCCATACTCACAGACATATTATCTATAACTCAATGAAATTACAATAAATGCTTCTTTCCTTCGTGACACGGGTGGCAATGCTTCTCCGAGAGCAAGCACCATTACTCGTTGCTACATTACTAACTAATGGAATACATTCTTTAAATTTTTGTACAGATCTCCTAAGGAACAAATGGTTCGAAAGACACACTGATTGCGATAATTTGTTCAATCACAATCAAAAAACAGCTTTTTACAACTTTATAGTTACTACTTTTTTAATTCTTATTTTACAAAGATTTTTACTTGGGTACGTAAAAAGCTTGGTCTTAGATATAATTGGGAGCAAAAAGCGTAAAACAGGGCGTTTGAAACTGAGAGAGATCTGCAAAGTGTATGTTTCGTGTTTTTTCTGAAATTCGATGGTCTATTATTGTTTCGAACATGGAACAAAGACAGAAGTGCAATTAAGAAATGGCCCATTGTATAATACTTAAAGTCAAAGCGTCTCACAGTGGAGTATTTGACCCAAAAACCTGGCCAAAAATGCAAAATTTAAAATTTCGTCAACAATTGTAAAAATCACATTTTTTAATAGCTAACTAATTGGTGCATCGATCTATGTCTATTTTAGGAACCTGAGTTATATCCGGTGGCTTCTGGCCTGAGCTGAAGAGGAAGTTTTTTTCTGAGAAGACGTGGTTTTTTGTTGTTTTTTGTCATTGTCAGGGATGTAGTGGAGGGTATACGGGGGTATACGCCGTATACCCTCTGGATTTTTTAAAGGAACACCGTATACCCTCTGTTTCTCAAAAAATCTATAGTAAATACACTCTAGGGTATACGCTCGGCTTTGAGCGTATACCCTCTGCTTAGAGAGTATACCCTCTGTTTTTTTTACGACTACACCACTGGTCATTGTTGTTATCTTTAAATGTAATTTTTTTGTGGCTCAATGAATTGTTGAACTGAAACTAAACAGGACTTACGTATTTAACAAAGGTCAGAGCTTAGTGTTAAACTATGTGTTAATTTAAATAGTTTCGTTTTTAATGTAATAAAAAAACATTAAATCTGTAAAAGTGTTATTTTTAAAGCGTTTTTGGCTCTAATTTATACATATCGAAAGCTTTTTAAATATGTGCCGCGCTTTGCCCCGCCATGCTTGAGTTATAATCGTGTTAGTTATAGTCTTGAGTATTAATTTCTGCAAAAAAATCTTCCGCATATTGTTGCCATTTTTTTATAAATTTTTTTTTCGGGATGACTATTTAAATACTCTGTTTTGCCGCCACTAAATTGAAGAAAGAAGAACTATATATTTACTGTCGTATTGCAGGTTTTTAGCTCATAGGATATTACCGGAGAGCTTTTTCACCTACATATTCTGTCTGTATGCATGGGCGTACGTACATACGCACGCAACTCGATATCTTTTGATATCCGATCCCCTTCAAATTGTATATACTTATTTATTGAAAAAGTGTTCCTTAATTAGTTCTTGTGGCTCATGTGTGTAACATAAGGAGAGAAAGGAGGGAATTAACCCTTTCGAGGGCGGTGTCCTTAAAAAGGGATACCTAATTTTAATTCCAAAACTGACAAACGGCACCAAGAAAATTTAATTAAAATTTTACTTTTATAATGTACGTGAAAATAAGCACCTTCATATTTTCTAATAACTCCGTTCATCAACTAAAAAGAGAAAGCCATACAGTAGCGAGACCCTACAACTTCTTCTTTCAGCAAGGTCTGATGGTAGTCCCGATAAAAGCTAAGAAAAGAGTGATATAGAAGATGAAGAAGAGTTCTGAAGAATCATTTTGAAACTGGTAATAAATTAAATACATTCAAAAACTAGCAATCTATACTATATAGACCCCACTTTACTGAACCTACTATTAAATATAACACTATTAAACATAAATGTAATAATTATTATTAAATGTATTTTAAATGTAATAAGCATTATTAAATGTAAATAATAAGTTTTATATATAGTAAAATTAAATACATTTAATTAAACATTAACCCGTTCGGGACGAGCGACCGGTATTCGTGCCGGCCTCGTTTGCACTTTCATCCCGCGCGACGGGTATACGTGCCGGCGGTTTTGGCACTCACATCCCGAGCGACCGATATTCGTGCCACACAGTTGGAACGTTTTATTCCAGAAAGTTTAACTCAGAAAAAAATTTCGTAATCAAATTTCAATATACACTTGGGAAGAACATATTTCCTTCTCTCTAGGAAAGCAAATGGAATCTATTAATATATTTTTAATCCATGTCAATTCAATTTTTTTCCATAAATGGCTCCAATGAAAAAAAAAAGTGCTTTTATTTCACATGCATCTATTTATTCTTGTGAAATGTGATTTTCTTTCTATCATAAACCTTTTATGCGTCAAATTAAACTATTTTTTGTTTATCAGAAATTTGTCTACGTCACTTGGGAAAAGGAATGGTTTAGTCAGCTGATCAACTCTAAGCTTATGACGTAAGCTTCACGTACACATATGGCTAGGCTTCCAGTTGATTCATTTTCAATTACTTTTTTTCTACTTTCATCTCGATTGGAAAGAGTTTATTTGTACGTCGTGGTGATTAATACTTTCAGATTTTCGTTCATTGAGGAAGAAAGCGGAAGGCGTATTTATATTTGTTATTTTGTTTCACCAAATGCTGCTACGGAGTTTAAATATTTGCGGATGCTTGTTCAAAATATTTTCGGCACCGTCAAGTCAAGAAAACATTTGCGCGCTCTTCTCTTTCTTTTTTTTCTTTTTTTAGTTTTTCTTCAATAGTTATTCATACCGTTTCAAATAATTTCGTCTTAAATTATCTATATTTATGTATCTTAATTTAAAAACTCATTAAAATGTCTAAAAACGCAGGTATTTTACTGACAATGGAATAGCTGGGATAGTGAAAAATATTTAGTAAAAAAAAAGAAAATGCATGAAATTAATGTATTTTCAGAAAGTAAAATTTAAGAGAGTGGTGTGATTCTAACACAGTCATTGAACTCTGACATTTTGAGAAATGTTCGCAGGTTTTAAAGTTAATAGTCTCAATTAATAGTCAGTTTGCCCCTTATAATTGAATACATTTATATGATTTCGTTAATATTTCCATTTTATAAAATACTTTTAACATTAACGGTATTTTTTATCAGTATATTTAAAATTATTATTCAGTTTTATTTATTATTAAAAATATTATTCAATACTTTTAACCTCATAAATTTATTTATATGTTTAAATAAATATATATATATATATATATTAAAAGTTGTGCATAAAGATATTTTAACATAAACAATTTTTTGGAAGAATGTATTTTAAGTTATTCATGCTTACTTATTCTTATTAAATATTCTTTAATTGATATTTCGTTTTATTATCCGTTACAATATGTATTATTTCTTTTATTTTCAAAAATATTTTTAACATCAACAACTTTTTAGAAAGGTTTATTTTAAAGTATAATTCTATTTTACTTATTATCATTATTTATTATTATTCAATATTTTTTATTTAATAGATATTTTATGATTGATTATATATTTACATGTAAATTTTGAATTTTCACAAACATCTTAAATTTAATTAAAAGTTTTCAAACTATTTTTTATGTCTGTCTGCATAATAAGTATTAAAAAGTTGCTTGCAAGTTTTATTTAATTATTTTTATTTGTGAATAAATCAGCTTTTTAAAAATACTTATTTACGGAATGTGTTAAATATTATTTAGAAACAAAACTATTATTTTTTTTAACAAAATTATCCTTTATTTGAGCAAAATATTTCATATGTTGCTATATTAAAGAAGCGTACGTGTTTTGTAATCATATATTTTTTAACTGAAAAACGTGATTAAAACATACATTATATTTGTTTAAAAAGTCATTTTTACATTAAAATATCCGATAAAATATTTCAATTTTTTTGCGTAAATACATATAATAACAACATATTCCATGTATGTGCATTTCAAAAGGTTACATGGAAAAATGAATCTTTTATAATTTTTTGAAGAACTCTTTAGAAGAGTTAGGCTTAGTTTCGCAAAATCCTTCGGCCCAGAAGATGAAATCAAATTTTCCCGCTCCGTCCTCAGATGCGCACTTCTGAATGCGCGCGCCATCGCGAACAGGTTAATAGTGAATAAGACAAACTTATCAACAATTACTTTCCTCTTAAAAACAGTAAATAGTTAAGGTTAGAAGTCGCTCAACTTCCAAACTCCCTTCGGTAATGTTAAGTCAATGGACATGTGATTTAATCGTATTTTTAAAATATCTACTTAGTAAATTAATATTTTAACTTCTTTTTTCTTTGTGCTCTTCTTAAATGATGACTCTTTTGTTTTCTTAATTGTCAAAATATTTATAAAACGAATATTTATTATTATGTGAAGTGTTAAAATCTTATTTACACTTTGTCAGCTTTCAAGATATAAAATATTAAACTAAGCTATGGATTTGTATGTATACTTCATGTATGCTAAAAGTTATTTCAGTGAAACGCATAGCACAGTTAAAAATGTCCATTCAGCCATTTCCGTGAATAAACGGAAATGTACATGAGAACTTTTATGCAACTCTGTATATGATCTATAGAATGTATCCACACCAAGTAATATTAAAAAAAAAAATTCTATTTTAAAACGCCTATCGCAACTACAAACGCACTTCCAGTAATTATTGGTCATAGACTTCAATAGTTAAATTTATTCTTCAGCCATATTCTTTTGTGTGTCCCTGTAAATAAGCGATATATTCTATGCACACCATATTCTACAATAAGTGCCTTAGTACACCTTAGTGATGTATATAAATTTCAGCACATTTAAAAGTGTGATATCATTAAAATACAGAGCAAACGATTTTCCCCCATAGGCCATAATGTAAGAGAATTCTTTTGGGTGTCTCTGTAAATGAACCGTAAAGGCTATAGACTTCATTTACAATACCAAACATACCACCGTGATACCCAATAACATCTAAGAATTTCAAGCCAATCGGACTATATTTACATCGAAAAATATTTTTGACCAGGATTTCGGGCCAAATACTCCACTGTGCGTCTGTGTGGCAGGAAAGGACCATTCTTTTAGCAAAAGATGTCTCGAAAAAGTGACTCGGTCCAAATAACCAATTTTCACAAAAACAATGCATGTAATATGCGCTTTCACAGTTTTAAATAGAATTTTCGCCGTTTAATTGAATAACTTTGTTGAATAGAGTTTGATTTCTCAAAGCGGCGGATTTCGAAAAACGACAAAACGTTTAAATATTAATTTTGGTTTTGTTTCATATAAGAGGCAATTATAGTAATTTTTCTTAGCTCTGGGGGGTTTTTTAACCCCCAAACCCCTCCCGTGGCTGCGCCACTGTTTAAGAAAACTCTACAAAACTTGAACTGTGGAATGTACTGATGAGGATTCAGATAGACTTGCAGATTTTTGTCGAAGGACTGAAATAGACTTGCAGATTTTTGTCTAAGGAATGAAATAAGATTTATAAATTTCTGTTTACATTCCCAGATATTTGACTTACCATCCTACCAGTGTAATAGGCAAGGGGGTGTGTTAGAAAAATGCCTATTTCATCCTGTTTTTAATGTAAATTTAATTTTTATCTCTCATGTAATAGTTTGTCTTACCATTTTTGGCAACCACGAAGTTTGTCTTGCCGTATTGCCAACACCTTTGCCAATGTTGCTTCCTGTAAAACGCGGCTAACTGCAAGCATCATGTTCTGATGCCGCAAATCTTCTTTACCTTATATTAAATCCTTATATCCCAGGTATTTCAAGTTTTTTCTAGCATGCTGATTATTTATTTTCCTAACAAAAGGTAGCAGCTGTAACATAATATAGTAATTTACAAAATTTTAAATTACTTGTAAAGAAATCTATGTTTTTAAAATTAATTTTTATGTAAAAAGGTAATTAAAAAAATACATATTAACGAAAGTAACACTATATTTTTATCCTTGTAGGATGTAGAAATACTTACTTGCTATGCAAAAAAAACAAAAAAAAATGATGAATAATAAGGCATTTAAAAAAAAAAATAAGGCCTAAATGAAATAGAGTAGACTAATACTTAATGATCCGCAATGACAAAATATGCTGATAAAAGCATTTTCTTAGGTAAATTAAAATATAAAACATATATACTGCCGTACAACAGCTGTGATCTAAAATCCTCAGTTAAACTGACAGTTTGCAGGTCTATGTATCTGGGATATTAATGAATAATGACATAATCCAGTTACGATTGTTTGATGCATCTTTCACCGAAATCAAGCTGATAATTTAAGTTATTTTATTTTTAAATGGAAACATCAATAAATATGTAACTTCGTTGGTTTTATGCTTTATATAAAGGGGGGATATATTTTCAAAATATACTTGCGTATGCTTTGATTTTTCAGAAAGCTATAAACCCATAATGCTCTCCTATTACAATAATGTGGTTTATTTACCCAAACAGCTGGTATTTTTGTAGCCTCGACTCGAACGTTACAGTAGGTAAAATGGCAGCGTGATCGTGTTTGCTTTACGCTTTGCATTCAAGAATGTTTTTCCGCTATTTCTCTTAGTTACGTTACTTTATAGTGATACGTATGAGCTCAGAAAACGAATTAATGAAAAAAAAAAGCATAACTTTTCATTCTTTAATTATTAAATAATGAAAAATTTGATAAAAGCATGATTTTCAAAATTTAAATGAAAAATTTCATAAATACTGAAAATTAATATTAAAATTGCAAAATAAAAACATATTTAAGTAAAATAAATTTAATTTATATAATTTATAAACATAGCTTAGTTTAAACACTTGAAATTTCACTCATGTTTAAAGACATTGGCTATTACCTAATTTATTTTAAAGTTATATTTCTAATAAATTCGATAATTAAGACAAAATTAATCTGAAATTGGTTGAATATTCCTTATATTATTCAGATCTATTGCATACATTTCTATGGTTTCAGTAGCAAAATAAAAGGTAGTGAATTCTTAAAGAGCATAATGCTTTCAAATGGAATGATTTTTCCGAGGATTTTTCAAAGTTTTCCTAAACAGCTGATTTTTTATAGCCTCGAACCGAATAGCCTCGCAAATGCAGGCACTCTACATTGCTGTAATGGTTCTTTACTTTTGTAAACGTTGCCCAGAATGGCTATTTAGCCGATAGATGGGTGAAATCTTTAGCTATTTACAGAAACAGTTGTTTTGCCGACATGTTGGGATCCGAAATACGTTCAGTACAATCCCAGTTATTTTTTTATGCGTCCAATATTTTCGGGTGAATTGAAGTATTTTGTTAAGAGGTTAAATATATATGTTTATATATTTTTGTTTAAAAATTACGCGAAATTCTTGTTTTCTGTGATAAATAACTTTAGTATAAAAATGTACTTTGATTGTATCTGCGAGCGCACCTGTCGCCTTTTCAATTTTTTTCAAAGCAGTGTATTCATATAGGGTTAATATTAAAGCTTAAAAATGATTTAATCATAAGAGCACATCTAAGTTGGTTTATCAAGAAACTCTGAATCAACTAACTTTTAAACTATAGTGTGATTTAAAATGTTTGATCAGTGGTTTCATCGTATTTAATGACATGAACTTGTATGTTGAAAAAAGCATATTCATATTATTCAGGCAAGGATATTAATCATCATTTACAGCAATCTGAAAGGGGGAAAATCTGATTTATTTATTTCTTTACAGGAATTTATAAATTTTTATTGCGTATCGGTGTTGCCTTTATTTCTCGGCCGTCTTCCAATATCTTGTTTTCGTTTTATTTTTCCATATTATCACATTAAACATGTATTAATTTGATATTAACATTTTAAGCAATGATTTCAATGTGTTTTATGTTGTATGCAATGATTTCAATAATTTATTATGCATGATTGATATAATTGGCATATTTATTCTGTTTGTTTTGGTTGTACTTATGATACGTTTAAATCTGTGGTTATCGAAAGAATTCCTATTTACCACCAATGGGTCGATCCAGGCACCTATTTAAAGCCTTTACGCAAAAATCAATTTAATAAAATAAATCAAAACTTCACAAAATTTCAATCCATAGAAATGTACTCTTTATTAATTTTTGTTGTTGTTGAGGTTAGGTTTAAAATCTGTAATTTTCAAACAAAACAGATTCACTAGAAGGAAAAACTTTAGCAGAAGGACTTAAATAAGTTGTAATTAATTCTTGGTTCGAATTTAATAACCGGCTTTCATCTTTCATTACAAAATGTTATTTTTCACGAAAATACCTTTTACTTTTCATAAAATGTGGCCCATGAAGAAAACCCTGCATCGTCCCCTGATCACTGAATGTTTGAGCTATTTACTGGTTATTTATATATATTCCATGTTGCCCAATGACCGAGATTAGTTTTTAATTATAAAACCTTGCATTATTTTTATAGCAATATGATAATGTACCAGCTTATCTTCATAAGAGGAATCAAAATAAACATAAGGGTTGGTAATTTATACCATGGAGTTACTGTTTTGCTCTTTTTTCATTTATTTGGCAGTTTTATAAAAATGTCTCCAACCTCTCCCTCACCAAAAAAAAAAAAAAAAAAAAAAAAAGTTAACAAATATTTAAACAATTGCAATTAATACATCAATAACATGAGTTAAATAGTTATTTTGAGTTTTTATCAGGGTTGCAAAAAAGCCGGCTAAAATTAAAAAAAGCCAGGCCGGTGGCTTTTATTGGTTTTAACCGGCTTTTTTTGGCCAAAATTTGCCATAATTGGCTTTTATACAATGAAGCATTGTAATTATAATCTACACATTTTAAAGTGTTTTTAATTAGTTTTAATGACATTTAATTGATTTAGAGTTTAATAAGTAACCCAATTTCTCAATAATGAGGACATTAATACTGGAATAAAACTTAGATGGTTTTGCTAGTGATTTGTAGCCAAGTTTGCAAATATGTCAGCTAAATTTAAAAAGGGCCATACCAACTGCCAATTTTTTCATTTTTATTGCTTTATAAAATTAAAGAGGACAATAGTTACATGTTTTATTACTTAATTAATTTTAAGAGCTATTAATATACAAGTCTTATTTTATTTCTAGTAAACATTTAAAATTATATACAGTCATTAATAAAAACACCATTTCTCACTATTAAAAACATTATGAATAGCATATGCATAAATATGCTTAGCAACAAACTTTTCAAAATTTTATTTAAAGATTTTTTTTTTCCTTGTTTAAATGCTCTATTTTTTATACACTTATGTACCTTGTACCACTCACCTCAAATATTACATCCTTTCAAATTTCTCTTTTAACATATTATTATCCATATGGACACAAAGAATATTTCTTTTTTTTTTATGTGCTTCATTTTGTCATAATTAAATATAATCTTTAAAATGTGTAGTATATGTGGAGCTATGTAATATAGAATTTCAAAACACCAGTTTGGAGCCTAACTTACATTCTTTTCAATGTTTATCTTTTTTTTTTTTTTTTTTTTTTCCAGACATAATGCCTTCACAGTTGCCTTCTAGAAGTTATAAAGACTTATTTATTTGAGAAAATTTAATAGAAATCCATAACTTCTTTTAGTAGAAAATATTTATAAGTGTATTAAAAATTAATTGATCCAAATTTAAAACGAATTAACTGAAAACAAACTTTAAAAAATAAAAACCGGCTTTTTTTAAGTGGTTAAAACCAAAAAAAGCCGGCCGGCTTTTTTTGGCCTGGCTAAAAGCCGGCAACCCTGGTTTTTATGAACTTTTTATCTAAACATCATCAACATCTGTTATCACAGTTCAGGATTCAATTGCAATAGTACCTACCCATTGATAGTGAATCGCATAAATCTACTTACCATAGGTGAGTAGATAGTCAAATTAGTTGTAATCACAGTTTATAAAAGCTGCTAATAAGCTTGAGTTTTTATTTTTAAACCCTGATATGCTATTTTTTTCGGCCAGCAATTAAGTGTTGTCTCTAAAAAATGTCATGTTATATAAACCAGCCATAAAACAAAGCAGATGTATCATTGTACAGTTAAATACAGATAATCTCTACTGCAATTTTTTAAACTTCTAATCATCGCACATCTTCAATTTTTATACCGTCGTATTGGGGAAAAAAGTACTTTTAAATGCAATCTGATTGGAAACTGCATCTCAATTTATTTTTTAGGTTTAATGTTGGCACTGAAGTTCTCCATTACTATAGAAAGTAAAGGGGAAAATATTAATTACATCTTTTTGTTGCCATATTCCGTAATAACTGAAAAAAAATGTAATTTAAGTAGGTACATGCTTTTTTGAAAAAATATAAATGAATGATTTCTGATAAAACATGGAGCTATTAACTATATTTAATTTTAAGTATCTAGTTATATTAATTTTACAAAAAATGAAGGCATATGAATCATTATTAGATAGTCGATTTATTTTGTGAGTTTCTTGAATGACATCGCTTTTTGCTGGATTTGTGTATTATTCAGCGATAGTGACATCATATGCATACTTTACTGTAGATGTTCATTAAGACTGGGTTGTAAATATGGAATTCTTCAACGGATGTGAATGATATAATTTTATATAAAATAAAAGTATGTATTTTAAGTCTTCTTAAAATTGAAATATGTTTTGTACTATCTATATTTATATATATACGTATATATATATATGTATATATGTTTTTCATTAGGGGCGATACTAAATTCTGAAAAAAGCAGAATTCCTGTTTTCTAGTTTTCAGTCTTTCTTAATTTTGAATAAGACTATAAATCAGTGATGGGCAGGCCAAAAATAGGGATGTAATGAATTAGGGATTTGACTGAATATTTGGCTGCTAAATATCTAATTTTGAAAATTAAAGTTTGATTGTAATTAATTTTTTTTTTAATTTTATTTTAAGTGTAAAAAAAAAAAAAAAAAAAAAATTAATTAAAACTGAATTTCTATTGTATGTTTATAAAATCTTATCAGGTGTTTTTTTTTTTCTTTCAATATTTTAAACAATACTGCTTAATAAGCAGGCGGCATAAGTTTAACACAGAATTAAAAACTAGTAGGAAATAAATAGCTGTCAGTGGCACCTAATCGTTTTTCAGTAATTCTTAGATTTTTTTTTTATACTAGACTCCCTCAAATCTGCAAGCCTAAAATTTGCACATCATCGCAGATGTAAACGATGAAACTTTCAGTTCAGATGTAGGGGCAAAATTGCAGAAGTTTTTACTTTTATATCATTCTGTATGTATTTTAATATGTAATTCTTGATAATATGACTGAACTTGTGGTTTTCCATAAGGAAGTATAAATTTATTTCTGAAAAAATCAAAATATGCTGATAGGTTATATCACTTGTAATTACAATCTTTTTACCAAATATATTTACATCTTAATAAATTTTTTTTTTGGTTAGTAAGACTGACTAAATCTTTAATGAAACTTCCTTACTTTATTATTTTTATGCAAGTTAATAGGGTATCTTTATAAAGAAAGAATCACTGAACAATTGAAAGAAAATGTATCTCATCTTTATTATGCAGGAACAGCTGCTGTATTCGCCCTCAGTCCGCCATCTTGTTTCTTTGTTGGTCATTTATAATCACTTTGTTTAATTTTTGAAAAGATTTTTTGATTTGCAGCCAAAAAGAGAATCTGAGATTAAACAAAAACAAAAATAAATCTAAATGAAGAAATTTAAAATCAGCAAAGGAACAAGATGGCAGACTGAGGGCGAATACGCAAGCTAAGTGATTATGCATATTTAATTATACATTGTTAATTATTTACTTGACCTTTACTTTGGCTAAGATGTGTTATTATCCCGGGGTCTGCCATCTTGGATTTTTTCTTGCATGCTTCTCCTTTTTCGCCAAGTAGTAATGTCGCCAATGGTTGAATATTATTGATAGGTTAATATAATATTGAAAAAACTGGAATATAATGATTATAACTATTAATAAAAAAATAATTTTTAATTCAAGCCAAGAAAAAAATCCAAGATGGTGGATCACAAGATAATAACACATCTGTTCCTTTACTTTTAATACAGTAAACTCCCTAAAATCCACACATCATTGCAGATATAAACAATGAATTTTTCATTTGGGCAGAATTACAGAATTTTTTATTTTTATATATCATTTCGTATGTAATTTAATATGTAATTCTCGTTTATGATTGAACTTATGCTTTTTTGTGCAGGAAATATAAATTTATTTCTGAAAAAATTCAAGCTATTGCTGATATCTCTGGTAATTGCAATCATTTTACCAAATATATTTATGTCAAGCTTTATATCAAGCTTTTTTAATTATTAAGTTTGGCTAAGCCTGAAATAAAACTTCCTTATTTTATGATTTTGATGTGAATTAATAAGGTACCTTTATGAAGCAAGTTTCATTATATTATTCAAGAAAAATGTATCTCATCTTTATTATGCATATTTAACTATACATAATTATTTACTTGACAATTAATTATTTATTTAATTAATTTAGTTTTAATAATTTAATCATTTTAAAATTTTTATTATTTAAGTTTATTACTAATTATTTTAATATTTTACTTTATTGTAAGCATTCATGGAACAGATGTCATAAGTTCCCCCCGGCCGCCATCTTCGAATTTTCTTGGCGTGAAAACCCTTTTTCCGCCAAGTAGTAAACGTCGCCAAGCACCGGTTTATACGCATGTTTGGCTTAACGAAAATAAAATGTAAATAATAAACAAAATTCGCTAAAATGGCAACCAGTAATCCTTGTATGTGCGCTTCGCGCACATTTTCCAAAAAAAAACATCACTGCATTCAACACTTCTCGAGGTGTAGCATTCTCAAAATTCAGCAGTTTTCGCTTTCTAGCAATCTCAAAATATAAAAAACTTTTAAAGCAAAAATACACATAAAAAACAAAATTCGCTAAAATGGCAACCAGCAATCGTTGTATGTGCGCTTCGCGCACATTTTCCGAAAAAAAACATCGCCGAATTCAGCATTTCTTGCGATATAGAATTCTCAAAATTCAGCAATTCTCGCTTTCTAGCAATCACAAAATGTAAAAAACTCAAAAGCAGTAAAATACATAAAATTATCAACATACCTTAACAAACATCTGCTTTCTTGAAAGATCCAGCTCGAAATATTATCGCCGACATTTTCCTAAATAGGCTTATCAATATGTATTCACAAACTATAAACAAACCTTCTTTTCTTGTCAAAATTTCCTCATATTTCCTAATTATTTAAACAACAGCGTTTAAATGGACTACAGAAAACATAGTTAATCAAATACATTCAATAAATTTCACATAAAAATAAAAAGGCAGAACTATACAATACAATATCAAAATACATTCACAATATTCCAACATTAACTTCTCGGTTGCCAGAACGACACGTCACACGACAATCAACATATCGAGGTTGCCATATCCTTAACCACCGTCAACACGCCAACAAAAAATCGCCAAACATTTCAAAACAACAACGGTGGAGGGAACATACGGCATCTAAGCCGCATTCATTATAATTTCGGGAACAGATGTCATAAGTTCCCCCCGGCCGCCATCTTGGAATTCTTGGCATGAAAACCCCTTTTCTGCCAAGTAGTAAATGTCGCCAAGCACCGGTTTATACGCATGTTTGGCTTAACGAAAATAAAATGTAAATAATAAACAAAATTTGCTAAACTGGCAATCAGTAATCCTTGTATGAGCGCTTCGCGCACATTTACTGGAAAAAAAACATCGCCGAATTCAGCTTTTCTCGCGGTATAGCATTCTCAAAATTCAGCAGTTCTCGTCTTGTAGCAATCTCAAAATGTAAAAAACTCTTAAAGCAGCAAAATATACCTAAAAAACGAAACTCGCTAAAGTGGCAATCAGCAATAGTTGTATGAGCGCTTCGCGCTCATTTACCGAAAAAAAAACATCGCCGAATTCAGCATTTTTCGCGGTATAGCATTCTCAAAATTCAGTAGTTCTCGTTTTGTAGCAATCTCAAAATGTAAAAAACTCTTAAAGCAACAAAATATACATAAAATTATCAACATACCTTAACAGACATCTGCTTTCTTGAAACCTACAGCACAAAATATAACACCGCCGTCATTTTCCAAAATAGGCTCAATACGCATTGACACGCTATAAACAAACCTCCCTTTCTTGTCAAAATTTCCTCATATTTCTTAATTACTTCAGCAAGAGCGTTTAAACGGACTACAGAAACTATAGTCAATGAAATACATCCAATAAATTTAACAAAAATAAAAAGACAACCATAGAACATGAAATCAAAATACATCGATACATCCACAAAATCTAAGCTTCTCAGGGGTTGCCAGAACACGACATGTCACAACACATACGTCACACGGGGTTTCCATATCGAGTTTGTCATATCCGTAAACACCGCCAACATGCCAACAAAAAATCGCCAAACAATTCAAAACAACAGCTGAGGGAACATACGGCATCTATGCCTAATTTCTTTATTGCATTCCAATTACTGTCTAAAAAATATAAACAAAGCAATGACCAGAAATCTGTAAAATTTTAAAATCTGCACAACCTCTAGTCCCAAGCTGTGTGGATTTGAGGAAGTCTACTGTTACTGTAATTTAATCATTTTTAAAGTTATCTTACTTTTTATCATTTTAGTTTATTACATAATTATTTTACACAAGCATTCATTATAATTTTTGATTGCATTATTACATTCAAATTACTGTTTCAAAAAATGTAAAGAAAGCGATGACCAGAAATCTGCAGAATTCTAAAATTTGCACAACCTATGGTTCCAAGCTGTGTAGATTTGAGGGAGTCTACTGTATAATAAATACAGTACAGGACCTATTATCCGGAATCTTCGGGACCGAAGGCTTTCCGGATTTTGAAATTTTCCGGATTTCAGGTCCTCCCGAATTTCGCGTTTTTTCCACGATCCTTTGACGAAATTAGCGTTTAATTTTCAGATCCTTTGACGAAATTAATGTTTTTTTCGCGATCATTTGACAAAATTCGCGGGTTTTTTTGCGATTCTTTGAAAACATTTGCGCTTTTTTGCAATCCTTTGAAAAGAATTTTGCGTTTTTTTCAATCCTTTGACGAAATTCGCATTTTTTTCTCAATTTGAAATAAATTCGCATTTTTTCGCGATTCTTTGACGAAATTAACGTTTTTTTCTGCAATTCTATGACGAAATTAGTGTTTATTTTTCATGACCCTTTGACAAAATTTGCGTTTTTTCGCAATCCTTTGAAGAAATTTGCGTTTTTTCGCGATCCTTTGATGAAATTTGCGTTTTTTCGTGATTTTTTGAGAAAAAAAATTCGCATTTTTTTCACGATTTTTTGACGAAAGTGGCATTTTTTCGCGATTATTTGACAAAATTAGCGTTTTTTTCTGGAATTCTTTGACAAAATTGGCGTTTTTTTTTTCACGATCCTTCGACGAAATTGTTTTTTTTCACGATCCTTCGACGAAATTGTTTTTTTTCACGATCTTTTGACGAAATTAGCGTTTCTTCCGAAATCCTTTGGCAAAATTAGTGATTTATACCGCGAACAATTGACGTTTTTTTTTAACAAATCGTAATGTCAATTAATTTTATACTAAAATTTGAGAGAAAAATTATTTTTTTCGTAATTTCAGAGGGGGGGGGGGGGGCTCCGTGTTTCCCCGCCGCTGAAGTAACATATTTTAGTGGTTACACACTGAAACACAACGGACTGAAAAAAAATTAGAAAACTGGAAAGTTCGAAAATTTTTAGAAATTCCAAAATTTTAGTAAAAATTTACAAATTTAGAAAATTTTCAATTTTTTTTTCTTCCGGATTTTGGAATTCCGGATAAGGGGTCCTGTACTGTACATACAGTCTAGGATCGATAATCCGCCCACCCATAATATCGTGAATTTTGCAAATCTCTCGCTGAAAAATACTGCCAACTTCGACAAATGCTTGCAGTAAAAAATCGCGAATTTCGTCAATCGATCGCAGGAAGAAAAATGCAAAATGTCGTCAAAAGATAGTGGAAACACATAGTGAATTTTGTCGGAAAAATATCGTGAATTTTACCAATCTGTTGAAAAATATTGCAAACGTCGAAAGATGATTGCAGAAAAAAATGCAAATTTTGGTAAACAATTGAGGAAAAAATATTGGTGATTCAAGCGCTTGAATACGCCGTCTGGTGGAAAAAAGATATAACTTCTCTCTTTAGGAAAATCCCATGCAAGCACATTGCATTACATGTATTTTTAATTTGTTCAGAATGATTTTTTTTTTTTTTTTTTTTTTTTTTGTACAATTTCAGATTTTATGTGATATTTGTGTTTGGTGTTATATGACAAATTAAAATTTATTCTAATTTGACTATCTAAAGATTTCAAAAGCATTTACAATAAAAAATGATTTCAATGCCATTTTAGCATTTAAGTCCCAATTGCAAATTTTATCAAAAGTTCACAGAAAATACATAGCGAATTTTGTCAAAAGATCACGGAAGCACATAGCAAATTTTGCCAATCTATCGCTGTAAAAGTATCACAAACTTCGGCAAATGGTCGTGGGGAAAAACACAAGTTTCATCAAAGATAATTGAAAAAAATCGTGAAATGATCACAGGGGAAAAAAATGTGAATTTTGTCAAACCATCTTTGAAAAAAATCGTGAATTTCACAAAATGATCTATGAAAAACGTGAATTTCAGTTAACAATTGAGGAAAACATTGCAAATTTCGTCAAAAGATCATGGAAATACATAGCGATTTTTGTCAAAATATCATGGAAGCATATATAGCAGATTATGCCAATCTGTCACTGAAAAATATCATGAGCTTTGACAAATGTTCATGGAAAAAAAATTGTGGAATTCGTCAATCGATTGCAGGAAAAAATTTTAATTTTGTCAAGTGATCATTGAAAAAAAATTCTGAAATGACAGCAAAAAAATTTGAATTTCAACAATTGATCAGAAAAAAAAAAAAATTTGAATTTCATCAAACGATGTTGAAAAAAAAAACATGAATTTGGGGAAATGATTGCTGAAAAAAATCTCAAATGCCGTCAAATTGTCACAGAAAAAAAATCGTGAAATTCTATCGTTTACAATGTAATCAGCACAATCACAATATCAATAGAGGTAGCTTTGGAACATGAAAAAATGCTAAAACTTCCCCAGAAAATTGTGAGTAATTCAAAAATTGCAAAGAAAAAATTTAATGCATTGGGCAATGCAATTGAAACAGCGTTCCTTTTCCGAATGCAAATATGCTTAAAATAATATATGTACAAATTTTAAATTATTTATTTTGCTTATATATTCTATGCATATAAACAGACAGTGTAAAGATTTTCATAATGAAGTCATTTTAAAATGTATTATTAAAAAAAAAGAAAAAAAAATTAAGTCTACCTTATTCAAACATATTTTAAATATTTTCTAGCTTTAAATCATTTGCGGAGCTTGAATTGTACTAATTCAAGCCTGATCCATACAGACTAATAAATAGCAAATAAAAAAGAAAAGGAAGTAACCAGGGTTCATAAATATCATGATATTTTCTAAAATATTAAAAATATCCAGTATTTTTAATTTTGATATATATATCCAATATTTTCAAAATAGTCAACTTATTGATTGTATAAGTATTTTCATATTTAATATAAATTAGAAGCAAAACATATTGCACTTAGCAGGAAAGTTCAATAAAATACACATACTAATATAATATTCTAAATTATACAATGTCTATTTTTCTTTTTATACTCACAAAAAATTCAAGCATATTTTAAATATTTTCTAGCTTTAAATCATTTGCGGAGCTTGAATTGTACTAATTCAAGCCTGATCCATACAGACTAATTAATAGCAAATAAAAAAGAAAAGGAAGTAACCAGGGTTCATAAATATCATGATATTTTCTAAAATATTAAAAATATCCAGTATTTTTAATTTTGATATATATATCCAATATTTTCAAAATAGTCAACTTATTGATTGTATAAGTATTTTCATATTTAATATAAATTAGAAGCAAAACATATTGCACTTAGCAGGAAAGTTTAATAAAATACACATACTAATATAATATTCTAAATTATACAATGTCTATTTTTCTTTTTATACTCACAAAAATCAAACTATAGGATTTAATATAAAGTATCTGGAAAATTTTAATACAAAATAATTTGTTTTTATTGAAAAATTTGAACGGAAATGTAAGCTTGTCTGCTTTCTCATTCCCTAATCTGTTGTGCAGTTTAAACTGAACCAAGCTAAAATGTGTGTTGGGGGGAGGGGGGGGCAAAATTATCAATATTTGAAAAAGTAGTAGGAATTTTAAAAAGTCAATTTTTTTTTTCTTTTTAAAAAATTTAATTCAATTTGCAGTTTAAAAAAATTTTCTTTTCAGAATGTACTTTTATTTGAACATTGAAATGCAGTGAGTTCACCATTTGAACTATATTTCTTAAAATAAACAAAATTGTTGAAATGTAAACTGTCCCCTTAAAACAAATAATTTTTTCTCTAGATTGTGGTGAAAATTATTACATTACTCTGCTGTCAACTATAAATGATCTATACGCCGCATGGGACGCTTTTAAAGAAAGCACAATTAGTAATTGCTTTTGCCATGCTAAAATTCATGTACGCCGAAAAGAACAATCATATCGAAGAATGTAACGATATTGATACAGATTTTCCTGAATTCAAAAAATTAAAATGTGGCAATGTTACTTTTTCTGATTATGTAAGGGTAGATAAAGATGTGGAAAACTGAGTGACGATGACATAATAAAAACTATCAGAGTAGATGAAAAAGCGTAATAAACAAAACCAAACATCCATTTTACATTTTTTTCCAAAAGTGTAATTCATATTTTAATTAAAATTTACTTTCTACTGTATATCTTCTATTTCATTTTATGATTTAGGTAAGTCTTTATTGCTTTTTAATCTGTTTAATTTTAAATAGCATCAGGGCTTGAAATTCAATTTTTCCTAGGAGGGTAGTCTCCCTACCAACATTTATAAATGGAGGGGAGTTGAGCTATTTGGGAGGGAGAAAAAAAATCTTAAAACCCTCTGTTATTTTACATGCTACTTAAAGAAATACATTAATACAGACATGACAAAATACCATGAAACAATTTAAATCAGCATCTCAGAATAATTATGCAAAATTGTTTTTTATTTAAAAAAGGACGAAAGTCATTCTTTTATACAGTCTGTTTTTCAACTTTCAACCAAATGTCACGGTATAAAGCTGTGAATTTCGTCAGTCTGTCGTAAAAAATAACTGTGAAATTCGAGAATGATTCTAAGTTATAAACAAAAAAAAAAAAAAAAAAAAAAAATCCCCAATTCACAGCAAATTTTATGAAAGGGATGGGAATAGTAGTATTTTAACTTTCTGCTTTTTCTGTCATGTGTTAAATGTGCGGGTTGAGCCATTTTGTATTGAACTTAAGGGTGCTATATTACTTATCTATTTTCTCACACAACTTTTTTATAAGAATTTCTAAACACATGCTATAGTTGTTTTGTTGCATTTTATCTAGGGCAATAGCAATTGACTGCCATTGTTTGGATTCGTATTCTTTCAAAGCTAAAAATTTAGAAGTGTCTTTTTGTCAATATTTTGACTATTTTCTTCAAAAATTCTAAGTAAAGTAAGATAGTTTTTTAATATAAATTTTACTTTATCAGATATATTTCCATTGTTGTTTTATGTAAAATAATGTGTCATTTTTTCATTTTTTTTTACAATATTATTTTGTTGTTTATGTACAGCTTTTGACAGAAAATGTCTGAAAGTGAAGTATTGGATACAAAACCTGATTGTTCAGAAGAGCCAGAATCTGCTGCAAGTCCTAATCAATGTGAATCCAAAGAAGAAGAAGATGGAATTAGTAGTTCAGGAGAGTGTGATAGTCCTGGTAAGTTTTAAATGCAAAAAGTTACCTTCTCTGTAAAATAGTTAAGTACTTTTTTATTTTAATTACAGTGTAACCTCTGAATAACAATTACCGGTGAGACCGATGAAAAGTGACTGCTATTCAGAGGTTTCATTTAAAAAAAAATCATAATTACGTAAATTTAAATAGAAATAAATATACAGTCATTTTAATCAATCATCATTGTTTTTATGCATTAAAAAATCAGTGATTTGCAGTTTTTTTTTTTTTTTTTTTTAATGCAAATATATTTCTCGAAAGAAATAATAGTATGAGTCGTTTTGCTGTACAACTAATTCATCATCATTATGATTTAATGCAAAATTTTTGATTTCACGAAGGTTCGAAAATATTTGGTATATGTGTTAATTCTGGAAATTTTAGGTGATTCCATATCCCCTTCCGCATCACTTTTCTCTTCCTCTCTCCTATCTTCCACCATTTTCTGTATGAATCAAATTTAGCTGTAACTGCCGAATCTTTACCCAGACACACAAACTTACTAGCGTTCGTGTTAGTTATGCTTGCTGTTCAAGGAATATTATCTAAATTTTCCCCATTATTATTGTTTTCATTTTCTGTGTCTAGTTTTGGAAAAGGATTAAGTGTTCAGAGATTACGTTACACTTTGTTGACATATTAAGTAAACTTTGTTTGATCTGCTTCAGATTTTGGTTTGCAAATAAATATGAAATTGTACCAGAAGCTGTTAAAAGAAATTTCTCGTGACTTTTGAGTGGCCATTGTTCAGAATTCCTTATTATATTTAGAGGTTTGTACTAATGTTAATGTTATGGAATGTGTTTGGTTCCATCAATATGTGGCCAGTATTCGCATTATGGTATGTTTAATAAAATTAATGTAATTGCTTATTCAAATTCCAGTATTTGCCAAATTCAATTAACCCCCCTTTTTTTTTTATAATTGAACACTGAACAGGATATGTAGAGTATTTGGAATTAAATGTTATGATACAGTGATATCGAAATCTTTATAAAATTATATTATGTATCAGTTGAATGTATTTTATTTTTTCATTGACCTATCTGGCAGGTCTATCTATGGCCATGATAATAACCTTAAATGTGCATAAAATCAGTGTTGAATGATTTATACTTTTAAACAAAAATCTTTCCAAATAAACTTAATGTTGGGGGTCTTACTTCCTTCGGCTGCCTATGCAGACTCTAGTTTTGATTGTGTGTATTTTTAAAGAAAATCTTCACTTCAAATGAGCCTGGTGTTTTTTAGCCTCATTGCGTCTGACAGTGTACATCCTCATATTTGTATGATTTTATATTTTGAAACAAAAATCTATCCAAATTAACCTAGAGGTGGAGGTCTTACTTCCTTTGTTGTGCACACCAGGGGTGCTATGCACACTCTGTTTTTTCAAAAAAAACCTTGAATTTGTGCAATTTTAAATTTAATAAATGAAAATCTTTTCAAACGAATTAATGACTCCCGTTATAGTGATTGATGATTTATTTTCTGACTAAAGGTTTCTTAAAAAACCTAAATAATATAAAATGTGCGCCATCCCTTCACTTTTTTGGTGCGTTCGTAATTATATAAATACGTAGCGCCTATAGTCATTATTCGGTCGGCCGGCCCGTCTGTCTGTCTGTCTGTCCGTACGCCTGCATATAACAGAGCAAAAACCACCCAACTGAATGGTCTGAAATTTTTTATATATAATTGTTGCAAAATTTTGTCAAGTCATTTCAAATTTTTTGAAAATTGGATGTATAGTTTGGTTACAAGGACAGTCAAAAGTTTTCCGTTACATTATGGCCAATGAGAAAAAATTATTTCAACTGCATTTTAATGATGTTATGGCATTTCAAACAGAATGAAATTGATATGCACTTATGAAGTGCAGTTAAAATATACATTCAGTACAATATGCGGTGCAAAATAGTTATAAATCTAGTTATAGTACGAACGCACCTCATTTGCCACATTTGATGTGCAATTTCCAATTTTTTTAAAATATAAAATGATATTTCCCAGTGTATTGGCAATCTGTGTTGAAAATGTAGAGGATTCCCTGGACATGTGAAGACTCAAAAACCCTCATGAATATGTTCTAAAACACAATTATCTATCTATACTCATATTATAAAGAGGTAAAAATTGTTTATTTGTAGGAGGTAAGCTCTGGATCAACCGAACCGATTCCAAAAGTAATGGTATCAAAATGATGGTGTTAGTCCAACTTAGAACATAGGCTATATTTTATATCGGTGCCACTACCCCAAAGGGGGTGCAGGAGCAAAAAACGTTCTAAAAATGCAATTTTTGTGTTATGGAAGGACCTAGAATCATGAAATTTGGAATGTAGTTACTTATAAGTTATAAATAATATCTAAGAACATTTTCTAAACGATTCGAAATTTAAAAGGGGTGAGAATGCGCAAAAAGCGTTCTAAAAAACGTTCTAAATGGTGGTTTCTACACAATCTCAGGAAATACCAAACCGATTTAAAAAATAATGGTGTCAAAATGATGGTGACAACCTTTCTCCAAGATAGGCTATATTATGTCAGTGCCACTACCCCAAAGGGATTGCAGGAGTAAAAAAGTTCTAAATTACGGTTTTTGCGTTACTGAAGGGCCTAGAAATATGAAATTTGAAATATTAGTTAGTTATTAGATATAAAGGTTTTCTAAGTACAGTTCTTGAAAAATTCGAAATTTAAAAGGGGTGAAAATGTGCGAAAAGCGTTCTAAAAAACGTTCTAAATGGGGGTTTCTACACAATCTCAGGAAATACCAAACCGATTTAAAAAATAATGGTGTCAAAATGATGGTGACAACACTTGCTCTAACATATGCTATGTTTTATGTCGGTGCCACTACCCTAAAGTGGGTGCAGGAGCAAAAAACGCTCTAAATTACGGTTTTTACGTTACTGAAGGGCATAGTAATATGAAATTTGAAATATTAGTTGTTTATTAGATATAAAGGATTTCTAAGAACAGTTCATAAAAAATTTGAAATTTAAAAGGGGTGAAAATGCACACAAAGCGTTCTAAAAAAGTTCTAAATGGTGGTTTCTACACAATCTCTGGAAATACCAAACCGATATAAAAAATAATGGTGTCAAAATGATGGTGACAACCCTTGCTCCTAGATAGGCCATATTTCATGTCGGTGCCACTACCCCAAAGGGGGTGCAGGAGCAAAAAACATTCTAAAAATTCAATTTTTGCATTACTGAAGGGCTTAGATATGAAATTTGAAATATTAGTTTCTTATTAGATATAAAGGATTTCTAAGAACAGTTCTTAAAACATTCGAAATTTAAACGGGGTGATAATATGCGAAGTGGGTTCTAAAAAACATTCTAAATGGTGATTTCTACTCTATTCTGGGAAGTATCAAATCGATTTCAAAAGTAATGGTTGTAAATTGATGGTGACAGACCTTGCTCTAATTTGGCTCTGTTTTATTTTTGTATCACTACCACATTGGGGTTTCAGGAGAAAAAAACGTTCTTGTGGTTTTGTGCTATGGAAGGGCCTAGAATCATGAAATTTGGAATGGTAGTTACTTATAAGATATCAATGATCTCTAAGAACATTTCCTAAAAAAAAAAAAAAAAAATCTAAATTGAAAGAAGGTGAAAATGCGCGAAAAGCGTTGTAAAAAACATTCTAAATTGCGATTTCTATGCAGTGTCAGGAAGTACTGAACCGATTTCAAATATAATGGTGTAAAAATGATGGTGACAGCTCTTGCTCCAAGATAGGCTATATTTTATATCTGTTTCCACTACCCCAGAGGAGATGCAGGAACTAAAAATGTTCTAAAAATGCGATTTTTGAATTATGGAAGGAACTCGATTCATGAAATTTTGCATGGCATATATTTATTAGATATAAATGATCTCTAAGAACATTTCTTTAAAAATTTGAAATTTAAAAAGGGATGAAAATGCGCGAAAAGCATTCTAAAAACGTTCATTTAGAACGATTTGTGAGCAATCTCAGGAAGAATCAAACTCATTTCAAAAGTAATGGTAGGCAAATTGATGCTAACATAGACGCTATTTCATGTCGGTTTCATTGTCATCTGGAGGTTGCAGGAGCAAAAAACGTTCTAAATTTCGATTTTTGTGATCGGTAGGGGCTAGCAACTTTAAATTAGGCAAGATACATATTTATTAGATATAAATTATCTTTAAGTACAGTTTCAAAAAAATTTGAAACTTAAAAGGGGTGAAAATGAACGAAAAGCATTCTAAAAACGTTGTAAAAACGTTCTAAATTGCGATTTCTACTCAATCTCATGAAATACCAAACCTATTTCAAAAGTAATGGTTGGAAATTGATGATGACAGTCCCTGCTCCAACATAGGCTATATTTTATGTTGCTGTCACTACCATCTGGGGGTGTAAGAGCAAAACATGTTCTAATTTGCGTTTTTTGCATAACTGAGGGGTCTAACATTTTGAAATATGGCACGGTATTTACTTACAAGATGCAACTGCTTTCTAAGAACAGTCGAAAGAAAATTCCAAATTTAAAAGGATAAAGTGAGCGAAAAGTGTTCTGAAAACGTTCTAAATTACAATTTTTATGCAATTACTTATCAAATACCAAACCGATTTAAAAAATAATCGTGATAAATTGTTGGTGATAGAACCTGCTCAAACATAAGCTATATTTTATGTCTGTGCCACTACCACAAGAGGGTTGCAGCAGCAAAAAACTTTCTAAATTGCGATTTCTGTGATACTGAAGAGGCTAGAAACTTTTTAGCATGATAGTTACTTATAAAATATAAATGCCCTCGAAGGACATTCGAAAATAAATTCGAATTAAAAAGGGATGAAGCGAAGGGGAGGTGCGAAAAGCGTTCTAAAAATGTCTTAAATTACGATTTCTATGCAATTTCAGGGAATATAAACCGATTATAAAAGTAATAATAGCGAATCAATGATAACAATCTCTGATCCTAAGCAGGCTATGTTTTATGCGGATGATTCCATCACCTGGGGTTCACAGGAACAACAAAGTTCTAAAAAAGGTTTTAAAAGCTTTCTAAATTACGTTTCTGTGGAATATTAGGAAATAACAAACCGATTTCAAAATTAATGTTGGCAAATTAATGGTGACAGTTCCTTTTTCAACATAGCCCTTTATGTTGAGAGAGGTGGTAGGACTTGGAATTTGACATGATGGTTAATTTTAAGATGTAAGAAGATGGTTTCTAAAAAATTCAAAACTTCAAATGAATACTGAAATAAGCGTATTAATTGAGCATAAAAGTTTCAAAATATTTTCTAAATTATCATTTATTTTATTTCTTTTTATTAAGTCTTAATTTCTGCCTAATGCGGTGCATTAATGAAGTTTAGTCAAACTATGTTTTAAATAGCAATTTTTTAATTATTTCTAAAAGTATAATTTCTTTTAATAAAAATTAGACATAAATATCACTTGGCATATTTCAAATATGACTCGAGCAAAGCCGCGGGGTTTGCTAGTCATAAATAAAACTATCTTCAAAGGTACTGTAGAAAAGAAAAGAAAAGAAAAAATCTGCCAAATCTGTTGAATGACTTCAAGAAAATTTTTTTTGAAATAGTAAATATTTAAATTTTTTTTAAGCCAAAGCTATATCGCTAGAACCAGAAAAGTATCAAGAATAAGTGTATATATTTTTGTATTTCTGTCCGGAAAAAAAATATATCATTTTAAAACTGGAGAAAAACTGGAAAATATGAAAATAAACATCAGTCGACCTCAGGTAACTTTTTTATAAAGTAAATATTAATATTTTTTCAAAACCAAAGACACGACTAAAAAAATACACTGAATAAGTAGGTATTTATCTTTTTATATTTCCATCCAGGAAGTGGATGCATCAGTTTAAAAAAGTAGAAAATGCAGAAATCTTAAAGAGGAATCAGAAAACATGAAAACCAATGTAGAATGAAACGTTGTTTCACTACTAGCTCAACCTAATAGTCTAAGAGCTAGCAACGTCAAAAAACACGTCATTTTATCAAGGCTCATTTTTCTATATGTTCTTCTGCTTTACGGTGTGGCAGTCAGGAGATGTTGCATTTACCTGCGAGAGAGGGGGTTATGCAGGTCAAAAAACTTCAAAATTACGTCATTTTATCAAGGTTCATTTTTCCATATGTTCTTCCGTTTTATGGTGTAGTACGTTTGCGGGCGGTCTGGCAGTCGGGAGACGTTGCGTTTACCTACAGGTAAAGGGGTTATGCAGGTCAAAAAACTTCAAAATTACGTCATTTTAGTATGAGTTTTGTTAATAACCTCTGTTTCTACTAACTATTTGTGATATTTATCCATTATTGCCAGATGTTACCAATGTCGCTAAGACCCTGCCAGATCCACGTTTATAGGTAACATATTACTCTTTGGTTAACAGACAACCTATAATTAATTTCAGACACAAATTCAGCTGCAAAGTTAATGCCAGACGGCTTTATATATAGCACCGAAAGTGCCTGTTCCAAGAGTGTTTTACAGTTTAAAAATTATAAGTCATCTTTACTTCATTTTATCAAGCTTAAAAATAACAAGATATTACTCTTAGGCTAGCAGACAACCTACAATTAATTTGCCAGACACAAATTCAGTTGCAAAGTCAATGCCAGAAGGCTTTAAATATGGCAACGAAAGTGCCTGTTTCAAAAGTGTTTTATACTTTAAAAATTATAAGTCATCTTTACGCCATTTTATCAAGCTTAAAAATTACAGGATATTACTCACTGGCTAGCGCACAAACTATAATTAATTTGCCAGACACAAATTCGGTTGCAAAGTTCAAACCAGACTGCTTTAAATATGGCAACGAAAGTGCCTGTTTCAAGAGTGTTTTATAGTTTAAAAATTTATGCCCTTTTATCAAACTTAAAAATTACAAGATATTACTCTTTGGTTAACAGACAAACTATAATTAATTTGCCAGACGCAAATTCGATTGCAAAGTTAATGCCAGACGGCTTTAAATATGGCAACGAAAGTACCTGTTTCAAGAGTGTTTTATAGTTTAAAAATTTACGCCCTTTTATCAAACTTAAAAATTACAAGATATTACTCTTTGGTTAACAGACAAACTATAATTAATTTGCCAGACGCAAATTCGATTGCAAAGTTAATGCCAGACGGCTTTAAATATGGCAACGAAAGTACCTGTTTCAAGCGTGTTTTATAGTTTAAAAATTATAATTTTTAAACTATAAACCACTCTTGAAACTGGCACTTTCGTTGCCATATTTAAAGCTGTCTGGCATTAACTTTGCAACCGAATTTGTGTCTGGCAAATTAATTATAGGTTGTCTGCTAGCCAAAGAGTAATATCTTGTAACTTCTAAGCTTGATAAAATGATATAAAGATGACTTATAATTTTTAAACTATAAACCATTTTTGAAACAGGCACTTTTGTTGCCATACTTAAAGCCGTCTGGTATTAATTTTGCAACCGAAATTATGTCTTGCAAATTATTTATAGGTTATCTGATAGCCAAAGAGTAATATGTTACCTGTAAATGTGGATCTGGCAGGGTCTTAGCAACATCTGGCAATAATGGATTAATATCACAAATGCTTTGTAGAAACAGATGTTATAAACAAAAATCATGCTAAAATGACTTAATTGTGATGTTTTTTTTCACCTGCATAACCCCTTCTCCCACAGGTAAACACAATGTCTTCTGACTGCCAGACCGCAAATGTACTACACCATAAATCGAAAGAACATATAGGAAAATGAGCTTTGATAAAATGACGTAATTTTGAAGTTTTTTGACCCACGTAACCCCTTTTCCCGCAGGTAAACGCAACGTCTCCCGACTGCCAGACCGCCCGCAAACGTACTACACCATAAATCGGAAGAACAAATAGAAAAATGAGCATTGATGACGAAATCAGGTGACGAAAACGTTGCTAGCCCTTCGACTATAAATTTTCATTCATCTTTAACACTAATGAAGCTATTTTAGTTTGTAAAAATGGGACCTTGTGTGAAATGTTTGGACAGACCACAGACATAATGACAAAAGTATATTAATTTTGTGCAAATGCTTTTTGTTTAAATCTTTTGAAATATCTTTTTTAGCTGCTGTTTCAGTTTACATATTTTAGTGTGTAAGAAATGTTGCTTTTTAATATCAAACAAATAATTTTATTAAATAAAGTTAAGAGAAACTTTTTATAAGAGTCTTTTGAATTTCTATTTGTTTATCACATTTTTTTTATATACATGAACTGTTTCTTTCAGAACCCAGTTCAAAGGATGAAGATGAAAAAATTCCTGAACAAATTGTATCTAAAAAAGAAAACTGTACCCTTTTACGTCCAATGGATGGTGAATTAGACTATGAAGATGAAGTTGATGAGGACAAAGAAAAAAAGACCTTTGAGTTAGAAAAAAAAGAAGATGCTGAGTCAGAGAAAAAGGTAAAATAGTTTTAGAAAAGGAAAGTAGAACTCTTTATTTTTTTAAAAATTAGTATTGTTAAGAAATCCTTTTTTTTTTTTTTTAAATAGATGATCGACTTAAAATATTTCTGATACTAAAAATTAATGTAAAATTTGTTTTGTATTACTGTATTAAAACAATATATATATTTATATTATATAATATATAAATGCTCTAAACTTGCATCTTTTTATTTAGTATTTTGGTTTTATTTAAATAAAAAAAATCATGGCATGAATGTTTTCTGCATTATCTCAGAAATTACCATGATTTGCTTAGGCAGGTATTTTGTCCTTTAATGGCCATAGCACATGGGAGTCATAGGCACAATATTTCACCCAATCCATCACACAGAAATATCGTGAAATTCGCCCACCAGTCATCAATAAAAATTACAAATTTCATCAAGTTGTTGTGATAAAAAATCTGGAATTTTGTCAGCTTGATGCAGATTTCGTTTGTCATTCGCAGGAAATAAATCTTGAATTTCATCAGTTGGTCATTGGAGGGGGGAGGGGGGAATGTAAAGTTTGTTAATCGGGCACAGAAAAATATTGTGAAATTCAACAACTTGTTGTCAGTAAAAATCATGGCTTTTGTCAATCAGTAGAAACTTAACAGAATTATATAAATACTGTACTGATAACAAAATTTTAATTCCTTTTTATAAATTTATTTTTTATTTTTATTTATTTATTTATTTATTTATTTATTTTTACGGTTGAGTGTAAATGCTGTGAGGATTCAGAGAATATTTATAAAAAAATATTAAAGTATAACTTGTAAAAATTTGTGTACAATTTCTGAAATGCTAATATTTGACTCCAGAAGGCTGTTTAAAACTCCTGAAATGTAACTATTTTGCTCCTGATTTTTACTCTTGTAGTGATACCATGTCTTTTTTTTTTTTGCACTTAAAGAAAAAAGATCAAGCTCTATTTTTTTTAAAACTCTTTATTATATTTGAAATTTCTTCCCATGGTACCTTACTAAATTAAATTACTTTATTCTTTAAAAATACTCTAATAAAGTGTGTTTTGCAAATTCCTTTTATAAAAATTTTTAAAGATCTGGTAAGGTTTCTTTGAAATAGACTAGTCAGTGTGGTTGTTATTTCCTTTAAATATTATTTTAATGTGTGTAATACTGCGTGTATCTAAACAGTCCTTGAATAGTGCTTGAATTTTATTTGTCTTCAAGTGTATGAACCTTGTATTGCTTCACTTGGAAAAAAGTAGGTATACAGTGTTTCTTTTTAAAAAATCCAAAAGATATGCGATCAGTTATATGATTCAGCTGGTTCAATAAGATTAATTATTTGTTGTTTTCAGCGAAACAATTGTTAAAATGAAACTTGTAATGCAGAAATTACCATTTTTATTCCTTACTGTTTAAATATTCATCTATGCCACAGTGTATTCAATTAATAATACCATGGTATGGTCACATTTGTTTCAGCTATGTCCAAAATTGCTGTTTTTAATGAATTTTCTTTACTTTAAAATACTAAGAAAGTAAAAAATATAAACAGTATAAGGGCAGAAAAATTTGTAATAAGGCCCATTAAAATGCTTGGGGAGGAAAAAACGGATCAGGTCCATTACGTGACCCGATGTGAGCTGGGGCCTTCATTCTTTTCTTTCCTGCAATGCACGGTCTCCCCCTCCAAGATGTAATTGGCACTTTTACTTGGCGCGTACGAGATGCGTGCGATAATTATTTTAACCTTCCACCGTGAAGGGAAAGCAGTGGTAAGGTTTGTTTAGGGGGCTGTATTCTTATTAAAGTAGAATAACAAGTTAGTAGATTGTATATTCAGTTTATAATACGATAGAATATTTACATTTCGCGATTGTTTAAAAATTGTTTTCGGGTCGTTTACTTGTCTCCGAAATTTTGTCACATTATAATTTTCATGTATAGTAGTATCAAATAACATCTTCAGAAATAGGAGGTCTTTAGAAAAAGTGAGGTAAAAATAAATTATGAGATTTTAAAAAGGTACTTTAGCAATGTAAATTTTAAAGGGGGGGGGGGCGAAATCATAAGAAAAAAATATAGTCCATTTAATAAAGATTACATCAAGCACATTTTTTTCTTTTAATTACTTTATAATAATGCTAGAATACTCACAATTTATTCGCTACTTATAAATTCAAATTCTCTTGCATCACTAAGACCATTAAACTTAAAAAATGCACAGAATTATAACACTTTGTTCTTACCTAGATATTTCTTTTTAACACACTTCCCAGAAAAATTAAGAGTTAACTTCCACAAATAGTAAAATGAACTTCAAAAGCACTTCAATGGTCATATAACGATTAAATTAATTGATATAAAATTAATGCATATACTTTTTTTTTTTCCCTCACCAATTTGAAAATGTCTTCATCAGTTAAATGAAGTATTTTATTTTCTCTTTGGGACTAAAAAAGGAAGAAAGAAAAAGAAGAAGTACAGAAAAAAAGAAAAAAAGAAGAAGGCGTATTTGAATTTGGCTTAAAAATGAATGCAAGCAAAAATATATAAATAATTTTTAAAAAGTAATTTCTCAGCGACAAAAATTTTTGGCCCACCACCTTCCTCCAGTTGTAGCGTTATATATCACTAGGGGAACCATAACAGGCTTCCCGGGTTATAGAGTATAGATTAAAATCATTTTTTAAAATTGAAAGCTCTAATAGACCTTTTATATTTGATTTGTTTTATTTTAGATTCCACCTAACAATATGAAAAATTTTGGAATTCAAATAAGGATCTGAAATTTATTAAAAGCGATAGTTTAGTTAGTTTAATTGCCATGAATTAACAGCCGATATGTATAGTAATATGCCTATAGTAATATGTATAGTAATATGCCAATATATGTACAGGTATATATGTTAAATAAATAAAAATATCAATAAAACAAAAATCTAAGACATTTAATCAAATTACGCGCTTTGAACCACTTAAATTATCAGAATAAATAAATAAATAAAACTCCTATAAATAGCGATTTTTGGCTATTTCTTCGGCTATTAATTCATGTCACCAGCTCAATACTAAAGTATGGTATATATATATATATATATAAATTTTTTTAAGTAAATGTAAAAAATAATTTTTTTTTTTTCATTTTAAAAATTTACTTCTAAAAAAGTACTTATATTAATGCAACGTGATTACTTAGACAGCATGTTTAATGTTTCATCTATTTATTGCATTTGAAACCATTTCTTGTGTCTTTTATTGTATATATTTCTTTTCTTCTTTCTCTTTTTTTTAACACTTTAGGAATAAATACAAATTTTCAATATGAATGATGAGTAGGGGAGCTAGGGGATGAATGGGACAAGGGATGGATGGGACATTCTCAATATTTCCGGCAATAAACATTTATTTTAAATTGCTTCCTATCCCGATATAAGGCTCTACCACAGTGTGCTTCAGAACTAAAAGTATGACCACATTGCTGTTTTCATTTTCCTTCAAAGTTGCATTTTCTGAAATCTCTGCTTAAAAGTAAGTTTTTTTTACATTTGAAGATGTGAAATATCTTATACAATATAAAAAAAAAATAAGCTATGTTGTAGCTATTTATTTTAAGGTTCAATATCGATAATTAAACTGAATGAACCAATGTGACAAAATAATTTTTGAGGTAAAATGGCTGAGAAGGGAATATATGCATCATGGGGATGATTGGGACATTTCAAATGGGGATGAGTGGGACATTCTCATTTATCCCTAGAGATGGTGAAAATTTTATTTATTAACTAAATAGTATTATATAGGTTGATAAATTAATAATTTACGTTAATTAATAGTATTAAATAGCATTATATGAGTTGTTATTGTTTAAAATTTCTGAGTGTTATTTATTGAATTGTAATAATTATTAATGGATTATCAAAAATTGGTACTAAAACTTAATCAAAATAGATAAAATTGTTAAAAATAGTATATGTTTTATATAAATTTATGTTTATTGATCAAATGGGGGAAATTATATTGAATTTTGAAATGTTGCACAAATAAATCCCCACCCCTAACATATTGGGTCGATCGGAAAGTCGTGTTCTGTTGGAAAAATTAATTCGTACCGGAAAATTCTATCATTTAATTATTAGACATTGATTCCGATATCTAATGTATAATAATTACTGGGCAGAATTTTCTGGTGCGAATTGATTTTCCCAACACGACACGACTTTCCCATCGACCCAATAATTTCCGTTCTGCATGATACATTTAATTAATATTAATTAATAAGTTATGATTGAAAATTATTAGCTATGCAATATTTAAAAGACATTTTGCACTTTCATTTCAAATCTAAAATGTCTCATAAGTGGGAAAAAAGATCAGATTGATAGTGAAGTCTGCATTAAAAGTTAAAACTGCAATAAAAGAAGTTTTTGAAAAAAAAAAAACATATCGATTCGTGCTGTAAAATCATATATTACAAATATAATTACATATAAGATTATAATTATAAATTTTAATTTGGTAAAATCGAATACAGGGAGAAAAATCTTTGTGTCCCATCAATCCCCATTAGTGTTCCATTCATCCCTGCTGTGGGGATGATTGGGACAGGGAGGGACGTTTTTTTAAATTCATAATATTTTTCTGAATAAATCATAATCTAGAATAAATATTGTTCATATGTGTTGTCAAATACCTAATGTATGAAATGTGATATATAATATTGATAATAACTTAAGTAAAAAAATAAAAATAAATATTTTTGTGAAAATGTCCCATTCATCCCCCCATCTCCCCTATGTATTAAATTTACATACTCTTATTATATTTGAAATATATACATAATTATATGTGATACAGTTTCTGGATTAATTTGATATTTTTTAACTATGTATATATTTCAAAATAAGTATTTTTCTCTGCTTGCTCTGACTTTAGCTAATTAACTTGTGAAATTGGTATAAGCTATTGGGGTTTGCTTATAGCATGTCTCCTATTAAAAATAGAAAATATAGCATGTATAGTTTGTTTAAGGGGACACACAAAAGAATTCTGTTACATTACGGCCTATGAGGGAAAATCGTTTGCGGTAAATTTTAATGATGTTACACTATTTCAAACATACTGAAATTAATAAATATCGCTGAAGTGCACTACGGCATGCTTAAAACGAAATATAGTGTGTGATGCATTCATCCTTTATTTACAGGGACATATTGTGTATGTCTATGAGGAATAATTGCTGTAAGTGCGTTTTCAGTTGTGGTACGCATTTTTAATGTGTCGCGCTATTTTTTACACAAAACTTGGTAAATATAACCTTTACTAAGATCATATTATAGCTCATATACAGGGATGCACAAAAGATCTCGAGTACATTTCCAATTTCCGCTTATTGATGGAAATTGCTGAAGGATAATTTTCAATTGTGCCGTATGTTTCCTAACTGAACTACATTTTAATATGTAGTATACATACAAATCTTATAGATTATATACAGGTCTCCACACAGTAATTCGGAAATTTACCCGACTATTCATGCTAATTGCTGAAATTGTTTTTTCAAATGTATTGTGCGTTTTCCAAATTGTTTACGTTGGTATCTTTGTTATCTTATTAAACAGTGGAACTATTTCTTCGATGCTTGATGCATAATTTTTCTTTCTCGTTTTAATTCATATTTTGTACAAATGCAGATAATTAATTCTTGAAAATAAATAAATTTAAAGATATGAGTTATAAGTATTTACGAAAATAATTTATTGATTTTCATATTTTAAAAATATATCATCAACAGTTGTTTGCATTAAAACATGTGATTTATATTTCTGTGTTGTGTTTTGCAATATTTTATAAATAAGCTAAAAAAGAAAGACTATGTCCTATATTTCTGAAAAACAGATTTTTTTTTTATTTAATTCTGATTTATATGATTTTGTTTTCCCCGTGTTAAAATACCTGAATAGCTATCAAGAATTCCAAATTTCTAAAACAATTAACTTCCTGAATGCTAACATAATCTATGTTTTTGTGTTACATTTCAATTAATAAAATTATGAATAAAAAGTTTTCAATTATAAATAAAAATTAACAATTGCATTCAATAATAAGAAGTTTGCATATTACTTTTTACATAAATAAATAAAAATACAAGTTTTCAACACAGGATAAACTATAATTAACAACTATAAGATACAGTTGAATCCTTTTTTATCATAACTTTTTTCATCACTAAAATTTCGATTCTTATTTTTCAAATAAAAGCTGATAAAGGTGACCTTTACAAAGTGCTCGCCAAGAGAGATACTCCAGAAGAATGGTCTTTTTTTTTCCAGGAAATATGTGGTCAAGCGGACGTAATTAGAAAGTTAGAGACGAGGAGGATCCCCTCAAATCCCTCCCACACCTTCCCTAAATGTTCCCTTCTGCTAAAGGTAAACACCCCACTTGATCGTTATCAATTGACTTTGAACGATGCTATAAAGTAACCTTGGGGTAATATAGGCTCAACTTTCTGCTCTCTAAAAAAAAAAAAAAAAAAAAAAAAAAAAAAAATAACATGGTTGACAATTGTTTCAAAAAGATCTAGTTTAGATCCACTCACATTCACATATTAAAATTCACAGTATCCATCAAATGCTTCTGGGAATACGTTCCGTTTCCAGAAGAAATTCTTACATAGTTAGTTCTCTATGTATTGAGCTAAAAATTTTAATGAAGTAGTTTCAAAGCAATAGAAAAATCTACCATCTTATTTATTTTTCAGTATTCGCTTTTGATTGTGTCATTCCAAATTTCATAAAAACATATGTAAACATAAAACATATTTATAAATATTGTTTGCATTTTAATTTAAGTACAATTAAAACTAGTATGTTGTGGCCATCACAAAACTTTCTTCTATATAAATCACGTCAACTAAATCATTTAAATAGTAAAAGAAATTACATCAATTTACAACCAATTCGTATCAAAGTATACCTGAATTTGAAGTTTGATGAATTCGTCCATTACTTATTGAGATAGAGCTGTAGGGGAAATTCTGAAAAATGCAGCAGAGCAGCGCCACCTGTTGAGTGATTTGCACCCAAACACAAACAGCACTAATTCATATTAAGGTATACCGGAATCTGAAGTTTGATGAAAATCGGTGCATTAGTTCTGGAGCTAGAGCTATTGTGGAAATCACAAAAAATGCAGCACAGCAGCGCCACCTGTTGAGCGATTTACACGAAAAGGTACAAAACACCAATTCATGTCAAGGACTAACTGAATCTGAAGTTTGATGAAAATCCGTGCATTAGTTCTGGACATTGAGCTATTGTGGAAATCGTGAAAAATGCTGCATAGCAGCGCCACCTGTTGAGCGATTTACACAACAAGGGGCAAAACGTCAATTCATGTCAAGCACTAACTGAATCTGAAGTTTGATGGAAATCCGTGCTCGTTTCTTGAGATTGAGCTATTAAGAAAATCGTGTAAATGCTGCAAAATGCAGCATAGCAGCGCCATCTGTTGGGCGATTTGCACCAAAACGTTACCAGCACCAATTCATATCAAGGATTAGCGGAATCTGAAGTTTTATAAAAATCCGTGCATTAGTTCTTGAGACAGAGCTTTTGCGGAAATCCTGCAAAATGCTACATAGCAGCGCCACCTGCAGGGCGATTTACACCAAAAACTAATCAGAACCAATCTATATCAGGGACTACCTGAATATGAATTTTTATTAAATTCCGTGCATTGGTTCTTGAGATAGACCGCCCACAAAATTTGTGTCACATACAGACAGACGGACGGACAGACGGACGGACAGACGGACAGACAGACAGACAGACAGACTCACAGACAGACATTTTGTAAAAACATGTTTTTTGGAATCTCTGACCCATAAAACATGTAAATCCGTCGAAATCTGGAATTCGAAAATTTTCATGAAACCAATACTTTCTTCTTGTCAAGATAGAAGAAAGTAAAAAAATGAGGGGAGGGGGTTTGCTTTAGATAAATCAAGACAGAAGTTCGACTCTTGTGTCTTGTCGCTTTTTACTTTCTTCTATCTTTATAAGAAGAAAGTATTGGATTCATGAAAATTTTCGACTTCCGGTTTTTGACGGATTTACACGTTTTAGGGGTCAGAGATTCCAAAAAACATGTTTTTACAAAATGTCTGTCTGTGAGTCTGTCTGTATGTGACACAAATTTTGTGGGCGCTCTATCTCAAGAACTAATGCACGGAATTTAATAAAAATTTATATTCGGGTAGTCCCTGATATAGATATGTGCTGATTAGTTTTTGGTGTAAATCGCCCAGCAGGAGGCGCTGCTATGCTGCATTTTGCAGGATTTCCGCAATAGCTCTATCTCATGAACTACTCCACGGATTTTTATAAAACGTCAGATTCAGTTATTCCTTGATATGAGTTGGTGCTGTTTACGTTTTGGTTTAAATCGCCCAGCAGGTGGCGTTGCTATGATGCATTTTGCATGATTTACACTATTTTCGCAGTAGCTGTATCTCAAGAACTAATACACACATTTTCATCAAACATCGGATTTAGTTAGTCCTTTATATGAAATTATGCTGACTACGTGTTGGTGTAAATCGACCAATAGGTGGCGCTGCTGTGCTGCATTTAGAACGATTTCCTCAATAGCTCTATCTCAAGAACTAATCCACGAATTTTCATCAAACTTCAGATTCAAGTACACCTAGATTAATATTGCTGCTGATTATGTGTTGGTGCAAATCGCTCCACAGGTGGCGCTTCTATGCTGCATTTGTCATGATTTGCGCAACAGCTCTGTCTCAAGAACTAATGCACGAATTTCCCCCCAAATTCCATATTCAGTTAGACGTTGACATAAGTTGATGATGATTAGGTTCTGGTGTAAATCACCCTATAAGTGGTGCTGAATTTTGCTGTATTTACACGATTTCATCGATAGTCATATCTCAAGAACTAAAGCAGGAATTTCATCTTTTTAGAATCATTATGATGAGCATAGGTTGCCATTTAATTTTGGTAAAGTGATAACGAATTTTGAAGTATTGACATGTATGAGATAGAAGAAAGTTTTGGGATTTGTACATCCGACTAGTTTACTTTCTTCTGTCTTTACAAGAAGAAAGTATTGGATTCGTGAGAATTTTCGAATTCCGGTTTTGATGGATTTACACGTTTTAGGGGTCAGAGATCTCGAAAAAATATGTTTTTAGAAAATTTCTGTTTGTGAGTATGTCTGTGAGTCTGTCTGTCTGTCTGTATGTCTGTGTGTGAGACAAATTTTGTGGGCGCACTATCTCAAGAACTAATGCACGGAATTTAATAAAAATTTATATTCAGTTAGTCCCTGATATAAATTGGTGCTGATTAGTTTTTGGAGCAAATCTCTCAACAGTTGGCGCTGCTATGCTGCATTTTTTACGATTTCCTTAATGGCTCTATCTCAAGAAATTATGTACGGATTTTCGTGAAACTTCAGATTCAGTTAGTACTTGATATGAGTTTATGTTTACTACGTTTAGGTATAAATCACCCAACAGGTTGCACTGTTATACATCATTTTTCCTTATTTCCACAATGTCTCTATCTCAAAAACTAATGCGTGGACTGTCATCAAACTTCAGATTCAGTTAGTCCTTGATATGAGTTGCCGCTGACTACGTTTTTGTGTAAATCGCCCAACAGCTGACGCTGCTATGCTGCATTTTTCCTGATTCCCGCAATAGTTTTATCTCAAGAAGATCACGGATTTTAATCAAACTTCAACTTCAGTTATCAAGTTGACATAAGTTGTTGCTTATTAGGTTTTGGTATATATCGCCCGACAGGTGGCGCTGCTATGCAGAATATTTCACGATTTCCGCCATAGCTCTACTCAAAAACTAATGCTCGGATTTTCACGAAACTTCAGATTCCGTTAGAAGTTGACATAAGTTGTTGCTGATTAGATTTTGGTGTAAATCATCTAACCGGCTGTATTTTTCAGGAAGTATTAACATGCATGAGATAGAAGAAAGTTTTGGGATTGCCACATCCGACTAGTTTTCATCAATTTTGGATTTAATATTTTAAAATTAAAGACAATATAAACTAGTCGGATTTGACAATCCCAAAACTTTCTTCTACCTCATTCATGTTAATACTTCCTGAAAAATGCAATATAACAGCGTCGCCGGTTAGGTGATTTACACTAAATTCTAATCAGCAACAACTTATTGAGTTATAAGGAATTTCGATCACGTGACAAACACGTTTTTCGCTCGCTCTTGAGTCTCTTTCTTCCTTCGCGCGAAAATTCGGTTCAAAACGCCCACTTTGACATTCTTTTCTGAAAGATCTATTGTGTTTGTAAAAAAATGGGGAAAAAAGCTCAATGACATAGTTTCCGAACAACAACACCAGCTAGTTTCATGCATTTTCGAACAAAAATAAATTAAAACTTATGTCAGAAAGTCGCCCTTTTGGATTTGAGAACACCCTTAAACAAAATAATTGAAAATAAGAATTTTTAAGGAATAAAGCTGCTTTCTAAATTTTTTTTCAACTACAAGATCAGAATATCAACTTAAATGAGGAAAGGTAAACATATATTTAAATTTTAAATCATTAACATCTTAATGAGTATTATTAATTAAACAAAACAATTGAAAATAACGATTTTCAAGGAAAAAAAAAACTGATTTCTTTAGATTTTTCCAGCTATAAGATGAGAATATCATCTTAAAAGGGAAATTTAAACATATATTTAAGTTTTTCAACAACCATTACCTTAACCAATTTTAAAAACAAAGGGAAATATGAATTTTTTAATGAAAAAGGCGAATTCAAACGAATATTACTAACTTTTATACTAGTTTGAGATTTTAACATATATTTAAACACTAGTTATGTAAGATATAAAACTTTAGACTACAGCACTACAAAATATAGTATATTTGAACCAAATAAATTCAAAACTTGAAATTTCACATAAAAAATATTTTCACGTAAACGCATATAAAAATACGGTTTTTTATTCTAATTTTCTTATCTTTTAGCAGATTGAATAGGATTTTTTCGACGAGACTAGTATAAGAAAATAATTCCAACTCCTATTTACCACCGTCAACCCCCTCACCCCTAAACTTGGGGGGTTCGCAACAATAGAGTTTTGATGTCACAAAAGCATATCGGAAATTGTTTACATCCAAGAAAAACATCAATTTTTACGCTTCTTTTCAGTTGTTACGTGAAAGATATAAACTTATATTTTAGTTTTTAGCTCACAGGCTATCAAAGCCTGAGAGCTAATGTGCCCGCCCGTTCTGTATGTATGTATGTATGTATGTATGTACGTATGTACGTAACGCGATAACTCTTGATAGAAACATCCGATTTGCTTCAAAATTTTTTCCTAGGTTCACTGTGATAAGGCGCTTCCCTGATTAGTTTTTGGAGTTCATTGGTTAAGGATAAAGGGGGAAAAACGGGGTTAGTCCACACCCCACCCCCTTAATTCAGATAAATGGGTTTTCATGCAGAATGATTCGATTTGCTCCGAATTTGATATACCGGTTTATTATGTTAAGGAACTTCCCTGATTCGTTTTGGGGGTTCATTGGTTAAGGATAAAGGGGGAAAAGGGGGGTTAGTCCACCCCCTTAATTCAGATAAATGGGTTTTTCATGCAGAATCATTCGATTTGCTCCGAATTTGGTATACCGGTTTATTATGTTAAGGAACTTCCCTGATTAGTTTTGGGAGTTCATTGGTTAAGGATAAAGGGGGAAAAACGGGGTTAGTCCACCCCCCCCCCCTTAATTCAGATAAATGGGTTTTTCATGCAGAAAGATTCGATTTGCTCCGAATTTGGTATACCGGTTTATTATGTTAAGGAACTTCCCTGATTAGTTTTGGGAGTTAATTGGTTAAGGATAAAGGGGAAAAAACGGGATTAGTCCACCCCCCTTAATTCAGATAAATGTGTTTTTCATGCAGAATGATTCGATTTGCTCCGAATTTGGTATAGCGGTTTATTATGTTAAGGAACTTCTCTGATTAGTTTTGGGGGTTTATTGATTAAGGGTAAAGGGGGAAAAGGGGGGTTAGTCCACCCCCTTAATTCAGATAAATGGGTTTTTCATGCAGAATCATTCGATTTGCTCCGAATTTGGTATACCGGTTTATTATGTTAAGGAACTTCCCTGATTAGTTTTGGGGGTTCATTGGTTAAGGATAAAGGGAGGAAAACAGGGTTAGTCCACCCCCCTTAATTCAGATAAATGTGTTTTTCATGCAGAATGATTCGATTTGCTCCGAATTTTGTATACCGGTTTATTATGTTAAGGAACTTCCCTGATTAGTTTTGGGGTTCATTGGTTAAGGGTAAATGGGGAAAAGGGAGGTTAGCCCGCCCCTCTTAATTTAGATAAATGGGTTTTTCATGCAGAATGATTCGATTTGCTCCGATGTTGGTATACCGGTTTATTATGTTAAGGAGCTTCCCTGATTCGTTTTGGCGATTCATTGGTTAAGGATAAAGGGGGGTTAGTCCACCCCCTTAATTTAGATAAATGTTTTTTTTTTTTGCAAGATTATTCGATTTGCTCCAAATTTGGTATACCGGTTTATTATGATAAGGAGCTTCCCTGATTAGATTTGGAGGTTCACTGGTTAAGTATAAAACGGGAAACGGGGGCTAATTCCCCTTCACTTATTTTTTGAGTGGCATTATTCTTTAAAATAAGAGTATAATATACAATTAGTGTGAATAGTCTGTGAGCTCAATGCCATCAGTTTAGCTGGGCACTTTTCTTTTTTATTAAAAATCCTTACCTTAATGATTATTAATAATTAAGCAGAACAGTGGAAAATATGAATTTTTAAGAGATAAAAGATAATTTCTTATGATTTTTTCAGATGTAACATGGAAATATCAACTTCTAAGAGAAGAGTTAAACTTATACGAGGGTTGTAAATTAAATAGTGGCAACTTAACCTTGAAACTCGCAGAAGGGCGGGCATGCGCAAATAGGATATCGAAGCGGTGTTGTGGCGCTGTTGTCGATGTGTAGAATGCAAAAAAAAAAAAAAAAAAAAAAAAAAAAAAAAAAACAGTCGGTCTGCTTAGAAGAGTAGTTGTTGTGTGGCGTTAAAGTAAGGAATTTCGTTTCCATCGCTCTAAAGCATGTTTTCAAAAGGGGATCAGCGGTCGTGGCTTAAAATCGAGTTTGCCCGTGTCAAAAATGCAACAGAATGCTATCGAGGATTAGTGGAAGCCTGTGGCACAAATGCGTTACCATATAGGACAGTAGCACGATGGGTTCAAGCATTTCGTTCGGGTCGGAATGAGACTGCGGATTTGCAACGCACAGGTTGGCCCTCCATTCCTCAAGAGCAGATTGACATCCTGAACGGTCTCCTTACCATACACCGTCGATGGACTGTCCGAGAATTATCCTTAGAGGTTGATCTGAGTCCATCTGTACTCTACGCAGTAGGGCGCTCGGTCGCTCACATCAACAATCACACCTTGCCACTGATCTACAACGGCTTCCCGACATTTGACAAAAGGTTATAAGCTTTGATGGTGATTACATACAAGGAATGTAATGCAATTGTACTTGTAAGTTCATTAAAAATTGATTTATACCTATGTTGCCATTACTTAATTTACAGCCATCGTATTTTAGTTTTTAACAACAAAAACTTAATAAATATCATTAATTAAATAAAAAAAAATATCAGTTTTCAAGAAAAAGATGAAATTTTACGCAAATTTTCAACTTTGAAATACATTTGTTTATATATTGTTACAAGATACTAATTATATTGTTAAACTTTATCTATCTTGAAAAGCTTCATTACCTTTATATAGTACTCATATTTACATCTATTCACATCATGACTACTACATTTGAAACCAATAGTACAAATTTCTTCCCTATATTGGAAACTGGAAATGAATAAAATTGATTTATGCATTCGAGATCATTTGATCATTGAAACATTTGAGATTTTGAGCAGATATCTGAATTTTGAATGAACAACACTATAATGAATATTAATAATTAAGCAAAACAATGGAAAATATCAATTTTTAAGGAAAAGGGCCGATTTCTTTAGATTTTTTCAACTATAAGATGAAAATATCAACTTAGAGAAAAGTGACTAGGATTTCAACTTAAAAACGAAATTTAAACATATATTTCAGTTTTGAACATCCATTACCTTAATGAATTTTAATAATTGGACAAATAACAAAAGGAAAATATGATTTTTAATGAAAAAAGACAAATTTAAACGAATTTGATTAGCTTTTACACTAGTTTCAGATTTTATCATACTTTTAGATGCTAGCTATGTAGAATTTTAACCCTTGAATGATGTACACTTCAAGAAATACTCATTACTAAACAAAAATAAATTAATTTTAATCTAATCAATAACTGATAATTTCACATTTTAAAAATATTTTCATGAATGTACATATAAAAATATGAATTTGCATTATTTTTATTACATTTAACTGGATTTTTCTACACTCAAACTTAATTTTTCATACACAAAACATTATTTAATCAAATTCAGTACTTTCTAATTTAACCCTTTCAGGGCAAGGTACTGGTATTCGTAAAACGTTCAAATAATTTAATGACACCAGTATTAACAAGAGACTTTATTTGTAAACAAGTAAAAGTAAATTTTCGTGTATTTAATAAAGATGACATTTTCATAATAAAATTCCGGTGCCAATGTGGCAATTTGGGATTAAAATTATGTGATGCCGTGACGGTATCACCTCCCTTCAAGGGGTTAACGAAAGTCAGTGATTTTTCCCTGTTTAAAGCAATCCCAAGAATTAAAAAACATGAGCGCCTCCTATAATTTTACAGCTTTGAGTGAAACGAAACGAATTAGCAGCACACTAAAACTTAAACACAAACAAAAAAGAAGTTATTAAATAATTGTTTAATACGTAAATTTCCCTCAAAATGAAAAACAAATGAATTCTTGAAACCTCTAAACTTACTAAGTAAAAACAAATAATAATAATAAGTCGCCCTCGGGCGGATTCGAACTGCCAACCCCATGGTTAACAGCCATATACACAATCCGACTGCACTACAAGAGCATCGAAGATTTCTGAATTATTGCAGTACTTTTCAACATCAAACTCGATTCTTGCTCCTATATATTTTAACATTACATAAGTTTAACAACTTTTTTTATCCATCTATCAGAAAATTATTAAATCACAGAACGATCACGCATCAAGTTGTTTCAAATATGAATACTATATTTACAGTTTTTTAATGATACAGAGTATACATGAATAGAAACTTTAATTTTTCAAAAATTTCATGTTTCAGATAGTCCATATTTCAAACCAAACTATTTGAAATTTTCACCACATAAGAGCAAATATTACTTAGATCTTTTCCCTATTACCTTTTAAAAAATAGCAGATAACAACTTTTGAATTAATTTTCCCAGAACTGTAACTGAAATTACATCAACTCCTTTTAGAAAACCTTATTTTCACACAATTTCTTGAAATTCAACATCGAATTGACCTTTACAGCAATGCCTATCTACATCAAACTCGATTCTTTCTCCTATATTTTTTAACATTACATAATTTTAACAAATGTACATCGAATTTGTAATGTTTTTAACACTTCGATGACATACACCTCAAGAAAGATTAATAATTAAACAAAACAGTAATTTTTAATCTTATCAATAACTGAAAATTTCACATATAATAAAATATTTTCGTGATTGTACATATAAAAATAAGAATTTACAAACCAATTTCCATATTTTTATCACATTCCAACTTAATTTTTATGCACAAAACATTGATTGTACATATAAAAACAAGAGTTTACAAACCAATTTCCATAATTTCATCACATTCGAACTTAATTTTTATACTCAAAACATTTTTTAATCAAATTGTATACCTTATTATTCCGTGAAATTCGAACTAGCCTAGGTTATTCTGCTCATATTATTAATCAAATTGTCATATGTTTCACCTTGCACTTATTTGTAATTTTTTTTCTTTTGTAATTTTTTTTTTTACTTTTGTAAATTTTATTTTGCTAATTTACACATTTTTCATTCATCAGTTGAAGTTTTATAAGTAATCGATGGAATTTTATGCGATAGTTAATTATTTTAATTGATTATTAATATTTTCCTTCTGTGATACTTTTCGTGTATGAGGTTATTTAATATCTATTACATTTCCTTTACTTATTCATATGATAGTAATATTTCTGAGGAATACATATCTCATAATTATTAGAAAAGTGTGAAGCATAAATTCTGAAGCATTCTGTGATGTTGATAAGCGTTGTAGTAAAAATTCATATAGTTTGGTTTTGAAATATGAAATGTTAAAATTAAAGATTTTATTCATGTATGCTATGCATCATTAGAGCTATAAATATAGTATTAATATTTTAAGAAACTTAATGGATGAAAATTCAGAAATCTTCATAGTGTAAGATTAAACATATGATAATGTGATTAATTATATGGATAGAATAACTCAGTCTAGTCAAGTACACTATATACCATTAAAACTATAAAAATAGTATTTATATTTTAAACAACTTGATGGCCGGTAATTCAAAAAACTCTGAAGTGCAAGTTGAAACATATGAGAATTTGATTAATAATATGAGCAGAATAACCTAGATTAGTACAAATTTCATTAAAACATAAAGTATAGAATTCGATTTAAAAATGTTTTGCGCATAAAAATCAAGTTCGAATGTGATGAAATTATGGAAATTGGTTTGTAAATTCTTATTTTTATATGTACAATCACGAAAATATTTTTTTAAATGTGAATTTTTCAGTTATTGATAAGATAAAAAATTATTGTTTTGTTTAATTATAAATATTTCTTGAAGTGCATGTCATCGAAGTGTTAAAATCTTGCAAATTCGATGTACATTTGTTAAAATTATGTAATGTTAAAATATATAGGAGCAAGAATCGAATTTCATGCAGATAAGTATTGCTGTAAAGGTCAATTCATTGTTGAATATAAAAAAAAAAAAATGTGTGAAAACGGGGTTTATTAAAAGGAGTTGATGTAATTACAGTTGCAGTTCTTGGAAAATTAATTCAAAAGTTGTTATCTGCTATTTTTTAAAAGGTAATAGTAAAAATATTTCCCCTATATTTCCGAATCTACTGAAACTAAAATTATGAAAAAAATAGGGGTGGTAAAAGTTAATTTAAAACTAGCAAGAAAACTACAGCGATTTCAATAAATCACACAGTTTTTGAGAAAATCGCATTTTTCCATTACACACAAATTTCAATTTACGGGCATTCAGCAAACGAGTTGATGAGCGCTGGAGGTACCTATCGTCACAGAAGTATAAAATGATTGTTGATAATGATTTTCGAAAGATATTTTGGTAACTACCAGAGATATTATCCCTTAAAGACACGGACAGTTTGGACATATATAAACTAAACATACGGGCGGCGTACTCTATTCGCCATCGGCTTTTAAAGCCTGGATAACTTTTAGTGATATATTTGTGTAATGCAATACGCAGTAGTAGTAGGTATAAAAGCAATAGACGTCAAATTGTTAAAAACAGACTAATTTAATTAGATTTAATCGCATAATTACTGTGAGATTCGCGATTAGTTTGCATTGAGCGACTCTCTTTATACGTCACCCGTGTTGTCAGGTTCTGAGAAACATCTGCTATTAGAACTATGGTCCTATATTATTTTGTCTTACTATATTATATATTGCATGGTCTGAGTACTGAGAATTTCAAAGTAACATTCTTTCCTTATCTGAAACTGGTTCCGAGCCGGTGAATTGTACCTACTGTTACTGTATTATTGTACTATTGATTAACTGTACCTACCCCATATGTGATTTACTTGGATTATATATGCTTAGATGGTTGCGTGTCCCTTTTGTGAAGAAATTCATTATGGGGCTAGTAGGCGCATTGAACACGGGGCAAGTTGGCTCGATGTCTGGTGTGTGCTGGTAGCATGAAAAACAGCAAACACCGAGAAATTGGCTGAAATGCAAGATTTTGGGCACACGAGTCTTGCCCAAACGGAGACACTCGATTTTTTATTTGTGATAACTGTAACCCTGATGATGATATCGAGTAAGATAGAAGTTACACAATGTTAGTGTTTTATTCATTATTTTTATGTCTGTATAATTTAGAATTTACAATGTACGGCGATAACGCCTTTGTTTAAACTTACTGGTTTTAATGAAATTGATTTCTCTTAACTGCGTATCTTATTTGAGTTTTATTTAAATTTTTATAAAGCGTGTGCCAACTTACCCCATAGATATAGGCAACTTGCTCCGTGACGGGGTAGGTTGGCGCACAATTTGCCTTTTATTTAGGCTTCCGCTAAATATAAACTCTAAAAGCTACAAACTCAAAACTCCGGGTATTTATAGCCCAATGCCTGTTCTTTAAAAGTAAAGTCAAAGTTTCATAAAAAACTTAAACAAAAAATTAATAAAAATCAATAACTAAAAAGTGCGCCTACTAGCCCGGTCTCCCCTAATATGCGCATCCATAGTCGAAAATATTATATGATTCCTATTTTTTTTTTGTTTGTTTGTTTACAGACTTCTACTACACAAATCGTATTATGCGTCCCACCAGTGAAAATGTGCGAGAGTCGCCACTCACTTAAAAAATGGAAACATTTAGAAAAAAAAATCTCTTCGCTAACAATTTAAAAAGAATATTTTATACTATTTCTGTTAGTAACTTTGGCCTCTGCCCCCTCTCATTACTAGATAATGAAAAGTCATCTCTTTCTTTTTAAAAAGGATATTTTAACTTAATAAAGAAAAAAAGTACAAAACTGTTTAATATTAATTTAGGGTTCATGAAAGGGGTAAAAATAAATAGTAAGGTGCAAACACACTGGGAAAAAAAGAAAGAAAGAAAAAGAAAGTAAATTAAGTGTGCCATTAGCTCCTCCATTTCTACCCCCCCCCCCCTTTATATACTTAACAAATCAACCTCCAAATCTATTCAGTGAAGCGCTTTATCAGAATTAACTGGCATACCAAATTATTTGAAGAAAATCGGATAATTCTGCATGAAAAACTCGTTTTTTTCTAAATTAAGGGGGGGGGAGGGATTAGTCCACCGTTTTCCCCCTTTACACTTAACCAATGAACCCCCAAAACTAATCAGGAAAACGCCTTATCAGATGAACCTATATCCAAAATTTGAAGCAAATCCGATATTTCTATCAAGTGTTATCGCGTTACATACATACAGAACCTTCGGGCACATTATCTCTCAGACTTTGATAGCATGAGGGCTAATATAAAAGTAACAAAAACGAAAAATTATGTATCACGCATAGGTTATGAAACAATTTGCAACACTAAGCATAAGAATATTATTAAGAAATTTAAATCTAACGTAATAATTTAAAAAATATATATTCGGGGAAATCTTTTGCAATACTCTGATACCACGAGTTTAAAATGAACATTGAATGCTTATGAGAAAAGAAAAGTGACCAGTCAAACTGATGGCATTGAGCTCACAGGCTATTGACACTAATTATATATTACACTCTTATTTTAAAGAATAATGCCCCTCAAAAAATAAAGAAATCGACAAAAAAAAAAAAAAAAAAAAAAACATTTAGCTGAATTTAGGGAGTGATTACCCCCCCCCCACACACACACACACACACCTTTATACTTGACCAATGAATTGCCAAATCTAATCAGGGAAGCGTCTTATTAAAATTTACCAGTATACCAAATTTGAAGTAAATCGAATAAATCTGCATGAAAAACCCATTTATCTAAATTAAGGGGGGATTAGACCTCCGTTCCCTCCTTCATACTTAACCAATGAACATCCAAATCTAATCAGGGAAGCCCCTTATCAGAATAAACTGGTATACCAAATTATTTGAAGCGAATCTGATAATTCTGCATGAAAAACCCGTTTATCTAAATTAAGGGGGGGGGGGGGGGCATTCTAATTTAAGGTTAAACCATTATAATTAACCAATGAACCCCTAAAATTAATCTGGGACGCGCCTTATGAAAATGAACCTATTTACAAAATTTGAAGCAAATTGGATATTGCTATCAAGAGTTATCGCGTTACGTACATACAGAGCAGGGATGAGATTTCCGCGTTTTTGCACACCGGTATTTTGTTAGAGAAAATGATATTTTTTTTAATCTGAACATTTTTGCGATTTAACAAAACAACATTTTCCTTAAGAATATATTGGTGTGCAAAAACGCGGAAATCTCATCTCTAATGCAGAGCCTGTGGACACATTAGCTCTCAGGCTTTGACAGCAGGCCTGCCACAGACGTCCACAGGCGACTATTTTTATATTCTGTTCGCACCACTATTTTTAAAAAAATACATTTTGTAGTATATTTTTCTTGAAAATGTTGTCAAAGCATATATATATATATATAATTTGTTTTGAAAAAGTGGTGCAAAATAGAATTTAAAAATAGTCGCCCGTGGCAGTCCTGTGCGCTAAAAAGTATAAACGTGGTAATACGAAAAGTACTTCTGTCACTGCAAACAAAGTATACAAAATATTGTTTTGAATTTTTAAAAAAAGTGTTTAATAAAAATAAAATAACTCGCAAATATCTCGTGAATACACAAATCACTACTTGTAAATTAATGAATTGATAATACAGATTATTGTTTTATTCTATTTGTAGTTTTTTTAATTATTATTAATTATTTATATACATCACTAATTTAAAAGGAAATAAAAATAGCCAGATATTTTTTTCCATTTTTCCTTTTTGGCTGCTTTCACTCCTGATGAACAACTATAATAGATTATGAATTGTTTTTTTTTTTTATTACTCGGCATCAAACAGCATGAAAAATTAAAATTTTAACGCTTTTAAAATGTTCGAACTGTTCAAGACTATTTTTCTTTATTAAAATTGAAACAATAATGTTGAAACAAAATTGTAACAATGATATTGTAAACAAAACAATCATATTGTTCAGTTAAATTTATACACATTAGTATTCAAGTAATTACAAAAAAACTTTTTTTATTTATAAGTATTCATGTATTCATTGTTCGTACGGGTCCTTGAATTTCCAGACTAAGAAATTCTTCGGTACCAGTATTTTCTTATAGAAAATCTTTCCTTAAATAAAACGAAATTTCGCGCATTTAAACTAGATTTATTTTTCTGTAAAAAAAAATTACTCATATTTAGCCTTGAAAATAAATGTACCCGCACAAACCCTGGTATTAGTATTTTTAATAAATAATTTACCATGCATCATAATTTATCAGCTATCGTTATAAAATAATTATAATAATACAGGTCATATATTTCTTACAAACTTATCGACAAAAGTCCTGCAATCCATAAATCTATCCTGCTTAAATTTGTGAAGAATCCCCGATTAAATGAAATATAATAGAGGGAGAGTTGTTCACTTTGCAGTCGCCAACTGTTTTCATTTGGCCTATTTATCGCCCCTCCTGGCTTCAAAAGAAGAAACAAATGTTTGCGACAGAAAAATCGGAATTAGGGATAGAGGAAGAATGATTTCATTCCCTTTTACGGGGCACGTACGGTACACGATCCGAAAAAACTATTTGAAAAATTGTTGATAGATTGCTTCAGAGCTGTGTTTGAAATTAGCAGTCGTTAGTCATCAAATGCAACTAAATTGTTGCATTTGATGGCTACAAAATTATTCTTGATTGTCAAATTTGTCACCTTTTTTTTTTACGGTTAGGGAAAAAAAATGCATCTTTTGATGTCCTATTCCTATTATTTTTTTTTTACACTAAATTCAATTGTAATTATTAGCATTCGATAAAATTTTGTTTTGGATTTGCTATCGAGTTTTAATTTTGTTTTACATAATTAAGAGCATTTTTCTATTAATTTCTAAATATAGTAATAATTAAAAATGCTTTATATCAGTTTTACAATTTCTTCATTTATTATAATCTCGAAGATTAAGAACTTATTTTAAATAAAAACAAATATTTGTGCTTTTCTAAAAGTAGCATGCAATATTACAGTAATTAAAAAAATGAATTTTAGAAATTGCAACTAAAAATTTTAATTTGGTGCCTAAGACAAGATATTTAGAGTAGTCCTCATTTGATGCCTACCTTTTATTTCCCAATTTCCATCTCTGCTCCAGAGACTTTCAAAAGTGTTAAATTTCTGGAAAATCATCAATTTGTTTGCTTCGTCAGGAAAAACTTAAAAAAAAAACTGCAATGAATTAAATATATATGTATATACAGATGGATTATGAATATTTAAAAGCAAGTTGTAGCCCATTTTAAGATATGAAAATAATATAGGTTCTTATTTTTTTGTCATTTCTTAATTCCTGTGTATTTGTACAATGTGTGTATATATACACAGCCATTGCCTAAAAATATTCTTCAGTCTTGTTTAAGACTCATAGTCTATTGCCACAGGAATAAATTTTCACCACTTAAAAAAAAAAAAAAAGTAATCATTACTTTGTTTAAACGCATTATTTCTGTCAAAGAATAAAGTGCAAATTTCTTTTACAAAAAATGCTGGAAGTTTGCCTTGCGATAATCGGGCTTGGGTAAAAGTGTTGTACTATTATCGTCCCCATATATGGTCTATTGTTGCTGTGAAAATAGTTTTACAGTGCATTTGTGACTAAAAATAGAAGTTAAATAGTGAGTTTGATGAAAAATTATAGCATCAAACACATATTTTAAAAGATAGAAACAACGTTTAAAAAACACAAATGTAGGTAATTTTAAAAAGCATATAGCTATTTCGAAGCCTCTAAGGCCCCATCATCAGTGCTTATAAATCAAAGATAAAAATAAATTAAAACTATGGAATAAAAGAGGGGGGAGGCAGAGCCAGAAGGCACACCTCACATACCAACCATCAACAGCGAAATGAAAATCACTGTTGACAAACAGCCACAGAGTCTGTCTCACGTGCTCACAGGGAGACCAATCAAAAACTGCCCAAATGCTCCGGGAGAGTTCAAATGAAATGAAGAAAAGGGGGGGGGAGAGGACGAATAATAAACTAATAATTTTCTTTATTCGTCCTCTTTCCTCCCCCCCCCCCCTTTTTTTTTTCTCTACTTCATTTGAACTCTCCCGGAGCATCTGGGCGTTTTTTGATTGGTCTCCCTGTGAGCATGTGAGACCGACTCCGTGGCTGTTTGTCAACAGTGATTTTCATTTCGCTGTTGACGGTTGGGGTGTGAGGTGCGCCTTCTGGCTCTGCCTACCCCCTCTTTTATTCCATAGTTTTAATTAATTTTTATCTTTGATTTATAAGCACTGATGATGGGGCCTTAGAGGCTTCGAAATAGCTATATGCTTTTTTAAATTACTTAATTTGTGTTTTTTAAACGTTGTTTCTCTCTTTTTAATTTATTAACACAAAGTACAATCCTCTCCTCCCTTTTAAGATCCAGAAATAACTTTTATGACCCATAACGGTCGATTTATAAGAATATTCCAGTTAAACTTTGAAGAAGTTGCAAGAGTTTCTCACCAAAGCAAAGGTATAATGCTAAACAGTCAGTGAATTAGTATTTTTATGGTGTTAGGAACTTCAGCAATATCTTGCAATTTTCATACATTTAAGCTGTAGTTAATTAACTTCTTACAACTTTAAAGGGTGAGCTTGAATTTCTGGTATTTTTGTGTTCTGCTTATTGCATTGTACTGTTGCTTTGAATGCATTTTCTGATAAGGATTTTGAGCAGATGTGAGATGTGATAGTCGAATATTCTCTAAATAAATTGTTATTTTAGCGGGAAACATGTTAAAATACAATAGTGTATGTGTGTGGAGAGGAAGTGGATGTGAGATATAATTTATCTTGTTTATATGAGATTTTTCAAATCTTCTTTGTATGTTTTCTATAATTTGAATTAATATAAATGTTTTAAAAACAATTTTGATGTTCAATGCATTACTTTTTTTTTTTTTTTTTTTTTTTTAAAAATCAGGATGACAATGAACTTGAGGAGGGAGAAGAAGAGGATGAAAAGAAAGATCCAACTCCACCAGAGACTCTAGCAAATGAAAAAAATGAAGCTGAAAAGGAAGTAAGAATCACTTATGTATTTTACTACATTTTAATTTTTGAAAAAAAAAAATCTTTATTTTAACCTGAAAATGAGTAAATGCAAGTTATGTTTTTAAAAAGCATTTTTTTTCTTTATATAAATTTTTCATTTTTTTCTTTTTTTTATTCATTGTTAATTATTATACCTATTTTACATTACATATATATTGTTATTCATCTTCTAAATTCTTCTTCGGCTAACTTTTTTTTTTCTTCCTACTAAGTGCCACAAATTTTCCAGAATTTTACTGCAGTAACATCTGAAACTCCACTTAGGGTATGGGTAGTTCTAGAAAAATAATAAAGACATGGGGGGAAAAATCTTTAAGAAAGGAGGAAAAAAATCTTTTATAGTAATAGTTTCCCATGCTGGTTTTCCATAGATTATGGCAATCTCCCCTCCCATCTTAAGAGTAAAATGCTTTACTATGTACACTAGTTTCCAAAATTAAGGAAAAATCACAAAAAGGACGATAACTCGTTTAAAAAAAACTCCTATCCGTATGAAATTTGCATATGCTGTTAACTAAAAGATGCTGAATAAAATTATAAATGCAAATTAGTAGCGCTGCAATCAGATTGTGTCATCTGTGAGGAGCGTAAAAATGCATGCTAAAGAGTACGGCTGCAAGTGTCGCTGTGGTTATGAGATAAGAAAACTGAAATAGCCAATCCATTAGTATGATCTTGAGGTATCATTTGTCAGCAGAACTGCGATATAGAGGTATTGGAAGATTGGAGGCAGGTCAAAGTCAGACAGAGGTGGGCAGATGGCTAAATGTGAGTCTTACTGTTGTTCATAGGCTTTGGCAACAATTTCAAACCAGTGGTTCGGACTCCAGAAGATTCAGCCAAGGATGGGCAAGAGCTATGGCAAGCACCGATGACCGATATTTGCAGTTATGTGTGCGAAGGAATAGAACATCAACCCCCTTTCATCTTTAGAGCCTCCCTTGCTGCAGCTACTGGAAGGTTGGTATTAATGTCTACTCCTGCCACACTGGGACATTGCTAGATCGCACAAGGCTCGTATCGTGGAAGATTATCTTCAGAACCAAACAATTCAGCGCATGGAATGGCCAGCACTATCATCGGACTTGAATCCCATCGAGCAATGTTTGAGATGCTTTAGGAAGATGTTTTGCAGCTCTGAATCCCCCTCCTCAGATCCTTGCCATGCTTATAACTGTTTTTCAGTAGCAATGGCTCGCACTTCCCAGCGAACTTATCGATTGCCTTAATTGACAGTATCGCCCATCGCTGTATGTGCTTGTATGGCTTCTAGGGGTGATCATACTCCATATTAAAGGTACTTTTCATATACCAAACTGACACATTCGTTTTGTTTATTTTATAATTGTGTTAATTTCTGAAACACCCCAATCATCTGGTAATTTCTTTTAATGTTATTTTATACCTTGCTATGTGTTATAAATTGTGGTTCAGTTTTATTAAAATCTACATGTAACATTTTGAGTAATCGCTGTTTTTGTTGTTTTTCCTTAACTTTTGGAAACCAATATACTAACTCACTTCAGCCAATGACAATTCATTCAGGAAATCTACTCTAATGATACATTGTACACACATTTTGGGCTTTCTCTGTTCTGATTTTAGTAATGTTTTCTTTGTTTCAGTTAGAGCCTAACAGTACCTTTTACGATACCTTGTTACATTTGTTTTGAAGATGGATAAAAAACAAATCATACACATTGCTTTAGAAATTAATATAAAATATGCAGCTAGTATTGAATTGATCTAAAGTTTCTAATAATTGAGCATACGGATTAGTAAGCATTGGCGATTTCTCAGTGAAAGAAAATATGATCAATCTTTATTATTCTACAATAGCACATCTTCTAATTCGTTTTCAATTATTTTTTTTTTTTCCTACGAAGTGCCACAGATGTTCCAGAATTTTTCTTCACTAACATCAACTCTATTTAATGTATGGTTTGCCTAGAAACATAGTAAAAGGGATGAAGAAAAAAATCTTTAAGATTTTTTTTTTTTTTAACTGTAGTATGCAATCGTATACTTGATCTTGAAATATCTCTTCAAGAAATTAATATTTATTTTTTCTGTGTACTCTTTTTGATGTCTCTTTTTTTTCTTAATTGTGTCAAAATATTTCTAATATATATATATATTTAATTTTATGTGAATTGTTAAAATCTTACTCACAGTTCACACTAGAGATGTGAAATATAGTTAATTTTGGTTAACAGGTTCCATCGTTTCACCCTCGCACAGGTAACAGGTTCCAACAACCTGTTATTTTTGCAACGTATAACTAATCGCTGCATATGATGTCTTTAATTAGAAGGGATATAAACAAAATGCTTGAAATAATTTTGGGACGTAAGTATAGATGCTGTTTTCCATCGAAATGAATCCACACCATTAAATTAGTTTGTGGTTAAAAATTTAAATTGTGCAAGACAAAAAATTACCTAGTTATGACACTATGAATATCATGCGTTTTCAGTGTTTTTTGGCACACACATTTTTCCATTTACTGTGAAAATTAGTAAAATTCAAAGTATCATAAATCAGTAAGTTTTGGTCCTATAAGAATCAATTTTTATTGTTTTACTTGTTAGGATATGGAGGAACATTTTCTTAACAAAACTTATGATGGGACCCAGGCATTGTATAAAATTTGGAATTTCTTAACTATTTAAAAGTTTATTATTTTAACATAAATTGACTTATATGATGCAGAAAAAAATGTAAAAGATTTTTGTAAATGGAAATAAACCTCTAAAACTGACGATTATTAGCTATTGGTAAACGATAATAAAAGATACCCTGTATAAAAATAAACACAGTTTTAAAAGCCCGATTGCTAAAAAAGCAAAATTTAATCCCTGACTTCATTGCAGCCATATCCATTAACGATTGTTTAAAGCGAATCACACAAGAATGCAAAAATATTATTTATACACTTTTAATCAAATTTAATTCATCCAAACAAATTTCTTACATACAAATGTGTTTTTCAAATTAATTACAATTGTATTAAAACTAAGTCTCCTCACAAATTTTATGATGCTATTTTCTTTCTTTTTTCAGTAAAATAAAATCATAGAAATAAAAAAGCTTTCCAGCTCTCATTTTTTTAAAAACGCAATAATGACAAAGTAAAAAAAAGAAATTAATGATAATAATAATAATAAGAAAATAAGATCATCTCCCCACTCCCCCCCCCCCCCCCTTTCTCCACCACCACCACCAGAAAAAAAAAAATCTAACATCAGAAACCTTCCTCCAATTTAAATATTTAGATTCAAAGAAACTACCATCTGCCAAGTCAATTCGACCCAAAGAATCTAAATTAAAAAACACTTTTACACTTCCATCCTCTGCTCATATCCATTACTCGATCAAGAATGTCTTTTTCCATTCCAATACTAAAAAACATGAAGTCTTTTTCCGTTCCATTCCAATACTAAAAAACATGAAGTCTTTTTCCGTTCCATTCCAAAATACTCTACCAACTGAAGTCATTCAGCACTACCATATTTATATACACGACAAATTGCAATTATTTAAAGTTTTATCCATGATTTTATAACTCTGAAAAGTAAAACGATCTTTGCTTCATACCGATTACTTTAAAAAAAATAACTGTCAAATTATAAACGATTCACAGAAACTTTAATAGATAATGAACAAGTGGGTAAGTATGATCACAGCTCGCACAGAGGGTTTCGTTTAATATTCCTTTCAAAACACTTTATCCTTTTGCAAAATCTGTTAATTCCACATTTTGCAACCAGGGGACTACACAAACCTCTATCTGAACGAAACTCCGTTTTACAACTTATTCATAGATATATTAGTCGAGGGAATCGGACCCATAGCACCCGAGATAGGTTAGTGCCCCCTGGCGGTAAAAAGTGGAACTAAAATATGTAAGGCTATGTGCATAATATAAAAGAGTGGTCAAATCTGTGTCAGCAAAAGTTAGAAAAGTACCTACCGGGTACAATGGGGGGAGGTTAGAAAAATTGCTTAAAATACACAAGTTATAGCCCGGGGGGGGGGGGGGGTAAATAATATAAGACTTTTTGAAAATATTATAATTTTTTGTGTGATCACAAGTGTTCTCCTATAAGTATGCAAAATTTCAAGTCTCCAACTTAATTAGGGACTCAGTTAGAACAAAAAGATTAAAATACACTATTTAGAGCCCAGAGGGTTAAATATAAGACTTTTTCAAAATTTTATGATTTGTCATTTGATGTGAGGTGTTCAGCTATAAGTATGCAAAATTTCAAGTCTCCAACATATACAGGGTGTCCGGTCTCAATGGTGTACAATGGCTAATTCCTAAACCATTAGTCGTAGACATATAGTTCCAATTACAGAAATGTTTTAAATCAGGTAAAGAAATATTTTAAAAGCGATTTGGGTCAATGAAAACATTTCTTAAAAAATTACGAAATTTAAATTTTTATACGGTCCCCTGGTTCTATAAGTTACATTTAGTAAAATTTTCCTTTTACACTGACAAGTAATACAAGAAAAGTCCCATTCATATAACATTAAAATTGAGCGAGTATGAAACTTTAAAAATGCATGACTTATGCCACTTTTCTGCTCTGAAAACAAATGAGTTCGGCTTTGCTTTGAGGGGTCACATACCAAGTGCTTAAAGTATTCAAAGATCTTATTTCATGTGTATCTGCACTTTGAAAAAAATCATGCAACTATTACGATTAAGTTAATATTTATAAAGTTTCATATTAGCTAAAATAACATGTTTTATTTTGTCAGGATTTGAGACTGTTTCTTTTAACAAAAATTGTTATTTTTATAAGGTTTTATGTTATTTCAACGATCATATGTATGTTTTTCCAGTTCAAAATTTGTACTCAAACTTTAACTCACTTTCAAATATCCAATCGAGATTGCATTTTACATACTGGTGCAAATCTGATAACAATCTAATATTATTATGATTTTCGGTAGTTACCATTTATACTTATTTTACAGAATAACACAAAAAATTTTGGATAGCTTACTGCCAAGAAGTTTAAGAAAAAGTTTTAGATTAGATAATTACAAGACTGTGATTGTTGGTTTTTTTAACTTTTATATATGTTTTAGCACTGAATCTGAAAATTACCTTAATTTTTAACCATAATGTCAGGATATTTCGTAAGTCATAAATTGTCAAAGTTAAAGATTAACAAAAATCGGATACTATAAAGTAGAGGAGATGGCTGTGTTTTTTAACTTTTGATAATTGATTTTTACGTACTTTTTAGCACTGAATCTGAAAATGACCTTCATATTTAACCATCACGTTAGATTACTTTTGCAAATCGTAAATGTGTAAGTTAAAATATAGCTAAGATCTCATACTATAAAACATATGTAAAACATTTTTTATTTTATTTTATTCAATAGTTTATTCAATGTTTTTGCTTATCCTGGGATTCTTACAGCTAAACAGCTGAGTTGTCCGATGAGATGGGGGAGGAGATTCAATGTTAACTTTGAACTTTTTAACTTTGAAATTTGCAATTTGTGAAAAATCCTGATGCGATGGTGAAAAAAGAAGGTCAATTTCGGATTCAGCGGTACATAAGAATCAATTATCAAAAGCTAAAAAAAATGACGTAACCCAACTTTTGCATGCTAGTGTAATCTAATAATATTTAAAAATATGTATCATTTTGTAAAGAATTGAGGCTGTTAATTTAGCATCATTTTATTTAACAAAAATTCTGTTTTTTCTTTCTTCTTAAATGTTTATTACAAATTGTATATTTTGTATTAATATGTCAGAATGATTAAAGATTTAAATTTATATTGCAATGTTAATTTTACTCTCAACAATTTTTTTAATATATCTGACAAAATTATAATTTCGACTAAATTTGTGAATGACCCCCAATTTGCAGAAAAAAATATGCTCCAACTTTAAACAGCTATTACTCAGTCAATTTTAATCGTAGAATAACGGGACTTTTTTTTGTATTACTTGTCAGTGTAAAAGAAAAATTTTATTAAATATAACTTAAAGGACCGGGGGACCGTATAAAATTTTAAATTTCGTAATTTTTTAAGAAATGTTTTTACTGACCCAAATCGCTTTTAAAATATTTTTTTACCTGATTTAAAACATTTTTGTAATTGGAACTATATGTCTACGACTAACGGTTTAGGAATTAGCCACTGGGACACCATTGAGACCAGACACCCTGTATAGTTTCTGAGAACGGGCTCTGTGATGGACAGATAGAGTGAGATGAATAGGGTTTTGTCAGATGAACGAAACCCTAAAAAGGAATAATAAAATACATGTTATTTTCCAGCCGATGAATGACTAGATTTTTCTAAGGAATTGGAGTGTGATTGGTTTATTACGAAAATCCCTTCCCAGCTATTAAGTTTTATTCATTTTTTTCTGAGCTCCTTGTTTAGCCGCTGAAGTCTTACAAAAACATGATAAGCAGATGTTTGATTTATTCTTGCTTTGGTGCGTTGTAATAAGCGTTCATAAGCGTTTAAAATATGACTTTTTTTAAGTATATATTTTAAGCTCTTTTTTCTTTTATTAATGTAGAAAACAAATTTTGGAAGTTTTATTTTTATTATAATTTTAATGTGTACTTCTAAAAAACTATTGTTTCACCTCTTTTTTAATACTTTGCTGGTATTGTGTTTTAAATTTAACAGGGACTTTTCGTTAATCTGTTACTAAATAATGAACTATACAACAATAACATTGTTATTTATCCTAATATGTTAAATAATGCCCATCTCTATTTCACACTCACATTTAACCCTTTGCGGCGCAATGGTTTCGTTGAAATACCACAAGTTTAACATTTTTAAAAAATACTCTTAATATTGGCCAATTTTAAATGTAATTTCATAAAAGTAATCGTCTAACTCTACTTTTTACTAATAGATAGCAGCACTACTGTAAAAATAACGTTTTAAGAGTCTCTAATGATGAATTTAAAGCGTCCTTTTCAGCTCTTGTAGATTTTACCATTTTTAAAATAGAAGGAATACAATAATGCCCATCCCCCATCCCCCGGCAGAAATCCCTCCCGGCGCAAAATGTCTAGATTCTGTAGAAGATTGAAGTAACTTGATATCCCATCTCCTTGCTTTACCCTTACTCTCTTGCACATTAACTATGTTTATGAAGGGTATAAGGGGAAGAATTGTTTATATTAGAAGAGTGCATTGGGTTGGTAAACATCACATAACTTCAGATTCCAATGCTAGAAAGAAACTTTTTGTTCATTATAGATTTGTTATTTAGTTGTGCATTGCTTTTTACCAGTAGACTGTGTTTGATTCAATTTATTTTTACGAAAAATACTGTTATATAATTTTAGCATATTCTTCGGTGCATATATTTTAAATGTGAATTAAAATTATAATTTGCTGTTAAGAATTATGCTGCATAAAATACTTAGCACATCTGAAGCTTTAGCTTTATTTGATGAACTACCGTTGGATCTAGAGTCTGAAATATCAGATGAAGAAAGTGGGGATGAAGATAATATTGCTGCTATATTTCAAGGAAATATTTCCTCCATTTCGGAAAGTGAAGATGATGATATCAACTCTCCAGGTTTTTCCCAAATTAGAAAGGTCACATGGAAAAAGAAAGGGAATATTAATAAATCAATTCCAGATTTTTCTGAAATGCTAGGACCAGCAGCGGAAATTACGTCCATGGAGAATCCATCTCCAATTGACATGTTTTTGTTAATGTTTACGATGAAATTATAGCATTTGGTCTTTCATACTAATTTCTATGCAACTCAGAAAGGAAAAACATTTACCAGAATAACTCTTGAAGAAATGTTGATTTTTCTAGGACTTAACTTATTGATGGGAATAAAAAAGCTTCCCAGTTACCATGATTTTTGGTCATCAAATGTCATTTTGCATCTAAACAAATGCCCGTGAAAAGATTTTCCTGGTTGTTAGGTCATTTTCATGTAAATGATAACAGCTTACAGCCAAGAAGAGAAGATCCTGATTTTGTCAAATTATATAAGATAAGACCGCTATTACAGCATTTGTCAGAGAGGTTTTTAAATATTTATCACCCTGGAGAGAATCAATCAATCGATGATAAGATTCAAAAGATGAAGTTCACTAAAACAATATATGCCGAAGAAACCTATCAAACAGGGATACAAAGTATGGATGCTATGTGATGAGTCAGGATTTGCGTGTGAATTTGAAATATATACTGGAAAAATTCAAAATATTGAAAAAAATCTCGGTGAAAGAGTTATAAAAAAAATGTTCAACCTCACTGCATGGTAAAATCATAAAGTGTACATAGACAATTATTTTACGTCGTGCAGACATTTTCGATTTCTTGAAACCCAAAATGTGTTTTGCTGCAGAACCGTAAGTATGAATAGAAAAAATTTACCAAAAAATCTTTTGGAAGATAAAAAACTAAAACGGGGTGAATATGACTGGGCACTCAGCAGTGATGGTATATACTGCTTGAAATGGAAAGACAAAAGATGTGGCAGCATATTATCGAACATAGATAATCCAGTAGAAGCAAGCACTGTTCAAAGAAAAGAAAAAGATGCAAAAATAAATGTTGTTAACTGTCCAAAAGCGGTGTAGTATTATAATAAAAATGTGGGTTGCGTTGACTATTTATCAAATGAAAAGCATATATGAAATCAATCGAAAGAGCAAAAAGTGGTGGCACAGAATACTCTTTCATTTTCTGGATGTGACTGTAATAAACTCTTTTCTTTTATATTGCATGCACTCAGATAGTGAGCCGGAACTGAAAGTATTAAAATCTTTTCAAATGGATTTAATTGGACAACCAATTGCTATGGGCAATAAAGACATTACTGAAAAAAGAAAAACTCCTAGAAGTCCTATTCGAGTAAAAAAGCACAGATTGCACGTACCTGATGAAAAAAGATTGACAAATGCAGACCACATGCCAGTCAGGGCTACCTGTAGGCGATGTGCGGTGTGTAGCACTACAGAAAAACCCTGCCGTACAAAATGGATGTGTGGAAAATGCAGTATTGGATTGTGCATGTATCAAAAAGATGTTACTTGTTTTCAAAAATTGCACTCTAAATAAATGGAATATAATTTTAAAAAATAACATTCAAAGTTAGTTTCAAATATTTGTAAATATTAAAGAAAATAAACCAGAATTACAGTGTCAAGTCAAAAATTATTAAATTAATTTTCATATTTTGCAGCAGACGTTCATAATCTTGTAATTTATTGTAGCCTGCACCTCTAAAATAACTGTTTATAATCAATCTGGGAATATTTAAAAAGATGGAGCTGCTAATTTACAGTCATTCCCAAGAATAATCCTGAAGTGCAGGTAAGTTTTTTTTTTTCCTACTAGCAAATTATGCGAAGACGTAGACGCGTGCTGGTTTCACTGACATACCGGCTCCTCCCACTAACAAAGGAGGGGTAATTTTTTTTATGCGTATTTTATCAATGCATAGCATCATAACATTAAATTTTACATGTTATTTCATTAAAATATGTGACTAAAAAATCGCGCTCCTGAAAGGGTTAACACATGAAATATTAAATTAAGCATAGATTTTAGAAATATTTTGAGAACTAAGGAAAAAAAAAAAAGAGGCGTACTTTAAGAACAGTACACAAAAAAAATAAGTTAAACATATTAATTCCCTGGGGAGATAATTTAAATACATGAATGCATTTTACGCCCATGTGTTCAACGTTAGTGAGAGGAATTCAAGAGTTGACTTACTAACAGCCTTAAGGTTTAAATGCTTTCCTGTGTACCCATGATATATCAAGCCAATGGCATTGAAATGTACTTGATAATGATGTATCTTGTGCACATACATTTTATGGCTTTTCTTTGTTGCTGTTAGTGCCTACCAATGCCTTTTGTGGTACCTTCTCCCATTTGTTTTGAAGATGGATGGAAACAGATCATACACTAGTGCTTTAGAAATGAAAACAGATCATGCACTAGTGCTTTAGAAATGAATATGAAAGTATGCAGACAGTATTGAATTGCTCAAAAGTTTATAATAATTGAGCATATGGTTTAGTAAGCAGTTGTGATTTCTCTGTATGTATGAGAGAAAATAGGTTCAATCTTTATTCCTCTACAATAATAAATTTTCTAAATTCTTTAAATTAAGAACAGGAACTTTTTTTTTTCTTCCTACCAAGTGCAACAGATTTTCCAGAATTTTTCTGCAATGGCATCTGCAGCTCCACTTATATATGGTTTGCTTTGGGAAAATAATAAACTTATGAGGATATACATAATTATGATAGATCTTTATGCCATCAAATAGAACAAAAAGTGTATGCTGAAATAAAGTTTGTTTGAAAACTGCAACTTTATTTATTGATGATTCTAAAAATAATTTTCAAGCATGAAATTAAAGCTTGATGCAATATTGTTGCATCAAAACTTGTTATAAATGCGGCCAGCAACAATAATAATTTCTCTGCAACAACAATCTATATAATAAAAGCCGAAGTCATGTGACTGTCATCAATAGTTCCGGGCTGACCGCTTCACTTTTAATGCCAAACGGACATTTCAGTACTTTTATATTAGTTGGGCGCAGGTGATAAAAACGCCAAATATTCTTCCATTGCCCTCATATAAACCTATCACTCATTTCATTTAAAATAAATCTTTCATTTAAAATTCACATATTTCATTTACCTCGTTTAAAATACAATAAATAAATAAATAGATGTAGGTTCTTGGCGAGAAAAAATAAACTGGCATCGTAATTTACGGCAATCTATATCCTATTTCATATACATAAGCAATTTTTTCCATATGTATACAATTTATTTAATTTAAAGAAGCCAATAATCTATTTTTATATAGAAACAGAAGTAATTTCTATGTAAACAAATATTGTATAATATGTATAAATAAAATGTTTATATGCAAATTAAATACATATAAATAAAAATAAAAGTTCACCCGGTTTGTTTTCATAGCTATTTATATATTTTATCAACGCATTTCACATTCTGAAGTCCGAATTGCGCCAAGCTTTAAAAAAAATAATGCCAAAGTCCCTAATCGTAATAATAATAACGCAAACTAAAATATTTCATTTCAATATCAAAGTATCGTTTCTAATTTACATTCAAATAAATATATATTCCAAGATAATTTCAATTGAAATTAAGTTGACATCTTTCTATTTCACTTCATAAAGTAAACAAACACAAGAGATTCATTCATCATAAACAATAGTAAATATTAGACCATGGTGGTAATAATTCGCAAAACAGATTCTGCAACAATGAATGGACAATATTCTTATGACGTCATAGTAGGTAAATTGGTGGCACTAACGTTTGTTAACGGCTTGCATTCACGAGGGTTTTATTTTACTATTTCTCTTAGTTACGTTACTATATTGTCATATTTATGAGCTCAGAAATCAAATCTATAAAAGCAAAAGTATATATATTCATTATTTAGTTATTAAATTGTGAAAAAAAATTTATAAATGCATGATTTGCAAAATTTAAATAAATTTATTAATACTAAAAAATGGCATTGAAGTAACAGCATGTTTAAGTAAAATAAGTTTAATTTAGATAATTTATGAACAAATCTCAGTTTAAACACTTGAAATTTCACTCATTTTTACAGCTATGGAAATTAAATGGTATTTGTCAAAAAAGACGAAGTACGCATAACAACAAAAATGTATGAAATATTATCAAGTTCGCAAAGAATTCTTGGTTTCTCTATCAGAATCTTTGGACTCGGGGGAAGGAATAAGGAAGTCAATTAGTTTAAGAATGAAAGTAACATGATGCAATGCTTAGCATACATTTAAGGGAGACCAAACTGGTCGCCAGAGGCAGCTAGTGTAAAAGAATATTTGCTTTAACCCTTAACCGGAAATGTTGAGATGTTTCAGACTACATATCTGCTCTAATATTTTCTCTATCCAACATTCCAAACTTATTTTTATGCTGTTATATTAAAAATTGGTCCTGTTAATACATTACTATTAAAGATTAAATGTTTAGATCACTATTTGGTAAATTATTAAGTGTTCTGTTTGTGCACGGGATTTTCACGTTTCCAGTTAAGGGTTAACATAAATAAATATAGGGTTCCAGGGTTGGGGGTGGGGGGAGCATGCAATGAAAGAACATATTCTGCTACTGAATTAAAAAAATCAACAAGAACGATTTACTAAGCTGTTAATTTATAGCTGCACGGACTAATATTAAGAAAATTGCTTAAATGTATTTCAATCTTTAATAGCACTATTGATCTATTAATATATGCTTTTGTGAAAAGCTTGCAAGTTGAACATGAATTATTCTTATTATTTATTTAATTTGATAAAATTGCCAGGACTGCAAAGAGGAGGTAGAGATGATACAAATTACCAGTGCCTGTTTTAAATAAAATAATGGAAAAGTAGCTCCCCCTATCCCTGTTTTTTAACATAAAATATTCAAGTTAAAGTAACTAATAAGTAAAAAAGTTAAGTCAGAACTTAAGCTACAGAAGTTGTATGCATATTAATGCTGTTATACAGCATTAAAAAAAAAATGATTTTCAACTACTAATAGATCCATTATCAGTGGTGTAACTATAGTGTGTCAGGGCTGGAGAAATGACCTAAAAATGAGTACAGTGGATGATCGGTTAATGAACTGTTCGGTTTACGAACAGATTGGTTAACAAGCGCTTTTACAAGAAATTTTTATATTTGGACAACGAACACCTCACAAAATGAAGCCGAGCTGTATTTGTGTCTATTGTCGACTTAGAGAACATTTGAACAGTTGTATACGTTTGGCCTAGTTAATTCATGGGTTACCAGGGGTTCAGGTCTTACATTTTAGGGCCCTCAAATTAGAATGAACAGATTAAAAGAATTTTATATTTTGTGTCTCTTTTATATTTTTAGTCGCAAATTAATTACTTTAAATTGAAATTTAGTTCACAAATTATTCAAGTCCTGCTGTAAACACGATCTTTTAGAGAGCTAAGGCGTTTTTGAAAGGTCAAAGTGGCAAATTGATATGATTTAATGCCGTAGTCAAAGAATACAATCCTTAAAGTTTTAAAAAAGGGCATGCCATTTATTTTTTTTAAATACGACACGACACGGGCAAAGCCATCAAAATACGGTCTGCCTATATTGAATAAGGTCTTATAGTAACCCTATTATAAGGGAAGATTTATATTATTTTTTATATATTATATAGCTTTTAAGAAAGAATTAATTGAATTCCCTTACAATACAAATCTATACTAAATCTATTAACAAGTAATTATTAACAAGTTTATTTTCGGATACCATAGTTAAGGGCCCGCATTTTCGAAAATATTGATTGACTAGCTGATTGTTTGCCATGCCCATGATAATGACCTTACATAAATCCCAAATTTGTGTGATTTATCATTAACTCTTTTTTGTGTCGGCACTGCTCGGCTTGTGATAATAACTTTAAACAAACCTTAAGTTTGTATGACTAAGCTGATTTTGTATGAATTTATATTTTTTTATTGAAAAATATTGAAATTTAGTGGTAAAAGACATTGTCTTGATTTTTAATGTAGGATCGGTACTACTTAGTTTAAAAAAAACAAACATAGTTCTTGTTGTATGAACTCTTTGAATTTTTTATTGGTTATAAACATAATGGTTTTACAGTCTGTGTAAAAGTGTGAGAATATATTATCTAGTTGCAAAAGAAATGTCGTCTTATTATTATTTTTTTTTCACCTCTAGTCTTTTAACACGACAAAAAATACATGGCTTTTCGTGTTTCCTCTGCCTACAGCAGCGTAGAATGGGCATGCTCCACATGCACTGGAAAATCTTTCCAAATGAACCTAGTTTCATAAATAAGTGATCAAATAAAATCAAAATAAATGAATCATAAGCTAAGTTGAATAATCCAATTCCCATCGAAAATGGTGGTAACTGAAGTTTAAGATAAACTTTCATAATGCAGAAAGTAGCTGAATCATAAGCTAAGTTGAATGAACCAAGTGCGTAATACAGTCGAACCTCGTCGCTAAATCCCGGAAAAAAGTTTGTTATATGGAAAATTCGTTAAAATAGAAATTCGTCTTTTAAAATACTTTAAACTACATAAAACAGATTTTAAATTCATAAATACTAAATGCTATTTTTACTGAAAGTAATTAATCACATTTTTTTTTAAATAAATTATATTGATATGTTTTATTTATTTTACCCACCAATATCCATCATCAATTCATTTTTTCTATCTGTTTAAATCTTTGAAATCTGCAAGGAAAACAAAACATTGTCCGGGAATACACTGTATTTTCTGTTTAAAGTAAATAGTTTTACATTAAAATTAACGAATTTTAATGACATTATCGTATTTATTATTATTATAACAAATAATTTTAACCATACATTAACATATGCGTCCTTGAATTTAATTTCTGAAAAACTCTGTTAATTTTGCCTGAGTTTTTTATTTTAAAAAGTGCCTTCTCTCATAATACGTCTCGCATCTTTGCAATGCACCAAATACCCCTTCATGCATATTTTCTTCTAACTATAATCCACGTTGGATTGTTTCAAATGATTTTAGCATTTAATCATACAAAGTTTTTTTAATTCCTGCATAATGATCATTTCCATCATCATCATATTCATCTTCATCGCAATTCATTGCTATATTGTTTTTATTTTTCACACTGTCAAAAATATTCAATTTGGATAGTGTTTCCGAGGTCTCAATTTCAGAATTAAGTTAAATATAATCATCAATCAGCACATCATGGTTAATTTCTTCTTTTTTTTCTCACTATATCCACATTTTTTAAAGTTACTCTAAGGGATTAATGTCTTCGTCCTCCGTACTTACTCTGCTGACAAAGAAGGCGTCTGGTAAAACTAGTTCAAGGCCATTGAATATCATAAAATGTGTTTAAAGAAAGCATAAGTTCAAAATGTCCCGAAATATTTTGAGAAATGGGGGGAAAAAATTATCACAAGAAAAATTTCGTTAAATAGAGAATGTACTTCGCTATTTGAAGGTTATTTTATGAAGAAATTTGCAAAATGTTCTTGGTTCCAAGGAAAAGTTCGCAAAATAGAGGTCCGACTGTATTTGTTTTGAGTGAACGTATGTTGAAGCCGAAGAAGAAGATCAATACAGTAGACTCCCTGAAATCCGATCAACTTAGGGCTAGAGGTTGTGCGGAGTTCTGATCATTGCTTTATTTACATTTTTTAAACAGTAATTTGAATGTAATTTTGCAAAAAAAATTATATTAAATACAGTAAATTCTGTCTAAGGCGGACTCTGCATAAGCCGGAAATCTGTCTACCGCAGAAAAATTTTCAAGTCCCGGCGAACCCATTGAAAATTACATTAATTCAGGCTGCATAAGGCAGAATCTGTCTAACGCAGAAACGGAAGGGATTTTAAGGTTCCGCTGAAACCAAAACTTTGCATAAGGCGTAAAAAGTATAATTTAAAAATGAAAGGCGTTTTGTTTATTAAACTTTAAAACTGATAAGTCAAATATTCAATGTAGAGCATGTTAGTTAAAATTCCGTAACACTTTAAAAAAGTTAATTCAAAAGAACAGAAACTTTAAATGTTAAGGAATTTCTTCTTATGCCATTTTTTCTTGTATGCAAAATTGCATTTAAAAGTTAATATTTCTAGTAAAATGAACACTTATCAAAATATATATTTTTGAAAGTACAATATATTATACTTTAAGGTCGTAGTCAAATTCAAAATTAGAGTTCTGTCTCATTCTTGAAGTTTGTTGTTTGTTTGTTTGTTTGTTTTTCTTTTTGTGTGTAAACTTCCAATGTGCATGTATTACAGCAGTACTAAGAAATTGATTAGTGTTTCTCATTTATCTATAAAGACAAGGGATCTTTCAGAATTTCAGTTTTCAACCGATTTTCAAGTCAGAAGAATCAATAAAAGATCGTCATCTTCGAGGGATTTTTTTTTTGGGGGGGGGGGGGGGCTTTTTGGCATAAGCCGGAATATTGTCTACCACAGAAAATTTTCTCAGTCCCGATTGATTCCGCCTTAGACAGAGTTTACTGTACTTGCAATATAGTAAAATATTAAAATAATTAAGTAAAGTAATAAACTGAATGATAAAAAGTAAGATAATTTTAAAAATTATTAAATTACTAAAAGTAAAGGTCAAGCAAATAATTAATAATGTATAATTAAATATGCATAATAAAGATGAGATACATTATCCTTGAATTATTTAATAAAACTTTCTCCATATAGGTACCCTATTAATTCACATCAAAATCCTAAGGTAAAGAAGGTTTATTAAAGGTCTAGCCAGTCTTAATAACCAAATATTAATACATAAATATATTTGGTAAAAAGATTGTGATTACCAGTGATATCAGCAATATGTTTTTTTTTTTTTTTTTTTTTTTTCCCCAGAAATAAATTAATTTATGCTTCCTTCATGAAAAGTAATGAGTTCATATTATCCATGATTACATATTACAATACATACAGAATGATTTAAAACTAAAAAATTCTGTATTGTTGCTCATGCATCTGAACTTAAAGTTTCATTGTTTACATCTGCAATGATGTGGGGGTTTTAGGCATTTGAGGATTTTAGGGTTGCGAATTTGAGGGAGTCTACTGTATTTTATAAAGAAATTTTTAATAGTTTATAAAGTATCTGGAGAACCATGTAACTATGTTATGGAAAATTGCAAGAAATTGGGATCATTTTTAATGAAGCTAAGAGGCCCTAGAAGGAGATTAATATTAAAAAATATTGGTAGCTGAGGTCTGAGAAATATTTCTGTAGTTCATTTAGTAGCTGAGGGACCTCAGAATTTTTTTTTTTTTTTTTAAGCTAGTGAATTGGATCATTTTTAAGGGATCTATAGTAGGGGGTTCTAAAGGAGCCAGCTGATAGTTGAGAGTATGGATCTTGTTAAAAGGCCCAATACTTAGCATTTAAGGAAATATGTAAAGTATACAAGTTTTAAAAAATGAACCAAAAATGTGGAAAAATGCTTTTAAAAAGGCCCTGGGGATCATTAAAAATATGACGGAAGAGGTCCAGTGAGAGGAGTCAAAGATTTAACTTTAGAGGTATTCATTGATAGGGTGACACAATTCAGAAAGGTGGATGAAAAAGGCATGGTGCAGAAAAATTTCAAGTTTCCTCGGACCACTCTCCATGGCGTCAGGGTCTTAACTGGAATGTAGAAATGGAGGATAAAATAAATGGAGAATGGTTCCCAAAAATGAAGAAGATCAAAATAAAAGGGTGGGGGGGGAGTTATTATTGTTTTAGGGTCTCCTTTACTGTTTTCACCATCTACTTTTACATGCATATGTTTAACGATTTGGAAATTTATAACTATCTTAATTTGTTATTTTAATTTTCGCGTATTAAAAAAAAATATTTCCTTTCATTTTCGAAAATTAAATGGAGGGATTGCTCAGAAGAAGATCTCTTTTTAGTTCAGTTTTTAATGAATGCCGACCCCTGCCAAGTTCACTTTTGAATTGTCTTATCAGGTTTTTGCAAAAATAAAGAAAAATTAATCACCAATTTTTATATTTGGATGCAGAAAATTTTTCTATTTATGTATGTAGAGTTTTAAAATGATACCTCCAAATAGTTTTCTTAATTTCTCCTAATTTGTGAAAATTAGAAAAATCCATCGTCTGTGATTTCAATCAAAGCTGGTGTTTTATTTTCAGATTTAAAAGATTGCTTTTTCGTAGCAAGTTGAAAAAAAAAAAACACACTAAAAATCACATAAAAAAGATTCATGAAAAATGAAAAAATGTCTGCATGAATTCAGAGTAAACTTTATTGAAAAGAAAGTCCCTGTCCAGCACTTCCTGCAACTCGACATTAATTTTTATTCCTCTGTTATCTGTTTTCACAATAACAAGTATGATTTTTTTATGTTAGTATAATCATTTTATGCCTTATACTATTTCTTATTTTTTGCAAATGGTGTTTAATTAATTAAAATAGTTAGAGATGTCTTACTGCGCCATTTCTGGTTGTACCAATCATTCCAGAAATTTCGAAGTCTATGGAATTTCATTTCTTCAATTCCTAATAAATGACGCAGTGTGAAAACAATGGCTACAAGTTAGAGGTCTGAGTGGGCCTCAATTTTCAGGCCTGGGCCCCTGTAAAATTAAAAAGTTAGACCCGGGCACGGCCCGTTTATATTTTCACAATTCACGGTACGGATTTTTCTTAGCATACAATTAAGATTCTTTTAAAGAATACTGCATAAATATTTATGGTATAATTTTACAATATATTATAAAATTACTGTGCATTCGCATTTTTCAATATTTAAATAAAGATTAAATAAAAAATTATTGTAGTTAAAAATAAAAGAAAAAAATAGAAGGTTAAAAACATCATAACTTTTGAAGCTGAAAAGCTAAAGAAAGATGCTAAAGTTGAAGCTAAAGTAGATTTGTGAAAATATTTCTCTGTCATTTATTAAGGTTATTCTCAAATCTAAAAGAGTTCCTTTCTGACACATTTCTGAATTCATTTCTTTTAGGAAACACATAAGATTGCAGGTTTCTTATTCAGAAATTATACAGTCGAATAGCGTTATTCATTTTTTCATAAAAGCAATAGATCTTTGAGAAAATACTGTCAAAGTTAGCGTTTTGAATCGAATTTCCGGAAGCTATAGCAAGGAAAAGCAGAAAAAGGCGGTCACGTGACAAGAATCTCTTATAACTTGATAAGTAATTTATTTATCAAAAAGGGAAAATGCTATGCAATTCTAAATCGCTTCAAAAGTCAGGCTTGTCAATTTTATGCCTTTACAGTTAAAAATGAGTCGGAAACTTTTGCATTGTTGAGCACGGAATTTGAGAATCACTTTATATTTCCAAAGATTCCGCTAACAGATGTTTATTATCGCTATTAATATTTTTACAAAACATATTGTCTAACCGACACAACATGAGAACAATTAAACTCGGTTCTGGCATGGCTCGACTTGTGACATATATAGATATATAAAGCCTAATCTTGACTCGGTATGAATCTGCTCAAAAAATTAAGCCCAGGATCAGACACAATGTAACTTTCCGATGCCGATCTCTACCTTGAAAATGTTACATTTCTGTATTGATGTTGCCGAACTTACATCGGCTCGTGCAGCACATTTATACATATTCCGGCAAAAGTCACATCCATTGAAAATGGTTCTTATTTTATAGGTTTCGTTTAAATTTTTATATTAATTTAATTTTTAAATATATATATACATATATATACATTTTTTTTTAATCGGTCGGGAGTCCCGTTTAACTTTCTGTCGACCCAGCCTGCCAGGGTATCTAAAGTTTAGAGCTATTGTATAAAAAATTGTTACCCATTACATTTTTTTTTTTTATATTTATGAATTCCGAAAAATCTTTTGTTACACTTATCCAAAGTTGCTCTGAAAATACTACAGTATTTTTAAAATTGTGTATTTTAAAGTATGTAGTACTATAGTGTTTTGAAAAGTTATAACTTTGGAAAACATTATTACATCAGTTCTGTGTTTCTTAAATGTTAAATCACGAGTTTGTCAATTTATAAATATATAAAATTTCATAATATATATTACTTTAATATATATATATATATATATTTGAAGATATACAGCATAATTAAGGTTTTTTCTCAAAGATTTATGAATTCAACTGAAAGTTTCTCTATTTTTCTCAACATATTTTGAATTAACTCTAAATTATAAAATATTATATTGAAAAGATTGTATCTAAAATAATGAAATAGAACCGAAAAAGTAGGAAAACTCTTTGCATTTTCCTCAGACATGTTTAAATAAAATATTAATAACTGCGTCGAAAGTTAAAATTTCCAAAAGCTAAATGTAAACAGAAGATTGACCTTTTAAAAAATTCTAAATAATAAAACATATAAATATATCAACTCTAATTTGAAAATATTCAGATAGATGTTCCAAATGTCATTCATCTCAGTAATATCGCATTCACAATATTAAATAAATACAGTAAAACTCGGATATAATGCTCACCGCTTAAAACGCTTTCCTGCCTTTTAGGCTCATTTATCCCAATCCCTTGAACCATACCCATAAGAATAATGTAAAAATTCATCGCTTTTAACGCTCCCCACTTTTAACGTGCTTTGCATTGGTCCTTTGAACAAAGAAATCCCGGATATTACGCTTTGGTTTACATCCGGAGTTCTCATATTCTCGCCCGTACAAAGAAAGAAAGAGAGGATACGTGGAATTGGCAGCCAGCCATCGCCCAAAGACTATGTAAAAAAAAAAAAAAACGGTGCGGCGTTTTTTTTCTCATTGGATCAGAGAATAAAAGAATTTATGCCGCTCATCTCAGCAGCACCTGTCTGTCTCTTACACAACACAAACTGTTTTCGCTCTTTTCATTTACACATAAGTAAGTAGCATCGCTGCCGACTCCAATTAGGTGCAGCATGGAAGTTAAGAGTATGAAAAGAAATACGCTGACACTTTCGAAAAAATTATGAAAAAAATCACCTATTCTGAGCCAGAAAGATTTTGCGTTATCTATGAATATCGCGCCGTCGTCTCTTTGGACTCTTCTTCAAAACAGAAACGATATTGAAAAAAATGCTGCGATTGGTGGCTCAAAGAAAAAGAGTGAAAATAGGATAATATGAAGATTTAGAAAAAGTTATGTGCTTGTGGTTTCTTGAGTCAAAACACTGTAGCATACCTATCAGTGGATCCATAGTTAAAGAAATGCTGCAGAAGTAGCCCAAAAGCTAAGAATTGAAGATTTTACTCCCATCTAATGGGTGGTTAGACTGATTTTGAACCCGCCACGGCATTGTGTACATGAAGATTTGCAGAGAATCCGCTGCCGTGAACATAGAAAATGCAGAATTTTGGAAAAAGTCTTCCAAGGCTTATCAAAAACTATGCCAGTTGTGATATTTATAACGCCGACAAATTTGCCTTATTTTTTAAAGCGATGCCTGATAAATCCTTAACGTTAAAACATTGCCATGGAGGGAAGCTCAGTAAAGAACGTGTGACTGTGCTTGTTTGTTCAAACGCTGATGGGAGCGATAAACGCAAGCCTCTGGTGATTGGAAAATCGGCCAAACCTCGCTGTTTCAAGAACATCAAATGACTGCCCTGTGACTATGCACATCAACGTAATGCTTGGTTGACGTGTCCCCAGTTCATTAAATGTGTTTTTGATTTTGATGTCAAGATGCGTCAGCAAAATAGACATGTCATACTATTTGTAGACAATTGCACAGCGCATCCCCAAGAAATACCAGATATTTCAAACACCTCTCTGGAATTTTTACCTGCAAACACCACAAGCGTACTTCAACCGATTGATCAAGGGATCATACAGGTTTTAAAACAGCATTATCGCAAACATATAGTGAAATGATTTCTACATGAAATGGAAATTAAAAGTAGTCGATTTTCTGTAACTCTCCTTGACGCCATGAACTACCTTAGCACACCTTGGAATGCAATCGAACTTAAAATAATTCAAAATTCCTTTAAAAAGGCAGGCTTCATAACGGACGGTGACATGGATACGACTGAAGAGGGATCGGATCCTATAGACGACGAGGACTGGCAAGCTGTTTGCGAGCATCTTGCAGAAAATGCACATAGCCTTCAGAACTATCTTAACATTGATAAAGACGTTATCACAAGTAACGTTAGGAGCATTGATGACATTATAGGGGGTGCTGTGCAGATGCCGCAAAAGAAGAGGACCCTAATGAAATTGCTGATGGCGATCTTCAAGAGCGCATCCCAACGATAGCTGAAATAATGAACGCTTTTAGCGCTATCTGCCTATAGACCGTTTCCCATGAAGATATTTTAAGACACATAAACAAAGCAGAAAATGCTCTTTTATGTGGTCGTTCGTCCACCCATCAGGCAAAACTCGAAGATTTTTTCTCTTAAACAGTAAGTGAAAGTTTATAGTCCTCATAGTGGTGCTCAAGAATACAAATGTTACATTTTATTTAAAAACAAAATATTATTATTATTAGTTCCTTTCATAATTTTATTTTATGTTTAATATAAAGATAGAGGTTCACATTAGAAATGTTAAATATATTTTGTAGCTCTTGTTTTAATGCTAACAATTCTTTTACTTATTCTGATTTGAAATAATAATACACTTTGTAAACACTTTATGTAAATTTGTGATATTTTAAATGAAGGAAACATTTTTTGTACCTATGCTGTGGAATTTCTATTTTAAATAATACACAAAAATGATTCCCCGCATTACTTAAAGCAGATAATCTGATATTCTCAATTTTAAAATGCTGAAAGCTTTTTCCCTCATTTAATGCTTTCCCGTTTTTAACGCTATTCTAGCCCGGTCCCCTGGAAGAGCGTTATATCTGGGTTTTACTGTATATAACACTTTTTTATGAACGGAAAACTTTATACAAAGTAAAAAGTGCGTTACTCCAAGATTAGAGATGGGTTCCAGTGACGTCATGGGAGAAAACGAAACCTGCGCGTGAATCCTACCGTGTGATCTACTTACCATGAAAAAGAGGACAAAATTTATTATATTTGGCTAAAAGATGGAAGCTGGTTTATTTTTGTTAATGTAGAAAAATTGTCTCAAACTGTAAAAAAATTTTAAAAATCGCATAAAAAAACTAAAAACAGCTGATCAAAAAAATTCAAAATCGGGCTTTGAGATGCAAAAAACATACATAGAAGTACCTTCCTACCGTCAAATTTTGTAGTTCTACGTGCAACGGTCTCTTCAGAACTGCATTGACAGACATACACACACACAAACTTCTTTCTTTATTATAGATTAACAGATTTTTATATTAATCTGTAATAATGTGTATTATGCAAGTTTATCCATTCCTAAGTTGCTTTTGTAGATTCTTTAAAATGTTGGAATTTTTTTTTCTCTTTTGTTCGTTAAGTTCTTAAATATATTGGCAATCCTGATATTCCTGTGACTGTAAGTGTAATTTAAATTGTTTATTATTTTATTTATGTGTATTTATTATTAAAATGAAAGAAAAACAAAAGGTGATTTTTTTGCCATGTTAAACAATTAAAGAAAATTCTATTTTTTTCCTCCTACTTTTAAAATCTTTGCTTTATTTTAAGAAATTATCAAGTCTACTTGTTGTTTGTATTTTTTCAAATAAATGAGAGCAAATCGTTATAAATGTAATTTACATATATTAATTCTCAGCAGATTGTTTATAAATCTACATATATGAATTCTCAGCAGATTGTTTATAAATCTACATATATTAATTCTCAGCTCATTTTTATAGGACAGTATGGAAGAAGGTGAAGATGAAGGGGAAATTTCAGATGTATGTAACCTTTCTAAATTTTCTTTTATAAAATATTTAATGATTACTATTACATAAGTTAATCCCATATGCACTGGTTGCAATAAACACAAAAATTTAAAAGGAAAAAAAGGTATGGTGTAATTATTGCTAGAATTCAAGGCAGGATGGAGGTATTCTTGCTGAAAATTGTGAAATCCTCTCCTTGGGAAGGAATGTGCTTAAGGGTGTTCTCAAATCCAAAAGGGCAACTTTATGACATAAGTTTAATTTTGTTCGGAAATGCATGAAACTAGCAGTTGTTGTTCAGACACTATGTCATTGAGCTGTTTTTTCTAGTTTTTTGCACACACAATAGATCTTTCAGAAAATATTGTCAAAGTGGGTGTTTTGAACCAAATTTCCATGCGAAAGCAGAATAACCATTCAAGAAAGGTCGAAAAATGTGTTTGTCATGTGACCAGAATCGCTTATAACACAATAGGTAATTTATTGATCAAAAAATGGAAACACAGTTCAATTCTAAATCGCTTCCGTGGTCAGGCTTTCCAATTTTATATCTTTCTGTTAAAAAATGAATTTGTAAATGTGTCAAAACGTTTTGCACTTGTTGAGCAGAGCAGTTAAGAACAGCCTTAATGGAAATTATATAAAAGTCACCAACAAATCGCAAATGAAATTATTTGGTCATGAAAATCTCAAAAGTCACAAATTTTGTCAGTAGGTAATGATAAAAAAGTCACAAATTTTGCCAATAGATCAAAGAAAAGTTGGGAATTCTGGCAATTGGATCAAAAGTTGAATTTCATGTAAAGGCTTACATTGTCCATGCTTTTTCCATCCATATCATTCAATCTCAACATTTATGTTTAACTTATTTTATTAAACTCTAAAACCTAAGAGGAAATAAAACTTCACTGTAGTTTTAGATTACTTTGGTTTTTATTATGTAAAGATGTTATTTTGTAATTGATTTGTCACTTCCTGATATGCTAGAATTATAAAAATTAAATATACAGGTGTGTGGCAATACAACATTTTAATATTCTTAAAACTTAATTCATAAATTAATAAATTAGCTTTAAGGAATTTTTTCATTAATCGGCCACAGGTGATAAATCACCAGATATCTCTTATGATAACATTTTTGACTTCAACATTTTTGGCTTATTGAATATGCTGGAAATCTATGATAAACTAGACAAAATTTTCTGAGCAAAAATAATTCTATTCAAATTCAGGGAATTTGCTTTCTCTATACAGGACATAAGTGTCTCATGGCAAAAGAGTTAAAAGAAAAACAAGGTTTTGCAGGTCATCTTAATCTACAGATGGATTCATATAAAGTTGCATGATTTACTAACCATGTAATGGCCATCAAATTATCTGAATGATTCTTGACTTACTAATGATCTGAATAATCTTTGGAATTGCAGTTGCACTTAACTATTTTAGTAACACTTTTTATTATGAATGTTTTTTCCTTTGCCCATCCTCCCCATCCCCCCCCCCAAAAAAAAAAAAAATGCCAAGAAAATGTAACCAAGATACCTGATAATTAAGGAAGGGGGGGGGGGGCAGAATAAAAGCTTAACCTTCTTTGAAATCAGTCATCTTTTAGTGTTTTGTAACTTAAAGTGTGAACATTATTTTATTATTGACTAAAGTGATATGAAATTCACATGTTAGCTGCATGTATCTGACATAAATTGTAAATTAAAGTTTAAACTCAAGAAAAATGCATTTGATTTACTAATTTATTTATGGGGATTCAGAACCTCAAATAATTTTTTAAATGTTAAATTTTAGTATTTAGCTTTAAATTTTTATTAAATGAATGTTAAAATGTCAATGAAATTTTATTTAAATTAAAAAGAAAAATTAAGAAAGATTTCAAAAGTCAAATATTTATTATAAATTTAAAGTGCTATTTTATTTCTGCTTTCAATTTTATGTGTTAATAATAATATAGTCAGTCAATTTTATTTCAATTAATGAATTACTATATAAAAAGTAAAATAAACAATAACCATAAACTAAAGCATAAAAAAGTGATGATTTACAAAAGTAAAGAAAATATTTTTGCAATATGTTCCAAATCTGATTCATATGTTTCACATATGATATAATACATGTCTATAACAAATCCCTGTTTTTATAAGCATTTGCGCTAAATGCATTTGAAGATTTCATTTACAAAGCAAGCCATTAACAAGAGTTTCCAAAAGCAGCTGTAGCTAATGATCTAATTTGAATATGGCTGAAAGTTTGCTAGGCTATAGTTTAGGGAGTTTACACTTTCTTTTGTTTAACATTTTTTCGTACTTTTCCGTTAAATGAACACCACTTTCCGCCAGGTGCAAAAGTTGGTGTAAAAGCTAACTACCATAATATTGACAAGTACAGTATGGAACCATTTATCCAGAAACCAGTTAACCGGAAAACCAGTTATCCGGAATGATATTTCTGATAGACTGATTTCAGAATCATTGCAGAAAAAGGTGTCATACACTGCCAGTTTGACATAGGCTTTGCTTGAAACAATTGTATAATTTGATGACAACATCTAGTATTTGAAATGAAAACATATTTAGTTGTATTTTAGATGTTTTAATTTTATGCAGAGGAAACAGGAGAATTTTTATTCCTAAGATTACCCTTATAGGGTATTCCCATAAATTACCTTCTTTTAAAATCTGGTTAACTTTTGATCTTTCTTGCATTGTTTTTAATTGAAGTAATCTAATAATTTAAAATCAGAAATAATGTCACAACCACACATATTCCACAAAACATATCAAATGAATGCTGCTTTAATACACAACCAGTTAACCGGAAAAACCAGTTATCCGGAATACATCTGACCCCAAGCATTCCGGATAAATGGTTCTGTACTGTAATATAAAAAGCATATATGATGTTAGAAGATAGGAATGGTAATACTATTGAGATAAATATAATTTAATTGAAAGTATAACTTTTATATTGAATAATAAATATTGAGAAAACTTACAAACAATAAAAATAATTTTTTATTACTAAGCTAGCATAAATGTGTTGATTTTACTTATGGTTGTTGAAAATATCTAATATTTTCTTTTATATCAGTGGCACTGTATAAATTGAATTTAATACAATTCACAGAAATCGATGAATGTTCACTAGAAGTATGCAAATCAAAGGGCAGTTATTAAAAGAATGCAATAATCTTGAAATCAAGTTTTAGTAATGCATATATTTTTTGAGGGTGGGAGGGAGGGCATAATTTGAAATCAAGAATAAATTATTTTTATCACATACATTTATGAACAAATATCGCTGTATGATACATACCTTTGCTCTAAAAAAATTAACTGCAGAGCATTCATCAATTAACAATTGCAAAATTGTGTAAGTCATATTAAAATATTTTTAATGAAGTCACATGTTTATCAAAAAAGGAATCTTGACCGAAAAAAATAATTTATGAATGAGGATTTATAATCTGGTGAGATGTAAATTTCCAACTGGACGAAAAATGTTCGGACCAGGATACAAACCATGGATCTCTTGGCTGAAATTGCCATGCTCTACCATCTGAGCTATCCCGGACAATTGGTAAACAAATCAAATGAGATGTAAATTTCCAACTGGGCGAAAAAATCCTGCTCCGGACATTTTTTGCCCAGTTGAAAATTTACATCTCATTTGATTTGTTTACCAATTAGAATAATTGTGTTAAAATTAATCTAAAGATTTATAATCTGTTTAATACATTAAGTCAATGAGATATAAACAATTTGCCATATTTACTATAAAACTGCAGCTGGTGTTCGTCTAACAGAAAAGCATCGAAATTCTTATTGGGTTATTTCTATCATTTATTTTATTATTCTTATTTATTTATTTTTATTTATTTATTTATTTATTTATTTTTGCATTATTTCTCTTAAACAATTTGTTTGAATAGTAAATAGTTAAAATGTAATGATTCATGATTGACCAATGCTTCACTTGTGCATTAAGATGTATGTAAAGAGCTAAGCTTCTTTGTTTTAAAACTGAATTTTTCTTTCTTAAATATTCCTTGTTAAGTTGATACATTTATTATCTATCACAGAACATTGTTATTTATAATTGATTTTTTATTCACATATGCTTATTATTCCAAATTTAAATTTCTGTAGGATGATCTTGAAGAAGGGGAAGTGAAAGAAGCCAATTCAAAAGCTGAAACTGCCCACAGAGTATATACATTGTTTTAATATAAAAATCTCATATTTTTATTTATTCATTTTAATATTTGAGGTACTGAGTTCCCTCAAATAATTTGCTTGGATTGTATGTGTTTAAAAATGGATGTATGATTCACAGCTGTAACTTTGTTTAATTTGTGTGATGATATCAAAAACTAATTTGTTTTAAAAAAAAATAAATATATAATATATATATATATATTCATAGAAGTATCCTATTTACTTGTATATTTTGCACATTTTTTTTCCTCGTTGCTTTGGTGCCAAAAGTAGGGAGGGGGATGTAAATATACCCAGATATTTGTTTAAGTACTTATTGGTGTTAAATTTTCGTGAAGGAAAACTCAAAAGTAATTAAAGAAATGATTCTCTTGAAGGTATTTCTGACATTTTAATAAACAATTAATATTAAAAAATAAATTTGTTCAAAGTAGTTTGTTCCAAAGTAGTTTTAACATTTCTGATGATGTTGTGCTACCATCATTTTGAATTTTCTCTAGATATTTCATCAGTTAATCTTCTGTTTCAGGGAATTTCACAGATTTGGGGCAAGTGATAAATTTAGCAGGTTGGCCAGGGGTGGAGGGGCATTCCTCCTAAGAGCATCAGAATGTCCCTGCCAAAAAGTAACTGTATTGTTATCTTTTCTAAAAGTAGAATGTGTAAAAATTGTAGATTTTTTTTTTTTTTTTTTGGTCGGGGGGGGGCTCAAAATTTTCTTTCAAAAAGCAGGGGATGCATAAATTATGCAAGTAAATACGATATTTAAATTTATATGTTCATTATAATAGAATTTTATTTATAATTTATTTTTAGTTGATGTATATTTAATCCTTCCAAACTTAAAATTTCTGTAGGATGATCTGGAAGAAGGAGAAGTTAAAGATGCCAGCCCAAAACCTGAAACTACTCGGCAAGTTTGTCGCTTTTATGGCAGAGGACAATGCTTCTATGGAAATGCATGTCGGTTTTTACACTTGAATCATAATGAAAAAGGACAGTACAACATGTTTGCTCCTAGATATTCGCAAGGTTATGGGTATGGCCCAAGTAATTTAATGGGACCGTCAAATCCTATGATGAGTGAAAGAGCTGGTCCAGTAAGTTAAAAATACTCGGAACAGATGTCATAAATTCCCGGGGCCACCATCTTGGAATTTTTCTTGGCGTGAAAATCCCCTTTCTGCCAAGTAGTAAATGTCACCAAGCACCGGTTTATACACATGTTAGGCTTAACGAAAATAAAATGTAAATAATAAACAAAACTCGTTAAAGTGGCAGTCACTAAATGTCGTTTGAGCACTATGCGCTCATTAACCGAAAAAAAACATCACTGGATTCAGCAGTTCTCGCTGTATAAGCAATCTCAAAATTCAGCAGTTCTTGCTGTGTAGCATTTTCAAAATGTACAAAACTCGTAAGGTAACATAATATACATAAAATTATCAACATACCTTAACAGACATCTGCTTTCTTGAAAGCTCAAGCACGAAATTGCTAGCATCACTGTCATTTTCCAAAACAGGCTTATGAATACGCACTGTAAACAAACCTCATTTATTCATCAAAATTTCCTCATATTTCTTAATTACTTCAGCAAGAGCGTTTAAACGGACTACAGAACACATATTCAATCAAATACATCCAATAAATTTAACATAAAAATAATTGACAGAAACATGCAACACACAGGCCTCGCAGTACTCCTATATTTCCTATAATTCCTATAAATTTGAAAAAAATCCTATTTTTCCTATATTTTTCAACCCTCCACCCTAATGATTATTTTTTATTTAGACCGCAAAGTTCCGCAATCTGGATGTGCTTTTTCCGCGAATATATTTTTAAAATTTTGCCGAGTTCCACGGATCATTCTTTTTAAATCATGAATTTCTTCAATCACTCATTTAAAGAATCCCAAATTTCATCAAAAATCGAAAATTTCGGCAGTCACTCGCTTAAAAAAATTGTAATTTTCGGCAGTCTCTCTCAGTAAAAAAAAATAATAATGTGAATTTCTTCAATCAGTCTCAAAAAAATAAAAATAATATTATAATTATTATAAAAAAAAAACGCGAATTTGTCAATTTGTTGCCAAAAAAAGTTTGACATTGAGAGTTTCTTCAATAGGATGCGAAGAAAAGGCACAAATTTCATCGATGTATATCAAAAGAATGTCAATCAGCTGTTGAAATTTAAAAAATGCAGATTTTGCTATTGGTCTTTGAGAAAAATTACGAATTTTGTGGCAAAAAATCGCGAATTTCTTTACTCAGTCGCGGCAAAAAATTGCAAAATTTCTCAATCGGTCATTAATAAAAATCTGGAATTTTGTCAATCGATCGCATTAGTCAATCGGTCGCATAATTTCACAATTATATCTATCACGAATTTTTCTGCTCTATAGGGCAGAAGTGTTTAAGTTCCAAAAATTCTAGGCATTCGCTTCCGAAATGTAAAAAAAAAAACAATCGTAGTCCGAAAAATCGGACATAAAGTTAGGGAAGTTGGACAAATGGTTGACAGAAAATATCGATTTTGTCAATTGTTGGCAGAAATAAATGTCAATTTTGTTAAAAGATCACAGAAAAAAAGCAAATTTCATCAAAGAATCGTGCAAAAAAATGATTTTCATTAAAGAATTGTGGGAAAAATGCAAATTTCATCAAAAGATCGCGGGAAAATGCGAATTTCGACAAAGAATCACAATTAACTCGCTAATTTCTTCAAAAGATCGCGAAAATAGCGCGAATTTCATCAAAAAATCACATAAAATGCAAATTTCGTCAAAGGGGCACGAAAAAAAAATGCTTATTTCGTCAAAGGGTCGCAAAATACGCTTTTTTCGTCAAAAGGTCGCAAAAAAAACGCTTATTTCGTCAAAGGATCGCGAAAAAAAAAAAACAATTCCCCACCCCTCCTCTGATGTAACCTTTCATAAAATTTGCTGTGAATTTCAGATTTTCTTTTTTGTTGTTGTTGTTACTCAGAATCACACCTGCTATAGAGATAAAACAAATGTCATTCATTTTATATAAATTTATTACAAAAAAATCATTTATATTTAAAAAAATAAAAGTAAATTAAATAACTTTTATTTCAATTATGTTTGTATTAAAGGTGATTCTGTTGCAAAAATTCCGAAAATATAAGGCATATTTCCGAAAATTTTAAAAAATCGGTCACCAATACGAAAATTCGGACAAAACATGTGAATTTCGACAAATGGTCGCCGAAAAAAATTAATTTTTTTCAATCGTTTGCAGAAAAATCGCCAATTTCATCGAACAATTGCGAGGAAAACACAAATTTTGTCAAAGAACTATGAAAAACACTCAAATTTCGTCAAAAGATCGTGAAAAACAACAGATTTCGTCAAAAGATCGCTAAAATACCACAGATTTTGTTGAAAGATCGCTAAAAAACCACAAATTTCGTCAAAAGATCGCTAAAAAACCACAGATTTCATTAAAACATTGCTAAAAAGACAGATTTCGCAAAAAGATCGCAAAAAAAACGGCAAATTTCATCGAAAGATCGCTAAAAAATGCAAATTTCACCAAAAGATCACTTGAAATCCGCAAATTTTGTCGAAAGATCATTAAAAAAACTGCAAATTTCGTCAAAAGATCGTTAAAAAACTGCAAATTTCGTCGAAAGATCATGAAAAACTGAAATTTCGTCAAGAGATCGAGAAAAAATGTGAATTTCGTCGAAAGGCCGCAGAAAAAACACAAATTTCGTCAAATGGCCAAAAAAAAAACACATAGTTAGAACCAGGAGTGGATATCCCCCTTCCCCCCCTCTGCTGTAACATTTCAGAAAATTTGCTGTGAATTTGAGAAATTTTTTTTTCACTCAGAATCACCCTTGGTTTGTATTGATATATAAATGCTATAAGGGGTGATGATTCAGAAAGTAATCGTAAAAAGTATTTAAAAATATAGCTTGAAAACAAAATTGCATACAACTCCTGAAACTAATATTTTACTCCTGAAGAGTGTTAAAAATTCCTGAAATAGTCAGGAGAGTGAACTTTAAATAGTTTACTCATGATATAGTGAGTCTTATGTTCTGACGCCTGTAATATTACATATGGAAGTGTATTAAAACATGTGTAGGTGTGTTTACTTATAAATAAAAATTCCTATATTTTCTTGAAAAAATTCCTGTATTTCCTATAATATGTTTGAAGAAAGTCACCTGTAGGCCTGAACACAATATCACAAGCAAAAACTCCCTTCTCGCATACTCAACTCGCAACACAATCTTGAATGAAAAACGGGATTGCCAGAACACGTCACGCCGAAACACAGTCACACGGAGTTCCACATATCGATAAAGATCGGCAACATGAAATCACCAAGAAATCTTAAAACATCCGATGGCGGCCATCTGGGAGTATATGGCATCTAAGCCAAATACTCTACTGGCTCACTCTGCTTCAGTTATTTTAATTGTGATTATATGAATATTACTCTTACTTTAGCGGATGGATTACATGGGTGCTGTTCCACCACCAGCTCCTTTACTGATGGAACCATCTCCAGTGGAAACTGCATGGGAAAGAGGATTGAGAGAAGCTAAAGAAGTAGGTGTTTAATTTTCTTTTTTTTTTGTTAAATATGGAAAAGTTTTTTAATCTTTTCCATTTTGTAAGAAATGTGATAAAATTAGGATTTTATTTTATTTTATTTTATTAAGAAGCATGTTTACTTTGTGTATTATATAAAATTTAAAGCATTTAAGTATCATTCAATCAGGAAAAAATGTATACCCTTTAGTTAAGTACATATGCATGTAATAGTGTGAGAACAGAAGCATTGCCCATTTCTAAAGCTACATAAGTCCATTTTATTTCAAAATGCACTTTTTTGTTTTAAATGCATCCTTGAAAAAAAAGGTCATATGTGTGGACAAAATTGCACAAGTTTGTTTATCTGTTGCCACTTAAAAGGAATAGTAAAATCGTCATTTATTGCAAAAAGACATTAGTAAATTGCCAAGATATATTCCAAAGGCCAACAACTGAGCAAGAAGAATATGTGATCGAACATGGTGCTTACTATGTGCCTTAATGGTCAACCTTTAGAGTGTAGATGATTGTATATCTGTTTTGCCGAATATTTTATAAAAATGGGATCAATACCATTTTTTGTATCATTTGTAGAGCCCTAAATCTCATTTTTAGCAAAACACAGCATAAATCTAAAAGTTGTTTGTTAATTTTTGGAACAGATATTATAGGTGCACTGAGATTGATGAGATTTTTAACCACTCGGGAAAATGGTTATTGTGCTCGTCAGGGTAGGAAATCAAAAGCATATCTGAAGGTTTTTATTGGTTTAATCATCATTTTGTTCGTTTTCTGATTGGTCTATACAGTAATCTGTCGCAGAGTGTTGCCATTATGACATAAAAGCAATAAAAACTACAAAAAAAAAATTAACTCAGAAACAAATTGAGATACAGCTTTCAAACAAATTGCATTTAAAAGTACATTTTTTTCTCTATACGACGGTATAAAAAGTAATATTGTGGGATGTTTAGAAGTTTAAGAAATAAATTTAATTTTTTAAATTGGCCGTCAATTTCTTGGAAATCTGACGATGGAAAAGCTTTTTTCCGAACAGCCAATGAAATGCTTGGATAATACGTAAGTTTCAGGTGGATAATACGTACGAGTTGCAGGCGATTTCTGTCGCTTGCAATTTTTACGTGTAATAACACTATTAATGTTTAATTCATGGCATACTTAATGTATGCCCAGCTCTGTAGAAGTTTAAAAATTTACAGTACCGAAAATTGTAAAACTGAAATAATTTTTTTTAATTTGTTCATGATGGGTCCAGGAATGTTAATGTTTAATCCATGGCGTACGCAATGTATGATCAACTCTGTGTGATATTTTATGTCTTAAATTTTAGTCTTTGAAAAAATCATTTTCCAAATGGTCGTTGTAATTTGTTAAATTGCTTTTTTTTTTTTTTCCCTTTTCTTTTCCTTCTTTTTTTTTGAGGAGGAGTGGGCTGCCATTTTTGTGAGAAAATCCTATTTTCAAACACTTCTAAGGCCTAGTGTGTGAAAATAGCATGTTAGTTTTATTTTATTATGAAACAGTTTCTTTTGTTATAAAACACACACAATTTTTTATGTAACACAAACATTTATTTTATTATAAAACACACAAATTATTTTATTACAAAACAGACAAAATGTTTAATTTGTTATAAAATACATACAATGTCAAGAATACAACTGTCTCTGCTATTAATACCAGAGGAATTTGATCTGGTCTACCGGATATGAAGGAAAGTCTTACCAGAATCATTTTCATTTTGGCACCAAAAAGAAACCATGTCTGTGACATCTGTACATCATTTTTTTTTTTTATCAAAAAATAATTGATAGCTAACTTATAAATATAAAGATTAAAAAATAAAGCACAAAAATGTTCTATGTAGCACAGTTTTTATTGATTCCTGAAAATTTTTGCCTTTGAATATATAGATTTGAAATGACTGATTTAAATGAAATTCATTTTAAAAATGCCTCTCGTGTATTTTGTTTTTATTTTTTGTGTTTCCCAGTTTGTCAAGATATTCTTTTAATGTTTTTTGAGGTATCTTTATTATCTATTGTGACATATTTTATGTTCAGGTATTCTTTTAATGGTTTTAATCAATTAACACTTGTTATTTTAAAATACTACGATTTTTTAATAAATGATTAAATAGAATTGAAAATAAAATGAACATTTTTATAAATCTGATTAAAATCAAAATAATTCTTTTAAAAGTTGTCAGGCCTCTCAGCGCTATATATAGATGTAAAAATTTTCCTATATTTTCCAGCCCTTAACCGTTGCAATTATTTTTTATTTAGGTTGCATACTGTGAAGTTCTGCAATCCGGGTGTGATTTTTGTTTCTTATAGCTGATTGACTTGGCAAATTAACTATTTTCAACATGTTAGCAGAATGTGGTTTAGCAAATTAACTATTTTCAACAGGCCATTTCAAGATTTCTTTAATGAAAAATATACAGTAGACTCCCTCAAATCCGCACAGCTTGGGACCAGAGGTTGTGCGGATTTTAGAATTTTGTGGATTTCTGGTCATTGATTTGATTACATTTTTGAAATATTAATTTGATTGGTAGTTAAGCAAGGGAAATTATAATGAATGCTTACAATAAAGTGAAACATTAAAATATTAAAATAATTATGTAAAATAAAAATTTAGAAAAATATTGAATTATTACCGATAAAATCGATTCAATTCGATTCCAAAATCCTATGGTGCCATCTAGTGGTAAAGTGATCGTAAGATAGTACGTCATGATATAGATATGCTAATTTATATCAAAATCAAAAGTAATGTAAATTTATTTAGTAATAAATCAGCTGTAATAGCCAAAAGAGAATGATTAACAAAAAAATTTAGTAAAAAAAACATTGCGGTAGCCACTGATTTCGGCACCATCTTGAATTTTGTTCCTGCAACTTAACTGTAAATTTCATTGTTTATATCTAAAAAAATACGCAGATTTTAGGCGTTCGTGGATTTTAGGGTCGCGGATTTAAGGGAATCTACTGTATATACATATATCAGAAGATTTTTCACTTGCTAACTTAACTATGAATGAAAAGAAGAAAAAGTACTCACAAAATTCAGGCACACAGGATTGACAACTTGGCATTTTCTTAATTTGCAATTAGATAACACTTCATGCATGGTTACTTGGATGCTAAGGGAGAAAAAATGATCAAATGAAGACAATCTCGGGAACAGGAGAGCTTTAAAACCATTCCTGGCAGTAGTGTAGGGGGGTACATACATATTTGGGAGAAGTTGTCTTTGTGGTTAGTAAAGGTAAATTTAAATTTACAGGAAGTAATTAATGTTGAAGTTTTTCTCATTGTCAATAATGAAACACAGAAATCTGCTAAATGTGAAATAAATAAGTGGTATCCAGCCCCAGTGTAAGTTGGTCTTTTAAGACAATACTAGTTCAAGAATAGAAATAAAATCATAACTAGAATACTAAAAAGAAAGAAGAAAGTTTTATACAAATTAATATAATCGATAACCATTGTCTAATTATTTTAACACATTTGAGATCAGCATTTTTACAAATTATAGTGAAGAATGAGAAATCACATCCTGTAAATAATTCTTATAATTTTATCATCTAAGTTATCCTTTTATCATCAGTAAGTCATCATGTCTATTGATATGCTTGTACATGATGAACACAAGATGAGTTACTTTTCTTCCCAGTGGCAGAAACGGCGCGACACGGCGACATAGTCGTGGATAAAAAAAATCTCTTGCGGACAATTTTTGTCTGCACTAAAGAAATCAATTAAAAAATTGTATGCAACTTTTGGACATTTTTTTTCTCACTAATTTCGGCAAAAGATTGCATCAAAAAATGCGATTTTTGTCAAAAGATCGCAAAATAAACAGGAAATTCAACAAACGATCGCAGAAAAATACGTGAATTTCGACAAAGGATCGTAAAACAAATGCAAATTACGTCAAAAGATCATGAAACAAACGCGAATTTCGTCAAAGGATCGCGGACAGACTGCAAATTTCGTCAAAGGATCACAAACAAACTACAAATTTCATCAAAGGATCACAGACAAACCGCAAATTTCGTGAAATGATCGCGGATAAAACAGAAATTTTGTTAAAGGATCATAGACAAAACGCGAATTACATCTAAAGATCCTGAAGAAAAAAAACGCAAATTTCGATAAAAGATGGCAGAAAAATGCAAATTTTGTCAAAGGATCGTGGAACAAATGCAAATTTCGTCACAGGATTGTGGGAAAAAACACAAATTTCGTCAAAAGATATTAAAAAAAAAAAAAAAAAAAAAAAAAAGTCAAAAGATGCGAAAAAATGCAAATTTCGTCAAAAAATAGAGGGAAAAAATGCAAATTTTGTCAAAAGGCCGTGGGAGAAAAAATGTGAATTTTGTCAAAGGATCATAAAAAAACCTGAATTTTGTCAAGGGATCACGAAAAAAATAGAAAATTCGTCAAAGGATCGTGGAAAAAGCATGAATTTCATCAGAAGTCTGCGAAAAAAACCCCACGAATTTTGTCAAAGGATTGCTGTAAAAAAATAAAAATAAACTCATTTCATCAAAGGGTTGTGGACTCAGCGCGTAAGGCCATGAAAGTTCATCCTTTTTTTTTTTTTTTCCGCTGAGCCTGTAGCATGTCTGAAGGTTGTGTGTGATTGTGAAATAGTAAAAAAACTTGAGCACACATTTTCAAGGACACCAGCCTGGTCAAAATATTAACTGGAAATTTCCCTGGGCTAAAAATTTGGAAAACATATTTAAAAAAGCGGAACATTCACAACTCCAAGAAAGAACAAATCAGCTCTGAAGCTTCCGAAGGTTTTTAAAAGCATCTTTATTGTCTGTGTATGCTTCTGCTTATCCTTCCCATTTTAGAAATCCTACAAGAGATTAGATGATAAAAAGTTATAAGCAAAAATAATGAGAATGCATCACGCTTAACATGATTTAAATAAAATGATAAAAAATTCCTAGTTTTTAATGTATTATTTATTCATTAAAATGACATGCAAAATTTGCATACAGATTATGAAATTTTAAAAGCTTGTCGCAGACAGCTACAAAACTTTCTGCCACTGGGCTTTTCTTAAATACATAGAATTACAGTTATAAATATGGAATAAAATATTTAATTAGGGAAAAATATTTTGAAAATCTAATAATAAAAAATCAAATACAATTTTTTTTGTTATATGAAAAATTGTACCTAAAAAAGGAAAAACTTTTTCATAAATTTTTTGTTAGATTATTATTTTGAAACTTTATTGTAATGAATTATTTATTGACGTGTTTCTTTACATTTTAGTTAGTGAAAAAAGCAAACAAACGCAAGGAAGAAGAACCTGACTTTGATAAAAAGAAACTTAATTTGAGCCTTAATGTGAATGAGAGAAGTAGTCCAGAATATGATAAGGAGAATGAATTCTATTATTCAAGGTCCTATTCTTCAAAAAGAAATGATGGACACTTTAAAAAGTAACTTTTTTAATGGCATCAAAATTATTTATTTATTGTTTTGTGTTCTTGTTTTCTGTACTTGTGCATAAACATTTAATTTATTTAATCAAAGACTACTTCATTATTGACCTGAAATAGTTCACGAAATCCTTGTTATGTGGGCTGTCTATAACTGTCTGCAATTTCCTATGTTCAATATATGCATATTTCTACGTATGCATGTACACAATAAATACACATAGTCATACCAGTAGCAGAAACAGTGCAGCATGGCAGCGGGCGCTGCAGATTAATCCACCAGCTTAAAAAGAAATGCTGGACTTAAAAAATAGCTGAAATTTACTTTAGGACTAGCTAGATTTATGTTATTTGTTGTATTCTTTTATTATATTTTCTTTATAAATGGAAATTTTGCTTTTTTTATGGGTTTCTGTTATTTCTTATGATAGTAAGCTTGGTATACCATTGTTAGGTTGCAGATAAATTTTAGTTTGCTGTAGACCAAGACAGAAAATTCTGCTTCTGGGATAGTCATGAAGTTTTGTCTATGCCGTCAGTATTTTTTTTTTTTTGTATGACTTCTAAAATGTGCATCACAAATGTGCTGAACATTTTTTTCTATTTGTGATCAGCCACCACCATGATTCTTAGCCACTGGTCCCACCACTAAAAATAACTTGTTTCTCTTTCATCAAGAAAATCTTTTTTATTACACTGTATGGGAAAGTCCTTGAACTGCAATATCAGAGTCCAGTTCTGTGTGACACCACTTTGTTTGTGTTTCTTGAACGACTGCCATTTTCTATTTTCACTACCTTAATAAACAATGTCACATTCCTTCTTAATGTTTATTTCAAATTTCCACAACTAATCTATCACCTAATACACCAAACAAATGATATTTCATGTTTATTAGGATTATTTGAAATTAGGGCATTCCAATTCAGACATCCTGTATAATGTTTGTCTTTAAAAAAAAAAAAAATTAAAACCAAATATTAATGGGGTAAGAATTTCTTTTTAATGGTGTTGTTTAATACTACTTTTAATATTTCTAAAACTTTTAGTGTTATAATCACAATCATTCATAAAAATAGTTAATTTTTATGAATGGCTTATCTTTTTTTTTTTTTTTTTTTTACTCTCTCTTTTACTCAAATTCCGCAGTCTTTAAAAAATAGGGCTGCAAATATTTCTAGTCTCTGGTCTTCATTAACAATGATTGTTTGATTTACAAAAATGTTATTAATGTTATTTTCTAGACTTGAGTATGACATTAGCCATATCAAAGATCAATTGTGATTTTGGGAGAATTCATTAACTTACCAACTTACCTGAACTATTGTGAATATTCTAAATATTAAAAATCAGAAAATGCAGTATATAATTTAATAATATTATTCTGTCTCACTTCATTATCCTTAATATATGTTTAGGTCAAATCCTAGGTATGAAGAACCATGTGATTTTTATGAAAATGACCGTGCTGCAAGAGAGAACTTTAGAAGTGGACGTTTTGAAAATTTTGAAGTCCGTTATACACGTGACGATGTGCCAAGAGTAAGTTTATTAATTTAGTATAGTTATACAAAATGTTATACTCATTTATAGCCTTAATTATCAAATTAAGGTTACTATAAAATAATTACTCAAAAAAAAAAAAAAAAAAAGTCTTACTATGTATAAATGTGTTTGCGTATTTACTATGTATAAATGTGTTTGCGTATTTACTATGTATAAATGTGTTTGCGTATTTTATAACAAAAGTGCTTTTTCTTTTTACTTTCTTCTATCTTTACAAGAAGAAAGTATTAGATTCATGAAAATTTTCAAATTCTGGTTTTCGATGGATTTACACATTTTAGGGGTCAGAACCCGAAAAACATGCTTTTACAAAATGTCAGTCTGTCTGTGTGTGACACAAATTTTGTGGGCGCTCTATCTCAAGAACTAATGAACGGAATTTAATAAAAATTTATATTCAGTTAGTCCCTGATATAAATTGGTGCTGATTAGTTTTTGGTGTAAATCGCTCAATAGGTGGCCCACAAGAGCTCAATCTCCAGAACTAATGTACAGATTTTCATCAAACTTCAGATTCAGTTAGTCCTTGACAGCAATTGACGTTTTATACATTTTTGTGTAAATCGCTCAACTTTTGGCGCTGCTATGCTGCATTTTTTGTGATTGCCGCAATAGCCCTATCTCAAGAACTAATGCTTGGATTTTCAACAAACTTCAGATTCAGGTTGCCAATCGCTCAACAGGTTGTGCTGCTATGTTGCATTTTTCAAAATTTATACTATAGCTCTATCTCAATAACTAATGCACGAATTTTCATCAAACTTCAGATTCGGGTATACCTTGATATCAATTAGTGCTGTTTATGTTTTAGTGCAAATCGCTCAATAGGTGGCGCTGCTATGCTACATTTTTTAGAATTTCAGCTATAGCTCTATCTCAAGAACTAATGCACAAATTTTCATCAAACTTCAAATTCAGATATACAGTGATATGAATTGGTGCTAAATTGATGTAATTTCTTGTATTATTTAAATGATTTAATTGATGTGATTTATATGGAAGAAAGTTTTGTGATGGCCACAACATACTAGTTTCATTTATGGCAATGGATATAGATTATTTTGCTGATAATTTGATTTTTTAATATATTTGTGCTTTAATTACATGAAAAGTTTTTAGTATTGGCTGTTCCTGAGCAATTGAAACTATTAAATTTTTTATTTGTAAATGTATTATGATTTGTATTTTTTATATAATTATGATTGCTGTGTAATATTTTCATGAGATAAAATCTCTAGGCATTGTTGATTATACTCATAAGTTTTGTAACAAATTACTCTTTTCTGTTCTCCCAACTTTTGGAGAATTTCAACTAATTTTCTTATTCAGTTTTATTTTAAGGACAAGTCATATAAAGTACTTCTTGTGTGCTTTTTAAAGCACAGTATCATAGGGCAGGGTGCTGCATATAGGAAAAGAGCATTTTTTTAACCACAGGGGCATTTAGATGGCCAAAATTCACCACAACTTGGGACCAGAAATTTTGCCATTTTTGGGATGTGATTGATTTTAGATCATAAGTTTTACTCACCACATTTAGACTTAAATAATAATTACAAAAAAAATATAAAAGCAGCCTTTTATTGTTGTATTTACAAGAAAAAATAGTAAACAAAAAGGAAATAAATATATACGTAAAACTTATTAATAGTTTGCGATGCCATCCTTTTTTTCAGAAAGTCTTGTTTTAGCCTTTATTTTTACTGCATAAAACCTGACACTTATTTCTCTCACTTTATATCATGCTTATATTTATTATGTACTATTGAATTCCCAAGTTCAGGACTTCTAAAAATAATTAAACTACTTCAAAAAATAAGTTTGACCATAAATTATGAAAGGCATTTATTGAAATTGAATTGATTGTAAAATTTAATTTCTGGACAATGTCGAAAGAGAAATGCATTCACTTAAATGCATTACTGCTTATATCTAGAAAGCTGAGCAGATTTTTGACCCTTTATGTATTTTTTAAAATTGAATTTTCATAATTCATAATGACTTCTAAAAATTTTTATGTAATTTTATCAATTCAGAATTTATGATAACTTTATAATTAAAATTTTGACATGTTTCTTAAGTAGCAAAATACGTCATTGATATTTGATTCTATAATCAGTTTACAATTTCGTTTTTATGTTTTTTGTCGTGTATTTTTAATTAAAAACTTTTTCTAAACTATATAGTATATAAAAGTTATGCAAGAATCGTGTCACTGAGATTATATTCTAATGAGAGAAATATTTTTAATGCTGCTGTAAAATTATGCTAATTTCTTCAATGGATTTAATTCAAACAAGAGTTTTCACAACTCCAGAAAATCCTTTAGAACTCTTTATTTTTTATTCTTAAGAATCCTTTAAATGTATTTAGTTCAAGTTTAATATACCATATAAAAGTTCTAAAATTATGCTGATCATTTGTCAAAAAGAAAAAAAAAGTTTAAAAATGCATATATGCTTTGTTTTTCTGGCATAGTAGTAAATTTTCTACATTTTGGTGGGTTTCCTCTGTTTTAAAAAAATTATTTCATTTTCCCCTCCCCTCCTTCAAAATTTCTACTCCTCATTTTTCTCTCCCAGCACTCAAAGTTTAAACCTGTCAAACTTTTTAATTAAAAAAAAACTATGTGTCTTAATTCTTATTTAGTAAAAACAATAAATAAATTTTCTGCATTTTCCTCTAAAATACCTACTTCCCTGACAGCGTACAAAGTTGAAAATTTTTACTTCAATATTTCAAAAAAAAAAATTTGTTACTATAAATAATCAAATCGCAACATGCTGTAAAAGAAAGCAGAAATGTGAATCATGTAAATCTCTGTCCCTTCATAAAAATAGTCTGTTTTTCCTTTTTGGTTCCCCTATTGAACAAAATTCAAAATTTTTCAAATTCATTATTATTACTTTTTTCCCTGTATGTTTCTTTGTTGTAATGATAAACAAATAATCAAAAATGTAAAATGCCTTGAAATGTCTGTTTCTCCTGCATTATCTTTTATGAAGGGAAGTGAAGGGTTAGGATTATAGCAATTCTTACCCTTACGTACTTTGAAAATCTTAAATCTAAAATTACAAATTAATGTTCCGTAATTATTGCCCTGCTAACATTTCCATACAAATTAGAAGTTCCCTTTTTACATTTATTTTTTCCTTTTTGCTTGGCTGAAATTTTTTCACAATAAACAAAAATAATTATGCAATTTAAACTCTATTTATAAGTTTTCCTGAAAGTTTTCAAAACCTTGCAACTCATCTTGTTAAATTGTACTAATAATTTCAGGTATGAAAGTTTTCTGCATTTTCATAGAAATTAACTTTAATTGGATGACTTTTTGATTGATACTTTCTGGCTGTTTTTGAGGTGGATTTAAAACTGTTGAGAAATTGTGACTTAACAACTAAAATTTTGTGTTTGTGTGAAGTTCAGACTTTATCTGGCTTGCACTTTCATGCTTGTAAATCTTAAAAATGCCTTTTTGAGTATTAAAAGAGAAGAAATTAAAAAAAAAAAATATTTTGATTTTTAAAACTCTTTTTATTATTATTATTATTTTGAAAAATGAGCCTGAATTTTGACAATTATTCAAAAAGTGATTTTGCAACCATTGCTTTGAATTTTTTTTTGTTAATATTACTCTGCCTAACCTTTTTGATACTCTAAAAATGCCAGACATTAATCATAAAATTATTGTTAATGATTGTATTTTAAATAAACAAATAATTAAAAACTGTTTAAACATTTGAGGTGCTACTTTTTTATATTTCTACAAAACTAATCATAAAATTAGAGTACCCCCATTATAGAAAAATAGAAAATAAAACGGTGTAGAAATAGTTTTCGATAAAAGGCTGAACATAGTGTCAAATAATAGAAAAACACATATTTCCATTTTTTTTTCTTTTTTTTTTTTGATGTAAAAAAAAAAAAAATAAAAGTCTTCAACTCTTATTAAAGATGAAAACTGACACTTTTTCTACTACTAATTTTGTTTATTTAATATTATTTTTAATTGTAATGCAATAAATCCTCTGAATAACAGACACCTTGGGAGCGCGGAATTTGCCTACTATTCATAGTTCCCCACATTTTCAAGGTAAAGACATACAATATGGGGGGTTGAAAAAGTATTCACTAAATAGAGATGTCCATATGAAGGTTTTATTGTATGTTGTTCCTAAACAATGGTCTTTTGAATGTATGTTATGAAAATTCTCTTTTGGCGAAGTAAAATCGATTTAGACAATTAAAATGCTTTTTTCTTCCCCAAAAGTTTTCAATTTTCTCATGGTATTTTCTTTTTCTTAGGATCGAAGAGGGAGAGAACGATCTAGAGGTAGAATGTCTAGTGAAAGAGAAAGGTATTGATTGATTTTTCTATCTTAGTTGTTTTCATCACTTTTCTTTTGTATTAAGGTATTTAAAATAGCTCTATATTTTTCTTTGTTATTTTAGGTATACACCCAAAGAAGGTCGAAATAAAGATAGGGCGAAAGATGATCGTATGTTTGATGTTCAGATGCGAGCTCGAGCTTTTGATTATGTTGATCCTTGGAGGAGGTTTGTCATTTTTTTTCTTATTGTTTGCACTTTGTGTAGATGTATTTTTGTATATAATTGATGTATTATACTGTATGCAAGTTTAAAAAAAATAATAATAATAGAATTTTTGAGAGAAAAATGATTTATGATAATTAAGATGATACTTAGTGCAATACAATGTATGAAGATAAAACAATAGCACCAGAAATTTTTATCTTATTCACTCTAGTTTTGGTAGTGTTCAGCATACTGTCATCATTTTGAAATGGTTTGCAAATATTGGGAAGAGAGTTGAAAGTTCATGCTGTTTAGTATTTTCTTTTTTGCGTATTTTGATTTTCAGAGTCTATGCACAATTAATTTGGAAATATGCCAAAAAAAGGGAGGAAGTGTGTGGGAGGGTCATCCAGTATTTTAAACGTTTAAAAAAACAGTCGTTATCATCCCAATTCTTTGACATTTGTAGGAGTTAAAAACACAATGTTTTCATAGACTGCTATGAAAGATTGATATTTAGTGGTAAAAGGGTTCGTAATAAACTTTTTTTTTTTTTTTTTTTTTGTACTTGGTCTATTTCAGTAGTTACAAAAAAACAGTTCTTTTTGTCCAAACTCTTTAAGATTTTCAGTGGTTATAAATATGACTTTTATGCACCTCGTGACAAAAATTTGTGGAAAAATATTGATGTCTAGTTGAAAAAGAAATGTTTACTACTTGTTTGCCCATCAGTTCTGTTAGCGTAACAAAAAAAAAAAAAAGTTCTTATCATCCAAACTCTCTGAAATTTTAATAAAGTTATAAGTATAACTGTATGTGAAAAAATATGCATATTTAGTAGTGCAAACATGAACCAAATGTGAGCGAAAGTATGCCAAAATACCCTGATTTTTAGTATTTTCGTCAAAGTTTTTGCATATTTTATTTTTTAATCACTTTTTAGATGAGTTTTTAATTAATATATCGGTTAATTATCAAAAAATTAAACATTTGATCCTCAGATGCATCAGGACCTGTCTTGGATTACCTTCAGACCAGAGTCAGATAATATAGACGAACGCCGTTCGCAAAAAATTTTCAAAGTTTGCAGACAGTTTTGATGGGGTTTTTTTTTACAAATTTCTTTCTAAAAAATGTTTTTAAGACTGCAAACGGAGAATTGGTGCGATGCACGTCACAGGCTCTTTAGAAGGTCTGCAGACTATTTTTCAACTGGGGAAAAAAAAAGTTTTTAAAATTTTTAAGAAAGAGTCACAATATTAAAGAATGGTTTGTGTCAAAAACAGTAGAAAAACTGATGAGTAAAAGTTAATCTCTTCCATTCATGGACTAATAACTTTATTTTAACATTCATTTATTCATATTTCAGTTATTTTATAGATTAATAAAATAACAGTTTTGTTGAGCAATCATAAATTGATATCTTTATATAAGTTAATGATTAAAATATTTCACATTTTAATAAATATACATATTTTTAAATTTTCATTAGTTTTTCTTTCATTTATTAGTTGTCTGTATTAAGCATACCATTCAACACTACATTTCTTAGGAGCACAGCGTTTTTTTGCAGAAAATTTTAAAGAAATTATTAGAGTTCGCAAACAGTTTTACATTTTATCTAAATCTGCTTCAGACTTGTTCATGGGACAGATTTTCCTACCCCCCCTCCCCCCTCACACACACACACATATACACAGACAAAGCGATCTTGTCATATAGTAGTATAGATACTTTCAAAAAAAAAATTTTTTTTAAGTGTTGTGTCTGATTATTTATGATATATTTATTCATACCCTAAATGAGAACTTGTTTTTACATTTTGAATTCTTAAAATTGAACCATAAAAATAGAATCTGTTGAGGTCTAGTGACTAGTTGTTTCCATACTTGATTGTCTGTGAAATATTTTATTTGGATTTTTTTTATCATTATTATTGTAGCATAAGGGATAGTTTTATAAAAGCCTCATATCGTCTTTTTTTTTTTTTTTTTTTTTTTTTTTAATAGCAGTATCAAAATATTTTGCTAATATTTAAAAAAATCAGTAGGTAGAAAATAAGTTCTGAACAACAATCTTTTAGATTGCTATTCACCAAAGTGAAACTTTAATTTAGAATCAAATCAGATACAATTATTTATGAGTGCAAAAAGAAACTTGGTAAAAATTTTTAATTTTGAAGTGGCTTCCGTTTGAGTGCTTTTTTGCTGCAGACGTTGTTATTGGTGAAAGATGATGTCATAAGATATGCGTCGCTCAGCTAGTAATGCCATCTACTGGACAGTTTGAAAAATATTGCAGTTGGGCCAATGTACCTTTATGGCCAATATGTCCCGGTCTACCCTAATATAAATGTTTCGTATGACGATAAGCAAAATCCTCCTCCTTTTCCCAACGCAAATGTTGTAGGTATTTCCACAGGATATAAACAGTTTTAGATATTACAAATTTACTATGTTATTAACATAATATCTAACCAGACATTACTAAATTATATATTTTAGAACTAAAATTATTATTTTAGGTCTAAAACTCCTAAAGCTAGACGAACTCATTCAAGGTCAGGTTCATATTCATCAGTATCATCATATTCATATTCAGATAGGTAAGATAATGTTTTTCTTTAAAGATTTAGTGTAGATTAGTACTCTTTTATTTTAGTTTTAATAATTTATTGTATTTATTAGGTCATCTAGATCCTCCGGTAGTTATTCTCGTAGCTCATCTCGAAGTTCTGCTAGTTCCAGAAGCCCATCAAACATGCATAAACGAAAACCATCACCTGTTGCAGAAACAGCATTATCACCTAAAGCCAGTGCAGGTAGATTTCCAATAATAAAGAAAAAGCCTGCTGGAAGACCTAATAGGTAATTTGCAATCATTATTTATTCATTCATTTTAAATAATTATTTTAGAGGTGCCAATCTTTCTTGTTTACTTGAAAATTATCGAAATAGGTAAATAAATTTTCTGTTTTTCTTTTCTGTATTGGTGTTTAACAATGCATTTGTATATAGGTATTGTAATTTTGTGAATGAGAAAGAAATTTTTGCAAACATTTTTAATTTTTTTATTTTGTTGACAGTTTTGTTGTCAAGTACATTTTACTCAGATTATATATAGATATATATATAGAGGAAAAGGTCCAAATACCGGCTACCACTTTTGTTTTCAATCTAGATCATACAATTTTCAAAATTAGTAAAAGAAAAAGTGACAGCAGGGTACCTGACATATTTTACACCTGTTTAGAGAAAAAAAAAAATCAGTTTAAAAGGCCTTTTCTGTTTATAAAAATCAAAATTTCGAAAGTCTTCAAATTTTGAGTTTTGAAAATGGGATCTAAATACCAGCTACCTAAGTTTTTTTTCCAAAAGATCATACAAATAGAGCTAATGACAATTATTAAGCAATAAGAATATTTTAATAAATTTTATTGATTAATAACATCTCTTATGCACAGAAAATATACGTAATTTTTAGTAAACAAGCATTTTTGTCAAATTTATATAATTCTTAACGACTATCTCTCACAGTCTTCTTTCCATTATGTTTTTAGTTTTGTTTTTTAACGTGTAAAACAAAATAAAGCTTGCTGATTGAAATGAGAATTTTTTTTATCTGAAAAATCACAAACAATATCACTCTCTGCATCTGTGCAGTCGCTATAGGCCCACATATCGCATTCTTAACATTGAACCCAGAGTACCATCTCCCATTATTGTCCTCAGAGAAAGCACCCATACAGAAGACACAAATTGCATCATCTTCCTCTGTTATATAGTTTCCTTTTTCACTTTTTAAAAATCAAATTTCTGCTCTTTTTGCCTGTTTTCTTCCGTCACTTTTTTTCTTTCTCTTCACATTTATTTCAGGCAAATTTAGATTGTCTTTCAGTACTTTTTTGTGAAGTGGTCCTGTAACCAGTATCACTTCTGAAGAATTACGGCCACAGATGCTTTTTTTCATATTAAAAATGGGACTGGAACTATTCCTGAACCATTTAAATTAATTTATTAATTATGGAACTATTTAAATTAATTTATTTTCCTCCCCTTCAAGCAGATCAACTGAGAGAGGTCCAAATACCAGCTAGCCAGTATTTAGACCACTCTAGGTAGCCGGTATTCGGACCACCACTATGGTTAAGTTAAAACCGGTATTACTCATTCATATAATAAAATACCAATAAGGTGCGTGCGGCAATTGAGAGCTAAATATGTCTAGAAAATAACTTAATCACCAATTGAAGCCTATATACAATCAGTAAATTTTAAAAAAAAGGAGAAACACCTATCTGAAAAACTTTTGATGTACCAGATTACGTCGTTTCGAGACTTTTGCATTTACTGTTTGTAAATGAGACAGACTTCAACGACGTACCTTTCGTAACTTTCTTCTCTTAATTAAAGTTACAAATTCTACTTATCCCCACTAGGCTGTGATGCGCTCAGTTCTCAGAACACCTAGTAGCCGGTATTTGGACCCTAGCCAGTATTTGGACCTTTTCCTCTATATATATAAAAAAAAAAAAAACCTTTCATTTTACAAAAATTTGTATTCTTAAAACAGTAACTGCAATTTTGAAATTGTTTTGCTAAGCTTTAGATATACAGTGTAAATCCAGTAACCTAAAGGTCAGCGTGTTTCACTGCAGGTCCACAGTTCAGTTTCAGACTGCAGATTGGGCAATATTCACTCAACCTTTCATCCCTTCTGGTTTGATAAAATGAGTACCAAGTTCGTTTAGGAACTAAACACTGTGGGTCCCGCATTAGGCTGACCACCTAACCAGGTCATATGTTGTATAGCACCTCAGGGTCCATGCTGAAGAAAATGGTGATAGGCACTATAGGCTATGATTCTTAATTTATTGCAGTACTGCAGGTTTGGTTTCTTTAGATTTACAGTTGTCAAAATAAGTATTTGGCAAGCTTAAATTTTCGAATGTTTCATCTCAAATTTTTAAAGAAATGAGAAAAACGTCTGACTTCCAGTTGATATGCTTAGTTATACAAACAGCTACATTTTATTTTAATTACTATCAATAATCTAAAAAATATATTGAGAAATAGGAATTAGTTTTTTGAGAACCACAATTATGAAACAAAAAAAAAGTGTTTCACTACTGTAACAGTATTAAAAATTTCTAACCCCCCCCCCCCTCCCCCCCCCCCCAAAAAAAAATCATTTTGAAAATAAAATAATAGTTGTGTAATTTGACAAAGTTTTCTAAATTGTTTAAGCATTTGTAAAAAAGTAGGTAAAAAAGACAGAAAAACTCTGAATTCAAAATATGTTATAAATAACCATTTTCTTAGTGGGAAATCAGAAAATGGTGTAGCTGAAATTGTGCAAAAGCCTAAAACAACCATCCACCATATTCTATATAATTAAAAAGCACAAACAAAATTAAGCAGTGAAAAATAAATCTAGGACTAGGCATCCTAAGAAATTGTCTTGATGGGAGATGGATTGTGTGAGAAGTTAAAAGATCATCGAGTCAATGCATCCAAGTTGGTAAAAAATGCAGTTAACTATGTGAACATTAATTCACTCCTCTAACCATTCAAAATGGATTAATTTTCACACAATTATTCTAATTGGTAAACAAATCATATTAGATGTAAATTTCCAACTGGGCGAAAAATGTCCGGACCAGGATAACGTTACATTAACTTGAGGATCTCTTTTAACATCTCGCATATATACCCATATGTAGTACATTGGCACCAAGGGTGCCATTTCAGAAGCTTCTTGAAGGGGTGAAAGTACCAAAATTTTCTTTGAAGAGGGCAAAAAATTATTTTGATTTTGTTGTGAAAACTGAGAAGGAATTGATTGCAGTTTTATCCTCATATATATATTTTTTAAATTAATCACCATTAGCGATAAATGTGTCTTATTGGGAATGTCACAATAGCTAGGTTTTTGCAAATACTATTGATAATTATTAATTTCTCTGCTTAAAAGTCTTTATTTAATGATACTGTTTCTAACCTGAAAAATTACTTTGGTTTCTGTGCTACATCGAAAAATCTCTTTTTAGTCTGATGGATGATTAATACTCTGAAATATCAAATTTCTTGAGAGGGGAGAATTTCCTTCCCATAGCCTCCCCCAAATGGTGCCCCTGATGACATGCACATTGGTTTATTTAATTTCTCACACATATACCCTTATTAGGTACCATTGGGTATTAGTATTGCTATATAATACGACTAAATCATTTTAAAGTTACTTGTTGAATACTTGTTTTTCAGATTTTAATAAATCGATATTTTTTGTTATTGTTTAAAGTTTTTAATAAAGCATTCATTGACTGTTATAAAATTTAGATGTTAGCTGAATTTTGGCACCTGGAATGTATTTGTTTTTCTGCTTTTAATTAAAGAGATTAGACAAAACATTAGAAACTACATCCATATTGAATGCTTATTTTAATCACTGTATAATTTTTGGAATAGTTAGGTTTTTTTTTTATTAGTATTCTTAAAGATTCGTTGCTGAATGAAATACTTCTCTCTTTTTATTAATATTAGATATTTGTTACTAAAACTTCTGTTTATCATATTTGTTATAAGTTAAAAGTATTTCCAAGCAAAGATAAAATAAATTAATTTTTTAAATTGTGTTGAGTGATTCGTATACGTGTTTATATTAATGCAATAAAATACAGAAGCATAATATTGAAAACAATTGATAATTTTGAAAGATTGGCACCTTTCATCTGTGTCTTAGTTTAATTATTTTTTCAATGTAGGGTGGAAATAACGTTAAAAGTATCTTCTAATTTATGTTAATTTAAAATTTAAGAAAAAAAAAACCTAAGTTCTGACTGAAATAAACCTTTATACACTAGAAATCCCAGAAGTCGAAGTTTTTCACGAAGTCTTTCAAGTCGATCTCGTTCCCGTAACAGGTAATTGGTCTAATGTATGGTGTTCATGAAGATACTTAAATGTTCCTTTTCTCCAAAATCCTTCATAGGCTTTAAGGAAAAGGGATGGAGTCTGTTCTTTTCTCTTGAAATTCTCAATTAACATAATTTTTTAGTCTGTAACAAGTTTCCATTTATTGTTTAATACTTTCTCAAAGTCGGATGTTTTATCATATGAGACTGAATATTAACATATGCTGGTGGTTTCTAACATACTGTTTTTGTATTTTTTTTTTTTTTTTAATTTTGTATACTTATTTTATTTTCAGATATAAATTCAAAATTTTGTTACTCTTAACCCTTTCAGGCCCACATTTTTATTTACAAGAGGAAAAATCTGAATTTCTGAAATTAAGGTTATTTTTAACTAATATAAACATAACTATAATTAAAAAAAATTATTTGATATTTTAATAGTTTTTTTAAACGATGCCATTTGGCATCATTGAGACCAAACGGGAGTATTACATGAATTGCTCATGATGGCATTTGGCATCATTGGAATCTAAGGAAAAGAAAATATACATTCAATTTTTAATGTGTATTCATTTTTTAATGTTCATTTCATGTATAATTGTATTTACAGGCTTTTGGCAAGAATAGAGATTTGTTTGATGCACTAAAGTGGTGTTGGTATTGTTCATGACGGCCGATTATCCACACGAGAGATATATGCCCAAGGGAGGGATGCCCTCAGTGGGGGGTCTTTTTAAAGGAACCTAGTCCGTATTTATGCAAGGATACCCATGATTCGATGAAAAACACTGACATCTCCGAACAGTTAGACCGACGAGCACGATTGGTTCCGAACCAGCACTCCCCGTCTATGAGCTTTGCCAGCGGAATCTCTCAGCCACTTGATACACTAAGTTATCTGTAATTTATTCATCACAAAATAATTTAAAGTACTCATAAGGACTAAAATTTCAACAGAAGGCAATGAAGAAGTTTCTCTAAATGCCGTGTCAAATGATTCAATATTCTTATCTTCTAACTGATCTACATCTTCAACTTCAACTCCTAATACTTATTACCTACAGAAATAGTAACTGGTCTGGCAGAATCCTTTGTATCCAGATCAAGAATATTGAAAATTGGGCATCCATGGCAAACTCCGAACAGTTAGGCTGACGAGCGTGACAATTGGATTGGGCAACCACACAATCAATTGTCGTACTAGTGCACGAAATCATCTGCATTTGATAGATTGCGTGCACTTTCACTGTCCTCTTTGTCAGATTTTTCAAATTCTGTATCAGAAAGTTCATCATTCCTTAGTAAATAAATGGCTCTTTCTATTGATACAAACTTTTTTCCGTTTTGGCATGATAAATAGTAAAGGAAATTTTTTTTTCTTTCAAAAAACTGCCAAATCAGATAAGAAATCAAAATAGAGAGTTAAGGGGACAAGGGACCTTACAGGGGTGCAGAATATGTCCGATCCGGCGATCTAGGATCGAGGGAAATTTTAACAACTTGGGGAAATTTTTCAGAAACATATGCAATTGGTTTCGAATTTAACAACGAATTCTATAATTTCCTGATAGAAAAATTTCACTACAAATAAAAAGATCCTTATGGCGACCTTCACAAAATCGATCTCAGAATAATATGTACCATATATCAGGGGTGATTCTGTTCCTAATTTTCCGAAAAGTTAAGGCATTCGGTTCCGAAAATTAAAAAAAAAAAATCGGTCTTCAATCCGAAAATTCGGACATAAAAATACCGCGAATTCTGTCCAAGAAGTACAGAAAAACGTAAATTTCGTCACAAGATCTCGGAAGAACCGCAAATTTCGTCAAAAGATCACAAAATGAACGCAAATTTTGTCAAAAGATCGCGTAAGAACCGCAAGTTTCGTCAAAAGACAGCGAAATGAACGCAAATTTTGTCAAAAGATCATGAAATAAACGCACATTTTGTCAAAAGATCGCGGAAGAGCTGCAAGTTTCATCAAAAGATCATGGAAGAACCGCAAGTTTCGTCAAAAGATCATGGAAGAACCGCAAGTTTCGTCAAAAGATCATGGAAGAACCGCAAGTTTCGTCAAAAGATCGTGGAAGAACCGCAAGTTTCGTCAAAAGGTTGCGAAATGAACGCAAATTTTGTCAAAAGACCGCGTAAGAACCGCAAATTTCATCAAAAGACCGCATAAGAATTAAGAACCGCAAGTTTAGTCAAAAGACTGCATAAGGAGTGCAAGTTTAGTCAAAAGACTGCATAAGGAGTGCAAGTTTCGTCAAAAGACCGCATAAGGAGCGCAAGTTTCGTCAAAAGACCGCGTAAGAAGCGCAAGTTTCGTCAAAAGACCGCGTAAGAAGCGCAAGTTTCGTCAAAAGACCGCATAAGGAGCGCAAGTTTCGTCAAAAGACTGCGTAAGGAATGCAAGTTTCGTCAAAAGACCACGAAATAAATGCAAGTTTCGTCAAAAGACCGTGAAAGGAACGCAAGTTTCGTCAAAAGACCACGAAAGGAACGCAAGTTTCGTCAAAAGACCGCGAAAGGAATGCAAGTTTCGTCAAAAGACCGCGAAAGGAACGCAAGTTTCGTCAAAAGACCGCGAAAGGAACGCAAGTTTCGTCAAAAGACCGCGAAAGGAACGCAAGTTTCGTCAAAAGACCACGAAAGGAACGCAAGTTTCGTCAAAAGACCACGAAAGGAACGCAAGTTTCGTCAAAAGACCACGAAAGGAACGCAAGTTTCGTCAAAAGACCACGAAAGGAACGCAAGTTTCGTCAAAAGACCACGAAAGGAACGCAAGTTTCGTCAAAAGACCACGAAAGGAACGCGAGTTTCATCAAAAGATCGCAAAACAACCGCGAATTTCGTCAAAAAAGGCGAAACAACTGCAAAACTCCTCAAAAAATCACGAAAAAAAAACGCAAATTTCGGCAACAGGTCACTAAACAACACAAATTTCGTCAAAGGGTCGCGAAAAAAAACACAGTGCTGGGAGTGGATTTCCCCCACTCTGCTGTAACCTTTCGGAAAATTTGTAGTGAATTTCAGATTTTTTTTTTTTTTATTACCCTGTCATATATACTTGCGCTTAAGTTGAGAAATATTGGAAAAATTAAATTTTCAATACCTACCGTAATACAGCATTTACTTATAACATATCGTAAAATTTTGGGGAAATTTTCATGTGGATTGGGGGAAATGTTGGGAGTAGATACATTTTCTGCACCCCTGGGTCCTTATTCCTTAAAAATAATTTTTTTTATTTTTTGTAAATTTCACCTAATTATTATTCAAGGGTACATTTTATGCATTATGCATTTATCACAAAAAAAAAAAAAAAAAAAAAAAAAAAAGAATTTTACACGTCATCTTAGAAATCTTCGAAATGCTCCTTGCGCATTCCATATCAATGAAAATCCCCAATATTTTTTGTAAAAGTTTGTTTTATATATGTAAATAAAATAGAGCCTCGAATTTCTTTGTATTTGAATTTAAAAATTAAAAAAAAAATTTAAAATTTCAAAATTTTTCAATTTTTTGTTAAATTCTATTTTTTTTTCATAAAAATAAATTTATTTTTTTTTTTTTGTCATAAATGCATGCATAATGCATATAATGTACCTTTGAGTAATATTTAAGATAAAATTTACAAAAAAAAAAAAAAAAAATTGGAAAATTTTAAAATTCTTTCAAAAAAATTTAATTTTTTTTTTTTTACCTTTCAATTCAAATATATAAAATTCGATGCTCTATTTTATTTATATATATAAATCAAATTTTTATAAAAAATATTGGGGATTTTCATTTATACGGAATGCGCAGGGGGCATTTCGAAGTTTTCTAAGAGGACGCATAAAATTCCATTTTTTTTTTCTCAATTTTTTTGTGATAAATGCATGCCATAATGCATATAATGTGTACCCTTGAATAATATTTAAGATGAAATTTACAAAAAAAAAAAAAAAAAAAAATTGAAAAAGTTGGAAATTTGGAAATTTTTTCTAAAAAATTTCAAAAATTTTCATTTTTTTTTTTTTTTTTTTACTTTTAGATTCAAATATATAAAATTCAATGCTCTATTTTATTTATATATATAAAATAAACTTTTATAGGGGATTTTCATTGATATGGAATGCGCAGGGGGCATTTCGAAGATTTCTAAGACATCGCGTAAAATTCCATTTTTTTTTCTCAAAAATAAAATTTTTCTTTTATTTATTTATTTTTTTTTTTTTTGTGATAAATGCATGCTATAATGCATATAATGTACCCTTGAATAATATTTAATGTGAAATTTACAAAAAATTAAAAAAAAATATTTTAAGGTCCCTTGTCCCCTTAAGTTGAAAATATCTATCAAGTCCCAGTGATACCATTTGGAATCATGTATATTTACTATGTATTGTTACTGAAATAAAAATACAATTGTTGAATTATAAATACATAAATATGTACTTCATATACATTACAACTGATATTTAAAAAATTGTAATTTTTAAAAAAGGGAAAAGTGTGAATAATACCTTTTTTCAGTTATGTTTTCACTTCACATTTTAAAAGGAAATCAAGAAATACTTTTCAGTTTCTGGAACCTCTGCTACCATCTCTTGAGGAAATAAAAAAATACTACTGAAAAGACAGAAAACATGTATTTTGAATGACACCAAACAGAGTCTCCGAGATTCAGTTTTTAAATATAAAAAAAAATTGTGAAAGTCATGATGCCATTTGGTATCACTGGGCCTGAAAGGATTAAATTATTCAAATTTCTGTGAAGTATTAAAATTTTTGTTTGTGATGTATGTTTTGACTAAATGTTTGACACCTATACTTACCATACTGTATGGAAAGTCGCATTTGATTTGTTAGTGTAAAAAGTAATTTTTAAAAAGTACAAATGTTACTCAATGATGCATTTATATATTTGTATAATTAGTTTTCCACTTTTATTCATTTATTTTTTTCGTGATTTTTTTTTTCCTTATTAAAGTGTTATTGTTTTTAATATTCAAACAATTCTGAAAAGCCATAAAAAATATTTATACTAAGTGAATAGTAATAATTTATATATATTAAATAATATATCTTAATTAATGTATAATATCTTAATTAATATATAATAATATATTAATTTATGTATAATAATATATTAATTTATATATATTAAATAGGATGATCTGCCCCTTCACTCTTAGTGCTCATGCCCCTGTACTTTCAGCAGACCTCAATAATAAAGTTAAAATTCTTTAATTTAAGACTATTTTTAAGAAATTTAAATGGCATATGGATGAACAGTAAGATTAGCAGACAGATTAATTGTGTGCACCTTTCATGTGACTATTTTCTCTAACAACTTAGTTGATAGTTTAGTAATAGTAACCAATTGCTAATTTATAGTTATTTCCATATTCATAATTAAAAATTTTGTTTGCATTATAAGTTTAAATTCAAAGTAGTCACTGTAAATGTCTTCATACAGTAAAACACAAAAAAATCATTTTTATTTAAATGTAGGTAGCCTATTTCCCACCGAGGGTCACTATAAACACAAAGAAAAATTGTGTTAAATCAGTACTACCTATTTTTATTTTAAGGGAACTCTTCACTCTCTTGAAAATGCCCGTTCCGTAATGTTAAACCAATGGGCAGGTTGTTTTTGAATTTCTCGTTTAAATTTGAATATTTTTAAACGTTTTTTGCATAGGATAGTTGAGCTTGATCTTTAATATGGCTGTTTTTTACTTTTTCTATTCCAGTTGCAGATTTTTTTAATAAAGGTACTTTCACTTTCCCAACCGATACGGCTGCTAGTCACTCAATTTCCAAATTCCCCTCGCTAAGTCTATAGGCGCTTGAGCATTCGTATACTTAAAATATCTCCTCGAGAAATTAATATTTTTACACTTCATATGAAATTTAGCATATATTTTAGAATTATTTTTACAACTAAGTTAAATGTAGACATCCTTTAAGAAGAGTACTCAGAAAAAAATGAGTTAAAAATATTAATTTCCCGAGGAGGCATTTTAAATATACGAATGCATCAAACTGCCATAGACTTAACATTAGTGAGGGAAATTCGTAAGCTGGATGACTAGCAACGTTAATGCTGTCATACAGTAATACATTTTAAAAGAACATTTTTATTTAAACTTGATTCATCTGTTTTCACTAGGGGACATAATCAGCATAAAAGAAAGTTGAATTGAATCTGTCCTTTCAATTTTTAATTTGGAGTATGGTTGACACAGAAGAAAAGATATAAAAATCCCTGCTGGCTCGGCATACAGACGGAGGTAGATTTCGAAGTTAAGTGCTAATTTCAACAACAAAAACTAAATCATGATTAGAGATAAACCCACTTTAACAATTTTATCTGGCTGCTTTTGACGAGTTTTTATTTCCTTTTTATACAGTGTGTCCACTCTCAATAGTGTCCAATGGCTAATTCCTAAACCGTTAGTCATAGACATATAGTTCCAATTACAAAAATGTTTTAAATGAGGTAAAGAAATATTTTAAAAGCGATTTGGGTCAATAAAAACATTTCTTAAAAAATTACGAAAATTTTTATACGGTCCCCCGGTTCTATAAGTTATATTTAGTAAAATTTTCCTATTACACCGACAAGTAAGACGAAAAAATGATTCATATGAGTGAGTTATGAAACTTTAAAAATGCATGACTTATGCCACTTTTCTGTTCTGAAAACAACTGAGTTCGGCTTGGCTTTGAGGGGTCACATACCAAGTGCTTAAAGTATTCGAAGATCTTATTTCATGTGTATCTGCGGTTTGAAAAAAATTGTACAAGTATTATGATTAAGTTAACATTTATTAAGTTTCAGATAGGCTAAAATAACATATGTTTTGTCAGGATTTGAGACTGTTTCTTTTATGATTTCTTTTAACAAAAATTTTGTTATTTTTATAAGGTTTTATGTTATTTCAACGATCATATGTATGTTTTTCCAGTTCAAAATTTGTACTCGAACTTTAACTCACTTTCAAATATCTGATCAAGATTACATTTTACATACTGGCACAAATCAGATAACAATCTAATGTTATTATTATTTTCGGTGGTTACCATTTATACTTATTTTACGGGATAACCATACCTGCCAACTGCTACGAAAAAATCGTAGTTGCTACGATTTGGACCTATAAACTACGATGCTACGAAAATCGGTCTTAAACTACGATTTTTTTACAAAAAACGCAAAAGCATTTTTTGTTTCTAGTTGCGATTTTTATCCAGCACAGCATATTTTTCAGGAGTGATTCTGTTCCGAAATTTCCAAGTATTCATTACCGAAAGTTTTAAAAAATTGGCCAGTAGTCCGAAAATTCGGACATTAAAAAATGCTCATGAGAAAAAAAAAAATTCTGGGCCATTTTAGGAATTCTGGAGGGGGTTCCTTGAGGAGCAAGATTTGAAATAGTGTGCAAAATCGCACGATTTGCGATAAACTATCGCAAATTTCGACAAATGACCGTTTGAAAAAAAATCAATTCCGTCAATTGGTCGCAGAAGAAAATAAATTTCCTTAAAGGATCGTGGCAAAAATGTGAATTTTGTCAAAACATCGCAGAAAAAAAACGCGAATTTCGTCAAAAGATCAGTAAGATAATGCAAATTTCATCGAAAGATTAGTAAGAAAACACAAATTTCACCGAAAGATCGCAGAAAGAAAACACTAATTTAGTCAAAGGATCGTGGTAAAAAAACGCAAAATTCGTCAAAGAATCGCATAAAAAAATGCGAATTTCGTCAAAAGTTCATGGTAAAAAGTGCAGATTTCAACAAATAATCGTGATAGGAAAATGTAAATTACGATTGTGGGGAAAAATTGTGAATATTCTGTAATGATAGCGGGGAAAAAATCGCGAATTCCGTCAAAATTTACTGCACTGAGCTAAAAAACGCTGCGAAACGAAAATAAACTCTAAAAATCGTATAAAAATTTTCAGAGGAAAAAATTTACTATATTGAGTTGAAAGACGGAAACCTTATTCCTTTTACGAATGTCAAAAGATGGCTGTGAAACATGAAAAACCAACCAACCAATCACCAGATTGATTTAAATTTTGTGTGCTACGATTTCTCATTTTCATAGGTTGGCAGGTCTGGGGATAACACAAAAAATTTTGGATAGATTACCGCCAAGAAATTAGAAAAAGTTTTAGATTAGATAATACAAGCCTGCGATTGTTGGGTTTTTTAACTTTCATGTACTTTTTTAACACTGAATCCGAAAATTACCTTAATTTTTAATTCGCAAATCATAAATTGTCAAAGTTAAAGAATAACAAAAAACTAATTCTATAAAGTAGAAGAGATGACTGTGTTTTTTAACTTTTGATAATTGATTTTTACGTACTTTTTAGCACTGAATCTGAAATTGATCTTCATTTTTAACCATCACGTTAGAATTTTTTTTGCAAATCGTATGTGTATAAGTTAAAATATAGCAAAAATCTCATACTATAAAAAATATGTAAAACTTTTTTTATTTTACTTTATTTTATTCAATAATTTATTCAATATATTTGCTTTTCCCAGGATTCTTACAGCTAAACAGCTGAGTGGTCCTATGAGATGAGGGAGGAGGTTCAATTTTAACTTTGAAATTTGCAATTTGCGAAAAATCCTGATGTGATGGTTAAAAATGAAGATCATTTTCGGATTCATTGGTAAAAAATACATAAAAATCAGTCATTAAAAGTTAAAAACAGAACAATCACATTTATTTTATGGTATCAAATTTTCGAAATTTTTCTTTTTGTAACTTTAAAATTTCGTGAAAATCTTTATATGATGGTAAAAAATTAAGGTCAATTTTGGATTCAGCGGTACAGAATACATAAGAATCAATTATCAAAAGCTAAAAAACATGACATAACCCAACTTTTGCAGGCTATTGCAATCTAATAATATTTTAAAATGCGTATCATTTTGTAAAGAATTGAGGCTGTTAATTTAGCATAATTTTATTTAACAAAAATTCTGTTTTTTCTTTTTTCTTAAATGTTTATTACAAATTGTATATTTTGCATTAATATGATAGAATGATTAAAAATTTCAAATTTATATTGCAATGTTAATTTTACTCTCAACCATTTTTTTAAAATATCTGACAAAATTATGTTTCGACTAAATTTGTGAATGACCCCCCAATTTGCAGCAAAAAATATGCTCCAACTTTAAACAGTTATTACTCGGTTAATTTTAGTCAGAGAATAACGGGACTTTTTTTGTATCACTTGTCAGTGTAAAAGGAAAATTTTACTAAATATAACTTATAAGACTGGGGGACCGTATAAAAATTTCAATTTCATAATTTTTTAAGAAATGCTTTTATTGACCCAAATCGCTTTTAAACTATTTCTTTACCTCATTTAAAACATTTTTGTAATTGGAACTATATGTCTATGACTAACGGTTTAAGAATTAGCCATTGGACACCGTTGAGAGTGGACACCCTGTATAACAGCCAGTTTTATCAGAATCGTGTTAAGGCGGTATTAAAAAAAATACTTTTCCATACTCAACAACTCGAAATTTTCTGGTAAATTTTCAGATTCACTTTTAAAAGAAAAAATACGAAATTTGCTCACATGATTTTTGAAGAGATGTGACCTGTGCTTTTACTTTTCGTTCAATTAATTAAAACTTGATTTATAAACAATTATTTTCTCAGTAGGACAATATTTTTCTTTTCCAACGCAATCACTTCGGGAAATTTGGTTTAAAATGCCCACTTTGACATCATTTTTAAAAATATATTCTACCTCTATCAAAAAATAGACCATTAGGGTACATTATATAGTTTCTGAATAGGGGAATATATATAAAGTTTTTTACTGAGGGTGGTTTTAGGTTCTAGGGGTCATGATCGGTGTAGATCTGCAAAAATTTTTCAGAAATTCCAACATAGGGGAGAATGTAATAGGTAGTATTTCATACGAAATCTGCCTAAAATTCCATTTTAAAATTTTAGTTATGCTATTTCACACCAAGAGCGCTACCAACATTTAAAAAAAAAAAAGAAAGAAAAAACTATTGCATGATAATTTTTATCAAAACATAAATTTGACCATAGCAGAAGCTTATTCTGAAGAAAAAATAAATTTTATTTAAATATAGATATAAATTAGATAAAGAAGCTTAGATTAAATTAGATTAGAGAAGTTGATATAAATTTTATTTAAATACAGTTTCCTGACAGGGGGTGCTATAAAAAGAAAGGGAAATTTTATTAAATCTCTGCTACTTGTTTTTAACTTCAATATAGCTGTCATGCAGTGAAACATAAAGAAATCAATTTTACTTAAATATGGTTATCCTATTTCTTTACATGGGGTACTGTAAATGCAAAAGAAAGTTTTGTTGAATCCATATTCATGGTTAGTGCGTTTTGAAAAAATAAAAAAAGTGCTGGAAAATTTTCAAATAGTCCTTGAATTTTAAAATTTCTAACAAACAGCAGCAAAAATACGTTCATATATTTTTATTTAAAAAAAAAAAAAAGAAAATCCTCCTTTTTCCTCTCAAAAACAGGAATGCCCGCTGCTAAAGATTACATTTTCTCTTCCAAGGAGTTAGTACTAGACGTTAGTATCTGAGACAACTCGGTTCAAAGGCAACCAATCACAGTTGAACAAGCAGAATGGGTTTGCCATGACAAAAAGCAAAAAAGGAAGCTTTATCTTATTAGTGAATTCTGATTGACTCGTGAGCCATGCTTTCCTGCTTGTAAGCTGTAGTCATCCATGTTTTTTGCATCTTTCCTTCACTGTAAAAATAGGATGATGTGGTGATGCCTGCTGCACAGATTGAAACATTTTTGGAAATGCTGAATAAAATGAGATAGTATGATAATAAAGTATGAAATGCAAAAATTTGCTTCTACAATGACAAAAATCCCTTTTGAATTCCAATTCTAAGTTTCCTCGCGAGCCGCGATGTTCCTTATAGCCCAGTGGTAGGGGAGGAAAAAAAAGTCGAATTCGGAATTAATTAGGGGAAAGCTTAAAATTGTTTTAAACCATTTAGTTTAGGTCTAGAATGAATATGCTAAGTTTTCCTCCTCATAGTAGATGAGTGTTAGAAAATATGTACAGATTTATAGTTTAAAAAAAAAAAAAAAAAAAAAAAAAAACTTTTTAAAATACCATTACAATATCTCAAAACAGCTAACTCTGTCAAAAACATTGTTAATACAAATGTTGTAGAGCTTAAAATTCTGAGTAAAATGAGTACCTACACTTAATATTTTTGTTGAACATTAAGGTCGCAATTCTACTTTAAAGTTTCAGACTTGTGGTCAGGGGGTTGAACTCAGAAATAATTAGGAGAAAACTGGAAATTGTTTTAATAACTTCAGTTTAGGTCTAAAATGAACATACTATGTTTTCTTCATCGTACTTGGGTGAATGTTATAAAATATGTACATATTTATTTTCGAAAAACATGTTTTTTTTAATTACCTTAACAATATTTCAAAACAACTAACTCTATAAAAAACATTGTCAATACAAATGTTGTAGAGCTTAAAATTCTGAATAAAATGAGTACCATCATTAATATTTTTGTTCAACATTAAGGTCGCAATTCTATTTCAAAATTCTTCAGATCAAGAGCTTGAAGCCAGGATAGACCAAGTTAACATAAAAATATCTCAAAATTGCGGTCTTAATATGGAACAAAAATATTAAGCGTAGGTACTCATTTTATTCTGTATTCTAGGCTCTACAACTCTTGTATTGACAATGTTTTTGATAGAATTAGCTGTTTTGAGATATTGTTAAGTTAACTCTTCTGGCTTCAAGCTCTTGATTAGCAATTAAGGCAAAATTTTGAACTAGAATTGCGACCTTAATATTGAACAAAAATATTAATGATGGTACTCATTTTACTCGGAATTTTAAGCTCTACAACATTTGTATTGACAATGTTTTTTATAGAGTTAGCTGTTTTGAGATATTGTTAAGGTAATTAAAAAAAATTGTTATAGTATGCAAAAAAACACGTTTTTTGACTATAAATCTATACATATTTCCTAACGCTCACCTAGTACGAGGGGGGGAAACATAGCATTTTCATTATAGACCTAAACAGAAGGGATTAAAACAATTTCCAGCTTTCCCCTAATTAATTCCGATTTCAACTCCCTAACCAATGGGCTATTAGTCCAAATCGGTGATGTAATTTTCTACAAATATATTTTTTAATATTTCGCTAAATTCCACAAATCATTTATTTTTTGTAGAATTCTGAAATATTGTTACAGTACAAAGTTCAAAATCTCTTTGGGACCTCGTCAATTCCGAATTTCGGACTTTTCCAAAATTTGGATCATTTGCAGTTTATTTATAAACTGCCCCCTTATATCTTATATACTATCCCCTTATATCTACCCCCCTTTCTCCCTTCTCTTCCTTCCCTAATACTATATTAATACTGTATATAAATAAATTATACTATAATATTCCCTATATACACTAGCAAAGCATTTAAAATACTTCAACAAGATATTACTAAAACAGATATTTTGTTAGAAGAATATTTTTTTTATAAATGTTAAAAAAATATTTTATTTAAATTTGTATGCAATTTTTAAAGTTTTTTCGAAATTTGCTGCAATTTTTCCACATTAGTAAAAGGAATTCGGCTTTGATCTTTTTCCCGATGTAGTAAAAGTTGTCTTCCTTTTTTGAAGAAGTTTATTCGTAAGTTGTACAGTGATTTTTGCATTTTTCACAAATTTTTTTATGCTATTTTTAGTTCTTTTGCTTTATATGGCTTTTTTTAGATTCAAAAAAGGAATTAGATTTCAAGCTTTTAGTGTAATATAATAAATTTTTTCCTGTACAATTTTTTAATTTGTGGCAATTTTTAATGCATTTTCGCATTCTTTTGTAGAAAATAAATCAGTCATGGAAAAATAGCGCAAAATTCGTCAATCAGTCACTGTATTAAATTTACAAATTTCTTCAATCATACGTGGAAAAAAAATCATGAATTTTGCCAATTTTCCATGGGAAAAAAAAGGGACTTTGTCAATCAGTTGCAGAATAAAATTGCAAATTTTATTTATAATTAACATTTAAAAAAAAAATCTCTAATTCTGTCAGTTATATGCAGAAAAAATCGAATTTCATCAATCTGTTGTTGGAAAAAAATTGCAAATTTTGTCAATCTACTACAGAAAAATACCGTGAAATTTGCCTATTGGTCATTGGTAAAAAATAAAAATTTTGTCAATTACAGACCTGCCAACTGCTACGAAAAAATCGTAGTTGCTACGATTTGGACCTATAAACTACGATGCTACGAAAATCGGTCTTAAACTAAGATTTTTTTCAAAAAACACAAACGCATTTTTTGTTTCTAGTTGCAATTTTTATCCCGCGCAGCATATTTTTCAGGAGTGATTCTGTTCCGTAAGTTCCAAAATTTCAAAGTATTCATTTCCGAAAGTTTTACAAAAATTGGCCATTAGTCCGAAAATTTGCACATTAAACAGTGCTCATGGGAAAAAAAATCCAGGCTACAAAACAAATTTCTTAACATAAAACACTATATATGTTAACCACGAGTGAATCGTATTTACGTAAATACTTATACAGAAATTCACTTCCTTAGAAACAAAGGTGCCATGTCAAGAATTTCTGGAGGAAATGTGTGGGGGTTCTTTGAGAGGCAAGGTTTGAAATAGTGTGCAAAATCGCACGATTTGCGACAAACCTTCACGAATTACGACAAATGACCCTATTAAAAAAAATCATTTTCGTCAATTGGTCGCAGAAGAAAATAAATTTCGCCAAAGGATCGTGGTAAAAACGTGAATTTTGACAAAATATCTCAGAAAGAAACGCGAATTTTGTCAAAGGATCAGTAAGAAAATGCAAATTTCATTGAAAGATCAGTAAGAAAATGCAAATTTCACTGAAAGATTGCAGAACGAAAACACTAATTTCGTCAAAGGATCATAGTAAAAAAAGCAAAATTCGTCAAAGGACTGCTGTAAAAAATGCAAATTTCGTCAAAAGTTCATGGTAAAAGGTACGGATTTTAACAAAGAATCGTGATCGAAAAATTTGAATTACGATTGTAGGGGAAAAATTGTGAATATCCTGAAATTATCGCAGGAACAAAATCGCGAATTTCGTCAAAGTTTACTGCACTGGGCTAAAAGATTGGAAACAAGCTCTTTTACAAATTTAAAAAAAAAAAAAAAAAAAAAAAAAAAAAAAAAAAAAAAAAAAATCGCTGAGAAACAAGAAGAAACTCTAAAAATCCTATACAAAGTTTCGGAGGAAAAATTTACTATATTGAGTTGAAAGACTGAAACCTTATTCCTTTTACGAATGTCAAAAGATGGCTGCGAAAAACCAACCAACATCCAAATTAATTTTAATTTTGTGTGCTACGATTTCTCATTTTCACAGGTTGGCAGGTCTGCAATTAGTCGCTGGAAAAAAATCACGAATTTCGTCAGTTTGACACGTGTATTTCATCTAGTAGTGAAAGCAAAACAAAAAAAACTTGAATATTGTTGATTGGTTATTGAAAAAAAAAATGTAAAGTTTATTAATGAGTTGCAGAAAAATATTGCAGAATTCATCAATCATTCATAAAAATCACATTTTGTCAATTAGTTAAGACTTACAGAATTATATGAATTCCAATTTTTTTGCTCTGTACTGATAACAAAATTTGGTACTTCTTAGTTATCCCGTTGACCAATTTCGCCAAATTATATAAATCGCCAAACCACTGGCCAAATTATACACATTGACATAATTTTTATTTTAAATAATGAAAGAAAAAATAAATTTGTAAAACATTAATAAAAATACAAATAAAATGTCGAATTAATCGTTTTATTGGCCATTATTGGCATTTAATCTTACAATTTGGCGACAGTTATTTGGTCAACGGGATAACTAAGAAGTACCCAAAAATTTTAATTCCTTTTTATAAATCCATTGTAAAAAAATCTTTTTTATTTAAAGAGTGAAAGTAAATTATGTAACCTTTATTTCAATTATTTTTGTATGGATAAGTTTGAATACTGTAAGGTAATATAAGGTTTTGATTGAGTATCCAGAGAATATTTTGTAGTGATACCACATACTTTTTTTTTTTTTTTTTTGCACTTAAAGAAAAAAAAATTAAGCTGTTTTTTTTTTTTTTTTTTTCCTTTTTATTATCTATGAAATTTCTTTTCATAGTACCTTATTAAGTTGAAATACTTTTTTCTTTAAAAATCCTCTAATAATGCAATGTCTTGAAAATGCCCTTTATAAAAAAATTTTTAAAGATCTGGTAATGCACTTTGAAATAGACAGTGAATGTGGTGACTATTTCCCTCATGTGTTATTCTAGAGCCATTTTAATGAATGTAATATTGTGTATATCTAAATAGTCTTTGAATAGTGCTTGAATTTATTTGTTCTCAAGTGCATGAACCATGGTATTACCTAATTCTATCTTGAAGTATGGTTGCCATAACAGAAAACATTAAAAAAATCCATTTTAAAGCTATGTAATTTCCCACCAGAGGCATCACCCTTATTTAAAAAAAAAAAAAAAAAAATTATGTGTATTTTTTATCAAAACATAAATTATTCTGAAGATTTATTTAAATTTAGTTATACTGTTTCCCACCAAGGGATGCTGTATATAAAGATAAAAGAAAATTAATTATGTTGAGTCTGTGCCACCTATTTTTAACTTCAGTATAGCTGGCTGGCATACAATGGTACTGTGCATACACAAAAAATATGGTAAACATAAAAAATCCATTTTACTGAATCTATCCTGTTTTCTCCTAGAGTGTGCTATAAACGCAAAAGAAAACTAGCTTGAATCAATTTTACCTATCTTGAGTATGGCCGTCATTCAGTGAAACATAGGGGGGGAACACCTATTTAAATTTGGTTAATATTTTTCTCACTAGGTTACATTATCGGCATAAAAGAAAGATGAGTTTAAATCACCCTACCAAATTTAACTTGGAGTATTGTTGCTACATGAGAAAGCATAAAAATATCCATTTTTTAATTTCAGTTAGGCAATTTCCCACCAGGGGGCTTACCAGTATAAATAAAACAAACACAAATAAACTAATGTGAAAATGAGACAACATTTTAATAAATAAAAGCAATATTAACCTCTTTTTTTTTTCTTTCTTGCATTTGTGGTATGTGGTTCTTATCCCTAAAAATTAACTTTAAAAATTGAGTGTGCATATAACACCCGAAGATTTGTGATTTGAATACTGTTGCTACATTTGAAGCTTAATAATATAAATATTTTATATATGATAATATTATTAATACCAATTATATTAATAATACCAATTATATTCAGGGACAGCGCTAAGAAATTAGAACTATTAGCCAACACATTAGCCAAATTTGAAAATCATTAGCCAAAAGTATATTATGCATATATTACATTATATGTACATATTTATATGATAATCTATATTAAACATATATATCTCTGTACATATATCTATATATCACATTTTATCGTGATCTTTTAACGAACTTTGAGTTTTTTTCGTGAACCCTTGTCAAAATTTGAATTTTCGCAATCTTTTGATGAAATTTGTTCGTTTTTTTTTGTTGTTGTTGTTTTGTTTTTTGCGATCTTTTGACGAAATTTGCACTTTTTTTGCAATCTTTTCACGAAATTTGTGCTTTTTGCAATCTTTTCACGAAATTTGCGGGGCTTTTTCACGATCTTTTAACAAAATTTGCGCTTTTTGCAACTTTTTCACGAGATTTCCAGGGCTTTTTTGCGATGTTTTGACAAAATTTGTGGGGTTTTCGCGATTTTTTGACGAAATTCGTGTTTTTTCACGATCTTTTGACTAAATTTGCAGGGTTTTTTGCTCTTTTGATGAAATTTGTGGTTTTTCACAATCTTTTGACAAAATTTGTGGGGGGGGGGGGGGGGGGGGGGGTGCGATCTTTCAACGAAATTTGCTGGGGTTTTCGAAATCTCTTGACGAAATTTGCAGGTATTTGCGTTTTTCTTTTTTCGATCATTTGACGAAATTTGTGGATTTTTCGCAGTCTTATGGCAAAAATTTGCGTTTTTCCACGATTCTTTGACGAAATTTGTTTAATTTTCGGAAAAATCGGAACAGAATTACCCCTAATTGGCCAGCCGAGAAGAAGAGGAGGAATATAGACAGGAAATACGGCCATACATGAACTCGTGCTAAAAACAGAAATTCATGTACATTCCAAAACATGATTAAACAGCAAAATAGCCCCCCCCCCCCCAAAAAAAAATCATTCGCCAGCTTTTTCGCCATAATTTTTTTCTCGCCAATTTCACAATGTATTCGCATTTGGTGAGTAGGCAAATGGTTAGCGCGGCCCCTGATAATTAATTATAATAATAATAATTACTAATTATATTATTTTAGTAGCACATATGTTATCTCTGCCCTCTGTATTAAATTAGCAGCTATTTTTTATTTTAATATACAAATCCAGGAAACAATGCTATGTAAATACTATGCTATATTAATTATAATTATATTGCTAGATTTGTAATTAAAAAAAAAGTATGTTGTAAACTTTTTCTCATATTTTGTATCCCCCCCCCCCTGCAAATGAGCAAATAAAATCTCGATGCACATGCTATGAAGGCATGCATACACAAAAATATGGTAAATATAATACAGTTTGAATGGTACCCCCACCACCTACTGTCTAAGAGGGCCTACTGACTATCTCTTTTACTTATTCAGATGTAGTGTATAATAATAACAAAAAGTATATTAATTTAGAAAATTAAGTTTAATAAAGTTGCTGTTACAAAGCTGTAAAGCATTTTAATTTCCGTACCTTTGATTCCTTCATCTTTCTGTTTCTCTATTATGTTTTATCTCCACCAAGCAGATTACTTTAAATCAGAGATCTGATGTAAATCAATTACTTTATTTTAGATATTTTAAGTTAAGGTGAATGTACTATGTCTGATCAAATTAATTATGTGAAAGTTAACACTTTAAATTCAGGCAATTCAATAAAATACACAATAAAATCACATTCAAAAGCCTGTAGATGTTTCAGACAACAAATAGACCCTCACCAGTACAGTAAAAAAAGTTAAAACCATGAAAGATGAAATTAAAACAACTTGCTGAAGGAAAGATGTCAAAACAATTAAAATCAAAGTTAAAGTCGTTATAGCAAAACTGTGTATTCTGGAGGAACATAGCCAGCTTCATTCAAGAGTGAATAAATTAATCTTGTGTACCAGGCCTCAAGAAAGATGTGTCTTACCATATGTATTGTATATCAGTATAGCTCTTGTAAAATTTCTTCGTGCATTTTTACAAGAGCTATACCGTATGATAAAGGAGCAGCTAATGTGCTTAAAAAAGAAGCTATGAAATATAGCATTAATATACCAATAAAGCCTAAATATCTTTCAGAGAATAAGAAATGAAAAAGACCGAATAGATGATATGAAAACTTCGGGAGTATATAGAATCAACCTAAAAAACGAAAATGGGGACGAAAAATGTTATATTGGAGTGACGAAGTGAAGAATAGAAAAAAGAGAAAAAGAGCACAGGGAGGATATTAAAAAAGGAAGACTAACAACAGCTTTAGCAAGGCTCAATGCCGAGGAAAGGCTGGAAATCGAATTTGAGCGCACTAAAAAGTTAGCAAATTATGAAAACTTTAATCATGCCTTAAAGAGAGAGGCCGTGGAGATTGTGAGTGAGAACAATGCGATCAACCGCATGGAACATGCGCTAGTGGATGAAGGTTGGAGATAAATGATTACGAAAAGATGCGAATATGGGAACAGGGATGCTGCAGGTGCGCTATAGCGCGTAAATTACGCGAAAAATCGGAGACGGGACGCAAAAATATAGCTCTTACACGTCCCGTGGGACGCGTAATAACGTCAAAAAATCGCGGAAAAAAGCCGATTTTCGTCAAAGAATCGCGAAAAGAGCGCAAATCTCATCAAAATATCGCGAAAAAACAGCAATTTTCGTAAAAGTGCCGCGAAAAAATAGCGTATTTCGTCAAAGGATCGCAGAAAAAAGCGAATTTCGTCAAAAAATCGGGGAGATAAGCGCAAATTTCATCAAAATATCGCGGAAATTAGCGCAAATTTCATCAAAATATTGCGAATAAACGCGATTTTCGTAAAAGGGCCGCGACAAATTAGCGTATTTCGTTAAAAAATAGCGAATTTCGTCAAAAAAATCGCGAAAAAAAGCCGATTTTTGTCAAAGGATCGCGAAAAAATAGCGTATTTCGTCAAAAGATCCCCCAAAAATAGCGAATGTCCTCAAAAAATAGCGTAAAAAAGCCGAATTTTGTCAAAGGATCGCGAAAAAAGCGCAAATTTCATCAAAATATCGCAGAAAAAAGCCGATTTTCGTCAAAGGATCGCGAAAAAATAGCGTATTTCGTCAAAGGATCCCCAAAAAATAGCGAATGTCCTCAAAAATAGCGTAAAAAAGCCGATTTTCGTCAAAGGATCGCGGAAAAAGCACAAATTTCATCAAAATATCGCGAAAAAATAGCGAATTTCGTCAAAAAATCGCGGAATAAAACCGAATTTTGTCAAAGTATCGCGGAAAAAACACGATTTTCGTGACAGGCTCGCGAAAAATAGCGAATTTCGACAAAAGGATCGCGGAAAAACCGCGAATTTTGTCAAAGTAACGCAGAGAAAACGTGAATTTAGTCAAAGCACCAAAAAAGATGTGCAAACTAAACTTATAGGTAGAAAATTCATAAAATGGGATTTAATTTTTTTTTATGAGATTCTTAAAAATACAGCATGATTTCAGTGTACTTTGATAATGTATTCAGTAGGTGGACCAGTGAAAAATCACCCCCTTTCCTCCTTCTTACTGCATTGAAATGTCTCCCACCTTCAGAACATTTAGGATTTAATGCTTATCAATGATTTAGATGTAAATTTCCCTTCCAAGGAAAATGGCTGATTCCAACACAGATCTATGCTGACAAATAATTCAGTGGGAAGTATAATGAAAGCACCCATTCATTCAACAAAAAGTACCCCTTTACTTAACATAAGTATTCTTTTTTTTCAGCAAAAATATATTTTTCAATAAACCCATCTTGCCCCTTTTTAAAAGAAATGCAAACATTAGTGATACTTGTTAGTGGAACTTGATATCTTCTACTCTCAAATAAACATTATTTTACAATTAAAATTGCATCTTGCATTTTTACTTTTAAAAAAGTAAAGAAAATTCCTCTTAATATTTTTTAAAAAATATCTTATTTGAGTGCAAATAATACTGGTTTTAATTCATTATTTAATTATTATTAAAACAATAATTAATGCATTTCATTTATCTTTTCCAAATAAACAAGTTTCATTTATTCCTTTAAAATATGTTATTAACGATGGGGACCCGATTTTGTAAAAAAGGGACCCAGATTTTTGGAAATCCTGGGTCCCGGGGACCCAGGTTTTTTCAAGTACAACGGCATCACTGGGGAAGAAGAAGAAGGGGGATCCTAAGAGTGGATCAGCGGAAAGTGAGTCTGAACCAGTAAGAAATTGAAAATGGTCCAGGAAGGACCGAAATATATTTTTCATATTTTAAGCACCTTTTATGGTATTTGAAACTAGGTTTCAAAGATTTTATTAAATGTAAAATGAAATAGAATTTTGCAAAATCTCACTCAAGGCGAAAAAACGTTTTTTGCTCCAAAATCAAAACATGATTCCTTACTGGAAGTTTTTGATATTTCAAACTTTCATGTCACATCTTCTTATTAAAAATAGAATTTTTCTCATGGTTTGAAAATGACCTAAACTGGAAAAGGGTTTCAGAAAATGGTAAAATACTGTATTCCTGACTAATTTCTGCTTTTCCTTCTACACTGATATATGAAAGTTTTCCCACACTGAGCATATGAGCTATAGATCGATCACAATAAAAGTTTAGGTGAAGGAATTTCTTTTTTAAAAGTGATTGTTTCCATGTTTGACTTTATTGACAGCGACATAAACCGTAAACCGAATTTTTGAAATCCCCGATCTTCGAGTGAAAGAAGTGACAATCACTACTTCACTAATCTTTAGAAATGAAGCAAAAAATTTTAAACTAAGTCAGCAATAAAGGGCTGGAAAAATTAGAAATTGCGGCAAAGTATGGAATACTCACACTCTCTGCAATTTTAAAGAATTGTGAAAAGATTGAAACGTCTTGCGCTGTGAGTCAATTTGAACCATCAAGAAAATCAGTGCGTACAAGAAAGAATGAAGAAATTGAAATTGCTCTCTTGCAGTCGATGAAAGGGGCAAGAAGCCAGATCATTGTTTTAACTGAGGGAACTTTGCAAGAAAAAGCAAAAACTTTTGCTGATGTTCTCGGTGGCAGCGATTTCACCTCTTCTAAATAATATATGGCTGACAAGATTCAAAGAACATCTTAGAATTGTCTGAAAAAAGATATGTGGATAAGAGTCTACCGTAGATTAGAATTCTATGCAGTCCTTTTTCATAGAAAAGTGGTTAGATGTTTAAAAAAAATTATGCTCCCAGTGATAGTTTTAACGTCAATGAAACGGGATTGTTCTTCAAAGCATAACTCTCGCTAACACTTACATTTTAAAGAGAAAAATCTACTGGAGGAAAATTCAGCCAAGAAAGAATTGCGATTATAAACGGCTGCAACATGGACAGAAGGGAAAAGTTACCACTGCTCTTGATCAGTAAGTTGGCCAAACCACATTGTTTCCAAAACCTTAAATATTTACCTCTTTGCAACGTTTTCAGCAAGGATGTGTGGGTGAACAATGCTATTTTCACGTATTGGTTACTTGATTTCGACTTAAAATTATACTGCGAAAAAAGAAAACTCTTTTTAATGCTGGGTAATTGCAGTTCTCATAAAGAAATTCCTGTGTTAAAAACAAATGAGTCTTTCTTCCCCTGAACACTACTGCAAAACTTCAGCCTTATGACCAAGGAATCATTCAATGCTTATTACAGAAAAGAAATTGTTCACAAAATGATTCAGTGCTTTGACAATAAAACAGAATTTTATGTGAATTTACTAGAATCAATAACTTACCTAAGAAGTGACTGAAAAAGTATCACTACTAGAACTGTAAAATAAATTCCGACACGTGGGGTTTACACATAAATAAATGAAGAAACTTGTGAAATAGAATCTGAAATGCTGGCTAATTTCATAGAAGAGGCTGAAAAACAGGGAATTCTTTCACAGACATTGTTTGCCAAGTACATTTGCATAGATGAAGATGTGCTAACTTTGGATGTGGTGAAAGACGAGAAAATAAGTACTGCATTAGCTGAAAAAAGATAACATCAAAGTGGCAGACAAGGATGAAAAACTCGGCATAGAACGGAAAAATTTAGTGTCATTAAATTAAGCCACCACAGCATTGGAAACTGTGTAACATTTCCTTATGGACATATAACATTTCCTTATGAGGATGCTTCCCGAACTTTGGACAAATGAGATGTTTGGATACGTTATAACAGATTAATATATGCATTTAATGATTCTCAGATATGAAAAGTTTTTTTTAGATTAGCTTGACATAGTAATGCGGATCTGAATAATGACACAATATGTAGTCAACACTTCATGAATATGACTTTAGCTGTGATTGTGTTTCAATGCTGCTCTACATAATATCTTCTATTTCTTGCAGTGTTAGAATGTGGTATACAAATATTACTTACCTCACCGATTTCTTCTGGATCAAAGTCTTTCTGAGATTTGGAATGAAGGGAATTACTCTTTTTGTTGCTTGTAAAATAGTGGATTGCCTGTTGCCTACTCATAATTTTCACTTCTCTTTTTCTTTTTCCCTTTTTTTTCTCTATTTTTATAAGAATTTTGATTAATTTGAAATTTTGTTAATCTAAACGAAATAACACTCCCAATTAGTTTGGATTAGCAGTGTTCTACTGTACTTTAGTTACTTGTATGTAAACAAAATGGTAAACAGTAATATAAACAAAATGTCCATAAAATATTTTGTTAAAAGTGTAACATGCAATGTTGCTTATAGTTTAAGTTCTTGAAAGTATCTTTAAAAAAAGAAAAAAAAAAAAACTTGAAAGTGCTCAAGTTCTATTTATTCTCAGGTGTGTAAATCACGAAAAAGTGTATTTTTGCAAATTTTTAATGCAAATTCAGCTTAATGTTAAAAAAGAGAAAAGAAAAAATGTTCAATATTGTAGTAAGCATCATCTTTAATGAATAGACAAGAAATATACTATTTTAACTCCTTCAAATGAGGGACACACGCACAATTTGAAATCTTTTAGCACCAGTATTTCCAAATAGAAATCTTTACCTAATTTAGACTCAGAAACTCTGATTAAATAAGGCAAAAATTATCATTTGAAAATACTAGTGAGAAAGTTTAAGGATTGTTACCTTATGCAAACGCTTGTTGAGAAGGCATTAACTGTGCTTAGATATGGTAATGAAAATTCGTTTCATATTTAAAAATTTGTTGTATATATATTGATTACCAAAATATGTAAAAAATTTAAAAACCTTTTCAAGTTAAATGCTGATGTTATATGTTATAAATTTAGCTTCACACTAAATATTTTTATTTAATTCACACTAAATATTTTTATTTATTTATTTTTCTAAATTTTTTAATTTATTTTCCTTACAACTTATTCTGTTTTGTTAGATCAAGTTCCTCAAGGTCTAGATCACCCTCAAGGACACCTTCTGTTTCAAGATCAAGATCTAGGTCTTATTCAAGGAGTATAAGCATGGATAGTGTATCATCCGCTTCAAGTAGTGTATCACATTCTTCATCAGGTTCTGGTCCCCGAAGAAACAGAGGTCATGGATCTTTACTTAGAAAAAGTAATTGTTTAATAATTTTTACTAAATTTAAGAAAACTCTAAATCTTTCTGTCTCTCTTTTTCAAATTGTTAGAAAATACATTGAATTTGGTTTCAAATCTCTTAATTGAATGATAAACTGAACTTTTTCAATTGTAGGTTTTGAGCATGTTCTTTTGAAATCTATATTTATAGAAATCATCTTTATGTATGTGTCTCGCTTGTTTTCTGTATGCATGTTTATTTGCTGATATAATTTTCTAAGCTAGAAGTTTGTAATTTGATATTTGTAGTCTTTGAAAAAAAAAAACAAAAAAAACATACACATTTAAGAAATAATGTCAACATGTATAACATCTTAAATGTCATAGACATTTAAGAAATAAAGTTAAACAAATTTGCTAGCCGCGCTACTTTTATACCATGTGATTCCCAATGAGATGTCCCAAGAATATTGTCCTTAAGAAAATAGTTTTAAATATATAGGTTTAACATATAATGTAATTTTTTCCTTAAATGCATTTTGCCTGTAATAATTTAGTTATTTGAGAGTTTTTTTTTCCTCTTTTGAAATTTATGTGTAAATATATAATTCAATTTAAAAGTTTTTGGGAATATTATTATTTGAGCTTTTTGACTTAATTTTCACCATTAAAAGTTTTTCACACATTATAATTTAATTCTTTTAGGAATTTTACATGTGACATAATTGTCTCCATTAAATGCATTTTGTATGTAATAATTTAATTATCTTAAGATTTTCTTACTTTTTTTATATTTACATATACATATAATTTTTATGATGTATTTTTCCAGCTATTTCCTGCTCTTAATACGAGATCATATAATTATTATTTTAAAGTTTCATTTACATGTTTATTAGTCTGGTGTAACTACATTTTTTATTTTAGAGGAAATATATACTTTGCACTGTTGGCATCAATATAAAAAAAATGACTTTTACTAAAATAAAAAAAATCTCTTGAAATGCTGAAAATTTGAATAAAAAATTAAAAAAAAAAAAAAAAAACTCATAAATTAGCCAAATAAATAAGCACAGTCTGCACGCTGCTAGCTCGTGAAGTATATCCCTAGAAAAAATTATTCAATTCCTATACTACCTATATGAATACATTTTGTTCTTCTAAATCTTTTTTGATGGAATGATTTTGACTGCCTGTAACATTAATTAGCTCTTAAAATAATTCTTCGGTTTAAAAACTGTCTGCTTTAGTGTGTTTATCAAACATTTCTCTATAATACTACCAATTTTCATATTTTTGTATGCAGTAGTTTTCTTAATATTAGCTAGTGAAGAAAGACCTGCGGTCACAAAAAGTTCATTTACGGTGGTGAAAGCGTTAGTTACTTTTTTTTTTTTTTTTTTTAAGAGTAGAAAGATAGGAAATACAGTTGCTAGGCGACTGATTAAAGAAAAAGAAAAGAAATTAAATTACATTATTAGAACACATGTATAAAAATTCCCCCAAAAGTTATACACCTAATTAAAAAAAATCCGACAAATGTATTAACAAAATTTCAAATTAATAGGAATAATTTAAGACCCTTATTGGGAAATTTCAACATCCATAATTTACCATTTAAATTCATTGATCAAATGCACAGATTGCCAAGTATTACGATTTGTCCGTAATTATTACAGATATGCAACAAAAATTATGGGGTTACAGGCATCAGTTAAAAATTATTGTGAAAAAGACACGCATTTTGTCAGAGGATCGCTTGAAAGAATGCGAATTGTCAGAGGATCACTTAAAAGAACACTAATTTCATCAAAGGATCCCCAAAAGAACGCGCATTCAACAGAGGAATGCCGAAAAAAGCATATTTCAACAGAAGATTGTTGGAAAAAACGCGAAATTTCATTAAAGGTAGCAGAAAAAACACGAAATTTCGTTAAAGGTAACGGGGAAAAGCAGGACATTTCTTCAAATGGTTGCAGAAAAAATGCAAATTTTGTTGAAAGGTCAAGGAAAAAGCACAATTTTAGTCAAAAGATCGCTGAAAAAGTGCAAATTTAATCAAAAGATCGCAGAAAAAGAGCAAATTTCATCCAAGGGTCATGTAAAAAGTGAGAATTTTGTCAAAGATCACATAAAAAAACGAGAATTGCCAAAATATCACGAAAAAAGCATGGATTTTGTCAACAGGTTGCATAAAAAATCCAAATTTCGTCAAAGGGCTGCAGAAAAAAAAAAGTTAATTTAGACCAAGGATTGTGGGAAAAATGCAAATTTTCGTAAAAATATTGCAAAAAAAAAAAAAATTGTCAAAAGATCATTGAAAAAGCACAAATTTCGTCAAAAGATCTCTAAAAAGTGTGAATTTCATCAAAAGGTTGCGGAAATAGTGCCTGAACTAACTTTTGAAAAATTGGTTTTACTCGAACTCAACTGGCAGGAATGTATGCTCAGCCTAAAATCAAACAAACCGATATGAATTTCAATTTTTTTTTTCTATGCAGAATCACCCCCTGAAACTCTGGTTGCTGGTAACTTTCATTGAAACTTGGCACCTCTGAATGCACCATTTTCTTTCAAAAAAATTTGAAAATTGTCCGAATTGCTGTAGAAAAGCATTATGGCACAAAAGAAAATTATCTATGTTTTCCGAACGAATGAACCAAATACAATCAAAAACTGTACAGCTAAATCCAGGTACCTCACCAACATGGGTGCTTTTTGCTTCAGTTATCGCAGAACAGACAAACAAACGGACGGAAACCAAAAACTTTTTGTGTCTCCACAGTAATCCTTCACTGACATTTCGGCAATTATAATACTACAATTTTAGATGAAATTAAAGCTGTTATACATTTTTTCGAATTTCTGTACGCTTGTATTACTTCTAATTCTGTTTTACATTGGTTGTGATACGTTGCTTTTTTCAAATCATTAGCAAATTATTTTTTACCCTTTTGTCATTTAATGAAAATATGTTCTAAAATTTTTTATTATGAACTGATTTATTTAGCTGTTAAGTAATAATATAGAATATAATTATTGCATTTAAATTTTGAACAGATGATGAAAAACTATCATTGGACAAGCTTGACAGCCGGAATGTTCCTTATGATAGAGAGGAAGGTGATGCTCGCGAAGACATGTATTCATCAGAAGCTAATGTTGATTCTGCCTTTCCTAGTTTTTCACATCTTCTGCCTAACGATTCCAAAGGAAAGGGTCAACACAAACAGATTAAATTAACCTTATTAAATAAAGTAAGTTTATTGTTTACTTTCTTCTATATTTAACACTGATTGCATTTATTTATTTATTTAAGCTTTAAACATGAATTTTATAAATTTGTTTTGTACAGAAATTTTATATTTTTTGTAATTTTTTATTTAGAGTTCTTCTTCAAAGGCAACATCTTTTCCAAAGAAGGAACTTGACAGATCAAAACTACTGGGAGATCAAAAAAGTAAAATAGGTTTATTTCTTCAAGTTCTTTTTGTAACTTCCAAATTGCTTATCATTTAATGTAATTCAGCTTGTAATTTGTATCAATTATCCGGTGTTATTGTGCCTAATTATGCCTAAGTTTGATTATAATTTATTTTTATTATATACAAGGTTGCACCAAATATAAAGGAGGCTTTTTTAATATCAAAAGAAAGGATTGGGGTCCATAAGCGGCATTTTTTGCCCAAAAGAGTTTTATGCTTATATTTATGTATGTGTTAGGGTAGGTCATATCATATAAATTATAAAGATTGAGTAAATAAGTCGAAAAGTTTAATAAAAACATGATATTACATGAGAAAGTGGACATGGCATTCAATATTTTAAGATATTAGAATATTAATTAAACATTATAATATGAACAAAACATGTAAAATAGATCAAAACTAATTAATCAGACTCTTCTGTGATAGATTGCTCATTTTCTGACAAATTGAAGGTAGCAGCATCTAGACCATAATCCTTGTAGTCAGCAGTGTGAAGCTTTTCTTCTATCACTGCCATTGGTATCCCAAGTAACACAAAACGGCTGCAATAGGTGCACAACAACCCACTACATGGGCTCCTACTTTACACTGATAATACCAAAAATTAATCTGCAGTGAATAACAGTTGTTGTACTGAATCCATACGTTATATATCTTTGAAGACATTGTCTCGATTGCAGCTGAACACGGATAATATCATTACGTTCTTTATAAACAAATAATTCCTAAAGTCCGGAATCACGGAGGTGTACTTCAGTATAAGATTTTCCTTGCTTTCTTTGATACACTCCAAGTGTTATGTTACGCAATTCATTGATCGATCAGTAATCTAGGAAAATCCAACAATATTTGTGCTTCCATTCTCTGCCAAACTACTCGTCATCTCATTCAATTTTCAGATCTTACTAACATTTTTAATTGATTGGGTTGATTTACTAGGTAAGGTTCATCATTCTTTCGGAAACAATCTCAACATCATTATTTTGCTTGATTCTAGGTGATCGAAAAGCATTACAAATGGCATAGATAATGCACACAAAGTCACCTATCAATGGTATTTGTGAATTGGACATTACTTGGTCTACAGCTTTCCATCTTTTTATTAAATCATTTACGACACCTGACAGATGTTATTAATCTTGATTCATTCGCTTCTTCACGAGTATGCTGATTTTTATTTTGCAAAGCATGTGGCATCTTTGCAATCAGACCAGATTTAAGCCAGTTCCTAAAACTGGAAGATTTAGAAGCCCTATCCAAATTCAGTATAGATACCTCATAATCTCTTTGATGATTGAGAACCAGATTATGAATGTTGGGCGCTGGTATGTAAATGGTTAAAGGAGGGTTGTTTCCATTATCCTACTTAGGTACAAAGTCGAGACTTGATATTAACACTATTTGAAGTCCTTCTCTATTCTATGTTCATGCTTATTAGCAATTGTTTCGTTCATTTTAATACATTTAAGCATGCCGCTGTATCCTAAAGTCTCTTAGTGACATGAAGTAGTGCAGGTACTTAACTCTCTATTTTTAATATTTTACTATGAGCACAGCTTTGCAACATTTTTATTTTGACATATGTTGTGTATTTTGATGTGTTTTATAATATATGTCAAGAAGAAAGTGTTGTACAATTATGCTCATAAATAATTGAGGTAAAATTAGAAGAAATTGCATATTTTTCATCAAAACTCGGAATAATATGAACTTTGAGCTTGTGTAAGTCATATAAATCCGAACAAAATACAAAAACTATTGTTGAAATTGTACAGGATAAACCTTCTAATATTAAAAAGTGAAATAATTAAGTTAGAATAATAGAATCGAATTTTAGTCTATTTCATGGGCCAAAAACGCAGCTTTATGGACCCTGATCCTTTTTTATCCCCGTAAGAGTCCTTCATAATTTTTCATGTATGTTTACGAATTCATAATAGCTATGAAAAGTATTTGTATGAGAATTTGTTTATGATTACTCTATATATTTATCTTATGCACTGCAAAAAGTTACATTAATATTAATTTTGTGTGAAATCAGCTCTTGAATTCAAAGATTATGTGACGGAAAAACATGGCTAGGACGCTTAAAGGGTTATACTTGTTGTCATTTATTTAGTCGCTATCATTATGAGTAAATGCAAAGTATCTAGTACATTTACAGAAATAAAATTATAAATCTTTCTACAAATGAAAATGTCAAACATTTTTAAATTTGTCAGATTGGATGTAGAATTAAAAAATGACACACTATTGAAATCTCAAATATGTAAATAGCACAAGTTGTTTAAAAATTAACTTCAAGAAGGTGAACAAGGATGATCCAGTTAGAATATCATACAGAAAGTGAAACTGCTCCACTGTAGCACCTCCCACTTGCCTGCCCCCCCCCCCCCAAAAAAAATAAATAAATAAATAAATACTCGTCTCCAACGAAATGAATTCTTTCCATGTCAGCTCAGAGAAACATGTAACTCACCATCATGTAAATAAAGTCATATTTTAATATCTATCCAACAAATCCTCTTCAAATAATTTATGAATGATAGACAGGGCACATAAATTATGAAAACAAATTGCTATTACATTTCAAATATTTTAAGTGTGTCTAAATTTTTTTTTAGAAAAATGCTATTCAGTTCTAAAGCATGGAATATTAATATCTGCAAGATTCTCATTCAGCAATATTAGTAATTTTTTCAATAAAGAGCCTTAAGTATATTTAATACAAAATATTTCAGAACTATATCTCAATATATTATTTAAAAAAATCTCAACATTAACTCAATTTTAAATTTTATGTAAATTTCTGTTGTAGCGTTAAATCGTTTTCAGTTCTAAATAAGTGCAAATAATGATGTTATAATAATAAAAGTATTTTTCTTGCTACATTGTTCATTTAAACAAGCAATGTAACTTTATTTGATAAAACTCAAAATATATATATCGCAGACCTGCCAACTGCTACGAAAAAATCGTAGTTGCTACGATTTGGACCTATAAACTACGATACTATGAAAATCGGTCTTAAACTACGATTTTTTGCAAAAAACACAAACAAATTTTTTGTTTCTAGTTCCGATTTTTATACAGCACAGCATATTTTTCAGGAGTGATTCTGTTGCGAAATTTTCAAAATTTCAAAGTATTCATTTTCAAAAGTTTTAAAAAATTGGCCATTAGTCCGAAAATTCGGACATTGCGGAAAAATTGTGAATATCCTGAAATGATCGCAGGAAAAAAATTCTGAATTTTGTCAAAATTTACTGCACTGGGCTAAAAAATTGGAACCAGGCTCCTTTTACAAATGTAAAAAAAAAAAAAAAAGAAACTCTAAAAATCGTAAAAAATTTACTATATTGAGTTGAAAGACTGAAACCTTATTCCTTTTATGAATGTCAAAAGATGACTGTGTAACACAAAAAACCAACCAACCAACCTCCAGATTAATTTAAATTTTGTGTGCTACGATTTCTCATTTTCAAAGGTTGGCAGGTCTGATATCGTTTCATGTTTTAAATCGTTAGTGTTATTTTAATAAACAAACTCCTCGCAATAAAATTTACTTGATCAAGGCGGTATCTCATTGATTATAGAGGGGAGTAAGTATTATGACAGGCTCATTAACTTTGAATGTGAGAAAAGATAAAAGTATCATGGTATAGTAGAAATAAAAAACATTCCTTGTATTTTAATGGAAATAACTTGCTATCCTGACTTACAGAAAATCAGTTTGATATATCTAAGCCCAGTGGCAGAAAGTTTTGTAGCTGTCTGCGACAAGCTTTTAAAATTTCATAATCTGTCTGCAAAATTTGCACGTAATTTAAATGAATAAATAATCCATTAAAGTATTAATTTTTTGTTATTTCATTTAAATCATGGTAAGCATGATGCATTCTCATTAATTTTGCTTGTAACTTTTCATCATCTAACCTCTTGTAGAATTTCTAAAATGCGAAGGATAAGCAGAACCATGCGTAGACAATAAAGATGCTTTTAAAAACCTTCGGAAGCTTCAGAGTGGATTTGTTCTTTCTTGGAGTTGGGAATGTTACACTTTTTTAAATATGTTTTCCAAATTTTTAGCCCTTGGTAATTTCCAATTAATATTTTGACCAGGATAGCATCCTAGAAAATGTGGGGTCAAGTTTTTTTTTTTTTACCATTTCACAATCACACACAAAACATACTACCTTCAGGCACACTACAGGCTCAGCACCCCCCCCCCCCCCCCAAAAAAAAGACCTTTCATGGCCTTACACGTGAAAAGCGCTGAGTTTTTTCCACAACCCTTTGATGAAATTAGTTTTTTTTCAGCAATCTTTTGACGAAATTCGTGGTTTTTCCACAGACTTCTGGTGAAATTCATGTTTTTTTCCGAGATCCTGTGACGAATTTTGAGTTTTTTTCGCGATCCCTTGACAAAATTTTAGTTTCTTTCTGAGGCCTTTTGAGGAAAGTAGCTACGAAATTCCCTTTTTCTACAATCTGATGGCAGAATTCGCGTTTTTTTCCACAGCCTTTTGATGAAATTCGCATTTTCCCACGATTTTTTATCGAAATTCGCATTTTTCGTGATCTTTTGACGAAATTTGCTTTTTTGCGATTTTTTGACAAATTTTGCGTTTTTCCCATAATCCTGTGGCAAAATTCACGTTTATCCCACGATCCTTTGACGAAATTCACTTTTTTCCATGATCCTTTGCCAAAATTTGTTTTTTTTCTTCAGTATCTTTAGTCGTAATTCGCATTTTCCGCTTTCTTTTTGTGAAATTCGTGTTTTGTCCTCGATCCTTTGACAAAATTTGTGTTTTATCAGCGATCCTTTCACGAAATTTGCAGTTTGTCTGCGATCTTTTGATGAAATTTGTGGTTTGTCCGTGATCCTTTGACGATGTTCACATTTGTTTCTCAATATTTTGATGAAATTTGCATTTGTTTCACTATCCTTTGGATGAAATTTGCATTTTTTCCGTGATCCTTTGTCAAATTTCCCATTTATTTCATGATCCTTTGACGAAAATCGTGCTGTTTTACGCGATCCTTTGCCGAACTTCTCGTTTTTCACGGGGGAAAAATGCCCGAAAGTTGCGGACAATTTTTTAAATTGAAAGTGCAGACAAAAATTGTCCACAAGAGATTTTTTTTGCCCGCGACTATGTCGCGGTGTTTCTACCACTGGGTATCTAAGTATAATAGTGTATAAAATGTAAAGTTTAAATTTTTTACATTGGAATAAGTTTTCTAAAATAAATTTAAACACTGTTAATAATAAGTTCTTATATTAGCTAAAATACATATGAATTACATATATTTACAGATAAAATTATGCTATTAGTATCATTTAGATTTAGTAAAAGTCATGTTGTTTTATTGTTAGCATCAAGGCATTTGAAATTGTGCAAAAAAATTCATCAAGTTGTTAAAATTGTTAACCATACAAATTATAAAATATCAATTTTAATTTGCGTTAAATCTAATTTCTATTTTAAAATTTGAAAAAGGATTTATAATCAATATCTACTGATAAAAAAAAAAGTTTGAATTCGGTCAAATTACCATTTTTTGCATCTGTATGTCCAATGTTATACCACTAGCATTATCCAACACAGCACAGGCAAATGTACAAACTCTTTGTTTTATTAATATCGATAGATCATTCTGTTTTTTGTTTCATTAGCATGAGATTCTTCTGCGATTTTTCAGGATTTCTACTTAGTCTTGAATTTCATTAATCAATTGCTAGAATATTGCAATTTTTGTCAATTGGTCAAAACTTTAAGACCATTATACATTTTTTAACTCTATGAGGTGTTTTATTTTTTCCTTTTCTAAAAAAGTAGTACTATTAAAAATTATGTACTGTAAAAGCACTTATTTTCGCTAGGCTATAATTTTCGTGAGCCCGTCATAATCGTGAAAATATAAGCCTCGTGGAATATTTTTCTTTGCCTCAAATAATAATAAAAAAATCAGAAAATATTCACTTATCCACAATTTAATGATTACAGTTACTTAAATAAGAAATAAGTACAAAAATTTCTTGAATACTTACAACTATTTCTTGAATACTATACAACTATTTCTTGAATAAAAACAATAATACAACTAATAGAATTCAGCTCATTCACTTACAATATTTATACCAGCTTCTTTGAAGCCATCAAAATTATGCATATTTGGCTTTAACACCGTTAAATGTTTGCACAAGCCAAGAAGCGTGAATCAGTTTTAGTCGTGATATTCGCAGGTCCACAGATTCTTTTTTCTCTAGAAATTTAAACAAAAGGTGTTCTATAAGGTAGTTTCGGGATTTTTCAACTTTCGGTTCTGTTCATATAAAATTCGCGAAATTTTCAGCTCGCGAAATCATCGATATCCTCATTTTCGCGAAAATAAGTGCTTTTACAGTATTTTTTAAATACTGAATAACTTAATGAAAAGGTAATAAATAATTAATAAAAATTAGTATTCATAAATATGATAGCATTAATATTTGATGAGTTGATAAAATGTGTAGTGTAATCATCTTATAAATGAATTATTTTAAACAATTCCATATTTCTCCTTTTGTTTACCTTTCTGCAATCTCATGCCTGTTTTATGCAATTTCTCAAACTCCAGCAGATTTCAAATTTGTTATTGAATTAAAAGGTCACTATAATAAAAATAATTTTTAACTGGACTGCATTAAAATTATTCTAGTACATTATCATTTCTAGATTAATATTTTATGCCATTTTAATAAATATTTTTTTCTGTTTATCAAATCTTTACATGTATGCATATGCTGAATATGGATTATTTCTTAATTTTTTTTTTTTTTTTTAATAAACTCTTCTCTTACAAAAATCTTCAAACTTAAGACATTTATGCATTTGATTTTTTTTTTTTAAACTTTAAATTCTAACAAGTTTTAAGGTGTGTTTAAATCTCTAAGCATTTAGTCACTGTTTCCACCTGTCAGTTTGTGTCTTTCGTATATAATTCTTCATTTTAAATACTACCTAATAATAATAACAACAATAATAATACCTCAAGAAAATTTCTTGTTTTCAACAAATATGGATTGCAATTAAGTGATGGAAATTTTTGGCTTAACTTCTTAGAGAATAAAAATGCACTTCTTTAATTTAATGTATTAAAGTTGTCTTTTTGTTTTTGTTAGGTGATCCTTCTAAACAAGACTCAACAAGTTATACACCTGGTTCTAAACGACCTTTATCGCCTAGCTTGTCTGCAACAAACACAAAATCAAATACAGCGCCTAAAAAATCTGCTAGTTCTCGCAGAGATGAACTTTTAAAACAACTTAAAGCTGTAGAGGATGCCATTGCTCGAAAGAGGGCAAAATTTTGTTAATTAATAATTTTGTAAATTAATTTTTTAAGTGTCTTTTAAATGTGACAGAAAAATGTATTGTGTTCATGCAGTATTTCATTTATTGGTGGTAACAGCTGTTGAAAATTCTTATAGTTAGTCTTTCTGTCATTTTATTTTCTGTTTTGCTCTCTTTTGTAGCAGTGACCAAATAGAATGTCATGGGGTTTAAAGTTTTAAAGAAGAGATTCATAAATATTTATTGCTTTGGTTTTGTTGCTACTTCATTTATTAAGAGTACATAATTTCATATTGTTTATTATTCACAAATAGTCTTTACCACATTGCTTGTTAAATATTCATAATTTCTGAGGTCCATGGAATTTTGTTGGTTGTCATTTTTTAAATTATTTTTTTAACTAGTACATTTCCTTGTGAAAAATATCTGACATTGCCAATATAAATTGAAGAATGTTCTTGTTAGAACTATAGTTTATATAAGTGATTTAAAATTAAATTGAACATAATTTAGCATTACAGTATATGAAAGTATTTTGTTGACTAATTTTTTATGTGGCGAACTAAATTAAATTAATCTATAAATTTTTGTAACTGAATTATGTTTGAACTGAACTGAACTTGTTAACTAATAATTTTCTCATTCATTATCATTTAAATTCAAATTCATCTATATTTTGTTAAATTTTGTCGATTCTGTTGCAGGGGGACTTAAAACATTTCAGTTATTTCTTGTATTAGGAATTGCAAGTTTTCTCTGATCTGTTTCATAAATTTTCACCTGTTAAAATTAGAGAAGATCTTAAAGGTGTTTTTAAAAATGCATTGCTAGTTATTTATCATGCCACTTTTAAATTTATTATAATAAAATCCTATGTCTCAGTCACATGTCATATATCAGCATCTGAAACTTAATGCAGTTACACTTTACTCTTGTTGTGAACACAATGAAAAAGTTTCAGTGGATAACAGGCACCATGCAATGTGAGGTTTAAACACTAGCATGAAATCTAGAGATGGGATTATGTTGATAATGCTTTGAAGCAATTTTTTTTTCTCTATTTTTAAAATAAATACTATTTTAGTTCTAAGTAAAACCATTACTTATTTATCAATATGTTTATTAAATGTATTTAAGATTTCCCATGTAAATGTAATAGAAATTTTTTTTATAAACAATATCATTTCTAATGAGCTTTCACCTTGTTTTACATACAAGATGCTTTGAGTAGAAACTTTGGTTGAAACATGTTATATTGTATTAAAAGTAATTGTGTAATAAAATATTTTTTTCTAAAAAAGGTGTTATCATTCTGTACTTTAAAAGACCATTTGGTAATGAGCATACTTTATATTGTGAAAAGGTTTTCTGCAAAACATTTTTCATATGTGTCCATGTTTACAAAAGTGAAAAATGGACAGAGAAAAATAGTAACATATAAATTTCAAAAGAAAGCTTCATATGTGTTCATATTGTTTCAGTTAGCTAATTCTAATAAAACTTCAACAATAATAATTTAGACCTTTACCATTTAACTTTTCACCTGTTATTGCAAGTGAAAGTAGTGTTTTTCTCTTTAATTTCTGTATAGAAGAAACTATACAGTAGATTCTCTTTAATTCAAACTCCTAGAGGACACAAAGGGAAAAAAAAATCGAAGTAACCTCAAAAACTGATTTTAAAAGAAACTAAAAAGCAAAATAATATGAATAAATGTAGTTAACAAATATGATCTCATGTAGCAAACATACACATTTCCGCATAATTTCAACTTCTAGTAAAGACAAACACAAGTAATACATATTCAATTCATACATATTGTGTATGTGAGTAATAATATTAATAGCGTCACTTGAAGAAGTTCATAATCTTTGTTTACTTTTATATGTCCCAACAAAAATCGTCAATTTAATTTGTTTTACTATTATTCATACTTACAAATATTTTTTGAAGAAGGGTGAAAGTTATTAACAGGACAAAACCTTCCCCCCCCCCCCCCCCCCCCAACGATTTGCTCTAGATATTTTTTTTAAAGCTTGGTAATATAAATGCTAAATTTGCACAGAGTAAAGACATTTTTGGCACAAAACTTTTGAATTGTTTAATTTTACTTACAAAAATTAATTGGATGCAAAAAATTCAAATTACCGTATATACTCGCGTATAAGTAGACACCTTAACTTTTGAATGCAAATTCTGCAAAAAATCAAAAACCCGCGTATAAGTCGACCCCCTAACTCTTTACTCCAATTTTGCACAAAATCAAACCAAATATTTCACTTGCGAATGCGAAAAAGTAGTAAGTAAATAAAAATAAATCATTGAAAAATTTTTAATGATAAATTATTATTATTTGTATATTTTCTGTAATATTTTATTATTCATACACATACAAAGTCATAATTTTGCAGTATTTGAAGTTTTACTTTTTAGTTGACTCGCGTATAAGTCGACCCCCCAAATTTGCTTGCCAAAAATTGAAAGAAATTCCTCGACTTATACGCGAGTATATACAGTATCTAAAATAGTGGGTTGAAAAAATAATTTTTAACCTCCATTTTTTCAATTCTAATTTTAAGGGGAATGAACTCCTATTCAAATTGTATAAACTTGAATTAAACAGAATCTACTGCAATTGCATGGCATTTTGTTTTAAGTTATGCGAGTAGAGTAAACTTAAAAGTAGGTGACTGACAGGATTATGTTTGTAAGAATGTAATTGTATATAAATATATTTTTCTTGTAAAAGAAATCCCAGTTATTTTTAAGGATTATAGTCCATTGTTAGTGTATTTGATATACAAAATTAATACGGTGAAACCTTTAACCACTTTAATGGCAGCCCCGAGATAAGTTGGAGATAACAACACTGTTTCCCTATCTCTGCTGCTGGTGAAGTGGTTAAACTGTCACCCCTTGGGTCCCAATAGTTGTGTTGTTTTAAGCACAGTGATGTTATAATAACTTTATTATAGTTTCATTGATTATATTCTTTTTTGTTTTAATGAACATAATAATGAAGCTTATTTATGTGCTTTAGCATTTCTTTAGAATTGTGGCCTCTTTGAAATACTCATTGTACAAGTTATTAAGTGAAAAAGTATATTATTGTTAAAATATATTACAATTTAAAAGATTTCAGCATATAACCTATAAAAGATAGTATTCTTTGGTTTTGTCAATTCAATACTACTTTCTAATTTCATTAGCATTAATAAATTCTTTTTTTCAGTTTTCTTAAAAGAAATTTGAAATCTTTGTAAGGAAGCACAGAAACGCTGACTTGTAATTTAGATGCTGTCAATTTCTCTTCAATGAGTTTGTTGTCACAGTCACTATCATTGCTTTTGTTTCTTACCTCTCTCCTTTTCTTTTCTTTTTTTTTTTTTTTGGCTATTATTTGTATAAAAAGGGGTCAAGTCATAGAGAGTTTAACAAAATTTCATGTTTCAATTGACAGTTAAGATTTCTTTTATCAGCACTATTTTCTTATCTGTTTGGCTGCGACTTTAAGAAATAGACTTTATATGTGAGGTGACAGTTAAGTGTGTGATGGTTTAATAAGGTCTTTCTGTATTAATTTACAACTAATGAAGTTATTATAACATAATTGATTATATATATTTATAAATGAATAAATCATTTTATTCTATCTGTGTGAACAGTTTATGGTATGAAATAAAAATATTTTTATTTTTCATCTCTATTTTTATGTTTTATTTATGAATATCTTTTAATCAAAATAGCAAAATAAAACAGTAGGTTGTTTCTTTGTTTGTTTTATATATATATATATATATATATATATGTATGTATATTAAAAAAAAAAAAACTTAGTAATAGTTTCTGACTACTGTGCACTATTATAGTCTATTAGGATTCCATAATTATTTTTTAATTGAAAAAAAATGCATATTAAATTAATGTAACAGCACACAAGTGGCAAAGGATTTCTTGACTCCATTTAGAACTTTTTTGTGTTTCCCCCAAGAAAGCCAGCTGTTCAGAGAAGGTGTTTGAAAATGCATTTGTTTGGCATAGTACATTATCTTTTGTTTATAATATTTGTATATCAATTTAACTCTTAGTGTAAATTTTCAGAGTTTTGTAAAATGCCTTATTTCAATACTTTTTATATTTATGTGTTTATATCTCCTAGAAAACATGCAGTTTTGGATTCATAATAGCTTTCTTTGTGCATTGTAAATTTTGTGGAATAAAAATATTGTCTGTTTTTCTCCTTTTTTAATTGTTGATTTATTTGACTTATTTGTAGAGAATTTAATGCTGTTAATTGAATTTATTGATCTTATATTATGATATCCAAAAACATCAATTTTGGAGTTCTCAAACCCTTAAATTACTTAATCTTTACATAATATTCATTCAATGTTTGTTTTTACTCTGTTATTTAACTCAACCTTTTTTCTTAGGTAAAGATGGAATTTTGCAATTGATTTTTAACCACTTCTTGATGTGAAACTACATGCACAGATGTGTTTCTGATGGCAATAATTTTTTTAACCTAATTATAAATTAATACATTAATTTTAAGGCTCTTTTCTGTTAGCCTGCTACAGGCAATAAAGTGCCAAATACTCTCTGTGAAATGAGCAAGTAAATGGTCACCAAAATATGTCAAATGGCTACTATAAACTGCAACAATGAAACATAGAAATTAAATTATAAGTAAAAAATGAAGAGTGTAATATATTTTTAAAAATATGCTTTTATCAATTAGTAGTTTAATATTAATTACTTTATAATTATACGTCGAGAAATCAATTTAGAAATCCTAAAAAAATAGTTGAAATAATGTTTCATATTTTCTTTCCCGTTGCCCTATGTTAAAATAGAAACATAGCAAAAATTATGCATTTTTTAATAAATTCACTTACATTTTCTACCAAGGATTTAAAAAAAAAAAAAAAAAAAAAAGCAGTGAATTTTTCATAAGAGTTTGGTCGGTAGCATATTGTGATGAGAATTTTAGGGGGGTGGGGGAAGCATGAATTGTTGATTATATTGATACGGCTTTCTGAGGTGCACTAAAACAGGCTTTCTTATAACATAAAATGCAAAGTATTTATCATACATTTACAGGGGTCACACAAAAGAATTTAGTTGTGTAATGGTCTATGGGAAAAACTGTTTGCAGCATATTTAATTATGTTGCACTATTTCAAACATGATGAAATCAATACATTCCTGATGTTTACTACAACATGCTTGCTGAAGAATATGGTGTGGACAGCATTTATCATTAATTTACAGGGACACACACACAAATTTCGGATATACAGTATTGTATTTATAGTATCTGTTGCAGATGATTGTTGAAAGTCCATTTTCAACTATGGTAATTTAAGTTTAACTGAATTTTTTCATACTACCTGGTGTGTATAAATTATGTAGGTCATATACAGGGCTAAAGAAAAAAATTCGTAAACATAAGCGAGAATAAACATAAAGTGCTTCAAAGTTTTTTTTAATGCTTCAATTTTAACTTTATGCATTTTCAATTTTTACATTTAGTATGCTAAAAGATGTTAAAAATATAAATAAAGTCATATACAGGGTCACACAAACATCTGGATACATGACAGCCTATGGTTGATAATTTCTAGAAGTGTGATTTCAGTAATTTTAGAATTAAATTTTAACTTAATATGTGGAACGTATAAAAATCTGCAGGAAATATACAGGGCTATACAAGGGAATTCAAGTATGTTTTTGTCTATTGTTAGAAATTGCTGAAGGTGAATTTTCAACTGTATTATGCATTTTCTTATTAAACTAAATTTTAGCATACTATCTAGAATATATACAAATCTATAGATCATATACAGGCTGCATAAAAGAATTACACCTCTCTGGCAATGGACGGTAATTGCTGATATGTGGTTTTCAAATGTGTTATGTGTTTTCTCTAATATTTGCTTGGTCATTTTCTTTACCACTGCAAAGTTTCGGTAAAGTATTCTGGAAGTGTTAGAAATTGTTTCATAATCTATGCTTAACATACGATTTTTCTTTGTTTTTACCTGCCTAAAATTTGAATGTTGAATCCATATTTCATTAACATCTGATCCCAGAAAACAACTTTTATGCCAAATATTGGATTTGTAGCTCCGGAGAAATTAGTAATGAACTAATCACTGGGTTGTATTTGGATTTTACATATACAGATATTAATGCTTTTGGGTGCATAGTACTTCTAAAATAATGACATTTCAATTTATATAGTGTTCTCAAAAGATTGAAATGCACAATTCGATTTTTTATTTGTTGGAGATATGTAGGCAATGTAAATTGCAAAATTAAGATTATGTTGAAATAGTCATGTCATTAATTTTCAAAATATTACACTTTAAAAAAATTTTGTATAGTCCCTGGATTTTTGAAATAGCAAATAAAGTCCATCTTGGGCCATGCAATCGCATTTTAAATGGCAGAAAAAAGTGATTTTCTTTTTTGCATAAAGTTCCACATATTTTCCTGACATACATGGAAGCGATCATGATGCGGTGAACTGAGGATAATCGAAACTTGTTCAATAACATATCCAATGATGATTTTTAATTTTATTTTATAAGCTAATTATCCAAAAATCTGAATGTCAATTGAATTAGGACCTGTCTTCATTTATCCTTATCCAAATTACCAGGCGCCCCACCAGTGGCTGAGAGGTTCTGCTCTCGAAATTGGTAGACGGGAAGTGCTGGGTTCGATCCCAATCGCGCCCATCGGCCTAATCGTTCGGAGTTTTCGTGGTTTTCTTCGAACCATGGATTTCCATGCGTTAATACGGGTTAGGTTCCCTTAGAAAGACCCCCATGAAGGGCACTCCCCCTCGGGCCTATATCCCTAGTGTAGATAATCGGCCGTCACAAAATCAACCAACCAACCAAATTACCAGGCCGCTACATGAAAAAGATTTTCCTAGCCATCGGCTAATAAACAGACCAATTTTTTTTTTTAATTAATATTAGATGAAGGATAAAATATGAATGTATGAATCGCCTAATTTTATTAATCACTCAGTATTAAAACCATATAAATATATAACAATATATCTTTTTGTAACCTATTGTTAACTACTGTTTATTATTGCTCAACTGCTTATGAGAGCTGCTAATTAATTTCTTTTAAAACTATACAATTGCGTTATTACTCATCACCTGGAGAAAATGGAAGATCTGTTGTTACATCTTTTTCATCTCCAGTTACAGTCTGTCTCATAAATATAAAGACACAGATGTTTTTGAAATTACATTTTATTAATTCAGTTAAAATAAATTAAATTTTATACCTCATATTAAGAACACTGAAATGAATCTCTTATAGGGGTTTTAATTTAAATAAAATAATTTCGTCTCGAATAATAAAAGAAAAGAAAAAATTACGCTGTCTCATAAATATAAAGACAAACTTGAAACTGCTTCATATGCAAATTTTTTTTTAATGCGCGCATACAGAATTAATGCACATGCACAGAAATACACTTTAACTTACCCAAACGAGCAAAGTTGTTTGACTTGTTTCAATTGCAAAGATGCCATGGAACATTGAAATTTCTAAAGATGAAATTTGTAAAATACGTGAATTTAAAGCTAATGTCTTAACAGTTTGTCAAATATGTAAAAAAACTGGGAGAATTAGAGCTGCACTTTATAAAATTTTATCAAAAACTTATAATTTATATTCGAGAAAACGATCTGGCAGACCGAGAAAAACTAGTGAAAGACTCGATCGCAAGATCATGCGACTTGTTTTGTCGCAAAAATGTCATTCGGATAAGTTTCTCAACGAGTTTATGGTATGGTCTCAAAAGATACAGTACATCGTTGTATAAAAGAAATAAAAAACATTGTATGCTGACATACGTGCAGATTTTCTTTACTGAAAAAAGAACAGAGGTTAATCGGGATTAAAGATCATATGCACTGGATGGAAGAATGGATGCAAGACATTTTTCCAGATGAAAAGAGATTTAACTTGGATGGCCCAGATGGTTGGAATTCCTACTCTCACGATTTAAGATGCTAATCTCGAACCTTCTTCAGTAGGCAGAAAGGGGAGGTTCTGTTATGATGTGGGGTGCCTTCTCTTTTAATGGAACTACGGATATTGCTTTTCTGGAAGGTAAACAGACATCTAAAGAGTATATTGAACTACTTGATAGTCAGTTGTTGCCAATTGCTGAAACTCTTGGTGGTCAGAATTATTTGTATCATCAGGATAATGGATCGATTCACACATCAAGACTCACAAAAAAATGGTTTGCCGATAGGAATGTTCATGTCACGGTGTGGCCTGTACGTAACCCTGATTTAAATCCAGTTAAGAATTTTTGTGGCACTCTCGTTCGCTGTATATATGCAGCTGGAAGACAATGTTCAAACATCCTTGAGATGAAAAAAGAAATCGAACGAAGCTGGTTTGATATAAAACCAAAATAGTTAGAAAACTTAATAAAAAGCATGCTAGCTGGAATATTTTCTGTCATTAATAAAAATGGATTATTTATTGGCGGTAATTCAAAAGTATGTAAAATGTCTTTATATTTATGAGACAGCAAATTTATTTACCTTATTTTCGAGCGTATGAGCCGCGGCGCATACGAGTTTGAAAGTATAAAATATTCTAAGTGCGGCTCTTGTGCCAGGGCGGTGGATACGGTGATTTTTTTTTTCTTTTACAGCAATGTCTTATGGCACTTTTTTTTTTTGTGGTCAAACCGATATTTTACGATGCCATTTCCCCCCTTTGATCAATAGTTTCATGCTCTCGAATTGGTACCAAAATATTAGAAAAGTCCCTCAACCGCAGATGTCCGAGAAATGTTATTTATTTTGTTTATTTTTAAACAATCAGCGGGATGAATAATGTTTGTCTCACCGGTTCTCAAGTTAAAAATGATTACATTTTCTGCCCATCCGTCAATAATTACTTTACCCTCCGGGTACTCGAATGTACAGCTGTCGCGAGCTTTTCTTCTAATAAACCCCTTTCCTTCCACTTGCAAAGAAAAACTGCTCACAGAAATCTCAAATCAAGGTATAGAACTTTTGTAGAATGGGTCTCCTAATACACAATAAAAACACTGGAGAGCAAGATTTTTTCTTTATTATTTTTTTTTTCAGTATCGGACTCTATAAACTCGGCCCTTAAAATAGAGGCCGTACCCGACTCGACCAGACAAAATGAATTCAAACTTTGAAACCGGCCGGGTCAGCAGAATTAGTACAGTTTTTTTTTATGAGCCGGGTCGGGCGATAAACAAAATAAACGGTCCTGACCAATATAACAAATTAAGTTGGACGACTTCCGTGATATAAATATTGGGCTATTTTGCTCACACAAAAACACCGGCTCGTTTGTAAATCCTAAGAAAGATTTAAAAAAAAAAAAAATATATGTCGTTTGCATTCCATTATTTTTAAATGATCTTTTTTGCATTGGATAGCTGAGGTCGGTCTCTACAAAGAGTCATTTTTACTTTTTCAATTGTGTTTAGAGGTTTTTTTTTTTACTAGAATACTTTCACTTACGAAACTGATTCCGAAAATCAAAGTATACTACGAAAAACATCTGTAAATAAAATCGAAAAAGGGTCGAGATCGACCTCAGCTATTCAACGCAAAAAAAAAATCATGTAAGCATATTGAAATGCGAACCCTGTATTTAAAAAAAAAAATTCTTCCATAGGATTAACATTAGCGAATGGCCGTTTACCCTTGAGTGAAGTAGCCGATCGATAGGAAGAAAAAATCGGCCCGGCCTGCACAAAAAATTAATTAACTAATGGCCCGGCATAAAAGCTAAAAGTTTGGCCTGGCCCGGAAAACATTTAAAATCTCGGCCCGACCCGACTGAATTTCTTCAAAACATTGATTTTTACGCTGATATGGTTAAAAATTGTTTCGTACGAAGAGTTCGCAACAAAAATACTTTTTTTTTTTTTTTTTCATGTTTATAATCTTTATTTTTAAAGAAGCCTAATAAAACTAAAAGATAAACAACACACTTGATTTCAAATTCACTCCATCTCCTCGCTCCTCGGACCAAAAATACTTTTTTTTTTTTTTTTTTTTTCATGTTTATAATCTTTATTTTTAAAGAAGCCTAATAAAACTAAAAGATAAACAACACACTTGATTTCAAATTCACTCCATCTCCTCGCTCCTCGGACCGAACGTTCTGATACATTACCCTATGACCTTGACGCGTAGTTGGCTAATAGTTTCTGTTTCGTTTCTTTGAAAAGAACTTTGAATGCAGTAGAAAAAAGAGGTAACGAGATAAGAGATTTTTTTTAATGAAAAGTGGATTCGTGAAATTTCTTCTCTTTCCTTAAACTTATGATATATATCTTCATAATAATTACCATCATAATAACTTATGATGAAAAGGAAAGTCTAAATTCTGAGCAAGAAATATTTTTAAAACTTACAAAATTACTTTTTAAAATGAACAAGAAAAGATGCGTATGTAGCAAATAAAAAATAAAATCTGCCACAAACAGAATCAATGAAACAGTAATCAATATGTGAATTGCTAAAAAGAAAGAAAAAGAAAAAAGGAGCGTTTCTAGTTATCCTAAAGTGGTTTCGGCAGTGTGATATCTGCAAGGGCCGGGCCATACTCTTTTCTGAAGATTCTGTCCGGGCCGGGTTAGGGCATTACTTTTTTCCTGAAAGATCGGGCCGGGCCGGACCTAACTTATTTTTTCTGTACAGAGCCTGGACTGGTTTCATTCCTAGTCTTCACGATCCAAAATTTTCAGTCCTAGTTTTGACAAAGCCCGTAAGAAAATCATTGTCTCGTCGTGGCCTGGTCCATTCAAAGGTCAGTAAAATTAGGTCTGGACCAAAAATGTTTGCAAAAAATGCATACATTTTTAAATCGCCATTATTCTACAATTAAACATTAAAATTTATTATTTTTAAAGAGTAGTAGATTTCATACGCTTATTAAAATATAGCTAAATTAAAATATAGTAAAACGAGTGAAAAGAACCTGCCTATGATGGAATCCTGTTTGAACTGAACAACGTGTTGAGAATCTTGTCTATAACGCTTTTTTCTTTTTTTTTTATACAATTCCGTCTTAGCAGATTTTACTGTATAACATTTTTCAGATTTTTAACACTTCAATACATAAAATATGGATTAACAAAACTAATGATAACTGAAACATTTACATACAAGAAATAGAGATTCATTAAAAAAATAAATATCACTGACTGCGGCACTTTGTAGAAATTCAGTCGGGCTGCGCCGAGATTTTAACTTTTCTGAGCCAGTCTCGGGCCGAAGTTTTAGCTGTTCTATCGGGCTTGGCCGAACTTTTAAATTTTTTACCGGGTCGGGCCAATATTTCTTTCGTACGGGCTGGACCGAACTTTTAATTTTTGTATCGGGCTGGTCCGTGCCGAATTTTTTCTGCGAGTCGGACAGTCCCAGGCCGAATTTTTTTCTACGAGTCGGGCAGTCCCGACCTAGAAATTTCGGGCCGGGCCCGGAAATTTCGGCCAGTGCAGACCTCTAAGTGTCTCTATACGATATTTCAAGACTTCTCAAATCTGGAAAAGCCGCGGCTGAAACGATTCCGGAATTTAGATTGTACAAATATCAGTTCCTTGGGTGCAGAGCTTACGATGGTGCGGCGCTTACGTCGACAAACTTTTTTTTAAACAGATTTTCATTGGTGCGGCACTTACGGTGGGTGCGGCAGGTATTCCCGAAAATACGGTACATTTATCAATTTTCGAGTCGAAATTATTTAATTCTAATTTAATTTACTGTTAAATGTTTTCTTAGAACATACTTTTTGTTATATGCATAAATATAATTTTGAATACTGAATTATTAAAATATTATTTCGAAAATATCAGTGTCTTTATATTTATGAGACGCACTGTATTTCATTATCACCAAAGGGTACTTAGGTATTAAAGGGAATGGATTGGTGCTGTTTCAAGAACATCCACTAACTTTCACATATGTTTTCAAAACAGTGAAACAAAAAACCATCAAAACACGAGTACTTATTATTTCCAGGTTAATTTTTTTTTCTCCTACTTAAAATAAGTAAGCAATAAGCATATTATGATACTGGAATATAAAAATATGAAAAGATGCCATTTATTTATTAATAAAGAAAAAATAGGTAAAAGATTCACTTTTATCAGAACTTAAACAATATTACGTATACAAAAACAATCTGCTTTCTCACTCCTACATTATTTCACCAATAAAATTTGTGCTATTGTGGATAACTGGCCAGTACAATTTGTTTTGACCATAGATTTGCTGTTTCAGACAAAATTTCATGAAACAAGCCTTTTTTTCCCCCTGGTTATGTGTCCAGATAAATTCAGGAAGATGAGGATCCATATATTGATAAGTGCCATTTTGCTTATAAGACTCTCAAATCGCTGAAAAATCAGATCCCCAAAGATTTGTGTACTTTACATTAAATTCTGAATTTACAAAATTTTATTTATGGTTATGGGTTAATCTGCCTTCTTTAATTCCTGAGATTTGTATCCTTTCTAGCAATCTGAGTATATCATACTCACTATATTAATTCATCAATTTCTTGTGTAAATGTTGTAGTCTTCTATATGGAATCTTAAGAAAACACTTTCTCAGCAAATACTACCAAAAATCAATTGCTCAGGAAGAATTCGGCCACTATTATTTTTGTTTTTCAAAAAAAGACTTTTGTCAATTTCCGCAATTTGATTAGTGCCTCCAATTTTTTTCTTTGGTTTTTGAGGATATGTTGACAAAACATATACTGCATTAAGTAATTGCTCCAATCAATAGCAGTTTCACTAGCAAAATTTAATATTTTACATAATTTAATCGAAGTTAGTTATTCCGTCCAACAATAAATGAGTCGACATGTTTATACATTTGAAATGAGATTTATTGCACCATATTCTGGCATGAAGTCTAACTTTCTTATTGCAAATATTACACTTTCAAATAGGCTTAGCGTAAATGTTCGATTGCCCTTTGTGTCCATTGAATTTATTCTTTCAGAAAAATCTTTTTCTTTTATTGAAAAAAAGATATAGCATCTTTCTTATTTGGCAGAAGATCCCAAATATTCAGTTTAAAAACCCAAACTAAAACATGAAAATGCAACTATGAGCTGATTGGACAGACGAATGACTGATGAACAACAGAAAAATTTATGAAGAAACATCAAAATAAGTTTTCTGAACATAAAGAGTATTTAAAATCTTATTAATCACATTTTAGACTGCACAGTTTTTTAATGCATCCACTTTCTGCTGTCATTGATGCAATAATTCTAGAAGCAAGTCTTACTACCATACCTGAACCATGCCCGTATTTGGTGCCTAAACCTAAGTATCCATCAAAGTTTTATAGATCACAAATAATTCTCTCAAAACACATTAAATACTTTTAAATATTTCTATCTTTATAAATTACCCTGTATCTATAGGTTTATAAAACACTCTATATAGTACTGATAAGCAGATTTGTATTTTGTAATTTTACAACAGCATCTGTGCCGAATTTTGACAATTTTACAAATTAACATAGCCAACAATTTAACCAACCTTTCAAATATTGCCTTAATTAATAAAAGTGCTTTATGAGTTTTTAGGATGTATATTTTTTAAGTGCTGTGGGATTTATTAAAGTAACATGCTGTTTCATAAATATGCAATGAATTTAGATCTAGCTTATCTTAAAATACTTTTGAAAGCAGGGAAGACTAATAACAGCATGTTGTGCTTGCAAACTTTTACAAATTTTCATTTAATTTTACTTGTTTACACATAGATTTTGTGAAAATGGTGTAGAACAAGGTGTCCCTGTCTAGTGGTAGATATTTTTTGCATTTGTTTTATATATACTGTACAAAATGAAAGTGAAAATGGTGTAGAATAGGGTGTCCCTGTCTAATGGTCGGTGCATTTTACAAAAAAAAAAAAAAAAAAAAAAAAAAAACTGCAAAAGATACTGTCTAGAATGCAAAAATAAAATGAGGTTTTCAAAACATTTTTCTAAAAGATGACTTTTAAAGAATTGCTCAAACAAATAGCTATAAATCTGAATAAAATTACTATTGATGTTCTCTTATATAAAGTATTGTGGATAGTGCACACTGCTGATTGTGAAAGAGGCTTTACCTGTTTAATTCTAATTAAAAATATTAGAAACAGGTTATCACTACACAATATAAATAATATACTATTCATATACATGCTGAAAGAAGGTCTGATCAACTTTTAGGATGCATTTATAAAATGGGCTTACGTGAAGGGAAAAAATGATAAAATATAAACCAAAACGTTTAATATATATATATATATTTATTTGAAGATTCAACATATATTCCATTTGACATGATATTCTGTGAAGTGTGCAACTGAGTATCTGGCCGCAGTATATTTTTCTCCTTGCCTCTTTTAATTTTATTTTGAAAGAAATGAGAGGTCTTTTTTAAAGATTAGCTATTAATGTTTCCATTTGAACTTTCCCCCCCTATTAAACGATTATGATTTTTATGTTTATTTTTGGTAACAAATAAATGATCTTTTTTCTTCTTGTTTTATTCATGCATTAAACATGTATATTATTCTACATTTTTAAATACACTGGACTTCCTCAAATCCGCACAGCTTAAAACTAGAGGTAGTGATGATTAGAGGTCTGCACGGGCCGACATTTCCAGGCCCGGGCCCGGCCCAACTCAGAGAAAAGAAAATTCGGGCCGGCCCGTACAAAAAAAATATTGGCCCAGCTCGGTAAAAAAAGTTGAAAGCTCGGCCCGGCCTGTAGAAAAAAATTTATTGGCCCGGCCCGGTTAAAAAGTTAAAAGTTCGGCCCGAGCCGAAAAAAAGTTAAAATCTCGGCCCGAGTGAATTTCTGCAAAACATTGATTTTTATGTCAATTTGGTTAAAAGTTTTTCTCGTATGAAGAGATCAAGCTAAAAATATTTATCTTAACTTTTCTTTTCATGTTCATAACCTTCATTTTTTATAGAAGTGCCGCAGGGTGCGATATTTATTTTTTTAATGAATCTCTATTTCTTGTATGTAAACGTTTGTTATCATTAATATTGTTAATCCATATTCCATGTATTGAGGTGTTAAATATCTGAAAAATGCTATACAGTAAAATCTAAGACTGAATTGCATAGAAAATTTTTAAAAAATGCGTTATAGACAAGTTCCCTTCTTAGCAAGAGTAAATGTATTATATATTATTTTCTTACGTAGTATATTAATTTTGTTTGTTATTAATTTTTATAATTTTCTTACGTAGCATTAAGTAGTATATTAATTTTACATGGATCAACACGTTTTTCAGTTTAAAACAAGATACCGTCATAGACAGGTTCTTTTTCACACGTTTTACTATATTTTAATAAGTGTAGAAAACTACTACTCTTTAAAAAGAATGAATTTGAATGTTTAATTGTAGAATAATGACGATTTAAAAATGTATGCATTTTTTGACAAAAAATTTGTGCCAAGCCTAATTTTACTGACCTTTGAATGGACCAGGCCATTCCGAGACAATGATTTTCATACGGGGTGGGTGAAAACTAGGAATGAAAATTTTGGGCCATGAAGATTAGGAATGAAACCAGTACCCGGGTGTGTGCAGAAAAAATAAGTTAGGCTCGGCCGAACCTTCAGGAAAAAAGTAAGGCCCGAGCCCGGTCCGGCCCGAGTGCCATGAATGAAAATAGGCCCCGGCCGGCCTCGGGCCGGCCCGTGCAGATCTCTAGTGCTGATTTTAGAATTTTGCAGATTTTTGGTTATTGTTTTGTTTACATTTTTAGGTAGATTTCGTATGAAATACTACCTATTAGGATCGTTCCTATGTTGAAATTTCTGAAAAATTTTTGCAGATCTACACCGATCATGACTCCTAGAACCCAAAACCACCCTCAGTAAAAAACTTTATATATTTATCTATCTATCTATCTATATAGATTACTTTCTTCTGGACACGATAACTTTCGTAATTCTGCACCAATCTCTTCCAAACTGATACATAAAATCAAAGGGCATAAAATCTCGGTCAAGTTTGTTAATGGGCAAAATCGGACCAAGGGGGTAGAAATAGGGAGGAGTTTTGTGAAAACCGAAAACCCCCCATAACTTCTTAATTTTTGTACATATCAAATCAGTTTAAAGTTTTTATTACTTCTAAAAATAGGGCCAAAATTTTATGTATCACAGATTTTTGATAAAGTTAAAAATGGGCTCAAGGGACGCAAAAAATAGGGTTTTTGGGAGAAAAAAATTCACAACTTCGTCAATTCTCAAGATATCAATTCCAATTAATTTTATTATAAATCTCCTTAATATTATCTACAACTTTTATATTCACAAGTTTTTGATAGGACCAATTCGTACCGCAAAAAAAAAAAAAATTAAAAACGAAAACAAAAAGGGGGTTTGAAGAAGTAAAGAATCCATAACTCCGTCAATTCAAAAGATATAAAATCCCCATGAATTTATCATATATCTTCTTAATATTGTATACAACATCGTTTTGGATAGGCCCAATTCTTACAGCAAAAACAAATTAAAAATACATAGCGGTTGAAGAAAAAAATCATCTAAGTAAGGGTGTATTCAAATCCAAACTGCGTCTTTTCTAACTCATTTTACAATTCATTTTTGCTCTCAAAGGCTTCCAATTGGTACGTTTTCTTACTCAGAAACTATATAATGTACCGTAATGGTCGATTTTTTTATAGAGGCAGAATATATATAAAAAAATGCTGTTAAAGTGGGCATTTTGAACCGAATTTCCCGAAGCGGATTGTGTTGGAAAAATCATTGCATTAAGGGTGCACTCAAATCCAAACTACTTATTTTCTGACTCATTTTTAAATTCATTTTTGCTCTCAAACGCATTTAATTGGTAGATTCGCTTATTCAGAAACTATATAATGTACCGCAATGATCGATTTTTTGATAGAGGCAGAATATATTTTTAAAAATTATGTCAAAGTGGGCATTTTGAACGGAATTTCCCGAAGCAATTGTGTTATCACTTTCTTCTGGACACAATAACTTCCGCAATTCTGCACAAATCTCTTCCAAATTGATACAGAAAATCATGGGACATAAAATCTCGGTCAAGTTTGTTAATGGGCAAAATCGGACCAAGGGGATGGAAATAGGGAGGGGTTTTGTGAAAACCGAAAAAACCCCATAACTTCTTAATTTTTGTACATATCAAATCAGTATAAAGTTTTTATTACTTCTAAAAATAGCGCCAAAAATTCATGCATCACAGATTTTTGATAAAATTTAAAATAGGCTCATGGGGCACAAAAAATAGGATTTTTGGGAGAAAAAAATTCCTTACTTCGTCAATTCTCAAGATATCAAATCCAATAATTTTAATATACATCTCCTTAATATTATCTACAACTTTTATATTCACAAGTTTTTGATAGAACCAATTCATACCGCGCAAAAAAAAAGCGGGGGGGGGGTTGAAGAAGAAAAATTTTCATAACTCCGTCAATTCACAAGATATAAAATCTCCATGAATTTATCATATATCTTAATATTGTCTTCAACATTTATATAGACAAGTTTTTGATAGGGCCAATTCTTAAAGCAAAAACAAATTAAAAATACATATCGGTTGGAGAAAAAAATCATCTTATTAAGGGTGCATTCAAATCCAAACTGTCTATTTTGTTACTCATTTTTAAATTCATTTTTGCTCTCAAACGCATCCAATTGCTAGATTCTCTTATTCAGAAACTATATAATGTACAGTAATGATCGATTTTTTGATAGAGGCAGAATATATTTCAAAAAATGATGTCAAAGTGGGCATTTTGAATAGAATTTCCCGAAGCGATTGTGTTAGAAATTATATATATAATGGCGCAAAGTGTATAACGCTTCCGGAGTGAACTCATCCGGATCTTGATAATCTTTCGTTAAAATCAGCCAATTTATTTCAGCCATGTTAGGCTTAAGCATTCCGATGCCATATTATAAGTCGAACAGCTGCCTTACTTAATCTACTTTGTATAACATATATCCTCCTTCAGTTTTTAAAAACCTTCAAAATCTATAAAATCATCATATATATTAAAACGCAAAGGTAAAATGTTAAGTAGACCCATTTCGGGACATCTGCACATGCATCAACCCTGTTCAATTTAGAGGGACTGAGAACGAGTTCTCGGTGGCTGAGCGGTCTAAAGCAGCAGTTTAAAGCGCCGATATTTTGTAGTGGATAGCAGGTTCGAACCCAATGCCCGGCAAAATGATTTCTGTAATTTTTTCGCGATAAGTTATTTCAATAATGACATATTTTATTGGGAGGAGCAGTTATATGATTTTTATTTTATTATTATTTGGATGCTTTATAATTAAATTTAACGCTGAACAATATTTAAAATAATAATAATAATAATTTTATATTTAAAATATTTAAGCTAAAATATTTTTAATGTAATTATCAATTAAATAAATTGAGCTGATCTACAATTTTTGTTATATCTTCTGACCATTATCAAGAATATATGTGTGTGTCAGAAAGAAAAGTTTGCCTTTCTTTTCCTTAAAAAAAGAAAACGGAAAGAAAGAAAGATATTCATATAAGAACTATTAAAAAAATTACCTTGATATCCATTGTTTCATATTTTAAAAAATGTATAATAATGTAAAATAAAATTCAAGTAATAAAAATTATATGCTGCACAAAGTTTCAAATTTGGACTTTTAGAGAATGAGACTGATAAAAATAAAATTTATGGCAGCTTTTAGTGGTCATGTAGTTAAAAAATCATAATAAATAAATAAAAATAAATACTGTTATTTTTTCGAAAAAATGAGACCATAGTAAATAAAAATAAACGCTCTACCCACTATTTTTAGTTAAATTTCTGGTAAAAAGAAGAATAATTGGTTGTAAATTATAAAGTTAAAATTCTGTGGCTTCATTGAATAGTTTTGGCTGACTCCTCTATCGCTTTAAAGAAATAGGAATGACTTATGCAATATAGAAATTTGTCACAATTTCAATAATTAATTTAGAAGCAATTCATTAAAAATTCAAGAATTTTTCTAATGAAACATTAAAGTTATTTACCGTCAAATCTTGACGGGTACGATCTAGTGAAAAATATTGCCCTACTGAGAAAATAATTGTTTATTAATAAAGTTTTAATTAATTGAAAGAAAAATAAAAACACAGGTCGCTTATAAATCTTTTCAAAAATCACGTCAGCATGTTTCAGATTTTTTTTTTATTAAAAATTAATCTGAAAATGTGCCAGAAAATTTAGAGTTGTTGAGCATGGAAAAATATTTTTTTTAATATCGCCTTAACATGATTCTGATAAAACCAGCTATTTTATAAAAAGGAAATAAAAACTCGTCAAAAGCAGACAGATAAAACTGTTAAAGTGGATTTATATCTAATAATGATTTAGTTTTTGTTGGCAAAATTAGTATACTTAACTTCAAAATCTACCTCTGCCTGTAGGCCGGGCCGGCAGGGATTTTTTTAAAATGGTAATTTGTATGCATTGGAAATTATAATGAATGCTTACAATAAAGTAAAATATTAAAGTAATTAAGTAAAATTTTAAAATAATTTAATAATTACATAAAAGAATTATGTAAAATAATAGAAATTTAGAAAAAAATTAAAACATTAAAAATAAATTGAGTTTCTCTCTACAATACCAGTATTGCTGTTTTGTTCATGTAAAAATTAATTTTTTTTTTAATGTGATACACCGTTCTAGGGCTTCTTCCGTATGATTGTGCCAAAAAATGAGTAGATGAACCAGAATCAATCTTTTTTATGTTCTCTACTTTTTTGAAGTATTGTCAAAATAACGTGTTTTCTCTTCCTGCTTTAGTTCATTAGGAATATTGGAATTAACAATGCAGCTTCTACAGTTACTGTGTGAAAGCTAATGTTGCGCCATATTTTTATCTTAGATAAGAAAATAATTTACACCAGAATAGCAAAATAACAAAATTTCATGTCCTGTTAATCCAGATTTGATAAACAAAAAAAACTTTTAATTTAAAAAATGTTGTGGAAAAAAAGATTGCAATTGCCACTGATATTATAGCATTCCATGAAAAGCTGAAGGAACATCATAGTTTTGATCTAACGCTTTCTATTATTTGAAGATTCTCGAATGTGGATCCGCACCTGTCTAAACTCTGCGATCTCAAAGCGAAACTAAAACTTTTTCATCATGCACTGTTGTTTTACGCTTCTGCTTCTTCTGAAGCAGATTTTCTCTCTATTTGACACAATATTAGCATCACCTTGATTTTTTTCGGAAATAAATTCATATTTCCTTCATGAAAAAGCTTGTGTTCAGTCATATTAACCAGAATTATATATTAAAATGCGTATGCAATATTGAAAAAATAAAAATCATTTTGAAACATGAGGAAAAGAATGCAAGAAAAATAAACAATTCAACTACAGTTTATGTAGGGCCTACAATATGGTAAATTTTCGGTATAGATATGCTAATTTACATCAAAATCAAAGATAACATAATTTTATTTAGTAATAAATCAGTTGTAATAGCCAAAAGATCATGATTTTTTTTTTTAAGGTTGTGATTGCTGCTGATTTCAGTGCCATATTGAATTTTCTTCCTGCCACTTAACTATAAGTTTTACTGTTTACATCTGAAAAAATATACGGATTTAAGGGAGTCTACTGTACTAATAATGAATATATTTTAAAAATATTATAGAAGTTTAAGAGAAACATACTTTAAAATGCATTATTTTAAAACAACATTAATCTCTCTCAATTTTCAAACAGTGTGGATGTATAACAGGTATAAAATAAATGCAGTTTTTTAATGCATGTAATATGTATATTTTATAAAAATGAATCGTAATTATAAAATTTTAAAACTCCCCAGAAAGTAGAATTTTAGTTGAAAAATAAATAAAATGCATTTTCTAATATAACTATTAGTTATTTATTACATATTTATTTTTTTCTCATTATTTAATTTCATGCTGGAGAATCATAATATGCTACTGCCAATTATCTGGCATATTGTCTGGATGCAATATGTTTGCTGGATATCTGTTCCATCCCATGTTGTTTCTCACTATTTATAGATAATTGTGATATTATAATACCTATTTTAATGCTTTTTACATTTAAGTATTAAAATTAACTTGTCTCGATGGTATGTATGAATTTGAATTAGCTTTTCATTGTGTAGTTTGTATTTTCTAAAAATGTCCCAAGTAATTTTTAGCTATTAGTTTGCAAATGAAAAAGAAACCTATTAAGATGTCATTGAAAAGAGTTATTCATAGGAATACTGGCATTTTAGCATTCTTCTAAAGCTTTTTTTCCGATTTTAGCTTTTTTGCTAAAGAAATTTTGAACATAGCTTAAACCCTGCTACCAGTCCCAAAACTCATAAAATTGACAAAGCAAAAATAAAAAATTTCATCCACTATCTTTTTCTACATGGAAATTAAAAATCTTCAGCAGTAATCTGCTACCAAATGTCTTGCTGGGTCTCAAAGTTGCAGCAAAGGTGATATGAGCTAGAGGTCTGCACAGGTCGAAATGCCCGGTCCCGGCCCGACTCATAGAAAAAAAAAATTCGGCCCGGCCCAATACAAAAATTAAAAGTTCGACCCGAGCCCGGCACAGCCTGTAGGAAAAATAATATTGGCCCGGACCAGTAAAAAACAAAAGTTTGGCCCAGCATGGAAAAAGTTAAAATCTCGGCCCGACCCAAGTGAATTTCTGCAAAATATTGATTTTTACGTCGATTTGGCTTAAAATTTGTCTTGTACGAGGAGTTCTGGCCAAAAATATTTATCTTAACTTTTTTTCCATGTTTATAATCTTTATTTTTATAGAAATGCCGCAGTGTATGATATTTATTTTTTTAATGAATCCCTATTTCTTGTATGTAAATGTTTGAGTTATCATTAATGTTGTTAATCCATGTATTCCATGTATTGAAGTGTTAAAAATCTGAAAAATGCTATACAGTAAAATGTTCTAAGATGGAATTGCATAGAAAAGAAAAATAATGTGTTATAGACAAGTTCCTTTCTTAGCAAGTGTAAATGTATTATATATTCTTTTCTTACGTATTAGTATATTAATTTTGCATGGATCAACACATTTTCCCATTTAAAACAGGGTTCCGTCATAGGCAGGTTCATTTTCACACATTTTACTATATTTTAATAAGCATAGAAATCTACTATTCTTTAAAAAGAATAAATTTTAATGTTTAAGTGAAGAATAATGGCGATTTAAAAATGTATACATTTTTTTGTGCCAGGCCTAATTTAACTGACCTTTGAATGGCCCAGGCCACGCTGAGACAATGATTTTCATATGGCTGGGTCAAAACTAGGACTGAATTTTGGGTTGTGAAGACTAGGAATGAAACCCATCCTGGCTCTGTACAGAAAAAATAGGCCCGGCCCAAGTGGAGTGAATGAAAATCGGCCTATGCAGATCTCTAGTATGAGCCTCCATCCATATCAGGTGCCAAGCATTCCACAACACTGACATGCACTTTATAGGCACCTTCAGTGGTCCAGAGTTTTCCTTGGCAGACTCAGAATGGGTTGGGCCCAGTATTTCTTTATTTTCATTATTTCTTTCTTTTTTTTTTAAATTCTCATCAGACTGGAGACAAGACGGGAGCAGATTTAATTTTTCTCAGCAGACTTGTGCTGGGCAGGACCCAGCAATGTCAGATGAGTCTGCTAGTTTACTATAAAAAATTTACTATAAAAAATGCTATTTAAATGTTGTTTTGTAGATTTTTTTTTTTTTTTTTTTTTCTGCTCATCACTTACTCTGCATCTAAATTTTAAGGGGTGATATCAAGATATTAGGGTAAGAAATAAATTTAAAATTGCATTAAAAAATCAGTTGACGGTAACAGAAGAAAATTAAGATTAGATTTGTAAATTTCAGCCAAAAACACATTTCGAAAATCTAATCTAGTATAGTGTATAAAACATGTTCCTGTCTGGGAAACAAGCATTAAGAGCAAATAAACATTTAACATTGTTTCTGATGCACAATTTGTGTATAATCTTTTCTTTAAAAGATATTTTTACAAAAGTTTATTTATTTACAAATTTATTATTATTCTTTAAATGTACAAAAGAAAATACAGAAATAAATCATATATATTTTATTAAAAACTATTTAAAAAAAGACTTATAGATGACTAGTTAACTTATTTCACATGAAAAAAATTCTAGAGTTTGACTTTGTTTTAGACTGAAATTTTTACAAGAAAGATCGCTTGATTTTCATTTGAAGTTCAGGAACTCCAGTTCTAGACATAGATGTACCAGTGTCACGTCTTGTTTGAGTCCAATTGTCTCTATAAGAAGAGAAAGATAGAGAAAACTGAAAGATATTTTTATGGAACACAATGAATAGAATTTCAGCTTACTGATTCTGGAATACTACACTTATTTTTATTAACCAGTCTGCTACACCCGAATAAAGGGTTATCGCCAAATGAAAATGATTTTTTTTAAGTTTTCAAAATAACAAAACAAACTTAAATTACACACTTTTTTTTAAGGCAAATAATCCAATAGAAGTGGTAGGGTATAGGCTACTCTGAATAGCATTCCATTTGGAAGTTGATAGGTTCTCTTAATAATAATTGTTTAAAATATTTACTTGATGACTCAAGTTATTTTTATATTTTACATAAGCCATTTTACTATGATAATATGGCTTATGTAGATAGATTCATATAGAAGTAGATATAAAGTAAATCTATTAAGAAGGCAACAATAGTTGCAAAATCAAATATAAATCAGCTGACAATGATGTACCTTTTTTTTTATTCAGCAAAGAAAAAATATTGCAAAATTACTACATTAATTTAAAAAAAAAAACCTTAATTTTGTCTGTTTGTTCTAATTTTGTCTGTTGCAAGAAAATTCAAACGATTAATTTATAGCTTTGCTACTGACAAAACTATAACAAAAAGTTTGATATCTCTTCAGCAGTTCTTGAGAAAAAGGTACAGTCATTAAAAAAAAAAAAAAAAAATGTAAACACCCCCTACAAACTCTGCAATACTGGCACAAAACGATTGGAAATAAAGTCTACTTTGAAATGATGTGTATAAAATTTGCTTAGGGGACATATCAAAACAAACCCAAACTTTATTTTTTCAACAGCAATACCCAAGTTTGATACCATAAATAAATTCTACACCCTTTAATTAACCTAAATACAAATTTTCATGAAATTTGTACAATTAGTTACAGAGAAATTAATTATTTTAAAATGAGCACATTTTAATCCAAATCCATTATCATCCAAATTGAAGTTCGGTACTCGATTGTTGAAATGTTTCAGAAGGACTAAGTCACTTCTATTAATGTATTATTTCTTACCAATACGACCATTTCACTCACTCGATATGTTTCGTCTGTTGCCCACATGTTTCAATAAAATGAGTAAAATATATTTTTTACTAATTATGCTTTTCTACACATCATGACATCTTAAATTTCTGTGCATCTTAAACCATCATTTTTACATTTTTTAAGTATAATTTGAAAACTACTTGGAATAAAAATTTTAAATTTTGAATTTGCATAAAGCAGAACATAATACGCATAAATCTATTAAAAAAAATTGTAAGTTGCAATTTATATATTTTTTTAATATTAATTTCATAACTCATAATTCATATATAATTTTTTTTTAATTACAAACTCAATGTATTTATGTTTGGGTTTTTTAGTATTATAACCACACACAAAATTATCAGATTAGAATTATAATTTCAGGAGGTATTAATAAAAATATGAAAATGTAATTTAACGTTCGAAGCTCTAAATTTTGAATGGTTATAATTCAAACACTTATCATCCAAATGAAAGCTTTCTAGGCATAGTTTGAACTGAAGATTAAAATACATTGTCAAAATTGGGTGTTGTTATTGGAAAAAAAATGAAGTTTGGTCTGGTTTTGGTTTGTAGGTGTGCAAATTTAAGTAATCAAATTTTATATACATCATTTAAAAGTAGACTTTATTCCCAATTGTTTGGGTGCCTATATCCTTAGTGTAGATAATCTACCATCATAAACACCAACACTCAATCGTTTGGTACCAGTAACTTTCTGCTACTATAATCTGTTGTAGAGTTAGTACGAGGATATTTACTTTTTTTTTTTTTTTTCCACAACTGTACATCAATGTCATCCATTTTACATTGCTTCTTGCCTAATGATCCATTAATAAGTTTAACTACTGATAAAACTATTAATAAAAGTATATAACTTGCTTCAGTAATTTTCAAGAAAAAGGATCATCAATGTCAGCTGTTTTATATGTGATTTTGCAATTGTTGTCTCTTTAAATTTTTAGATTAAAATTTTTGGAAAATCTAATCAATACATAAGAAAGAATTATTTTTGACACATAAGTTTGTAACCATTTCGTTTTATTTTAAAAGCTATCAGACCTGTGGAAAAATTTAGAGTATGTTATTAACAATAAATATAAAATTACTTACTTTGGTAAGTAGACTTGGCTGAAATTTTCTCTGCGAAAATGGCTAAGATCTGTTTGGGTTGAATGAGTTTTTTTATTCAGAAGTTCTACCTATAATTAGAAAACAATAGTCAAACTAATGTAAAGTTTGTCAAAGTATATTTATTATAAAAGTTTCTTTGGTATACAGAAACTGAATTCATATGAAATATTTTTTAAATATTATGATTTATTTATACTTTAGCTATATGGTGTTTAATATTTTGTTTTCTCCTGTACATAGCCCCAAGTAATCATAAATAATTCATGGGAAATTTTAAATTTAAAAAGAATACATTAGAAATGCATAACAATATGACTGTAGTAAAAATTTATTACTTTAATTTAAAATGTTGGAATAGTTTATTACATTAGATAAATTCATTTTCAGAAACTGTAACTTATTTTGAACATTTTAAATTTAAATTTTCCTTGTAATTTTATTTTATTTTATTTATTTATTTATTTATTTATTTTTTGATTACATTAAATAATACTCTATAAAGAATTTTTACATATTTACAATATTAAAGACATTTTTAATTATCAAAATGAATAAAAAGTTTAAATAAATTATCTGAAATGTGTATTTTAAAAATGAAGTTTTAACATTTTCTTTATACAAGAAAAAGTAAGTGAACATGGAATGAAGTAATTTAAAATTTTCATTTCAGAATTAGCTTACCTAATAACTTGTATGAGCTAAATTAAATCATTCTTAGAGAGCATAAATTAAAATACAAAATATTTCCTAAATCAAATTTAAGCTGTTCCTTTATAGTTTTAACTAATGTAATAGGCCTGAATTTACCAAATATATCAGGTGATTCAAAATAGAGGTTATGATAATTATTTCTTAAACTGCTTATGACAGATACTTCCAATTAAAAAAGTATACAAATCATTATAGCTTTTAGATATGGCAATTGTTTTATAACAGGCTATATACATAATAAAATATGAAATGAAATTTTTTTATATTGTCATTACTTCCTCTGTAAGATACACATTTTTAACAAAAATTACACTTCTAAGAAGGTAAATAAAAAAATTCCATGTTTGTAAGTGAAATATTCACTAAGATGTCACACTTTGAAAATTTTAGCATTTGTTGCCAAGTTATCAAGGAGACATCTATAAAATGGGGGAATAGTTATAATATATCAACAGAATTGCTTTTATCTACTTTCATATGATTATCATATGCTGTTTTTTTTCTTAAAACATTTTTTTTCGTTTAAAGCAAAAATTTTTGAAATTGCTGCTTGCAACACGAGAATCATCTCAATGCCAAAAATAAAATGTTTAAACATAATAACTGGTAATTTCTCTAGATGTGTTAATTTTAACCTGTTTTCCATATTCATTTATAGAAAAGTGTGTATTTATTTTTCACAAAACATAAATGCATATTTTTCATATATCTTACTTTTTTCTACCATTGAAGAAACATGGTCAAAAAAGGTGCAAAAAATGCAATTTTTACATGCCATTTAAAAAAAAAAGGGTGATATTTATTTAACTTTGTTTATGGGTCTCTTAAAGTAATCTATATTTCGCAAAAAAAAAAAAATGCATGTCAACATAGCAAGTAAAGTGTAAGTCATGATTTTTCAATTTAAATATCTAAGTGAATATCACTTACAGACATGGAATTTTTATTGTTTTACTTCTTTGAATATGGAGAAAAGTTTTTATAAAATCTACAGATCAATGTCAGCTCTACAAGACATTGTTTATTAATCTAACTACTATTTACTATAATCTGCATAATATTTAATACCCTACAATCTGAATTGTTTTTTAACGTTATATGTAATTTTATAAGCATATAAGATTTATTGAAGTTTCCAGAAATTTTAAAAGTATCACGTTAAACACGATTTTATGCAATGATATGATAATTACTTATTCTCATATATAACTTTTTTTTTAAGAATAAGAATACATTTCTTCAAGGGGACAGAGCCTCCTTGAACCCTTCATTATCACTTTAATTAATTTTATATTCTCAATTTCCAGTAATCTTTCTTTTTCATTATTCGAGTATATCTATGAATGCATTTACTATTATAATTTCATTAGATTAATCATCTCCTTATACAGGCAATTTTTTTCTATCCTTAAAAAAATACTTATTTTTCAACCACGAAACATCATCACATGTTGCAGAAATTGAATAAAATTTTGTGTAATAAATATACAAATGTAAACTCCTCATACGACACTGATATTCAATTTATACATCAACCATTTTTATGATTTTCGTTTGGAAAAAAAAATTGGTCATCTTTTTTAGGTAGTTAAAATAAATCCTCAAATGTTTGAATATAAAAGAGTATTAAAAATTAAAAACACCCAAAAATAAGTTATTTTTTTATAAAATGTTGCATCAAAATAATGTGATTTACTTGAATTTTATTTTTTTATATATGATTTGAAATACATACATTGCTAGGCAACAATTTACTAAAAGAGGAGAAGAAAAGAAATACATTGAAAGTTTTGTAAAAAATGAGATTAAAATGTTTTATATCTCTCAAATTGATGCATAAAATTTCTCAATACTTTATACAATTAATTTTGAAATTCTAATAAATATATTGGCAAATTTTCAAAGCGATCAAATTAATTTAAGATCTCCATTTTGGAAATTCAGCATCCATAATTTAACATTTAAATCAATTATTCAAATGTGCCACGTTCTTTTCAGCTGAATAATAAAATTTTAAAATCATCTGAATTTCCATAAAAAAACATTATGACAATAAAGGAAATTATATATTTTAAACAAATGAACCAAATTAAACAAAAAGTATACAGCTACTTCCATGGAATCTCACCAACATATCTATCAAATATGAAGCTAACTGGATGCCTTTAGCAACAGTTATTGCGGGACATACGAACCAGATGTTTGATATGGTTTGTTTCAGTAGTTTAAGCACGAAATTCGATTACATATCCTAAATTTGCATTTTATTTTATTGTTTTACTAAAAACAAATGATGAGCCATTTATATTAACTAAAGTGGAAACAGATTTATATTTCACAATCGTCTACACATGATAGAGATAGATTTGGAATAAATTCAAGCTTCAAAATTATTTTTAAAAAATTAATAAATGGTGATACAGTTTTCAAACAAATTGCAATATAGTTTTCAAACAAATTGCATTTCAAAGTACATTTTTTCCCCTATTCAACAGTGTAAAAATAAAAAATGCGATGCTTAGAAGTTAATTTTTTTTTTTTTTTAATGCAGTAAAAGGGAAATTTGATCGTTTGCTGTTGCCATTTGTAAAATGACGTCAGCATTACACACAGATACGTATGTCCTTTATAATATAGGTAGTGCTGTTTTGCATTTGATAATGAAAGTGCATTAGAGGAGATCCTGATATAATGACTTTTTTTTTGCAGCCAGAAATTTTTATTTTAATATAGCAAACATTTATTTGACATTTGAAGCAAACTTTTGTTATAATAACTAAAAAATGATGTTATCAAAGTGTTCATGCAAATCAAGAATTTAGAGTAAATATCTTACATATTTTATTGCTTCTTTTCTCATATCCCACTGATTCCAGTTATATGAATGATTGATATTTTCTTCCACACTATGAAGAACGGTTTGAATACTTCTTTCAGACACAAATACAGGCAGAACATCTTTGTACCTTGACGTGTTCTAAAATAATTAATTCGTTAAAATTTAATTGAGCTTATACATCAGTGTTATTTATTTTAAAGCAATACAATCTTTGTTTTGCTTTTAACTAAAAAAGTAGGGTAAGGTAAGGTCATTTTTAAAAACTTTTGCACTCAAAAATTAAGTTTTAATTTCATAAAATGTGTGTAGACATTTGTTTGCAATTTGAATATAGCAACATACACAACATTCTTTCTTGTTAAAGAATGCTTCCTTTTTTATTGAGCTCCTAAAAACTTTTTTTTAATAATATTTTCTTTAGTTTGTGATTATCATTTACCTTTTATTTATCTATAAGAGATTCTGAACTACAAATGTCGAACTTATGTCAAAATATGGTAAGAAATACTTTGAATATTTTTTGTTTGATGAGTATTTTTATGCAATGGTGGAAAAATGGGTATTAATTAGGCTTAAAAATACATTTGAAATTTTATAAGTATTAACGAATAAAAATGATTTTGAAGGGAGTTTTAGTGTAAAATATTTAATATTTACTTTAATTTTGGTAGTATCTTTATTTTACTCCTTTAAAAAGAAGATAAAGTTATAATTTGGTATTTTTGAGCGAGAGAATATGTTAATCTTACATAGAGATAGGTATTATTTAATATTAACTTACCCCCCCACACCCCCGTAATGTGAATAGATTTGCCTCCTTGTGTTTTCTTATCTTATATTTCCATCTGGCTTTTACCTAAATGTTAATATCACAATAGATCACATGATGAAATCTGTGCAAAGTGATTGCTTTTTGTGCATTCATTTGATGTAACTGCATTCACAGGCAACAGTAGAAATAACTTTCATTGATGGAATAGATATTGTAGTTAAATATCATTTTAATGCTTGTTAAAGGTTATTTCATCTGCCTAATGTCTTTTAACACACACAGTTGCATGGGTTATGGTTAAAATCTTATGATCGGTTGTGTGTAGAATGATCAAAACCACGTTTATTCAAATCAATGGATGGAATTGGAGTAGGGCTAATGTTTTTTTAGTGTAAAAGTATATGAGGGAGAATAATTAGCTTTTTAATCTCAGTCGTATTAAGATCATTTTTTCATACGTGTCACTTAACAAATAATGTTGCAATATGACCAACTGTGTATTTTAATCTATCTATTAACAATATCAAATAACATTATGGGATACAGAAAGATATTTATTTAAAATAAACATTATGGGATATAGAAAGATAATTTATTTAAAATAAGTTAATAAAATCTTTTGGACCTAATTAGATTTAAGGCAAAATTTATTAATTAAAATAGTCCACTATCAAAATTATAGGAACAAATAGTTTTTAAAAAATCGTCTCTTTCATATTTGACAACAGTGTTTACAAAAAATTAGCATTATATAATAATATCTTTCGATATATGTGTCTGTAAAGAAGTGAAATGTATCGCATAATCATCTAACAGAATAGTAGAATGAATTTTCAAGAAATTATGTTTTAATTATTAATATTTAAACTTTCTGCAGAAATATAATTTCTCCCTAATGTTAATAGGCACACAAATATCATTTCTCCCTAAACATTACTAGGTACACAAATATCATCTATATATATATATATTACGATAATGTACGTGGCACAGAAATTGCGATTATTTGTTATTGTTTAATGGCAACACATCTCATTGGTTATTGTGCAAAAATCCTTTGGCAGGATTTAGGGCGATCGGGTTTATTTATGTTTCGTTCTTTCATTGCAATCTCTTACCCCGAAATTATGGAGTTTCAAAAAATTATTTGAAATGCCCATAAAAGGTCTCGGTGAATGCTTGAAAGTTAAGAAGAAGCTGAATTAAGAAGAGAAAATCAAAATAGATTTGATTGAGAACACAGAGCATAAGCGATCACCAAAATAGGCTTAATAACCGTAGCATGCACGCGTTGCTTCTGAAATCCAAATTACTGATTTAAACATTCCAGTGTCTCTACCCCCCTCTGCCTCAGTACGGACCTGCGAGACAAATTTCAGGTTCATTTAAGAATATTATTACGGGCCCACCAGAAGTAAGATGCAATAAAACCTGCTTAGACGGAAACGAAAATGACCAGTGATAAATTCTGTTTTATGCAGGTTATTTAAATTGAACAAAGCATAATAGCATTTTGGGGGGGGAGGGAGGAGCTGGAACTTTTTTTTTTCGTTTATTGCAGGATTCCGTTATAAACAGGTTTTACTCTATTAGAAAATAAATTTGCTGGAAGGTGCTTTTTAAAAAAATCTATATAGTAATATTTGCTTACAATTTTATTATTTCTTTTTCAGTATTGCAGTTTATGTTGTATTTGTAATTGCTTTTTCATCTAAAGATTTCCAATAAAAAATTAAATTATTGAATATATAATTACATTTAAAATGAATTCATCAATTAATTTAGAATAAAAAAGTTTAAAGTATGAGACATATAAAAATTAAAAAACTTAACCTGTGACTTTACACAACTTTGTAATAACTGAACAAGAGTCGGGCTCTGGTAATTTGCACTGTCTCTCTCTCTGCCCCCCCCCCCCCAAATCTCTGTACGGACCTGCGATAAAAATTTCAGATTCATTTAAGAATATCATTATGGGCCCGGGCAACGCCGGGCGGGTCAATTAGTTTGATATATTTCAATAACCAAAAAACTGTGGGTTGTGATAGTTTTTAAATAATAATAAAATAAAAACTTGTTATCTGGTTGATTAACTCAATAGTCAGCCATAATATTAATTAGAGGCTAATTACTGGGTTTTAAAATCTTATCTTCTGCCTCTATAGAACTTAAATTTCAAAAAATGAAGTTTTTACATTGGTCATTTTCAAATGAACTGGCACTTTACAGTATACAAATACATTACACAGAATATGAATAATTTATACAATAATTGTTTTCTATAACATGTTAAAATTCCACGCTGAAACTTGACCTTGTACTGCCAGAATGACGAATTGACGCTCTATTCTGCTCATATCATACCAAGATATCACAAGGCAGATAGTAATATTTTATTGTACTAATCTAAATTTGCAACATTTAAAAATTTAATTCCGAAATTCGATGATGTGATAGTACTACTAAAAGGAAGAATTGGCGGCTTATTTTTCTCATATCTTATCGATGTCACAAAGAAGACTGAAGCATTTGTATCTACCTTATATATATAAAATCCTAATGAAACGAATTTATGAAACGAATATATGAAACGGCTGAAATGTAACGATTCTTTAAATCGACTGATTAAACAACTGATTATGTTTCACGGTGATTTCTCCTAAAAAAAGGAATACTTTGCGATGGAATTAACACAAAAAATAAATATTGATCCGCAGATTTCAAAACTGGTATTAGAATTTTAAAATTCGAATTAGTTTTCGAAATATTAATTTTTTTCTAATTTTATATACATTTTTCTAATGATGGCAACTCAAATTTTAATCAAACATATATATTTTTTTTTTCAGATTTTAGGAAAGGTTACTATTTTAAACTAATTTGGCGAGAAGTTTGGCCTCCCTTAAATGTATGCTAAGAAATGTATCATGTTACTTTTATTCATAATTCAATTTGTATTTCATTATCATTTTATTTAATACAAACAGAAACATTTAAAATAAATGGCTTTCACTTCTTTATTTTTTTAAAACGAAATGAAAAGAAAAATATTAGGCACAGATGTCATATACGCACCAGGGTACCAAATTGGCGCCAAAATGGCATTATTTTGGTTGACATGGTAACCCGGCTATTGTTGTTTACTTAATAATAAGTGTTTATTTACTTTATTTTCTTTTTTTTTTATTACGTAAACTGTTTTGTTCTATAGTTAATTATTTTTTTGGTTTTTTTCCTTTAAAAATAAAAAATAATAGAAAATAATTAAAAAATACGGTACGACTTAGTTATTCCATCAACCCATTTCGCAAAATTATACAAATTGACATAATTTTTATTTTAAATAACGAAAGAACAAAGAAAATAGTATAACATTAATAAATATACAAATAAAACGTCGAAATAAAAATCACCTGATGACGTAAAGACGTGTAACTTGCTTAAAGTCAAGTGAATGTGACATCTATCAACCATTATTGGCATTTAATCTTATAGTTTGGTGACAGATTTTTGTTCGACAGGATAACTAAGTAGTACCAAAAATACATATGTAACTGGTATTCGAAAACGAGGATTTCGCCAAATTTTCGTAAAAAAAATCATGCCAAACCGGGTGCGTATATGGCATCTGGCAAAATATTAAATGATGTAACAAACGATGACATTTAATTTCAACTTCAAAGCAATGTTTTAATTTACCACTCGAAAAAAAAAAAAAAATGCAAACTGGCAAGTTGAAAAATAGTTATTGGCGAGATTTGCACCTGGCTAGCGTAACAGTACCAAGAATTCTTTGCGACAATGCTTTTATGTAGTATTATTCAAAAAAGAAAAAAAATTGATTTTTTAAAATCGAAATGGAAAACTTTCGGCACAGATGCCACATACGGTCCCATATTGGCGCTATTTTTTTCTGACGCCAATGTCATATACGCAACGGGTACTTAACTGGCACCATAGTATCGTTATTTTGCTTGATTTGATAAGCCGGATGTTGTTGTTTATGCTCTTGATCTTTTCCCCAAATTAGCGTCGGAAAAAAATCGCACCAATATGGGGCCGTATATGATATCTGGGCCAAACTTTCATATGAAAAGCGAAGGGATCAGAGCGTATTTATTTATGGCAGTTAAATGACTTGGACTATTATAATATAGATGAAATGATGGCGATAGAATAATATTTCGCGACTTATCACCTGTACCTGGCTAATATTAAAGTACCAAAATGGCACCAGGAATATAAAAAGCGAAGTGGTTCGCCCGGAACTCTTGATGATAGTCACATGACTTGGGCTATTGTTATAGAAATTGTTTTAAAATACCGGGAGACAAAGACTCTGTACACTTAATTCCTTTTATTTTTAGCTTCTTTTCAAACGTTTAACTGGTCCTCTTTAATCAAACACGAAAACAACCATTGGATGTCTTAACAGCAACTGATTCGGTCTTAAATTTTTGAAATCAAAGGAAATTGAATAGAAACGGGATATCTGCACAGCTTTTTTCAGTATAATTCAATCTTCTATAATATTTTTTAAACCGATGAGATTAGCATGTTTTTAGATTCTGCTGTGTCTGAACGGAGGTTGGCGAGCGTAGTTTGCAGGGGGCAGAGCCCCCTAGTTATACTATAATCTTATACCATAACTTTAATTATTAACATTTTATGCTCAAAACTGATAATGTAATAGTACCGCCGAAATGATGAGTTGGCGCCCTGCTACGCTTGTATAGTACTCAGATACTATGAACAGACTGAAATATTTATATTGTATTAATCGAAAAAGACATATTAAAATTTCATTCTGAAATTTGACGACCAGATAGTACCACCAAAATAAGAATTGGAGCCTCATTCTGCTCATATGATTCAAAGATATTACGAGGCAGACTGTAATATTTGTATTGTACTATTCGAGGTATGCAACTTATTAAAATTACATTTTGAAACTCGATGACAAGATTGTGTTCTACTCTTATCTTACCACGAAATCAAAAGATAAACTGAAATATTTTATAGTACATACTAGTCGAGATATGCAACATATTGAAATTTCATTCCAAAACTCGATGACATGATAGTAACGCTAAAATGACAACTTTGCGCTCCCTGCTGCTCATATCATACCAAGGTATCCATAGACAGATCAGTCATTTTTTATGTACTGTTAATAATCTTTGTTTTACATCATAATTTCATTTTGAAACAAGATGACATAATCATTTTTTCTCTGCCTGCCACCTGGTCTACGATGGCTAAACGTAAAATTTGAAAGGCTACTACTAGATAATTTGGTACTTTTAAGTTTACTTTCCATAAGAAGAAAGAATGAAAAATCATGCATCAAGAATGCATTATAAAACACTTTCCATCACTTCCAGAATTCTTTAACGAAACTTAGCTCCTTAATACTGTAAAAAAAGTAAACATTTTAGAAAAGGCATAATACATTTGAAAACCAGATTATGGTCCATAACCGAAAAAGTAATCCAATTTGTTTGTGCAGCCCTGTATTTAATCTATTGATTTGTATATATTCTACATAGTATGATAAAACTTAGTATAATAAGAAAATGCATAACAGATTGAAAATTCACCCTCAGCAATTTCTACCACTATATGCAAACATACTTGAATTATTTTGTACAGCCCTGTATATTACCAACAGATTTTTTTATACCCCACATATTAAGCTAAAATTTAATTCAGGCTAAAACATGGTTAAAACTACTGCAATCGCACTTCATACATTGTAATTCCATCAGTTCTTTGTGTGTCCCTGTATATGATTTGATTTATATTATACAAACATCGCTTAGTATACTAAATATAGTTCAACTTGAAAGAGAATAACTCAATTAAAAGCCTCCTTTAAGCCATTCACGCTGATACTCTGCAATGCTTATGAACTCTTTTGTGTAGACTTGTATACGATCTGAAGCAGTTATACACACCACATACTAAGCAAAGATTTAATTAAACTAAAAAACACATACCATAAACAAAATCGCACTTCCAGCAATTATCGCTAATTGACAAATACAGTACTGTATCTGATTTTTTTTGTGCGTCCCTGTAAATGAATCATAAATGCTATGCACATCATGTTATACAACAAGTATCTTGCAGTAAGCCTCAGTAATGTATATCAATTTCATTATATTTGAAATAGTGTAACAGAACTAAAATTTGCTGCAAACCATTTTTCCCTTGATACTATTATGTACAGGAATTCTTTTGTGTTGCCCTGTACATGAATAATAAGTACTTTGGACCCCATATTGTACAGAATGCACATCATAAATGCATATACATTTCATCATGTTTGAAATGGACAACATTATTAAAACGAACTTGTAACAATTTCTTCCCATTGAACGTAATGTAACGGAATACTTTTGACCATCCCTGTAAATGAACTAAAAATTCTACACACTTCATTTTCAATAGCAAGAGAGCATGCTATTTCTAACATCAATAACATGCAAAAAATTCAGGGATATTCTAGTATATTTACGAGTGTTAGAGAGTGTATTAGAGACAAACGAAAGTCATAATCACTTTTCAACTATGTTGGAAAGTGTTAAAAACTGTTATAATATTTTTAATAATTGATGAGAAACTATAAGAAAAGTATAAATTAACAAATGCCATTGTTAAAATGTTGTTCTGTTTATAAAAATTATACTTTAAGTTACTTACAATAACAAAGCACTTAAGTGGACGACAACTGGTTGTGTGATAGCCGAACACTAGAATAGAATGGTTGATTACTAGCGAATTCACTACTTTTAAATTTAACTTTCTATAAATAAAACTATAATTAGTTTTTTAAAAAATAATTGCTGAAACAGTAAAAGAAAAGTATAGATTGACATGTGTAACTGTTAAAAATGTTGTACGGCTGTTTAAAATTTTGCTTCGAGCTATATACAAAAACAAAGCACTTAAGTGGTCTATTATTGGTGCTTTTACCCTATATAACATAACGATGTTACATATATATGTGTGTATTTGTGCAGAAAAATACAAAAAATAATTCCAATAAATATGGTTGCTATTACTTACAATGATAGGTAATCCAAAATATTCTTCTTTGCATAAAGATATTATAAGCTCCGGCATGATATGCATATATTTTATTGCCAATTCTATACAAATGTTTGGCTGTTTTAAGAAGTATTTCATTGCTTTGTTGCTTGAAAACCCATAGCATGAATTATTGTACAGGAGAATTCCGATTTCTCTTATAGATGAAATAAGTACACCCATACTACAATAGAAGGCACAAAATCCCTGAAATAAAAAGAATAGTAATAAGATAATCTATTAAAAGTAATATGGCTACAAAGCAATTATTTTAGTTTATTATTTGAAAAGTACATTTATCTTATAAAGCACCAATTAACTGGAAATTATTTATTAATATGATAACGGATTTAAAAATGAAAAAGTTCTAAATTATAAAATATCTTATTTATTTATTCCTTTATTTATTTTTATCTCATCAAATTTTTTTATACTTCTCTTTTGAAATTTATTTTTAAGAAAGAAAAATAACACAATGAGATAATTTAGAATGATTGGATAGAATTCCATAATCCATTCACAAGTGGATTTTTAAATATATAATAAAACAGCATTTTCTATCACAAAGAAAAAGTTAAATATTGTAGTAGTGTTCCTCAGAAAGTATTTATTGGTATTAATAATAATCATCACACAGTGACACAATGAAAATGTCCGGCATCTCAAATAAGGGTGTTCCAAAAGTCTCCGTACAACTTCAAAAATTTATTACAAAAAAAAATAATAATAGGCCTACAGCAAAAATAATTACAACAGTACATAGAGTAGCTTAAAAAGTTTTTTTTTACTATCTTAGTATACTTCTACACGAGATCTTTTCGTTGCATATGACGTTTCCATGTGATGAAGCATTTTAACTGACAATTTGAAGTGTTTCTCATAATCATCCATTTGTAACGCCTGCAAAGCACTCGTGACTGGTATGAGAAATGAATGACAACAGGAAATGTGAATGATGAAAAAAGAAGTGATTGCCCTAGCACTAGTGAAGAAAGTGCGGAACGAGTACATGAAATTTTTTCTAGGAGCCCTGTAAAATCAATTCGAAAAGCACCGCAAGAGCTTATTATGTCAAAAATCACAACACACAGAGTGCTTCATAAACAATTACAACTTTCAGCCTACAAAATTCAGATTGTGTAGGTGTTACAAACTGATGATTATGCGAAGTGCTTCGAATTTGCAGTTGAAATGCTTCATCGAATGGAAACATTGCGTGCAACAAAAGGATCTCATGTAGAAGTATACTAAGGTAGTAGAAAAGAACATTTTGAGTTACTCTATGTACTGTTGTAATTATTTTTGCTGTAGGACTATTATTTTTTTTGTAATCAATTTTTGAAGTTGTACAGAGACTTTTGGGACACCCTGTATTTCAGACTTTATGGAATTGCTTAGAATTTATGAGTTTAATTTGTTTGAAAACATTTCTTGAATATTGATGAAAATCCTGACTATATCAAGATGTGTTAATTATCTTCAATATATGTCAAGAGCTAGAACAAATCTGTTATTCATTTCATTCTTCATCCAAATATTTGAAAGTAATGTTAGATTTTACCTTCCAATTTCCGGAGATATCAACCTTTGAAAATGAGAAATAGCAGTACACAAAATTCAAATTAATCTGGAGGTTCGTTGGTTGGTTGTTGTTTTTTTAAGCCTTCTTAAATTTTAAGCGAACAAATACTAATCAATTGAAAGAATCATTTAAAGATTGTATTTTCAGGCCAAGGAGTGTTGAGCCACTCTTGAAAAAGAGTGAACCTTTATATGATTTTTAAATCGAAAGAAAAAGAGGCTAAAGTGTAAAAAAAGAAATTAAAATGAGACCCCCTAAAAAAGAGCCAATTTTCATATTCCAGATAAATGTTTTGGGTAACAGACAAGTACTATAGATTTAACACCATCTGTAGAATGTATTTTCAACGCATATCAATCGGTTCTAAAAAAACAAATTGCAAATTTCATCAATTAGTCGCAGAAAAATATCACGAATCTCTACAATCAGTCATGGGGAAAAAATAATATTTGCCAAATGATCTCGGTGAAAAAAACGCAAACATTGTCAAATGATCTCAAGGAAAAAACTGCGAAATTCACCAAATGATCTCAGGAGAAAAATCAAGAAATTCGTCAAATGATCTCGGGGGAAAAATTGCAAAATTCGCCAAATGATCTTGGGGGGAAAATCACAAAATTTGCCAAATGATCTTAGAGGAAAACTCATGAAATTCCTCAAATTGTTTTGGGAAAAAAATTGCAAAATGGTCTAAAAAAATCACGAAATTCATCAAATGAGTCTTGGGGAGGAAATCACGAAATCTATCAAACGACCATGGAAAAAATCACAAAATTTGAAAAGCGATCACGGAAAAAAATCACTAATTTTGTCAAAGGGTCATGGAAATAAATAAAGAATTTTGTTAATCGATTTGTCGATAGATTTTCTCATATGAAAAGTCTATGCTATACATTGAATTATATGGTATATTGTTTCCTTTTTAATCAGTGCAAAACATAATAAAAAGTTCAAAATACATGAAAAATAAAAGTTAAATTTATGATTAAAAAAAAACATTTGGGTTTAAATCATAAATAATGAAGATAAGAAAATTATAAACAATGTCTAACTGGGTTTAAATATAAATATATACTAAATGTAGACTTCAATACTTACTTGAATGTCCAGAGTCACATCTTTAAAATTCTTTACATTATCAGCTTTAACCAGAATTGGTTTTTCCACAGGCACTTCAAATTTCAAATCATCAAGTTTTAACTCGCTACTCATTTCCATCTCAGGTAGTTTTAAAGCAAGCTGAAATATGTTGTTTAAATATTAAATAAAGAATATAATGACCTGTTGATTGTATTAAAATATATACAAAATATTAATAAAATTACATACTTAATTTACCTCATGCATTTCTTTTAACTCTGAGAATAAATTAGTGTAAAAATCCAGCAGATAACCCTCTGATTGTAAACTTTTCCAGGTTTGTCCAATTTCTTTATAACAAGGCTAGAAAAGAAAAAAAATAACAACATCAAAGTGCTTTTTATAAAAATAGTTTTGCCAAACTAATCATTCTATCATTTGAATAACAATAGTATAGAAACAGAATACATTTATCACAGCAATTATAGAAAAAATAGTGAAGTGTTAAAAGAAGTAAAATAATATATATATATATATATCATAATTCAATGATACAAAGGAAATATTAAAATTTTTGAAGTAGATGGTCTTGGACTTGAATTTTAAAAATATCTAAGCTGCAGAAAAATGTGAACAATTTAAATAAAATACATTTATTACAAATATTTGAAAAACATCATTCCTTAATCAGGAATGTGGCAAAAACTGATTTGCCAAAAATCTCATCAATATAAGACATATCAAAGCTCCACCAGAAGAAAGAATAGCTACACTCAGTAATCAAAAATCTACTTTTATTTTGTATCGAACTACAACTACTTAACTGAAAATGTAGTTAACCACAACTACTTGTTTTAAAAAGTAGCAACTACAAACTACTTTTTAAAAGTCATCACTACTCTGCTACAATCAGATTTTATCAAAGGCTTTAATTTATATCCCAAATTGAGGGTACAGATTAATTAATACAGTTGCCCCTCATTGTACTGCATTTGCCAGAAAACAATCAAATGTGATATAACCAAAGGTATCAAAAATTTAAAAAAATAAACGAGAAAATGTTTTGAATTAATCTCCGAAATGTTTATTTATGCATATATTACAACTTTCTTAGCAAAACTAACACAGATATGTATTACAAGAAACAATTATATAGAGTTACAAAAAAATGTGGTTAAACTGAATATTAAAAATACGAAAATAGAGCTATATATAACAAGCAATATAATAAGGGGATATAATTGTACATAACATATTTATGAATTAGATGTCCAGATGCTATAATCATTAAGGTTAGCTAGGTGAGAAAGTTCCACCAGATTCATCCGGGATAGCTCAGATGGTAGAGCACATGTGGCCTCAGCCAGGAGATCCCTGGTTCGAATCCTGGTCCGGACATTTTTCGCCCAGTTGGAAATTTACTTCTAATTTTTGATTTATTAACCAATTAGAATAATTGTGTTAAAATTAATCTACTATATTTATGTTAACCATACACTGCATACATTTTATTTACTATTTTTACATTAATTTACCATTGACATCCAAAAATTATTGCACAGAATACATTTTGCACAAAAGAGGAAAGTTACGATCATGTGATTTGAAGAATGGCACATTCTCCCCTCTCCTGAAGAAGTACCTATTAAAAGTAACCACAATGCTTGCTACAAGCTACTCGATTTTTGTATTGCATTACTTGCTACATTATATTTTTCAAATAGGTTTTTCTCGAAAAGTATAAAAGTTATAAAAAGGAAACCAATGCTAATTATTGAATAATATATTAGTTTACATTATACATTTTTTTCACATTTTTACACAAATTTTAACAAATGAAAATAAACAAAAACATTTTTTGAAAAAATTATTAATGTAGTAATTTTATGTTTACACCAACTAAAAAATTACAGAATAAGGCTCAAAGTATGTACTTTTAACAAAAATAAAAATTCACTTAAATCGTTGATGTGCTTTTTGAGCTATTACAAAAATAATGCCAGCAATTTGCTAATATATTCCACACTTTTCCTGTTTGTATTTGCAGAAATATGCTGCTATCAATGGACTGGTCAATTTGTGACATTTCCACTCGGGCAGTATGCCAAAATAAGAGAATTTTTCCATACATATCACTTCACTATAGGTTTGTTTCGTGTTTGTAATTATTTTTTTATTTTGGCATACTACGTACATATCCTTCTCGCGTAATAATATCAAGAACTGACAGATGAAATAGTAACATTTGCCTACCATGACTATCATGACTTTCACATAAAAGAAGGCTAAGGGGCTGTACAGTATACATGTATAATGTATCACTTTAGGGAAAGGGGGTTTGTCTTTTGATATTGTTATCATTTTTTATCAAACCAAAATTTACTTTTCTTGTTAACTTTTTCTTTACAACTGTTATCTTATTCATTTTTTAGTCTTGTTTTCTTATTTTTATGAAAATACAAAGTTATTATTAAAACCATTGAGTGATTATAAAATCAATTCATTCCAAAATATGGAATAACCCAACGTTCGCCATTAATATTCTTCTACCATATATAATTCGTTGTTAGAGAAACCAGATTTGAAATGATACTTGCTATTTTTATTACTAAAAAATGGGGAAGAATGCTGGCCACCCGTTTTCTTTACAAGAATTTCTGTTGAACCCCTTGCAAGGAGAAACTGCAAAAAGACATTACTATTCAATGCATTATGTAACAAAGAGCTATTATTAAATACTTTTAAATAGTAAGTATTTCTTTAAAGTGTTATTTGATATAAAGTTATTTTTTATATAATAGCAGTATTTTATTAATTTCTTATCTTTATTTAAATCAGTAAAGTATGCGAATAATAAATGTACAACTATATCTGTATATCATTAAAAATGTATAAAAAGAAAAAAAAAGAAAAAAAAAAAAGAATTTTTGGACATTGATAATGATATTATTAGGGGGAGGGGGGGATATGTTTGAGGAATGATATCATATGATATCGTAAGGGAGAGGAGTCCAAAATTACCAAAAAGCTAATAACCTAATATATGTACAACCACTATTCAGCTTCATCTATATGGTCAACTAGACCGTCTACTTGATATTATTACGCGAGAAGGAAGCATAGTACGCAAAAATAACAGAATATTTACAAATACAAAACAAAGCTATAGGGTAGAGGTATGTATAGGAACATTCTGCTATTTTGGCATATTGCGCATCCTATCGAATGGAAATGACAGGAATTGACCAATCCAGTGATAGCAGGGTATTTCTGTAAATACAAACAGGAAAAGTTAGGAATATTTTAGCAAATTGCTAGCATTATTCTTGTTATAACTCAAAAAGCACATCTTTGATTTTAACAAATTTTTTTTTTAATTCAAAGTACATATTTTGAGCATTATTCTGTATTTTTTTGGTTTGCGTTAATATAAAATTACTACCTCAATAATTTTTTTTTAAACATTTTTGTTTATTTTTGTATGTTAAAAATTGTGTAAAAATGCAAAAAAAATATATATAACGTGAACTAATATATTATTCAATAATTGGCGTTGGTTTCATTTTTTTAACTTTTATACTTTTTGTGAAGAACGTATTTGAAAAATAGTAGTGCCAATGCAAACTTCCCCGATTATCTCAAGGACAGTTCAAGGTCAGAGGCCAAAAATACTGTATATTGTATTCTCATGGTGAGCCTTATTACCACACATGTTATTTCAAACATCGGCCGTGGAGGGGGGGGGGGGGCATTTTGCTATGCTTATATACCTTTTAACTTCAACCTTATAAGTATCACAATAATGCTTTTTTTTACTTTTAAAAAATTATGTAGTTTAATATTTACATGCAAATACAACCTCTCTATTACCTATAGGATATGTGTAGTAAACGTTATTGACAGAAAATAGTTATTATAGGTTATATTTTTAAATTACTAGGGGGCTCTGTCCCCTATGAGCTATGCTCATCAATCCTTGTCCAGACCCTCCAGGCTCTAAAAACACAAAAGTCTTGCCCTGTTTTAAAAATATTACCATATTAAGGAAGATTAAAATGTATTATCATGATCAGTGGCAATATTCCATAATTGGGTTACTATTCGTTTCCCTTTGACTGGTGGATTTTTTGGTCACCAAGACTGCATCTGCCATTGTCAAGAGAGCTGGCGGCTATTTCTGTGATTGATTAAGTAAGATCAATTACATATTTGAAAATCAGCTTGTATAAAATAGTTAATTAAAAAACGTTGCTGCCTCCCAGATTATTATAACATCAAGTAAAAAAGTTTTCTTTCAGACATTATAAGAAAATTGTTTTAAATAAGACATGATTGTCACCGTTAAATGCTTTTTATGCATAATAATTCAATTATTTAAAGTTTTTTTTCTTTTTGAAGATTCACATGTAAATATATACTTCAAATGAAGATACAGTGTTTGGAAATATTATTAAATCTCTATTCAAATAATGAAATTTTGAGAGAAAAATTAAAAAAAAAAAAAAAAAAAAAACTCAAAAAATTATTGGACATTGTGCACCACAATCTAGTCAAGTATATGCTTGCAAAAGACGATTAAATTGTTTTGCATAGTTTTTTATCCTATAAAACTTATGTAGCTGAACTATTTTGACCAATTTCACTATTAAATAGCCTTTAAAATAATTCTTTGATTTAAAAAGTGCCTGCTTCAGCATGTTTATCATACGTTTCTCTATAAAATATTCAGTTTTTATGTTTTATATGAACAGTTTTTGCAGGAAAAGACGAGAAAGTGAAAAGATTACAAAAGGTTGAATAATGTGACAGCATTAGTAACTATTTTTTTAATTCATGCTTAAGCAGAAAACTATATTATGCATATTTATTTGTATGCTTATAAAAGATTACATCCTTTAAAAAGGAAAAGAAAGAAAAAAAAAAATATTGATTCCGAAGGTATATAGTCTAGACCAGAGGTTTTCAAACTATGGTATGTGAAACTCTTGCTATTGGTACACAAAAGTTCAATACTGCCACGTGAAATTAAATATAGTATGTTATTAAGAAATCAAAATCTGCTTGAATTTATCGGTCCGGAAATTTTGGAAATTTTTTAAATGCAATTTAGGGATTGTAAACTCCTTTTCTTCCTTTTTCTTTTTTTGTTACTAAAAATGTTTGTTACAGCAAGACTCTATACAATCTACACATTATACTTAAAATACAATCGGTTTTCCAGAATTAAAAGTATATAATTAATAGAATTATATGAAAAAAAATTGTAAATTAAGACTTACTTTTAAAATGAATCAATGAAACATTCTTAAATGTTGAAAAACTGTCATTGATAATCTTTTAAATTGAAATTATCTGAAGGTAAAATCAGGAAGCGTGGAAGTAAGAGGGAAACTGAGCAAATTCCAGGAGTTACAGCAAAAAAATTTCTAAGTGTAATTTTGAGCTTATTTTTACTTTCCGATAGGGTGTCAATGATTTTAATCAGTTGATTTAAATCAGCGATTAAATCATGATTTTAATCAATCGATTTTTTTTTTAAATTGATTTAAATCAAAATATTTCTAAATGTATAAAATGCCAAAAAAAGTATTAAAATCTAACATAAACATAATTTGAAAGTTTCTACAGTTATTTTGACTTATGAATAAACAAAAAAAGAGCTTTAAATAATTGTTTCTAAGCTTAATTCATGAGTATTGTAAAAAATTAAAAACAGCTGAGTTTGTAAAAAGCATTGTTTTTAAGTTTTTATCTAAATTAAAACAGTTTCATTTAAAAATATTTAAATCTAATATAATTTACAATGTTATAATTTCCTTTAGATAATCAATTTATGCATTATTTTATATAAAATATACATAGCAAGTATAATACATTTCTACAAGTAAAAGAATAAATAGTAATTAATAGCAATCTCAAGTTAAAGAAGAATGAAAGAATGACATCTGCTCAACAGCTAAATTGTAAATAAATGCATAAGAGAAAAGAAATAATTGGTATAAAAATAAAAATGCTAAGCACAGAAGAGTTTCTTCAATATAGATTGAATAAATGTTTTTTTTTTTTTTTTTTTTTTTTTTTTTTTTAACTTTGTAACTCGTATATACTAACTAAAAAAAATTAATTAGCGATTGAAAAGACAGCAAAACTTTTCTTAAAAAGAAAAAAAAAATGAACCATTGAAAGCTAATAATCCACACTGAGAGGTAATAATGCTGTTACTTAAATATTTTGAGGATTTCATATATAAGTGGCTAACTTATATTTATTCTATATGAAGGGGTTTAACTCATTTTCATAATTTTTAGCATATGTATTCTGTTATTTTATGCAAAAAATAACAGAATGTTTACAAATACAAAACAAAGCTATAGGGTAGAGGTATGTATAGGAACATTCTGCTATTTTGGCATATTGCGCATTCTGTCGAATGGAAATGACAGGAATTGACCAATCCAGTGATAGCAGGGTATTTCTGTAAATACAAACAGGAAAAGTTAGGAATATTTTAGCAAATTGCTAGCATTATTCTTGTTATAACTCAAAAAGCACATCTTTGATTTTAACAAATTTTTTTTTTAATTCAAAGTACATGTTTTGAGCATTATTCTGTAATTTTTTGGTTTGCGTTAATATAAAATTACTACCTCAATAATTTTTTTTTAACATTTTTGTTTATTTTTGTATGTTAAAAATTGTGTAAAAATGCAAAAAAATATATATAATGTGAACTAATATATTATTCAATAATTAGCGTTGGTTTCATTTTTTTAACTTTTATACTTTTTGTGAAGAACGTATTTGAAAAATAGTAGTGCCAATGCAAACTTCCCGATTATCTCAAGGACAGTTCAAGGTCAGAGGCCAAAAATACTGTATATTGTGTTCTCATGGTGAGCCTTATTACCACACATATTATTTCAAACATCGGCCGTGGAGGGGGGGGGCATTTTGCTATGCTTATACGGCTAGAACCTTTTAACTTCAACCTTATAAGTATCACAATAATGCTTTTTTTTACTTTTAAAAAATTATGTAGTTTAATATTTACATGCAAATACAACCTCTCTATTACCTATAGGATATGTGTAGTAAACGTTATTGACAGAAAATAGTTATTATAGGTTATATTTTTAAATTACTAGGGGGCTCTGTACCCTATGAGTTATGCTCATCAATCCTTGTCCAGACCCTCCAGGCTCTAAAAACACAAAAGTCTTGCCCTGTTTTAAAAATATTACCATATTAAGGAAGATTAAAATGTATTATCATGATCAGTGGCAATATTCCATAATTGGGTTACTATTCGTTTCCCTTTGACTGATGGATTTTTTGGTCACCAAGACTGCATCTGCCATTGTCAAGAGAGCTGGCGGCTATTTCTGTGATTGATTAAGTAAGATCAATTACATATTTGAAAATCAGCTTGTATAAAATAGTTAATTAAAAAACGTTGCTGCCTCCCAGATTATTATAACATCTAGTAAAAAAGTTTTCTTTTAGACATTATAAGAAAATTGTTTTAAATAAGACATGATTGTCACCGTTAAATGCTTTTTATGCATAATAATTCAATTATTTAAAGTTTTTTTTCTTTTTGAAGATTCACATGTAAATATATACTTCAAATGAAGATACAGTGTTTGGAAATATTATTAAATCTCTATTCAAATAATGAAATTTTGAGAGAAAAATTAAAAAAAAAAAAAAACTCAAAAAATTATTGGACATTGTGCACCACAATCTAGTCAAGTATATGCTTGCAAAAGACGATTAAATTGTTTTGCATAGTTTTTTATCCTATAAAACTTATGTAGCTGAACTATTTTGACCGATTTCACTATTAAATAGCCTTTAAAATAATTCTTTGATTTAAAAAGTGCCTGCTTCAGCATGTTTATCATACATTTCTCTATAAAATATTCAGTTTTTATGTTTTATATGAACAGTTTTTGCTGGAAAAGACGAGAAAGTGAAAAGATTACAAAAGGTTGAATAATGTGACAGCATTAGTAACTATTTTTTTAATTCATGCTTAAGCAGAAAACTATATTATGCATATTTATTTGTATGCTTATAAAAGATTACATCCTTTAAAAAGGAAAAGAAAGAAAAAAAAAAATATTGATTCCGAAGGTATATTAGTCTAGACCAGAGGTTTTCAAACTATGGTATGTGAAACTCTTGCTATTGGTACACAAAAGTTCAATACTGCCACGTGAAATTAAATATAGTATGTTATTAAGAAATCAAAATCTGCTTGAATTTATCGGTCCGGAAATTTTGGAAATTTTTTAAATGCAATTTAGGGATTGTAAACTCCTTTTCTTCCTTTTTCTTTTTTTGTTACTAAAAATGTTTGTTACAGCAAGACTCTATAGAATCTACACATTATACTTAAAATACAATCGGTTTTCCAGAATTAAAAGTATATAATTAATAGAATTATATGAAAAAAAATTATAAATTAAGACTTACTTTTAAAATGAATCAATGAAACATTTTTAAATGTTGAAAAACTGTCATTAATAATCTTTTAAATTGAAATTATCTGAAGGTAAAATCAGGAAGCGTGGAAGTAAGAGGGAAATTGAGCAAATTCCAGGAGTTACAGCAAAAAAATTTCTAAGTGTAATTTTGAGCTTATTTTTACTTTCCGATAGGGTGTCAATGATTTTAATCAGTTGATTTAAATCAGCGATTAAATCATGATTTTAATCAATCGATTTTTTTTTTTTAAATTGATTTAAATCAAAATATTTCTAAATGTATAAAATGCCAAAAAAAGTATTAAAATCTAACATAAACATAATTTGAAAGTTTCTACAGTTATTTTGACTTATGAATAAACAAAAAAAGAGCTTTAAATAATTGTTTCTAAGCTTAATTCATGAGTATTGTAAAAAATTAAAAACAGCTGAGTTTGTAAAAAGCATTGTTTTTAAGTTTTTATCTAAATTAAAACAGTTTCATTTAAAAATATTTAAATCTAATATAATTTACAATGTTATAATTTCCTTTAGATAATCAATTTATGCATTATTTTATATAAAATATACATAGCAAGTATAATACATTTCTACAAGTAAAAGAATAAATAGTAATTAATAGCAATCTCAAGTTAAAGAAGAATGAAAGAATGACATCTGCTCAACAGCTAAATTGTAAATAAATGCATAAGAGAAAAGAAATAATTGGTATAAAAATAAAAATGCTAAGCACAGCAAGAGTTTCTTCAATATAGATTGAATAAATGTTTTAACTTTGTAACTCGTATATACTAACTAAAAAAAATTAATTAGCGATTGAAAAGACAGCAAAACTTTTCTTAAAAAGAAAAAAAAATGAACCATTGAAAGCTAATAATCCACACTGAGAGGTAATAATGCTGTTACTTAAATATTTTGAGGATTTCAGATATAAGTGGCTAACTTATATTTATTCTATATGAATGGGTTTAACTCATTTTCATAATTTTTAGCATGCACATATATGTGTATAAATTTACATTTTGGTGGTTTACAGTAATTTACCTAAATACAACTGCAAAACAAGCTGCAAATAATATTTGTTAGTTTTGTTACTTGTGCTAACTAATGAAATTACTTATTTGCAGTTTTTATTAATTCTGTAATTACTTATCCTGTTTCTTCTAGGCCATTTTTTTAATAGTGCCGTGCTATGCCCCTTTTGAAATTAGCAAAATGCACCGTGCCTTAAAAAAATAGTTGAAATTCACTTGTAGTTGTAGCCAGAGATTTCTTGTAAAAAACTTCCCCATTCAACAGTATTTCTAAATTCATGTGGCCAAGATCTTGCAAAAATATAGAACTTTATTTCTTTAGAAAAAAAAGGATATTATTAAAATATGTTATTTAATTGTATTTTTAAATTTTTTATTCATAAAACTATTAAAAATTAAGAGCACTTTATTTATCATACTAAAAATTATTCTTTTTTTTTTCTTATATCATTACTAAACACATTACTATTATATTTCCTCACGAGATAGTGCCCTTTTTTGGAACTAGCATCCTGTCCCTTTTTCTTTTTAAAATGAATGCTACATTATTATCATTTTAATAATTAAGGCTTTAAAATGTACAATATGTTCCTAAATAGGGAGTTAATTGTTTAATATTATTAATTTGAAGTAGTGTTAACTATTTAATATAAAATGCAATTAATAATTTTAATAAATGTTAAATATCACTAGTATTTATAAAGTTTTACATAATTATTACAAGATTAATGTATATAACATTATTGTACGATACTACCTAATGAAACTATTAATTTGCAGTTTTTATAATTTCTGTAATTACTGACTAATAATTATAATTTTATTAATTAAAGTGTAAAAACATAGATTATGTTAGCAATTAGTGGTTTAATTGTTTTGGAAACCTAAAACTCTAGGTAGCTATTCAGTATTTGAACGCTGGAAAAAAAATCACAAAAATCCAATTTAAATTTTTAAAAAAATCAGATTTTTTAGATTTAAAAAAAAAAATCATGATTTACACCCTACTTTCCGAGTAAGGAAATCATAGTAATCATGATTTGTAGGTATGTGTATCTGTGAGTGAACATGATAAAAAACAAATACAGGAATAAACTAAATATCGAATCTGATTTACGGCTACAGCAACTAGTACTGAACCAGACATGACGAAGCTCGGCTTGATTCTTCTCATTAACAATAAAACTGTGAATTAGTGCAATTAACCTACTGTATGTAAATCAGTGTATGACAATATGTGATTAGTTTTTTATTTTTCTAAAAAACAATATATGTATTATGTAATGATGATACTCCTTTTTATTTCAATTTTAATACAAAGCGGTCAATCTAAATGTAAATTTAGTAATGTAATAATGCATTTTTAAATGCAGTAAAACCTGCTAAGACAGAAGTAGAAAAAAATGGAGAAATTTTTCGTTTTAGACAGGTTTTTATATATTAGCTTTATACTTGTTACCTGGCGGAACGCAGAGGTATGAAGTTCGATTTAGTAGTACGTCCGGCCTAAAAGTTAGGGAACCACTGGTCCAGACTATTTGTGTGATAGTCATAGAAAAAGTAAACCAGAATCTGGCTCATGTTGAAAGATGATTCATTGAAGAAAATAATTTCTTTGTGAATAAATATATTTTTAAGAAAAGGACAAAAACAAAATTTAGTCTTCAAGTGTTTCACTACACTGTAAAAATCAGCAGAAAAATTGCCTTCATGGTACAGCAGAAATATCTATAAAAATTCAAGGTAACCTCATGTTTACTGGAGATTTCAGAAACCTTTTTCTTATCTTAAGAAATCATTTGGAAAAGGACCAATCAGAAATCCCAGAAAATAATCAATTTCAGGGTTTTATGAAAACATTTCAGAAATAAAAAGACCCAATAGCTGCTATAATTATTTTAAAAGATGTTTGTTATTTTCAGAAACTAACTGAATTCTGGGCTTCCAGATTGATTCTTCTTCTACTAAAGGTTTCTGGAGGTAAAGGAAATATTCTATAATTGTGTGTAGTTATGAAGTGACAATATGCTCTTATGAATGTTTCTTCTACATCAGAATCATTTCAGAACAATTTATGAGTAAAATCACTAATTCAATATGCAAATTTTAAGACATTGATTCTGTCCATGATACCTATGGGAGTAAGGTTGACTAAACATTATAGAACAATGAAATAAATTATTGAAAGAACTGCTTTCATAACTAGCAGGAATCCCTTGAAATCTTATTATTAACCAACAAATTAGCTGGAAGTGAACACTGGAAAAGAAAAAAAAATCATGAAACAGGACTGATTTAGATTCCAAACAGAATTTCAACAAGGCAGCATCTCAATGAAATAATTAAATTAGATTCCATCAACTTATTTAATTGATGTGACAAAGATTAAATTGATTTTAAGCTTATCTGTTCACTAAAACATTTAATTAACCATACAATATGAAGCAGCTTTTAAACAAGTCGGCATAAAAAATTCAAATAAATTATATTCTGTAAGGTATTATAAATCACATAGAATGATTCAGTGTAATTTTTTCTCTTGAACCGACTAATTTTCATAAATTTTGGCAATATTCATAGTCAAAGAAAAAACAAACTATTATCAGATGATTTTCAAGATAGAGTGTTCTAATTAAATTAAACCATTATATCATTCTTCTGAATTCATTAAAACTTTAGTTTAGATTTGTTCAAACTAAGTAAGAGGCAGAATATTTACCAATGAAAATTACCCATATTATATAGTGTGTCTGACTATATTATTATGAGTAGCAGTGACATTTATTCAAGTGATATCATAGTAGCTGATTTTTAAATATGCAATTGATCTTACGTAGTCAATGATGAAAACAGTCATCAGCTGCTGAAACTGCAGTGAACGTGGCCTTGGGGGCAGGGGTCATGACATCACACAGTCAAAGTGAAATGAATGGCATCTCAGATGATTGTCACCATAGTCATGGCAAGATCCATAATCAGGTTATCATTCATTTTTCTTTGATTGTATGATGTTCCAACAACCCTAGAGGCTGCACCCACTGCAGTTGTGACAGCTGATGGTGTTTCTATGAATGATTAAATAACACCAGGTACATATTTGAAAATCTGATTGTACAAAAAAACTTGAGTCAAAAGTGTCACAGCCTCTCAGAATTATATCTTGGGTTATTGAGAAAGAAAGGATTGTTTGGCAATAATCAAATAACTGTAAAATTTTTCTCAAAATATATTCAAAAGTTTTCATGGTAGTCACTTAGGAGGGATAAGTACTTTTTTTAAGTATAATTTATAATCCTTTTTATCATAAGACTATAAAAAAAAAAAGCTTACATATGCTTTGTCAGCTTTAGCAAATGGGCCAGATTTCAGGACAGAATTCAATTCCTTTATACATATTGTAAATTTATAATCAAGTCTGTAGGTTTCAGTGGCTATTTCATCAATGTTTTCCTTTGGAAAAATAAGCAAAGTTACATGTAATAGGATAGCACATATGTACAAGCAATTTTTGAAAGAAAAAAAAAACACAGTATTAAAGTTTTAAACATTAAATATTTATTTTTCTAATTTTAAAATAAAAAATTCTTAAACTCATTACTGCAAATTAATGCACAAATACAGAATTTTTAACTATTTCACCACAAGCTTATTACAGTATCTTCAATAGGATTTGAACAAATGATTAAAACTTAGCACATCAGTTTTTTTACTTTTTAACACACCTGCCAATAACAGATTAATATGTTTTGATGAAAATGAACCCCTAGGGAGATATATCATTTAAAAAAAATAGAGATATATCATTAAAAATAAATATAAAACTACAAACATAATTAAAATATATAGCTTTTTAAAACTTTTTACTTAAAAAAAAAACTTTTTTCTTTGAATAATTTATTTTAACACACAAATGTATGCATTGTTTAATTGAGTTTGAAAATTAGTTTGAGAGTTGTTAATAAAAAATTTATCTGTAACTACAACATTGTAGGATAATATTAATTTCTATTTTTAGTAATTAACAATATGCACAAATTAACTTTTATTATAATCATAAAATTTAAGTGAAATTCTATTTCTTTAAAAATAATTTTAAAAACTGAAAACATATAAAGTATAAGCTATAAAAAAGTTAGAAATAGAAGTTTTCCTACATTTTATAGATTAGTTTCTTAGAAAGATATAAAGTACTGAATTAATAAGCTTTAACAAAATTACTATGAATTGAAGCTTCTAAACAATGAAAATGAAATTCTAGTTACAACTAAATTTAAAGATAATAATTGAATTTAAAAAAATTAATAATTGTGTAATATAATTTAATATCTATAAATACGATTTTAAAAAAATGTTGACACTATAAAATAAATAGTTTAAAAGAATAATGGAATAATTTTTATCTTTCTTCCTTTTTTATTTCGAAACAAGCAGACAACTTGTCTAATCGTATTAGCAAAAAAAAAAAAAAAAAAAAAATAGTATATTGTCCTTTGTTCTTTCAATTGTGAACCACTACTGCAAAAACTACTGCTTTTTTCTTTTTTATTTCAATTACTATTTAGGACGTTATTTTCTGTTGAAATTTATGCTTAATTTATTTCAAATTTTTATAGTTTTCTTTCATTAATTTTACTATTGTTATTTGCTTCTTTGTCTAATTATTTTCAAGCTTTTATAGTTTTCTTTTATTAATTTTTCTATTGTTAATTGCTTCTATGTCCAATTATTTTTGTTTCTGTCCCCTTCTTTTATCTTCTTTCATTACTTAACTCTAGGGTTGCCAGATTTATCTAAGAAAAAAAAATGGAAGATTTTGATTCACACTAGTTAATTTTGGTTTTATCGCACTATCGACTTTTTTATACTAAATTATGTTGAATGTGCCAGTAATGTTTTCGGTAATGAATTTGTTTAAAAAGAGATTATTAATTAATCGATTTAATAATTAATTTCCAACTGTATTTGCACTACATTTTCTATTAACACTGTTTAACTAATTTTGCAGTCATATATCCCATTATGAATGAAAAATTAGTTGAACATAAGAACAAAAATAAATTACAATAAGAAGAACTTGGACTTAAGCTGTCAAATTTAATAATTAAAAACTCTTATGATACTCATCAGCGTACACATAAATAAAAATTATATTAAAAACACATTAAAATCAATCCCAACATTTCATGCTCCTTCCAATGAGCCATCATCAGGGGAAAGGGTTCTTGACCTCCACGAAGCAAAGTTAGAAACAGCACAGTCACTTTCACAACATCAAACTGAAAACATTTCAGTAACTGACCATTAAACATAAGAATCAATATTGCATCGGATATGGTGCCATCTGTTGGTAGGCTATAACACTATTATAAGAAACCAGGAAAAACCTAAATTAACATTACAAATGTACTTCTTTTAAAATATTTAACCAAACATTAGAAATCTGAAATGAGATATTGTCATTGCATACTTCGTTTTTTCTCAGACTAATTTCTATGGATTCCCGTATAAGGGCTTTAAAAGGGTTGGAATATTTAGAAATAATTTTTACCTCATCAAAATGGACTGCCTTGACACTGCCTTTAAATCCTAATCTAGATAAAGCTGTAGATTGTCTATTGAATTTTAAATCTCTTTTATGTTCTTTAATTCTTTCAAACAGGCATTGTTTTGTCATTCCAATATATGAAATTAATAAACCAGTATTGATTTGCATAGGAATTTCGTAAACACCAGAATGAAATAAAATTGGTACAGGATCTTGCTTTTTGATAATAGCTGTAAACAGATTTTTTTTTTTTGAGGGGGAGGCAACAAGAAGAATACTGAATCTATTAAAAATTCTCCTTAATCTTTCAAACATCGCTGGAATATAAGAAATTCTTCTATAAATAGGACGAGTTAACTGAGCGCTTTGGGGATATCTATTGAACTTCTCGATTAATTTATGGATAACCTGTGGGTTATACCCATGATCCATTCCAATCTTGACAATATGGTTCAGTTCATCTTCTAAAAATTTGTCCGAACAAACAATATGTGCCCTCTTAATAAAAGAATTAATTGCAGACATTTTATAACCCCATAGGGTTGAAGTGGTAACAGGAATAATGCTATCTAACTTCATTGATTTTCTGAAAACTTTTCTTTTAAGCGAAGAACCTGATTTTATAACTAAAACATCTAAATATGGGAGGGTGTTATTGACTTTATTTTCCATGGTAAATTTAATATTGTCATCGAGTTGATTCAATTTCTCAAAAAATTCTACTAAAGCTGGCCTTCCTTCTTCCCATACTATAAAAATATTGTCCACATATCTTAACCATAATTTAGGTTTATGTTTGAAAGTGTTAAAAATAAAATCTTCCAAGGGTCTAAGCTTAAACTCAGCAAAAATACTTGAAACAGGTGTATTATGTTGAAAAAGCTTATGCTAGTGTTCTGAAAATGACTATTCCGTCTTCAAAATATTCTATTTCTTCTACTGAAGAATTTATTGACCAGATTGCAGATGTTGAGATTAACGATAATACTATATTGGCCAGTTTTGATATTGTCTCACTTTTCCCGTCCATAAATATTTCCGAAGTTACGAATACTATTAACAAGTCTATGGATAAATTAAATAATCTAAGTCAAGAAATTAAAACATCATTAGAACCAGGGTTAAACTTAATTAACCAGAGTAATGCATTCTATTTTAACGGTAAATATTATAGGCAAGATAAGGGAGCACTGATGGGGTCACCTGTTTCAAGAATTTTTGCTAAGTTTAAGCTTAGACCCTTGGAAGATTTTATTTTTAACACTTTCAAACATAAACCTAAATTATGGTTAAGATATGTGGGCGATATTTTTGTAGTATGGGAAGAAGGAAGGCCAGCTTTAGTAGAATTTTTTGAGAAATTGAATCAACTTGATGACATTAAATTCACCATGGAAAATGAAGTCAATAACACCCTCCCATATTTAGATGTTTTAGTTATAAAATCAGGTTCTTCGCTTAAAAGAAAAGTTTTCAGAAAATCAATGAAGTTAGATAGCATTATTCCTGTTACTGCTTCAACCCCATGGGGTTATAAAATGTCTGTGTTTAATTCTTTTATTAAGAGGGCACATATTGTTTGTTCGGGCGAATTTTTAGAAGATGAACTGAACCATACTGTCAAGATTGGAGTGAATTATGGGTATAACCCACAGGTTATCCATAAATTAATCGAGAAGTTCAATTGATATCCCCAATGCGGTCAGTTAACTCGTCCTATTTATAGAAAAATTTCTTATATTCCAGCAATGTTTGAAAGATTAAGGAGAATTTTTAATAGATTCAGTATTCTTCTTGTTGCCTCCCCCTCAAAAAAAAAAAAAAAAAAATCTGTTTACAGCAATTACCAAAAAGCAAGATCCTCTACCAATCTTATTTCATTCTGGTGTTTACGAAATTCCTATGCGACTCAATACTGGTTCATTAACTTCATATATTGGAATGACAAAACGATGCCTGTTTGAAAGAATTAAAGAACATAAAAGAGATTTAAAATTCAATAGGCAATCTACAGCTTTATCTAGATTAGCATTTATAGGCAGTGTCACGGCAGTCCATTTAGATGATGTAAAAATTATTTCTAAATATTCCAACCCTTTTAAAGCCCTTATACATGAATCCATAGAAATTAGTCCGAGAAAAAACGAAGTATGCAATGACAATATCTCATTTCAGATTTCTAATGTTTGGTTAAATATTTTAAAAGAAGTACATTTGTAATGTTAATTTTGTTTTTTCCTGGTTTCTTATAATAGTGTTATATCCTACCAACAGATGGTGCCATATTTGATGCAATATTGATTCTTATGTTTAATGGTCAGTTACTGAAATATTTTCAGTTTGATGTTGTGAAAGTGATCGTGCTGTTTGTAACTTTGCTTCGTGGAGGTCAAGAACCCTTTCCTCTGATGATGGCTCATTGGAACGAGCATGAAACCTTGGGATTGATTTTAATGTGTTTTTAATATAATTTTTATTTATGTGTATGCTGATGAGTATCATAAAAGTTTTTAATTAAAAATAAATGAAAACATCCTACAATTCTTTAGAGATTATGAAAACTTTAGTAATGGAAACCCTACAAAAATAAATATTTGTACTAAGCATAAAGGGAAATAATAAATTAAACAAAATATAAAACTTAAATATACTAAATAAAAAAATTTATAATGTACATAAGAGTTGGGGAATGCGCAGTTAATATTACACCGCTCTCCCAAGATTTTTACCACTCTAATGTGAAACAAGCCGTTTTCATCTTTGATACACATGTTTATAACTTTTTCTCGGTAAAAGGTATGAAATTTTCAAGCAAACTGAGAATTAAAAAAAAATTCTTGAAACTATCAAAAATATGAAATGGTAAAAAAATGGAAGAAATTGTCGTACGGGATAAATTTAAATGTACACTGTACGATAACCCCAAAAACCACTAAAAAACGTACAATCTGGCAACACTACTTAACCCCCCCCCCCCCCCCCCACACACACACACACAGATTTATATATATATATATAATTTAAATAACTAGATTTAAATACATAATCTATATCATTACTTATATTAACATACCTTTAAATTTATATCATTTAAATTTTTAATAATGTATAAGACCATATTACTATTTAAATAAAAAAATCTTGTCTAAAAAGAAATGTCTAATATGATAGCGATTTTATATATATTTACAAAAACTATCACAATATACTATCAAAATTTGTCTTTGAAGTTAATCAAATATGCTAGCAAAAAATATTAACATAATAATTATTATTTTGACAAGAAGATAAGTATTGAAGAGTTTCCTTTATTTCCAATAATTTTTACTTACTTTTAGTGTTTTTATAAATTTAAAATAATTTGTCACGTTGATTAAAAGCTGTTTCTTGTGTAGTAACTTATCATTATCTCCTAACCTTTCTATATCCTCTTTAAGTTGTGCTATAAAGGTAAAAAATTAAAAATATATCAAACATAAAGCTGATTTAAAAAAAAAAAAGTACAAGGAAAACAAAATGACAATTTAAAAAAATGGATTGAAAAAGAGTATTAACATTATTAACTTTTTCCTCACTAGATGGTGTTCTCATATTGATAACGTCCTTAGACTTTACAGTTCTACATGTTCTTGCATGCAGTGATGTCTCTTTTTCTTTAACAATACAAGTACTACTTCATTTTATTTCTCTTATACCAACATTTTTATTACCATGTTTATTATGGTTGAAATACATATTTAATGATTTAACTTTGCTGAATGAACTATAAAGTGGGTTTGGAGCTGCTTTCAGAATAAGTATAACATAAGCTTTTAATTACTAGTTTAGACCTAAAATATACTTTACATTAAAAATATCAGTGATAATAATATTTCTGGTAATAACACAGTTTTACGCATTTTAAGAAATTCATTATCATTCTTTAGCTAAAATTGCTATCATTTTATTATATGGAGTAATTTTAGATAAAAATTTAGAATTAACCCTTAAGGGTGTATTCGAAAAAATATTTTTCCACCCTCAACAGCTCGAAATTTTCTGAGACATTTTCAGACTCATTTTTAAAAGTAAAAACAGGAAACTTGCTGGGGTGATTTCTGAAGACATGTTTAACATGCCGTGTGATTTCATTTTCAGCTCAATTAATTAGAATTTGATTTTTAAACACTTATTTTCTCAGTATGACCATTTTTTTCATTCCCAGATCGCCCGTTTCGGAAAATTCGGTTCAAAATGCTAACTTTGACAGCGTTTTTAACAGTATTTTCTGCATTTATCAAAAAATTAAGAAGCACCGCACATTATATAGTTTCTAAATAAGAGAATTTCCAAGTTTGATGCGTTTGAGAGCAAAAATGAATTTTAAAATGAATCAGAAAATAAGCAGTTTGGATCGGAATACACCCTTAAATGCCTGATTTTTCAAAAATCATTATAATAATGTTTTTCGGCTTTCATTTTTTAAATAAATCATGGGCAAAATACTTTAAAGAATCATATTTTGTTTTAAGTATGGTTTACGGCTAAAAAACAGTTTGTTATTAATCAGCAATACTGGTCTTTAATCGAAAAAATAATTCCCTTGATAAAATTCTATAATATTAAACACACAAGAATTTTAGGAACTATAATAAGAAATAAATTTTGCTTGCTCACTGCAGAACAAAATAGGATTTTTCGCAAGCTTCCAAACAAAACAAAAAGAACATGCAGCAACAATTGAAAAAATAAATTTATCTTTATTCTTAAACAGCACAAGTGTTGCCATCTACATGTTGATAATCGATCTAATAATACTTTCAGAATGTATTTTATTGGCAACATTAGGCATTATAGCTTCAATATTATTCTAATAGTATTTTAGAAGCCTAAATTGGGTATGCTGCCGAAAAGCAACGCTCTGCATTTAAGGGTTAAAACAATAACATTTTATTTTTTTTAAGCCAAAAAGTTATTTTATTTGACCCAATAAAACAAAATTCAATTTGCTTTATCAATATTCCACTAGGCAGAAACATGCTATCACCGGTGAAAATGATGTCGCATATAAAAAAAAAGTTGTAATAGCATTCATGTTAAAATATTTTAAGAGAGTTATATTAAATAATACCATAATTTCGGAAGAATAGAATGATTCAAGTGGTGAAAGAAATTCATTTTCAAAAGAAATGGTGCATTTTATCTAGGAAAATATTTTAGTATGATTGTGGCAAAATGATGTTATTATTCACCGACTTTTATTTTTGCTCATAAAGAGACAAAACCCCATATGATTTATTCGAAGATCTCTGGTATGCACAGAATAAACTATTTCTGAAAATTAGAACATTTTTGAAAAGTACATAGTTTTGTGAATGAATTTCATATTCCATATCAATAAAAGATACCTAAATTGTACATTTGCAAGAAGTTTTCACACCTGAAAATGGCACTAGCAGAAAATACTTATTTTCTTTTATAAAAAAAAAAAATATTATGGTTTCATGAAAATGATGTAGTTTCCTGCAAATTTGCACAGAGATTAAGTTAGCATTTTTCTGTGGCAGAAGCGATTTATACTCATTCTGATCAAGATCATTGATTTTAAAACATTTTATGTTACCTGGTGTCTTGGCAATCACCTCAGCAACTAACCTAAGAAAGCTAACAAAACTTTGAATATACTTTGTTGGTGCAAATTTCTGTAATAGTGTGTCTTAACATATGAATGAATGATATTTAATTTGATAGAAGATATTATCATAGACAAGTCACTACAGTTAATAACTATGCCTTTTAACTACTGATAGCCTACTTATTAATTATCAGAAATATATCTTTAAAGGAACGATCTTTTCACAGACACTTAAATCCCGCACACACTTAAATCATTTCTTATCTTAATTTCACAGACACTTAAATCACATATACAAAAATCCCATTTGCATTATATATATATATAGTAGATAGTATTAATAATGTAATGTAAAATAAAATTCTTTGATTTGTAGAAATAACTAAAACCAAAATTTTAATACCAATTATTTGGATTTTACAGCTAGGCTTAAAGTATGTTTCAAGGGATTTGGAAGTATCAGTGAGCAAAATGTTCATTCTCTTAGTTTTGCATAAAATTCAAATTCGTATTCATACTTCATAAACTTCAAACAGAATAATGAAATTCAAAAGTTAAACATTCCTTATATAAATGCATGCCTTACATGAATTATTATCATTAAAAAAATACATGTGAACAGAAAGGATTTAAAATGTATGACTGAAGAGCCAGTCAATAAAAATTAATATATTACTTTAAAATTTAATAAAAACAACATACAGCTTATAACATAATATTTGAAAAAATAAATACAATATTATAATCATACAAATCTTAAAATATATACAAAGAATAATGAACTAAAAATTAAGTTTCAATAACTTACTCTGCAACTCATCTCTCCTATCCTTAACACTATTAATTTCTTCATAAATATCATCAGAAACTTTTGGTAAAGTATCTTTCATCAATTTTGCCACTGAAAAAAAAAAAAAAAAAAAACATGTTATATGTTAAAATTAATTATAGAATCTCTCTATTCTAAAGAAAAAGTAACTAACGCTATCACAGCCATAAATCACTTTTTTGTGGCTGGAGATCTTTCTAGGCTAATATTAAGAAAACTATTGCATATAAAAGTATGTAAATTGGCAGTTTTATAGAGAAATGGTAGATAAACATGCTGAAGCAGGCAGTTTTTAAATTAAAGAATTATTTCAAGGGCTATTTAATGTTGAAGTCGGTCAAAATAGACATGTTAAAAAAGTTTTATAGGAACAAAAACTATGCATAGCAGTTAACCATCTTTTCCAGGGACATACTTGGTCATCTTGCCATGTGCAATTATTTTTTTCATTTGAATAATTTTTTAGGCCATTTTTTTCATTTTTTATTCAAAATTTCATCATTTCAATAGAGATTTATTTGATTTTTCGAAAAAGTCCTTTTTTATGTCATTGCCAAATTGTAAAAATTCACAAAAAATAATATTTTCTTTCAATAAAAAATGCATTTATACATGATTATTAAAAACAGAAAGAAAACTTTAAAATAAATTATCACACGTTAAAAAAAGTAAATGAAGAAAATTACATCATATTTCAAATGTACAAAAAATAATATTGGGTAAACAGTTTCAATTAAAAAATATATTTACATGAAAGTTTTATTTCATATTTCAAGATGGTCTTTTTAATCTATTAAAAAATTATTTTCATGCGAATTGAAAAGAGAAATAAAACTTTGGTGAAAATTATGTCATATTTCAAATGACACATTTAAAATATCTTATTTAAAACAATTTTCTTATAGCGTCGTTACAAAATTCTGGAAGGAAGCAATATTATTTACTTAGCCATTTTATACAAATTGGTTTTGAAATGTTTAATTGACCTTATTTAATTAATCACGAAAACAGTCATTACCAGTTGATTCGACCTTAAAATCCCTCAGTCAAATGAAAATGAATGGAAACATAATTAAAGGAGATCACCACTGGTTGTTTAATTATTATTCAATCTTCTGTAATCTTTTTAAAGATCAAATTAGCATGTTTTTAGAGTCTGCAGAGTCAGAACGGGAGGTTGGTGAGTATAGCTTGTATGGGGCAGAGCCCCTAGTTATATATATTAATGTTAAGCACAAAGTAAATATTCTTATTAATACTTAATGTTAAAAAATATTTTGTGTTGCGGAAAGTGGTAGAAGTCCTAATTTAAAAACCTGTAAAACATGATAGACTGTTTGTAATGTTCTCTCAAGAAAAACATTACCGATTTGCTTAAAAAAAGATGGGAGAAAACTATTTGAATTTTACAAAATATCCATATTTAAGGTTGGTTTCAAATCTAAACTTGTAATTTTTAACACTTTCATGAAAAAAAAAAAATTCATACAAAATTTGCAGATACCAAATATAGCTCAAACGGCTGAACTATACTTTTAATTTTCCTGTAAAAATAAAGCATATTTTAAAAATTGATATTAAATTTGTTGCTTTAAACTGATTTCGGAGACAAAGACAGTCACAGAAAGGTGATAATGCGGTAACAGGCAACTATAATCAAAGATGTATCATAGAAAAATAAAACATGTTATCTGATTCTTTGATATTTAAATGAAAAGGCCTGAAAATTTAATGCATATCAGAATTAAATAGGAAGTAAATGCATCAGAAATATTTATATTCTCAGTAAATAAAATAAAAGTATTGAGAACACTTTTAAATAACAATATTTTTTAGGTATGAATGAATAATTAAAAATATAATTTGTAACTGCTTTACTAAATAATTATACTTACCATCAAACATGAATTTCCCTGCTTTATTACTATACCATGCATGAAGTCTTATGCCAGATGCTACAGATGAAACTTCATTTAAGAGAGCAGTTTTGATTTTTTGACTACTTGAAACAAAAGTTGAAAATTCTGAAGCTGGTAAAACACTGCTAATAGCAGCTAAAAAAGAAAAATGGATTTCGATAATCTCAAATTAGATATCAACATTTTAATTTTGATGAAGCTTCTATACTAATAAAAGAAAGTTTTGCTCTGTATGAGTGTGTCTGCCTGCCTGTCTACGATGGCTAGCGAAATCTACTGCACATACAAGTCTGAAAATTTAGATGAGGGTAGTCCAATGCATGTTCTGATGCACCTTAAGACTCAAAATTTCCTTTTTTGTTAATTAGCCAATATATTAATTAAAAACGACAACAAACTTTCAACAAAAATTCACCTATTTCTTTTGCAGTTGGCAAAAGTTCTTGTGCATGCCCAGAACTCGATTTACACAGTAGAAAGAAATGAAGAACTGAAAGCCTGTTTTTTTTCGCTGTTTTTGTTTAACCTCCATAGGCCAAATCATTTGGTTTAGTTAATAACAGAAGACATATTTTGAAAGATCGTACTTTTACGTTTTAAATGTTACAATCAGTTTGAAAAAATACTGTTGTTAACTCTTTGAAAAAAAAAATTTCAAAAATGGGTTATTTTTGCAGTTCTTTTTTTCTCTCAAATGGAACTGATTCTCTAGGGGACAATTTTGATGGTACTGATTAACAAAAAATACATATGTAAGGCTGAGACCTTCTTCTATTTGGCGTTGTAATCAGTTTTAAAAAATACAAATGACTGCTGAAAATCTCAAAGAGTTTGGATAACAAGGACTATTATTTTTAACTACTGAAATGGATCAAATGAAAAAAAAAAGTCTTCTTACGAGCCATTCTACCACTAAATATCAATATTTTTTCTTGATTGTTTCACACACGCTACGAAAACATTATATTTTAAACTCCTAAATATTTTAAAGAGTGTGGACTATAACGACTCTTTAAAAAAAAAATTGAAATACTGGAAGACCCTCACCCCATCCTCCCTTTTTCCAGCATATTTCAAAATTACTCATTGACACCGAAAATCAAAACACGTAAAAAAGAAAACACAAAACATCATACACTTTCAGTTCTCTTTGCAACACTGCAAACCATTTTAAAAAATACAAAAATGAACCCTTTGAAAAAAATTAATTCCCCGAAGACACTTTTCGTTTTTTCTGTGTATTTTGTGTGGGATTAACTTTACGCATGTTTTTATTTAAAAAATACATTTAATTACTTAAGAGTTTGTCCACAAGGGTTTCTCCTCCTTGTCTCATTTAACTTAGCTTGCAATTCAGCTATTTTCTACATTATGAATGTTTATCTTAGCCTTAAATTACCACCCTTTCCGAACATTAACGAAACATTCTTTTCTTGGGTTCCATGGGTTCGATTTCAAAGAAATTTGGTTCTTTCAACTCAATTTACAATTCTCCTTCAGTTTTTCTGGCATGTGTGCAGCACACCTGCTATATGGTACCGTAGGCAGCTTGAACCCATGTTGGAGGTTTGTTTGGAATATATTGCATAGCACGCCCGGTGTATATGCTGCCCCCATTCCAAAGGTTCATTTTGAGAGATTCACTTAATTTTTTTTTTTTATTATTATTTTAATATGAATCGAGGTTTTTAATATTCGGGATTCATTTGGAAAATTCACAGGCCTGAGCAAAGTCATGTGGAGCAGATAGTTAGAAATAAATTTATTCAAGCAGTAAAAATAATTTATTTAATAATATTTCAATTGCCATAAATCCACATGAAATTCTTTTATTTTTTCATAAATTAATATATATATATATATATATTCCTTTAATCATATATTAAAGTTTTTGGAAAGTCATTTTCCTTTTTTTTTTAATCGATTCAAATGATGAAACCTCAGAATCTTGCACCCTTCTAACTGGCCATGGCAGCCTACAACTTAAAATTGCCAACCAATTAATTAGTTAACCTTCAAAAGCATTTCAAAAGCTTATGTATAAAGCAAATATTTTTGTATTATATGTCTTTACTCAAACAATTTTTCTTTAAATTTCTTTATTAACCCCTTGACCTCCAGGCTTAATTTCGCCAGTGAAGGGCTATATACCAGGCTATGCGGTGCGAAATGTTTGTGTCACAAAACTCACCTGCGACCAGTGCCCTGTTAAATCAGTTGCATATTAGAGACCAATCTGGGTCAAGGTGTTAAATTCAGTTTTTAATGCAATTCATTCAACTACATTTATCTATATTTGTGCATAGTCTAAAATAGATAGCAAATAAATCTTGAAAATGGGTAGTTTTTCATAAAACTGTGTTATAAAATCTTGATTTACAAGTTATTTTTTAAATGACTCAACATTCTTCACAAAAGCTATTTAAAAAAATAAAAAAAAGAGAGAGAGTTTGAAAATAATTTTATTTTAAATATAAATTGAATATTACATACTAAAAGCACATCGTCAATTATGATGAGTGATTACAACAGCATTTACATTTGGTTTTGAGTAATGTGCCTTTGCAAACAAAGAAGAAAAAAGAAAAGCTACTTCATCCAAGTGTAAGATATAACCAAATCAAACATTACTTAACTAAACATTATAATTAGTAGCTTCACTTTCTGTTTTTTTTTAATGTATTTTTTTTTCTTTTGATGAAAACTAACATAAAAAGACAGCAATTAAAAAATATATGGATAATAACAAAGTATTTTTTTATTTAAACTGCCAAAAAATAATAAGTATAGTTCACAATCTTAGTTGGCCTTTTATTTATTCAACTTTTGCATTGGTTGTAAGAAGCTAATCTAAATATTTATTATACATTTAACATTAAATTCTCAACATTTCTTTTTGTGTGTGTGTAATAATAAACATACATAAAATTTATGAAATAATTTTAAGAATGTAAAAGTTATTTTTTACTTTTGATCTCCTCAAATGCTGAAGAATCATCTTTATCATCCATTCCTTCTTTGATTAGAATGAATTTCACCAGCTCATCATACATTTCTGAGAAATCTTCAGTTGGATTATGCCATACTTTCTTAAGTTTTTGAAGTAAATGATGACAATTTTTCATTACTACATCTTTTTGATATTCTTTAAATTGCTCTGAAAATATTTGCATAGAGTACATAAGATTTCATTTAAAGTCTAGTTCTTTACAAATAAATATTGCAAATTTAAGCTAAATTGATAAAGTTCCACTTAAAATGTGCAGAAAATGTGATAATAAATATTTATTATAATCATTAATTCTTATTAAATAAGAAACGAAAATAAAAGCATTATTCCATACAGTTTAAAGACATTACACACATACACAGAATCCTATCTATACAATATTTTTACATGTTTTATATTAACCTTTAAAAACACAGATGGCTGTGGTATTGTTAGAAAATATTTTTAGAAAGTTTTCTGTTCTTTTCACCACCTTTTAAATTAAAAAAATTTAAAATCTATTCTGAGTGAGCATGTATGTCTTAAAAATAACTACCAGATTGAACTTCACATTTCTAGCCCTAACAATCCCAATGAAATCATAATTTAGAAACTTTTTAGAATGTTTTCATTTCACTTCAAACTTTTAAATTTCAATGTTTATTAGAACTGCTCTCAGTGAGCATTGACTTATTAAGGCTGTTCTGAAATCAAAAAGGGCAACTTTATGACATAAGTTTTAATTCCTTTTTGTTCAGAAACACATAAAACTGACAGGTGTTGTTATTCGGTAACTATGTAATTGAAAGGCGTTTTTTGTTGTAAACACAATAGATCTTCTAGAAAATACTGTTAAAGTGGGTGTTTTGAACTGAATTTCCAGACAAAAGTTGAAAAAACAGTCAATGAAGGGAGAAAAAGTCTTGTTAGTGATTAAATCACTTATATCGCAATAGTTAATTTATTTATATAAAAAAAAAAAAATGGAAATCATTTCGATTCCAAATCACTTCCATAATCAGGTCTGCCAATTTCATACCTTTACATTTAAAATTGTATATGTCATTGTGTCAGAAAGTTTTGCGCTTGTTGGGTAGTGAACTTGAGAACAACCTTAAAGGTAACCACTATGTCATGAATCTCGAATCAACATATTGAAAGCATATTTTTAGAATATTTTCACTCTTACTTTGACTGCAGTTTCACAGAAATAAAAAATATCCCAGTTTAAATAGAGAATGTCACCAACTTTATTCTGGAACTGCTAAATTGGTTTAGCAGTTCCAAAGTAATTGTGATTTTAGAACCCTTTCTGCTTATTTTGTTCTTTTAAATTTGTGTGTCTTAAAAGTAACAGCTATGTCAAATTGCATGTTCTATCCCTAACATCCCTTAAAGAATCTCAACTTACAATGTTTTTCATTCATTTTGCCCTTTTAAATTTCGACTGTTCTAGAAACCATTCTATGTGAATCATCTTAAAAGTAACCACCATGCCAGATTTCAAGTTTTTACCCCCAACATTATCATAAAAGTCATAATTTTAGACCATTTTGATCCCGCACCCTTTTAAATTTCTAATTTTTTTAGAAGCTGTTCTGTGTAGCAATTACATCTTAAAAGTAACAGTAATTTCAAATTTCTAGCCCAAACAACTGCAAATTAATCATAATTTAGAATGTTTTAAAAACATTTTTCATACTTTTAAATTCGGACTTTTTTTAGAAACCATTTATAGTGAGTATTTATACCTTAAACGTAACCACCATTCTAAATATAAGTTTCTAGATCCAACAGTATCACAGAAATCTCAATTTTATAACTTTTTTTGTTCCTGCCTTACCTCTTTTAAATTTCGAATTTTTTAGAAAATGTTTTATACAAGCATTTAAGTTTTAAAAGTAACAGTCATGTCAATTTAAGATATGAGGCATAACAATTCCAAATTAATCATAAGTAGAACGTTTACCAGTCATTTTACCTTTATAAATTTCAACTTTTTTAGAAACTGTTCTTAACAAGCATTTACATCTTAAAAGCAATCACTATTCCAAATTTCAACCCTCAACAGCATCATAGAAATAACAATTTTTGAACATTTTTTTGCTCTTGCATCCTTTTAAATTTAAAAAAAAAAAAAAAAAACTGCTCTGTGTGAGCATTTACATTTTAAAAGTAACAACTATGTCAAATTTCAAATTTTTATCCCTAACATTTCTATATAAATCATAATTTAGAACATTTTATGTTCATTTCATCCTTTTAAATTTCAAGTTATTAGCACTAAGAATTCCAAATAAATCATAAACATATCGGCATTGCCCAATAGTAATATGGCGTTTTAGTAATGTGGGGAGTATATGACAAGTTATGGTGTATATGGCCAAGTTCTAATGATATATGACGCGTATATATATATGTAAATGTGTATAAGACATATATATATATGAAGCCATATATACAAGCATAGGGCATGAGCTGGACAACTACATTTGTGATATTGTAATTGTAACATTGGTATAATTGTAATTGAAAGGGCTGCTATAACAAGAAAGTACCCTTATAAGTCTCCATTCATTTCAACTTGCAGTTAGAAGTTATCTTTCAAGACTACTATCTTCAGATTACTATTAATAGTATATGTTTAAGTTACTTTGTGAAATACATACACATATACAAGTATACTATTAATAACAGACTATTAAAAAATTTGTATAATGAGAGAAAATAAAGCCATGCTTACCTCTAGATAAATATTTTCCATAAAATAAGCACTGCATTCTGATAGTTTTGCTTGACATACTATTTTCATCAAATAAATAATCATAACATTCCTATAATTAAAAAGAAACAGTTAGTTCCCAATAATTTAATAAATAAAACAAATACTTACATAATATACATCATCTTTCTTATAATTTTAAAAATGTTGTACTTGTAATGCATTTATTGCATTTTACTTATAACACTGAAATCAATCATGAAAACTGAAAATCAACCATGCCAGTTTCTTTTTTCAGTACAAGTAAAGATCAAATGATGTATTTTTATTTTTTAAGATTTAGATTATTTGACTGTTTAAGATTTTTTGTTATATGTATGTGATTCATTTTCAGACAAAATGAAACAATCTTCCTGAACATTTTTTATTAAAATTATACAATATTCTCCTCACCCTCTTCTATTTTTTTTAAACAAATGATATGAAAAAATAGCAGAAATTGTTGACTGCTAAATTATTTCAAACATAATGAAACTGGTGTGCATTTCTGGGCTGCACTACAAGATGACTGAAGAATAAGGCATGCATATCATTTATTTGTTCATTTACAAAGATAAAAAAAAAGAATTCAGTAACAGTGTGCTGTCTAAAAGTGATAATCACTGGAAGTGCATTAACAGATGCAGTTAGTTGTGTTATGCCGTCCCTAACCAAATTTAATTTTAGCTTAATATCTGGTGTGTATAAAAATATGTAGATCATATACAGGACTGCACAAAATATTTCAAAACACCATATATGGGCAGTAAGTGCTGAAAAAAAATATCAAATGTGTTTTGTGTGTTATGGCTGAATTAAATTTTAGCAAATTATGTGGAGCGTAACAAATGTCTGCATACATATACACAGCAGTTCAAAAGAATTCAAATATCTTATTGACTGTGGCCATTAATTGATGAAACCTCGTGTTCGACTGTGTTTTGTATTTTCTACATTGTTTATTCAGATATCTTCTTTTACCTTATTAAACAGTGAAGTTTAGTTACAGTATTTGTGAACTGTTAGAAAGTGTTTCATAGTCTATGTGTGACGCATGATTTTTCTTTCTTGTTCTTAAAATTAAAACCACAAACCAAAAAAAGGTTTTCAGAAAGACACAAATATGCTCAATTAAAAATTAAACTATCTAATTTCTCTGTAATATAAATTTCAAGTTTCTAAATCCACAATCCAATCAGAAATTTGCTTCCACCAGTGAATATGGTGTCATATTTAACCGTCAAAGCGACTGTGATGTTTGCAGTAAACAAATTAAAATGGCTGTAGACAAAAATATTTTTATTAGATCTATGTTTTAAGAACTAGCTAAGACGAAGACATGTTAAAGGTACTTTAGAATCAAGAAATAATATAAATGTTATATTAAAATATATAAATAAACCTGAGTTTTATAAGCATTTAAATAAAAATGCAGCAAAGCTCTCAGACACTCAGAGGGTTAAAAGAAAAATGTATTGATATTCATAAAACTTAAAGATTTAAAAATAATTGGGTAAAATTATGCCCTAATCTTGCAACAGCAAAGTGGTTCTGGTGATGAAAATAACATCATCATTCTCAGAAGAAAGATAATTTTCATCCATGAAAATAAAATATTTTACTATGATAGTGTGAATAAGGCATCATATTTACTGACCTTTATTTCTGCATGTAAAAAGGCCGAATACCCTACCATTTATTTAAAAATATTTGGTATCCATGAAATAAGATGTTACTGAAAAATATAACATTTCCTCATAATCATAAATATTCAATATAACACTCAAACATTTTTAAATAATTGCAGTATATAGAAAACACTAATCTTAAAACGTGGATTGTTCTAGTGATGAAAATGATGCTATATTCTCAAAAGAAAAAGCACTTTCATCCATGAAAATAAAATATTTTACTATGATTGTATAAATGTTATGTTTTACTATGATTGTGATGAGATTTACTATGATAGTGATGAGTGTATGTCTTATTACTTAGAATTTATTTCTGCACATCAGTAGACTCTTGTTAATGCGTCTCCGCTGAAGACGTACCTCTGGTTAATGAGGACAATTTCACTCTTTTTTCAATTCCTATTAATGTTAAAAATATTGTTTAATGCGTACTGCTCACTGGATATAGCAGATAAAATTTTAAATAATAATCTGGCACTGAATCGAAAGAAAGTTCTTTCATACATTAGTGCTTCAAAAATAACTATGGTGGCACATCTTTTTTTTTTTCTAAATCTTTGTCTATGCATGTGATTTAGATATAAAACAGAAGCAGAAGAAGTTAACAACTGCCAGACAGCTCAAGCAGTTTTGTATAGGAAGGCAATGAAAATTAGGAGAGATAGCTCTTTGTTATTGTTTTATCATGTGTTTTGCAAAACAAGATAGTCTGATGAAGACAGTAATTTTTGCAAAGAGTAAGCTTTATTTTAGTAAATTTTTTTAGTCATGTCTTTTTCAAAAAATGTTTTGTTGATAGACGATAAAATCAAAATTATCAGATCAATTGAAGTTGGGGAAAAAACAAGTTGATGTTAGCAAAGAATTAAGACTTTTTATGAACACAGTAAATATATTATGGGTATGCAGAAAAAGAAATTTAGAAAGTTTTGAAAGTAATGAAGTTCCAAAAATGATTTAGAGTATCAAAGCATCCTGAACTTGAAAGATCTTCTCCTGTAATTCAAACAAGTGCGGGATGAAAACACTGCAATTAGCAAGCTCATTTTAAAAGCAAAAGCCGAGGATTTTGCCAAAAAAAAAAAATGAGATTCGAAATATTTTCTTGTAATGAAAGCTGGTTAAGTCATTTCAAAGAACGGCATGCTATCATTTCTCACACTATCAGCAGCCAGTCCGGATTTGTTGCAAAACATTGTTGGATGGAAAAAAGTCTGCTCCATCTATTTAAAGATTACTAAGCAAAAAATATTTTTAATGCGGATGAAACTGGACTTCCTTATATGATGCAAAGTCCTAAAAGTCTACACTTTAGAGGAGAAATACGCACTGGTGGAAAGCATTCTAAAGCTAAAATTTCTATTTTGGTTGGGGCAAACTGTGATGGTTCTGAGAACTCTCTCTTCTTGTTGTTGCAAATTGAGAAAGCGAAGATGCATTAAAAGCTTTCCGACAAAATATGAAGCAAACACCAAGGCATGAAGGACGAAATAAAATACATCTTTGAAATATGTGTTTGTGTGCTAGATGAATGATTCATTGATGAAAAACGCCAAGTTCTTTTATTTCTTGACAATTGTGCTACTTACACACTACAGATTCCTGAATTGAAAGTCGTAAAGCTTATGTTTTTCCCACCTAACTGCACATTGGTCTTTTAACCTATGGACCAAGGCATTATCAAGTCTTTGAAAGCACACTATAAAAAGATGCTTCTCGTTCACATGATTCAAGCAATTAACAACTCAGAATTTTCACAAATAAGCATACAGTAAGCAATGGAATGGATTCAAGGAGCATGGTCAGAAGTGTCCTCCCAAACCATATATAATTGCATTCATTACTCTGGGCTTGAAAAAGGCTTCAAAATAGATTTTAATCAAGAAATTAATGACTTCTCTAATCTAATAAACACATTAGAAGCAGCTACTGCAGCATGAGGCAAAATCCCACAATAATTAGATGCAGAAACCTTTGACTGCTTTGACAATAATGTGATTGTTTCAGAAAACCTTTTGGATGGCATAGCTTCTGTAACCAAAAGAGATCAAGACATTGTTAGTGGTAATCATGAAGAGCAAGACAGCATTCCACCATTAACTACTCAAGAGGTTCAAACAATGATGTCAGTTCTTCACCAAATTTATCAATCAAAATCTTACACAACCAATCAAATTTTCGAAAGCATAGCAAAGTTAGAAAATGATGTACAGTAGAGCGCCGATTATCTGAACTCCAATTAACCGAACAGCTTATTTCTCTCAAAAAAATTTTTTTAAACCGAACTTCCAGTTATCCGAACAGCCTATTTCTCACAAAAAAAATTTAACCGAACTCCCAATTATCTATTGGCTTGGAATAAAATTTTAAATAAAGAAATAACTGATAGTAGATCAGAAAATAAGGAATGTAAAAACAATGAAGGAGATGGGAAGAATCCTAAGCTATGAACAAAATTAAATTAACGAGCGGTTAAATAGTGAAGTATACATGTCCCTGGATATCAGATTTTAAATGATGATGAGATTCATGATGAAAAGAAATTGAAGAAAATGAAAACGAATGCTCTGAAAATAACCCAGGTCTATCACATAACGAAGCCTTTGAATCTTTGGAAACAGCTATGAAATGGCTTGAATGGTAGAAGAATCCTATTCAACTAACGGTATTTAAGAAGAATTAGAGATATGGCAGCATTGAAAAGAATGTCTTCGTTGAACCAAGCAACAATCAAAAGCTTTTTCCTTTAAATTATAATCTCTGTAGTTCAGAAAATGATAAAAAGAGAAAAAAAAAAGGGATAAAAATGCAAACAACAACATTTTTTTTTAAAGACAAAAAGAAAAAAAACTATTTTTAAACATGCCAGCACTAACTGGTGCTGCCAGTCCTATGCTTAGATAACGTGTGATGGTTTTAGTATCATCAGAAACATCTCTTAAATTGTCTGTCCATTTATCCGAACTTTTGTGCATCCGAACTAGGGTCGGTCCCGACTTGTTGGGAGAATCGGCGCTCCACTGTAGTGAAAAGATCAATTGTTCTATTATCTCAAAGAAAAGTGACAGATTGTTTTAAATAAAGTTGAATTATGTAAGTACTGTAAATTCTTTTCATATTTTGTTTGTTCTGAGTAATTACTTATTTAATATTAACCATGTTTTCATTACTTTGCTTTTTTACTGATTACTAAATTTAAAGGTGCTTGTATTTGTATAAAAGTATATTCTATTTCTGTTTTTTAATATACTGTGTGAAGCATAAAAGTACATACTTAAAGTATGTTTGAAAGTTTGCGCTGGTGACATTATGCTTAGCTTGATGTTATGTTTGCTTTTTACATTAATAAAATGGTACTTCTCCATTATCTCGTTGACCTCTTTGGGGCTGTGCACATACAATGTTACCAACTTTTTCGTAATTTTGGATCCCCTCGCCCCCCTCCCCCTTTCCAACATCATACGTTATCATCCCTCGACACCCCCCCCCCCTCGTAATAATATCATTGTCAATGTCTAAAAATTCTTTGATTTTTGGAATTTATTTCTTTTGTTTGGAGTGATATAAAAAAAAAAATGGTTACATTTATTTTTCCCATACTACTTTATTGATTCAAATGAAGAGACATCAATAAAATATCTCTTCATATATGAAATAACTTATTAAATAACACTTAAAAGAAATAGTGACTATTTAAAAGTATTTTATAATAGCTTTTTGTTACATAATGCAGTCAACAGTAATAATGTTTTCTTGCACTTGCCCTCACAGAGAGGGGTGGCTATGCATAGTGTTGACTCTCAGCCGTTTTTGCAGGACACAGTGCCCGGTGGCCCTTTTTATTTCTTTTTTTGGAGCTGGCTGCTCTTTTAAACCCTTCTGATGTGCCTGGGTGTTCTTTTTAACACTTCCTAAGCATCTCATAGCAATTCAATTGATTCCAGGAAAATATTGCAAATTCTAGGAGACTCTAAACAAACCAGTTCAAAATATTTTTTGTGAACAAGCTACAAATGTGCCCTTTTTGAAAAGAAAAAGGGATTTTTTTTAGAATAATGTTCCCTTTTTGAAAAATTCCTTTTTAGATGCATTCGTAATTATATAAATACATAGCACCTATAGTCATTGTTCGGTCCGTCTGTCTGTCCGTCTGCATATAATAGAGCGAAAACTACTCAACTGAATGGTCTGAAATTTTAAATATATAATTGTTGCAAAATTTTGTTGAGTCATTTCAAATTTTATGAAAATCAGATGTATAATTTAATTACAGGGAAAGTCAAAAGTTTTCTGTTACATAACGGTACGGCCAATGGGAAAAAATTATTTCAAGTACATTTTAATGATGTTACATATACATTCAGTACAATATGTGGTGCAAAAAATATTTATAAAACTGGTTACAGTACGAACGCACCTCATAGAGTCAACACTAGGGCAGATAGAAATTCTTATCAACAAAACTGGTGGACAACATTCTTTCTTTTTTATTTATTAGTAAACACAAGTTTCATTTTGTTAGGTAATGGAAACTTTAAAATATTTAATTAGTTAATTAATATTAATCGTTCAAAATTCGTTTTCAGTTAAATTTTACTTTAAAACAATTTTAATTTATTCTACAGAAAAATTTAATTTATTCTACGTTAAAAAATATCAATAATAAAATATAATATCTTAATTTTAATGCTTTCAGCCAATATAAATATTTCTTATAATAATTTTCAAATATAAAATTCAAATTATCACATAACGATCTTTTATTTAAATCTTTATTACGCCATGTGGGAATAAGTCAAACAGCCAATCTGCTACTTTCGCACCCAATGACAATTTCTTGTGAGCGTCATTGCTAGCATCTCTCCCTCTCTTGCTGTTGAGATTTGACAAGTTGAGGATGTGTAGCCCCTGCCCGGTGTGCTGTGATTTTGTTATAGGCACACTGGGGGCCTGCTCAGTTCAATTAAGAAATAACGGTCCTGTATAGTAAATATATCATATAATTCCTAATAATTAATCCCATCAAATTCGTCTCTTAAATGTTTTATTGTGAGGATGCTCAGACGGACTTCTTAACATAATGATACGGAGTCTCACGAAGTGATACAAAGAAAGTATGTGAAGAGTATGTCATTCAAGGATATACATAAAGACAATCCAAATGTTTATTTGACTATTCAATTTTCTTCATAGTGCTTTTCATCAACACACACACACAAAAAAATCCATTGAAAGTGGATTAAAAATCTACACTGGTGATGCCATCAGTTACTAAAGTGGATTGAATCATCATTTGAAGTGGATACACAAGAATGTATAGAGTGATCCTCTGATGACACTGGCTCAAATATGGTATATTTTATTATATATTGGCATGCTTCAATTGGTAATTCCTATTCCTTTTGGAGAACTTTTAAGTCTTACATAGTGAGCTCAATCTTGTCTGACATTCGTCTACTTTAATAATTTTGAAGCTCCAGAATCGATCGTACTAACTGTTAAATGTTTACGTGTGAACTTTGAAAAATATTTTCTCAGCATCATCATAAGAAATTAATCAAATACATATAAAAAAATGAGTTTTCTTAAGTTTTATCTCCCATCCATTTGATCTGTTTTTATACTGTCTCATAACATTTTGTTTTGTTATGATTATATACATAATTAAATAGTGGTTCTGCACAGAACTGAGGTCATTTAATATATTTTACAATAAAGAGATTTGGATTTATCCTATCTGTTTTGTTCCTTTTATTTATGTTTTATTTTACATACAACTTTGATGTTACTCAATTATGATGTGCATTTATTTTAATTTAACATAATAGAATTTATAAAGTATATTTCATATATTGAAATTGAAAGGATTGACTGTATAACAATAATGAGGGTCTAACTTCACGAAATAACAAATAATTCAAATCAGAAAAATATAAATAAGTTATGCACATCATACTATGATTTCAATGTTGAAAATTTCAGTGTGTTACTTTTAGGGGTCTGGTTCAGGCAAGTGAAAACTTTGTAATGATTCACCATGAACTCTTCATAATTTTTTTATCAGGTTATATCTTCTTATGCAATGCACTTCAGCTATTTTACCACTTAGATCACGTGCCTCTTCTTTTTAATTTATCTTTTTAAACTTCACTCTTTAAAACCATTAAACTATATTTTTCTTTTAATTATTTTTTTTTTAATTTAACACATTTCAAATATACTTCGCATATGGTTTCTGAACAGTGATTATATATGCATACACATATGAAAAAGGATAACAATGTCAAACATTGAGGGTATTATATATTTTGGAATTAAATAATTTTACAACAATTTAGTGGTTTTTATAATAACTTTGTTACTTTCATAAAAAATAGATAACAGATTAAAAAAAGATAATATACTATTTTCATGTAAAGACCATGTTACAAATAAAAAGAGAAAATTTTGGTTGGATCAAAAATGATATCGATATCAAAAGACAAACCCTCTCCCTCTAGAGATTATCTTACGATATCATGTACCAGACACCCCCTCTCCCAAAATGATAACGTTATATATGCACAGCCCCTTTCTCTAAAAAAACTATCGCCAAACTATTCATTAGAGTGTAATGCCCAGTAAACAAATGGAAGAATGTTGTTATTGGAATTTTTTTTTAAACCAAGTAATTTGGAAAAACCTTACTCACTAAAGGGCCAACTATTAGTAACTTTAAATAATAAATTTTACAATATAATGACAGAAAAAAAAATCTCGTATATTTATTTATTTTTCTAGATTCTTCTTCTTGGCCGCTGAATGTTTGTGGCGTCGGTTAAAACTGAGCTATTGTTGTACGTAACTATGCATTGCAACATTTTTTCGATGCTTTTCTCCTTTAATATCATAGCATCACCATTTAATGACATAATTGTTACTTTAAATAACAAAATAACTAATAAATCAGTACAACATTATTAAAATAATTATGTTGAATTAAAAATCATTTGATGACATAACAAACACGTATAACACATCTGACATCAAGTGAATGTGATTCTTCAGTCATGCATTTTTGGCATTAAATCCTATAGCTTGGTGATAGTTTTTTTGGTACTTTTCGGTTAGCCGGGCATCAGTGTTATATATACATACGTATGTATACCTATCAGGGCTTGAAATTCAATTTTTCCTAGGAGGGAAAACTCCCTCCCAACATTTATAAATGGAGGGGAGTTGAGCTATTTGGGAGAGAGAAAAAAATCTTTAACCCTTTGAGGGGCAAGCAATTATGTTTGTGAAGGGTTGGATCCACACCGGAATTTAAAAAAAGAATTACTTTAAAAAGAGGAAAAGCAATTTTTTGACCTTTTTTCCACCAAAGTTTAAAAAGTAAAATTTAATTAAAAGTTTCTGGTTGCCAATCTGCATTAAAATTAGGTGGGGTATAATATATCCCACCAATATATTTAAAGAATAGGATTAATACAGACATGACAAAATACCATTGAAACAATTTAGATCAACAACTCAATGCAAAATGTTTTTTATTTAAAAAAAGAAGAAAGTCTATCTTTTATACAATCTATTTTTTCAACTTTCAACCAAATGTCACGGGATAAAACTGTGAATTTTGTCAGTCTGTCGCCAAAAATAACTGTGAAATTCGTGGATGATTCTAAGTAAAAAAAAAATTCTGAAATTCACAGCAAATTTTCTGAAAGGGTTGGGAAATCCTTTCCCGGCGCTAATTATTTTTGTTGCAGGTCGAGTAAACTGTTTTTGGTTCGGGTTGATTTAAGGCTGAGTGTAGATTCCTGCAAGTTGGGTTCGAGCTAAATCCAATTTTTCAAAAGTTAGTTCCGTATATTATTTCAGATTAAAAACTATACCTATAATAATAAACACAGATTTTTTCTAAAGAAATTGTTGCATTTCTTCCGCGACCCTTTGACGAAACTTCTGTATAATCTGCAGCCCTTTGAAGAAATTTCCATATTTTCTGCAGCCCTTTGACGAAAAAAGTGGGGGTTTTTTTTGAGACACTTTGAAAAAATTCGCTTTTTCTCAAGATCTTTTGATGAAATTTACGTTTTTTTCCGCGATCCTTTGAAGAACTTTGCATTTTTTTTTGATCCCTTGATAAACTTTACATTTTTTTTGCGATCTTTTGATGAAATTTGCGTATTTGTGAGAATCTTTGATGAAATTCGTGACTTTTTTTCAGCGGCCCTTTAACTAAATTTGCGTTTATTTCATAAACCTTTAACAAAATTGTAGTTTTTTCCGCCCTCATTTCACGAATTTTGCTTTTTTACGATCCTTTGATGTAATTTGTGTTTTTTCTTGCGATCCTTTGCCGAAATATGTGTTTTTTCATGATCCTTTGATGAATTTCGCATTTTCCCGCGATCGTTTGCCAAAATTCAAGTTTTTTCTGCGATCCTTTGATGAAATTTGCATTTTAATCTGGATTCCTTTGTGCAATTCACGTTTTATTTGCGACTCTTTGGTGAAATTAAGAGTTTTTCTAGGGGTGATTCTGTTCTGAATTTTCCAAAAATTTAAGGCATTCGTTTCCGAAAATTAAAAAAAATCGGTCACCAATCCGAAAATTCAGACATGAAAAATATCGCGAATTTCGACAAATGGCCGCCGAAAAAAATAAATTTTGCCAATCGCTTCCAAAAAAAGCGGCAATTTCGTCAAAGAATCGCAGGAAAACCGCAAATTTCATCAAAAAATCACGAGAAAATCGCAAATTTCGTCAAAAGATCGCGAGAGAACCGATAATTTCGTCAAAAGATCGCGAAAAAACCGCAAATTTCGTCAAAAGACCGAAAAAAAAACCCTGCAAAGTTCGTCAAAAGATCGTGAATTTCGTCAAAGGGCAGCAGAGAAAACGCATACTTAGTGCTGTCATAGATTCCCCCCCCCTCTCCTCTGCCGTAACTTTTCAGAAAATTGCTGTGAATTTCAAAAAAAAATTTTTCACTCAGAATCACCCCTGAGTTTTTCCGCGATTCTTTGCGACGAAATTGGCGATTTTTTCTGCGAACAATTGACGAAATTGATTTTTTCGGAGATCATTTGTCGAAATTCGAGATATTTTTCTGTTATATTTTTTATGCCCGAATTGATGACAGATTTTTCATAATTTTCGGAACTGAATGCCTTAAATTTTCGGAAAATTCGGAACAGAATCACCTCTGAACTCGCCAATCGGTCGCGGCTAATAACGCAAAACTTCTCAACCGATCTCGAGAAAAAAATATTGAAATTTGTTTATCGGTCGCGGAATAAAATCGAGAATTTCCACGATCTTTCGCAAACTGTGTCAATCTGTCACGCGATAATATCATGATTCGCAAAATCTTCTCGCAAGAGTTGATCGTAGTTTCAAAATGCAAAATTTTCCTGAAAAGGGTGACATTTTTTGGACGGGAGCCTCCTGCCCATGGTATTCTTTTGGGCGGGATTTCAAAATTTTGGGCGCGAATCCCGCCCTGAAATTCAAGCCCTGCCTATGTATACATATATATGTATATTTATACATATATAGAAGCTATATGTATACATATATATATGTGTGTGTATATATACATATATATGTATGTATATATAGATATACATACATATGTATTTGTATATATAACATTGGCACCCGGCTAACTGAAAAGTACCGTTTTTTTTTTTAAATGGAATTTGGTCAAAGGGATAATGGAGAAGTACCAATAAAACTAAGGAGAAAAATTTAAATGATTCTATAAACATGACATAATTTTCACTGACTTTCAATTTCTTAATTCTGAAGATTAGAATTTGATTATTGTAATAGCCCTTATTGATCGTTGAACTATTTCAGAAATTGAAAATTGAGTAAAAAATATATTCTCATCATTTGCATCATTTGTCATTTTTAAAATGTACTTTTCTATAATACAAACATTTCAATAATAAAATCTTCCTGATGTTTGTTTGTATGAAGCCTTGTGAAAAAGAAACGCAAATCAACATTATGTCATTTTTGACGGGGGATTATATATTAGTATATAACATAAAAACACAAAGTGCAGATAAACTAATAAATATCGATATAAATTTATATATAAACAAAATTAAAATATCGGTGCAATCGCAGTTTACTCTCCTTCTTGGTGCGATTTTGAAAAATCGCTAAATGGCGCATTTTCGCATACTAACTCCCAGAGCTGCAATATCCGTGAGAGAGTACGCAAAATTATTATTTGTTTTCTCTTCTGGTATATTTTGAAACAAGTACCTATCTAGACAAATTCTTAAAATGTGAGAATAAATATTCGATCAGTTATTTTTCTCTTATTTTAACCTGTATTTTTCAGTGAAAATAAAAAATACATAACATTTCAAATTTATTCGAAATACATTTTTAAAAAATACATTTAATATATTTTAAAAGACATTTTATCAAATATACCAAAAGACAAAATTTTCACTTACCCAAATTATTAAAAAAGAACATTTGTTAACAGTAAGGGGAGCAAAACAATGTTGCAGTTTTTGTAATCAGGGGGGCTCCCGCCCCCTGAACCCCCTCTTTTTTTATTCATAATTTTATCTTGTACTCTAGGATGTCATTCAAAAGCATCACTCAATCTATCATTTTTAGTAGCCTCTCTTTCATGCATAATTCAATCAAATCTCAAAAATACAGGTAAAAATAAGAGAAAAATAACCGATCGAATATTTATTCTCACCTGTCAAGCCTTCATCCAGATAGGTACTTGTTTCAAAGTATACAAGTTGAGAAAACAAATAATAAAAATCATGCGACTGCAACTGACAACTTTTCAACGCGAAATCCATTGCAGCAATATCAATAACGTATTTCCAAAAAAATTCAAAATGTTCCCTGATTCTCCTCTTTTGTCCAATAAGAAAGCCTTTTACAAAAAATAAACGTCCAATTAGAAAGCAGTTTACAAAACAAGGAGTTTAACCATCAACTGCTCTCTCAAGAGAAATCTTAGTGTTGCCATATTTGGTGACGTCCGAGGAGCAGCCCGATAAGCCGGGGTTGCCACATTAGTGCAGTTATCGAATGAGATTGGTGAAGGAGAGTAAACTGCGATTTAACCAAAATATCTACTGATTATTGCATATGATACACAAACAAGCTACCCGCATAAAGTTCTGTATTTCATTTTTTGAAGCTTCTTTCTGAAAAATCTCTTGCCAATAGGGTTTCAAAAGGAATATTCCAACCTAAAATGTAGTAACATCATTTTAAAAGCAAGCATTACACGAGAACAAAGAAAAGTAAAAAAGATAAAGAATAATTTCAGAATAAATCCCCTTCCCCAATAAATCAAGATAATAAAATGCAGTTTTGATATTTTAATCAGGTCTTTATAAAAATATATGGTACTACTTATTACTTAGTTATCCCGTTGACCAAAAATCTATCGTCAAATTATAAGATTAAATGCCAATAATGGTTGATTGTAAATGTCACATTCACTTGACTGTAAGCAAGTTACACGTGTTTATGTCATCAAGTGATTTTTATTAATGTTATGCTAATTTATTTGTTCTTTCGTTACTTAAAATAAAAATTATGTCAATTAGTATAATTTGGCTAGTGGTTTGGCAATTTATATAATTTGGCAAAATTGGTAGACAGGATAACTAAGTAGTACCAAATATAGGGTAGATGTGCCAGTAATGGACACTCCTTGATGTTTGTGGTTCATAAAAAAAATAACTAATGAAAATATTTAACTTTTAATTATTTTTTTTATAACTCCCCCTTGCATGTTTTATAAAACTGGGTTATTGTTGGCACTTTTAATCAAACCAATCAGGAAACAGAAAATAATGTTTCAAAGTTTCGCTGTTTTTCTGTGAAAATCTTAATGAAGAGGCTAAGAGCTGGCTTTGTTTAATTAATTTATATGTTATTTATCTTCTTGCAAAATTTGAATGTTTTCATCTGAGTAGCAATAGAAAACTTAGAATTTTAGGTACTTGTTAGTTATCCCGTCAACCAAATTACTGTCGCCAAATTGTAAGATTAAATGCCAATAATAGTTGATCGTAAATGTCACATTCACTTGACTACACGTGTTTACGTCATCTAATGATTTTTATTTCGACATTTTATTTAATATTTTTATTAATGTTACACTAATTTATTTGTTTTTTCGTTATTTAAAATAAAAATTATGTCAATTTGTATAATTTGGCGATTTATATAATATGGCGAAATTGGTTGACGGGATAACTAAGAAGTACCGAATTTTATATACTAATGGCCACATACAAAATTATATTTATTTTTAAGGTTTTAAGAGGAGGGGTGTCCATTACTGGGACGGTTAATTTGTGATTTTCTAGTAATGGATACCCCATGTAAACACAGCTAAAAATGCAATTTCAGTAATGTTTATAGTGCATAAAATATTTTGACTTAACTGTAAACCCAAATAATGAAATTTAATTTTTTAATTATACTTACCAAAACGTAATAACACCAAAATTTTTATAAATAGCTGCTTTTAAGTTATTTTATGCGATTAATAAAATTTTAATATTTTATTCTTTTTTTTATTTTAAATGTATTATGTACCTTGCTTATTTTATAATCTGGCAATCAAACCAGGCAGGAAGCAGAAAATATTGTTTAAGAGCACAATCAAAGAGAGACTCATACAGATTAATCCCTCTATGTTTAAATAAAAACAATTAAGTTACAGAAGCTATTAAAAATCTATTTTCTGTCTTAAATGTTTCCTTATTCACCTCAGACAAAAAAAATATATAATAATAATGAAAGTTATAGGTAATATTCATGAAACTAGTAAATCTGCAGATCAGTAGCCTCAAATATCAGTTCTACAGTTTTATTTTGAAATTATTTTATTTAGTATTTAAAATATTCAATTCACAATATAATTTCTTTCATATTTGTAATATTATTATTATAAATAATATGTCACGTAGTCTCTGGAAGATTAATTGTTAAAAATAGTGAGACAAAACTAAACACTAATATTCCAAAACTTTTTTTTAAATTACTTTTTAAATCCCCCACTGTTTCACTAATTTGATAGCTGTAATTGCCTGATATTTAGTATTTTAAACAATCCATCTAAAATAAATTAAAACATCGATCTTTTGATAATTACAATTATTGGTGCAAACAGTAAATGATTATCACAAATATTTTATTATTTACTGGTTCCTAATTGTTAAATTTATTTGAAAATAACTATTTTGTTTCATTAGTATGTATTCATTAAAATCTGATTCTAAATACAGTCATAAAAACAATTATATTTATTACTTTTAATGGGGTGTCCATCACTAGAACAGAAGGTGTCCATTTACTGGGCCAGAGGGTGTCCATTATACTGGGATTTTGATATATTTCTGTTATTTAAAATTAAATTTGAATTCATATTGGGAAATGAGACTATAAGAATGTTTAAATATTGTTGATAGGTCAATATAATATTGAAAAAACCGGAATATAATAATTATAACTATCAATAAAAAAATTATTTTAAAAGAAATTCCTTAAGAGTGTCCATTACTGGCACATCTACCCTATATGTAGATTCTTTTTTTTTTACTCATGGACTATGAATAAGTTCCAGATCATGGGGAAAAAACTTATTTTTTTACAGTAAATAGTTTATACTAATTAAAACTTAATTTAAAGAATATACGAACAAACTAAAAATATGCTCTTAAAGCTGAAAACTTCTTTGAATCGATGATGCAATTGGTTTTAAAAAATATGAATTTTAACACTTTTAAAAACACCAGTGAATGCAAGCCACTTCACGCCTCACATAGACGATCTTTTTTTCTATGCTATAAGTAAATGTCTGTATTTCAACACAATCTTATTAGACCACATTGGTAGAACAGATTTGCATAATCTATAAAAATTTCCAAATGTTCAGATGGATAGAAGTATTTTTTACAAAATAAAATGTGTGAAAATTTCGTCGAAAACAGTAATAACCAGAGTGTTTCGGCATGATTTCTCTCACTGTCAGCTTAAATTTTCACTGCTAAATATATATATATATTTTTTTTTGTGAAATTATAGAGCGTGCTCAGATAAAGTTATATTTATAACCTATTAAAATTTCAGAGAATTCATAAGAACTATTTCTTTTTGTTATGCCAATGAAACCGATATGAAAACAGGAAAAAAATGAGAAGAAACACATTTCTTTTTCAACTAGATATCAATATTTTTTGATGAATTTTTGTCATGGGGTGCATAACAGTCGTATTTATAACTGCTGAAAATCATAAATTTGGACAACAAAAACTGTTTTATTTAACTATGGAAATAGACCAAGTGAAAAAAATATCTTCTTAAAAGTCATTTTACCGCTAAATGTCAATATTTTTTCTTTACTGATCTTTCACACAGTCAGGGAACATATATTTTATATAACATATAAATTAAGATTTTGAACAATTATAGGTTAAAGAATTTTTACACAGGCTGCAAAACTTCATAAACATACTGATAAGCAAAAAAAATTTAAAAGAGTTCATATAACAAGAACTACTATTTCTTTTTTTTTAATTATGAAATGACCCAACGTGAAAAAACAATAAAATGTCTTCTTACAAGCACTTTTACCAATAAAAAATCAAATTTTTTTTTTGTCATTTAAAAGTATAAATTCAGACAAAATCAAGTTAAATAGATATAAAACCATACAAATTTGAGATTCATTTAAGGCTATTCTTACAGGACAGAAAGAAGAATTTCACAGTACTGATATTTCTAAATTTCTAGAAGACATAGGCTTATATGGAGGGGACAGGGGAGGACCATGGCTTTGCCCCTAAATCTTTAAAACTAGTAAGACATTATTTGATCTACTAAGAGAATGTATAGTGCTGTCCTCTAAAAAAAACCCACAGGAAAATGTATCCTAAAAAAAACCCTCCCTAGAACTTCATCAAAAAAATCACTGAAGTAAAATTTTCTTTTTGTCCTGTTTCTATATGCCATTTACAATAATAAAATTATTTAAAATTACTTTAAAAGTGTTTATTTAATTTTTTTAAAAATAAGCTAATAATACAGAATTCTAGAAAAAAAAAAAGAGCTTCATTTTCACAGTTTTTCTTGTTATAATACGACATGTTACAATGATGTACATCAGTTTTTAGATATTTTTATGTTAAACTATTAATACGTGAATAAAATGCACCATTTTCAGCTGATTATATTATGTTTGGCTCAGTTTGTGACCTTTTGAAAACAGATGTAAAAAAAACCCATGCGGGAACTAAAAAAAAACCCCCACTTATATATATATATAAATAAATGGTGGAGTATATATTTTTTCTTTAAAATATTAATTAAGGGAAAAAACACAATAAATTATGCAAATTTTGCATTTCTAAGAATTTGTACAAATTATGTCATACCTCCCCCCGCCTCTTTGTTTTTGCAAAAATAAAACCCGTCCACTTTTTTTATGTGCACAAAGATATCCTTTTACTTTTATATCATACATTGTTTTAATGCTTACAAGCTTATTTTATTTTAATCATTATTTTGCTTTTTTATGCAAATTTTATTAGGCGATTCTCAAGTTCACTGTTCAACAAGGACGAAACTTTCTGACACATTTACTCATTTTTAAACATAAAGGTACAAAATTGACAGGGCTGACTAAGCGATTTGGAATCGAAATGAGTTTTACGTTTTTGATAAATTACTTATAGAGTTACAAGCGATTTTGGGTCCCATGACGACTAGTTTTTTGCCTCTCTTTGGGTGTTTTTTCTCCTTTTGTCAGGAAATTTGGTTCAAAATGGCAACTTTGACATTATTTTCTGAAAGATCTTTTATGTTTACCAAAAAATTGAACATTTCTGTAGTTTCTGAACAACACAGTGCCAATTTCAGGCATTTCTACTTTCTGAAAAAAGATTAATTTAAACTTGTGTGATTAAGTTGCCCCTTTGGATTTGATTGCAAAAAAACAAAAAACTTTTTTTTTTTTGCAGAATTGTGTTTTAAAAATAATTAATAATGAAAAAAATATTTTGCTGTCTAATATTTTGGTTTCTAGAAGTGTTTTTACATGTGGGTTTTTTTTAGGTAACATGGGTTATTTTTAGGAAAAAGTGGGGTTTTTTCAAATTCTTCTTTAATTGACTGCCATTTTGTAATATATTGACAAAATCAAAAATACTATGCATTAAAATCTTAGTCAGAACAAGCTGTGAAAATGTAGCTACTTCAAATTGTTTTGTATTTTTTATTAAATTTTATATAGAGAAAAATTAAAAAAGTGGGTTGTTTTTAGAGGACAGCACAATACCACCTAAGTATACCATGCCTTCCTCACCTTATTGAAAACCTGCAGACATTGTATGTCCATGGTAAAAGGTTAAAAAAATATTACTGTTATCTAAAGGCAAGCTAAATAGTGGAAATAGTTGCTAAATTATAGTAATTTTGGCACAGATGTCATATACGCCCTGCCCCATATTGGCACGATTTTTTTTTTTACGCCAATGTCATATACGCAACAGGTACTTAACTGGCACCAAAGTGTCATTATTTTGCTTGATATGGTAACCCGGATGTTGTTGTTTATGCTGTTGATGTTTTCGCCAAATTGACGTCTGGAAAAAAATCGCGCTGCGTATATGACATCTGTGCCGTAATTTTCAAAATGAACGAAGCCAAACTTGAATATCCTTAACAAAAGTTAATATTCCTATGTGGTACTTATTGTTTTAGGGTGCGATTGCAGTTTAATCTTCTTCTTAGCACAATTTTCAAAAATCGCCAAAAGCGGTTTACAAAGCAAGGATTTTAAAACAGAGCTCTCATCTTAGGGTTGCCATATTGGGAGAGGTCCGAGGAGCAGTCCCAAATACCGGGGTTGCCACGTTGGCACAGTTATCGCAGCAAAAAAAAAAAATCTCCTTGGCAAAGGAGAGTAAACTGCGATTTACCATGATTTAGATTAGATAGGGGAATAACTGTATAAAAATTTTAAATGGTTCATTTTTTAACATTTTAAAAATGTTTGGTTATGTTAGCTGGGCACAAGTGGTAAACCACCCAGTGATGTTCTTAACGCCATTTATTGTATTGCATTCATTTCATTCAAAATATAAACCTTTCACTCATTTTATTTAAAAATGCGTAACCTTTTTTTTTTTTTTTAATACATACGTTAGAAATAGATGCATTTTACTAATCTAGCTTAAAATACTAAATAAATAACAAAAAAATAAGAAATATTCCCATAAACCAAAACATTTTATTGCGTTTTTAATTGTTTGATAAAGCAACAATGGTAAGTTAAAAACAGAATGACAAAAAAATGCACCTTTAAATCAATGAATTTTTCTAACAGTTAGTTATTTTTTTTAATTTTCTTTCCTTCATTAAAAACAACTATAACTTGGTTAATATATATAATTTTACATATTAAAATTTGACAATAGTTAACATCACTTTGCTGGTTTCTAATTACAAAAAATTAATTTTAAAATATTTTGTAGGTTAAAAGTAGTTACAATTAATTCAGCAGTCTTTCTGGTTAGTCTTTCGTTCCGTGATTTACAATATGTGATGAAAAGACTTGCAAGATGATATTCAGTGGTATTTGTCTCATTTTCAACTAAAACAAACGAAGATTCTGATGACATAATCCAAATTTACAGATTACTGACAAAAAAATTAGATGATTTTTAATTAAACAATAGTTGCTATGGTTACGAAATGCGGAATATTTATATTGATTGAACAATTGATTGAGAGTTATTGCAAGTAATCCAACTTTTTTTTAACATCCAAGAGTGTGTTCAAGAAGCATGTGCGCGAGCTCAGGAGGCAGGAACATGGAGTGGGTCTACATCATGGATGGAATAACACGTAGTGTGTTCAGGAGCAGATCAAGGATTTGATTAATTAAAGTGCTAATTATAAAGATATTTTGTTGCAAAAGGAACGTGTACTAGATGGCCGAATGGATAAGGCAGTGAACTCGAGACTAGGGGTTCTGGGTTCGAATCCTTGCAGTCCCACATCGTGGCACAATTTTTTTTTGTTTTTTTGTTTATTGGTTGTTTTATATTTTTCATAATGAATAAGATATTTTTGATGAAGATATATTTTTTATTTTTATTATACAGAGGCACGTGTATTTTTATTATAATAATAAAATACTTAAATGTGAGAAAATGAGGTATTTCGAGCTGAAAGTTTTACATCTGAACGCCTTTTAAATATTCAAAGTTTCGTTTCTAAGTGATTATATATGTATATGTATAATGATATAAACATTAAGCAAATCCAAATGAAAAAATAATATATATTGTGCAAAAATATCCTTTTGCACGTAGGATAATTCCTTGATTTTCTTTTTTTTTTGAATACTTTACGAGTGAATTTTTATCGAGACTAGGCTGGAAATCATATTTTACTTTGAACATTATAAAAATAAAATGTAATAGTTGTAGATTATTTTAACTAAAAATATCTGTACATATATTTTTTAAAGAGATAGAATATATAGGTCTGCTGTCTAGTTTTATAGTGAATAAAGTATGATTAGAATGTTTATAAATTTTCTACTGAAAGTATAAGTAAGTATTTTGCTTATACTAACAGAATTTTGAATGCCATTTATTTCTCATGTTTTATGATGTATTTTGGTATGTTATCCACACGGTATTAAAATATGCAATCATAAAATAAGAAATATATATATTAAAACCTTCTCTGAAAAACTGTCTAACTAACAGTGCAAATTCCATTGAAATCCATCCCGTATAGTAGATTACAAACAAATCTCATATGTTGATATCACAATCTTGGTTTACTAACAGCATTATATTTATCACAGAAGTTATAAATCAACTGATAAATCATTTTTAAATAAATAAAAAGAAAATTGTTAAAAAGTTAAAATTTTTAGATCACCAGTTGAATTCTTAAATTGTATCAATCAACCTACCAAACAAAGCACAACCAATAACACATAAGCAGAAAACGCACAATCGCGTGATCAAATCACCCACACATTTTTTTTTTGAGCAGCTTGAGCGGAGTTTGTGTGCGGTTGGTTAACTAATTTTAAATGCTAAATGGGCTAAAGTCCTAAAGTAGATAAAGAGGGTCACGTGATGTTTTCCCCGACTATTTTAGATTTTATCTGAGTGAACATAGGCATGTAGTCCTGTTACGAAAACCATGTTTTGGAAGGATAAAGAAATATAGTCGTTGGTTTTACCTTTTTTGAACCATTAAAAATAATGAAATAATTGAATTATATTAAAATTCCTTTCTTCGATAAGACCTACTCCATGGCATAAACTTCTGAGCGCGCGCGCTGCGCGAAGTGCACTTCTGAACACACTCCAAAATCGGACATTCTGCGATCGTAGCGCCCTTAGTGACAATGGGGGGAGAAACTCCCCCTCCTTGTAGTATGCTTATTATTGAGTATCTATCTTATTGTAATCTTTCTTTTTTTAATATTGCATGTTTACGTTTTCGATAGAATCTCACACCGATACATGAACATAGAATAGACATTCTATTTTATATATCTAATATCTATTCTATGTTCATGCACGGATATATGTTTTTTTTTTTTTTTTTTTTTTTTTTTTTTTTTTTTTTTACATGATTAGTGAACGGTTTTAAAGTGCAACGAATACTAGGTAAAAATTTCGTCTTGAATGCTATATATCAAAAGCAATGGTGTAATGTAAAAATATACGAAATGTTGAACTCTACAAATCCCAGAAAATTTCATAATTACTCCCCTTTAGCAGGAAAATTTTTATAGACCGTGTATAAATTTATGAAGTTTAACGTATTAAACAATCGTTACAATAATCTTTTAAAATTTATGCATTTTCACTTTCTTACAGATAAAATAAAAATATTGTTTTTAATGCAAATAATGTACCGGGTGTCCCAAAAAGGACTGACTGATTTTAAAATTCAATAACTTGCAAACGGTGACAGATATTTAAAAAATTCTTGCAGGAGGGTTATGCATAAGGTCAAAAGTTTTTTTACAGTGATTTTCGATTTTAGTTAGAATTACAAACAATAGATGGCGCTGCGATCGATAGACGCTAAATACAGGCTCGATTTCTGGTCCTTTCTCTTGTTCCATGCTGAAAAAGGAGATGGAAATGTATTATCCGGGGCCGAAAGTATCAAAAATCGAGCCTGAATTCAGCGTCTATTGATCGCAGCGCCATCTATTGTTTGTAATTCGAACTAAAATCGAAAATCACTGTAAAAAAACTTTTGACCTTATGCATAACCCTCCTGCAAGAATTTTTTAAATATCTGTCACCGTTTACAAGTTATTGAATTTTAAAATCAGTCAGTCCTTTTTGGGACACCCGGTATAATCAATTCAATAATGTTTATAATATTAACATATAAGAAATAATAATAATAATATTACAGATAGGGAAAAATTCCTTTCGACAATTTTTTTAGAATTGTATAAATCTAAACGTTAAAAATAAATAGAGGTACTGACATTACACTCAATAAAATTTTATTCGATATGAATAAATTGACACAATACCTGAATTTGATTTTTTACAATTTAATCTTATAAACTTACATATTTGCATTCTTAACAGAATTTTCTGGCGGCCTTCTTTTATATTATTAGTCTAATTATCATTTTGTAAGTTAAAAATGAACAATACAAATACGGTTAAAAAAAAAGAAAAAAAAGCAGCTAAATAAATAAAGCAAGCATGAATAGAACATCGTCTGACAGTGACACCTGCTTCGTTTTAGGAACGAATAGATATTCAAACCATAGAGGATGAACATATTTCTTCAACATAGGTAAATTTCGGAGGTTTGTTAGTTCTTCCCCCTTGCCGATAGTGACACTAGTACTGTTGCCATTACAGATTTTGCCGTAAATGTCCCATCTTGGTCCTTAATCTATGGCACAAATCGGCATCACTGGCCGGATTCTCCGCTGGATCCACCGCTTCCTGCAGTCGAGAAGTATCAAGGTGTTTTGGAGAGGCTTGTTTTCTTCAGCTCGCACCATTGGTAGAGGGGTGCCCAGGGGGCGGTTCTTAGTCCCATCTTATTTTCGATTTTCCTTCATGATTTCTTTGAAGTTTTGAATGGTCTAGGGGTCAAATATTTGCTCTATGCCGATGACATTTTCATTTATTGTGCTGAGGCCACATTGCTTTTGTGTCGGATGAAACTTCAAGAGGCTCTCCGACTGATCGCTCGATGGTGCCGGTATTGGAAGCTGTCTATTCGTCCGGATAAGTGCATGCCATGAATCTCTCACGTAGACGAGATGTTTGCGAGTTTGATTTTAGTATCAACGGTGGTCTGAAGAAATCAAGTTCCTGGGTTTTTATATTACGAGGCGAGGGGGTCTCCTCAAGCACACAGAGTACCTCAGGAAGAAAGCTTTCAACAGGATAAACATCTTAAAGGCCCTTTCTAATAACCGTTATGGAGCCAGATCTTACCATCTTCTCATCTTGGCGAACGCCTCCATCCGGAATTTGATAGAGTATGGCGCAGCCACTCTACTCTCTGCAAGCAATACTTTCCTCACAAAGCTCGAAGTTCTTCAAACCACGGCTATCAGAACAGCTCTAGGTCTCCCGAAATGGGTCCCCAACATAATTTTCCGTCAGCATGCTGGCTCTCCCCTGATTGCTGCTAGACTCAGTTTGTTGACATCTAGGTTCTGGATTAAACACTGCTCGTTGGGTTGCAAATCCCCGTTTTGGGAATTCCATGACGGTAATCTCTTCAACTTTGTTGAAAGGAAGAAAGTTTTCAACAGGATAAACATCTTAAAGGCCCTTTCTAATAACCGTTATGGAGCCAGATCCTACCATCTTCTCATCTTGGCGAACGCCTCCATCCGGAATTTGATAGAGTATGGCGCAGCCACTCTACTCTCTGCAAGCAATACTTTCCTCACAAAGCTCGAAGTTCTTCAAACCACGGCTATCAGAACAGCTCTAGGTCTCCCGAAATGGGTCCCCAACATAATTTTCCGTCAGCATGCTGGCTCTCCCCTGATTGCTGCTAGACTCAGTTTGTTGACATCTAGGTTCTGGATTAAACACTGCTCGTTGGGTTGCAAATCCCCGTTTTGGGAATTCCATGACGGTAATCTCTTCAACTTTGTTGAAACTATTCCCAGTATTGCAGACCTCTTTGAACAGATTGATGGTCAACTAGAGCATTTGATTCCTTTCCAGATGCCCATTCCTTGTAACCAGGATGTAGTGCACTTCTATCTTGAAGATCTGCCCTTTCAACAGAAGGATCTGGATGGCAGTATTATTGGTCCCCTTGTCAAGGATTTTCTACAAAACTTTACAGATGATTGGCAGATAAAAGCTGCTGATGCTTCGAAATCCCCATCCACCGCCTCCATTGCTCGGTGCTCTGCGGTTTCTCAGTTCGGATATAGAATTCATACGGTGAACTCCATTTTTACGGCGGAAGCTTTAGCCATTGGGACAGCGTTAGACGAACAGGTTTCTTTGGATTGTCCCACTCTGTTGCTCTCCGATAGTCGATCTGTCCTCACTGCACTTCAAGGTGTTTCCATTAAGTCTTCTACACTGTTAAAAATATCGTGAAAAATTACCTCTGTTTTTAAAGGCTATCTATTTTCTGACCAATGAAAACGCTTCATAGGTGTTTATGTAGCGTTCTCATTGGTCAGAAAATAGATAGCCTTTAAAAGCAGAGGTAATTTTTCACGATATTTTTAACAGTGTAGAGTCATTCTATGGCTCTCTGATAAACTTCAAAGGATTGCCTGTCATTCCCCAAGTATCTGGATTTGCTGGGTTCCGGGTCATCGTGATATTCCGCTTAATGAAAAAGCCGACAGTCTCGCCAGAAGTGTTTGTGATTCTGACGTCCTTCTGAACTGGATTTCTCCTGAAGATCTCATTCAGTATCAGAAACGGAATACTTTTCTTCAACTCCGACAACAGTACAGTTCAAGCAAATACCTGACCTCACATGGTGAAATCCCCAGTGTCAAGCTGACGCACCCCTGGTCTTTTAATAGAAGAGATGATGTTCTTATCTCGCTCCTTTTCCGTTTCGGTCTCGTTGATGATGACAGATGTTGCCTCTGCCTCGTTTCTGACTCCTTGGAGCACATTTTACTTACTTGTCAAAAGTACCGCTACAGCGCCTAGAAGATACAGTGTGGAAAACGGCTATTCCTATAATGCTTTAAAAAGTGCTAAAAACTTGTATCCCATAAATCTCCAACAATGCTCAGCGGCAATATACTGATACGAGCACCATCTCGTAACTCTTTTCAATATAAACACTGTGTTTTCAAAAATTATAGAATGTTAAATATCGGAAACTATAAATATAAGATATTTTGGCCTGTTATAAACTAATTTAGTTAAGAAATGACGTGAAATAGGTTAAAGAGTCTCTTTTAGAATGACTATCGTTTTTAAATCACTACGATGGCGCTACGATCGACATCTTGTTATTCAGCATCGTTGTACATTTATGGGATTCAATTTTTTAGCACTATTTTGTAGCCGTTTTCCACACTGTATCTTCTAGGCGCTGTAGTACCGCTCTCAGCGTCACTTGTGTTGGGATAGTTCGGTGCTGCATGGTCCATGTTTTTGTTCCTTCCTTGAGTTCTCGCAGGAATTCTGCAAGTCTTCTTTATTTCGGTCTTCGACTCTTAAGTTTTTGCATAGCATAAATCAGTTCTAGCTCTCTTCACTCTGCCCTTTGTGTTTCATTTTATTGGATCATTCGAGCCAACAGCCTTGCTGCTTAGTGGGCTCAAACTCTCCCCTTACTAAATAAATAAATAAACCGATACATTAACATAGAATATATATTCTATTTTATATATCTAATATCTATTCTATGTTCATGCACAGATATATGCCTTTTTTTTTTACATGATGAGTGAACGGTTTAAGTGCAACGAAAAACAAGGTAAAAATTGCGTCTTGAATGCTATATGTCAAAAGTAATGGTGTAATATAAAAATATACGAAATATTGCACTCTACAAGTCCCAGAAAATTTTATAATTATTCCCCTTTGGTAGGAAAATTTTTATATCCCATGTTTTATTAATTTATGAAGTTTAACGTATTAAACAATCATTACAATAATCTTTTTAAATGTACACATTTTCACTTCCTTACAGATAAAATAAAAGTATTGTTCTTAATGTAAATAACCTACAATCAATTCAATAATATTTATAATATTAACATATAAGAAATAATAATGAAATTACAGATGGGGAAAAATTCCTTTCGACAAATTTTTAGAATTATATAAATCTAACAGTTAAAAATAAATATAGGTACTGACATTACACTCAATAAAGTTTTATTCGATATCAATAAATTAACAAAATACCTGAATTTGATTTTTTACAATTTAATCTCACAAACTTACATATTTATGTTATTAACAGAATTTTCTGGGTCTTTTCTTTTATATTATTAGTCTAGAACAAGTACGGCAAAAAAAAGCAGCTAAATAAATAAAGCAAGCATGAATAGAATATCGTCTGACACCTGCTTCGTTTTAGGAAAGAATAGATATTCAAAGCATAGAGCGTGTGATGTCGGGACGACCGAGTATGGCATCAGAATTTGGTTATTAAAAGTTTATTAACAACAAAATTATATTTACAAGTATTTACACTGGCCTAAAATATATATACACTTGACTACCATTTATAAATAACAATACTCCACCAAAACTACCTATATCACTCCTCAAAACCAAACCAATATTATCTCGGATGCTTTCCCGCATCCTACATATACAACGAACACCAACACAACTGCCGATCTCCTCTCTTCACTTCGATTCACTTACCGTTGTGAGATGGTCTCTTCACTTCGCTTACATTAGAAGATAAAAAAGAAGGTTGGTTGCATGACCACCACCCCCCCCCCCCCCGATAAGACTGTTGCTACACAGAGCGAAGCAAAAATCTGACATATGGCAACCATACTACAATACAGTATAAGGAATATATAATAAACAATTCAAAACAGATGTATAGATGCCTTGTTATAATAGTTATAGTGATAAACATATATATAATAAAACAATGGACTTTACCCATGTGACGTCAGACGCGGGTAAGCAGGCGAAAAACACCAATAGGTGTGAAGAACATTTAAACACTGCTCCCCCTTCGTCCAATAAACAGTCTTTTTCAGAGGGTTTTTCCCATCAGAGGCGTGGCTGTTGCCATTCGTGGGTAAAGTCCATTCACAACAGATGTACAGAATCCTTGTTATAATAGTTATAGCAATATTTAATGCAGATATATATAACAATAAAAAATACTAAATTAAACACAGAAATATTTCACAACAGACGAAAAGATGCTTGATATATTACTGGATACAAAAAAAAAAAAAAAAAAAAAACATAAAAAGAAAGTGTCACTTAAATAATCTTTATACAGTTAACTAACTAGTCTCGATAGACCATCTGCATTTTTTAACTGCGCACCTGGGCAATGTGAAATATTTATGTTATATCTTTGTAAAGATAATGCCCATCTTTGTAATTTTGCAGACTGAGGTGCAGATTTCTGTAAATATACCAAGGGATTATGGTCAGTTATTAACTCAATTTCAGCACCAAACACATAAACTTCAAATTTCTTTATTGACCATACCACAGCATAAGCTTCACGCTCGATGGTTGACCAATTTTGTTGCGCCTTAGTGAACTTTTGGCTAGCCAAACTAATTGGGTGCAATTTTTTTTATCATCTCTCTGCGACAGACAAGCACCTACCCCATAAGAACTGGCATCACAATGAACAGTATAAGGTTTTTTAGGATCAGGTGTATAAAGCTTAGGAGCTTCACATAACAAGCGTTTCAAAGTTTGAAAAGCTTTTTCTTCAACATCAGACCATGGAATGATCTCAGGAATTTTCTTTTTCGTTAAGTCGGTTAAAGACTTAGCGATTTCAGCGTAATATTTTATGTAATCACGATAATAATTAAATAAACCCAATGCACTTTTAAAAGATGTTTTGGTTTTAGGTGATTCTATAGTTTCAATGGCACGTAACTTTTCTGGGTCTGGTTGATATATACCTCCTCCTATGAGATGACCTAAATATTTAATTTGAGTCTTTGCGAAAGAACATTTTTTGACATTTACGGTGAACTTCAGTTCAGTTAATTTAGACAGAACAGCGTCCAGATGTTTAAGATGCGTATCCCAGTCACATGAAAAAATAGCAATATCATCTAGATATGCTTTGCAATATTTACGGTGTTCACCCAGAGCATCGTTGATTGATTTCTGAAACGTAGCAGCTGCGTTGCGCAATCCGAATGGCATAACTTTCCATCGGTACGAAGCACGGTGAATTTTAAAAGAAGTGACATCTCGACTCTGTTCTTCAAGAGGAATTTCCCAATACCCTTTTAGTACATTTAACCGGTAATTATGTTAGCACTTCCAATTTCATTGATTAATTCAGTTGCGTTTTCCATAGGGTAATCGAAAGGTTTTGTCACTGCATTCAATAGACGAAAATCTATCCATAAACGCATGCTACCATCTTTTTTAGAAACACATACGACAGGATAAGCTATTTCAGCCTCACTTTTTTCTATAATTCCTAAATGCTCTAACTCTTGTATTTGTTTATCAACTTCCTTTTTTAGCGAATCCGGAATTTTATAAACATATGGTTTCTTCCTTTCCGCACCGGGTAATAAACGAATTTTATGTGCTCCGACATTTGCAACTTGAATTTTACCAGAAAATAATGGTGCATGTTTTTCTAGAAGTTTACTTAATTCTAATCGTTTCTTATCCTCCAGATGACTAAGGTCTACTTCAATGTTAGTTTCATTCAAAGTATTAGCTTTATTTGGTGTTGGGTGAATTTCACCAAATTCAACATCATCCTCAAAAATAACTCCAACAGTTTGTGCTCTTACATTAAATTTTCTTATTTTGTTCACATGAACGTGTCTTAGACTACCATCAGGTAATTTCACTTTATACGAATGGGGATTTATTCTTTCAAATATTTCACCGGGCCCTGTTCATCTAGCATACAATTTATTAGTAGAATCTGGTATGAGCAAATATACTAAATCACCTTTCTGAAATTCTTTCATTCTACTTCGACGATTGAAATAGTGGGCATAATTTTCTTGCTTTTCTGATGCGGTTAGCGATGCAAGATCGGCGGCTCTTTCCAAATTTATTTTTAATTCTTGCAAATAATCTATTGCTGAGCTGCTAAGATTCAGTGGTAAGGGTATTTCACCCGACCACGAAGACTTTAATACTGCCAAGGGACCTCTAGCTTCCCGACCATACATGAGCTTAAACGGTGACACGCCAGTTGTACAATTTATTACCTCACGATAGGCAAAAAGTAAAAATGTTTATCCCAATTAACAGGATCTGTACGAATTACATGATGTAACATTTGCTTAAATACCCTATTAAATTTTTCAATCGCACCATTTGAAGCTGGATATGAGGGAGTTGAGAAGCGGGGTGATGTCCTTAACCGGTTCTCAAATTCTTTAGTCAATTCAGATCTAAAATTAGTGGCCTGGTCCGAACATATAACTTCAGGAATTCCTGTACGCATAAAAAATCTAGCAAAGCATAACATGCTGCTTTCGCGGATAGACTCTTGAGTGGAACAACTTCCGGCCATTTAGTATTTTGATCAATTAATGTCAGGCAATACTTATGTTTCCTACCTGACGGCGGCACAATTTCACCTATAACATCAATGTTTACTGTATGAAAAGGATATGGTGGACGAACAACAGGTGTTATGGGAATTTTATCAGTTTGTTTCTCGGGACTCTTTAATTGACAGTTCTTACATGTTTTACAATAATTTTCTACATCTCTTGAAATATTTTACCAATAAAATGATAATTTAATCCTTTCTTTAGTTTTCCGCATTCCCAAATGATTTCCAAAAATTGAATCATGCGCTAATTGCAAAACTTTATTTCTATAACTCTCTGGCAATACGAGCTGATAAATTTTATCTCCACAAATACTCTCCTTGTGAAACAATAAATCATCCCGTATCAAAAAATTATTTTTTCCTAAACGGGCGTCCTTGAAAGAATTATTTAAAGTTGGACATTCTTTTTGTGCTATACGAAACTTATTATACTCCGACAGTTCATTCTGATCATTTTGTAATTTATCCTTCGAAATAAAACAAAAATCACAATTTGACTTCAGATTCCCCTCCACGGCTGAGCTATTTTTAGATTGACCTTGCACCTGCGATCATAGGCGTAGCGTGACCAAAAATTTTGGGGGGGCACCAAGGTCGTGCAAAATAAAAACGGCGCCCCGGGCGAATTTTCAATTTTGCGCCCCCCCCTCCCCCCCCCCAAAAAAATCTTTATTTTTGTGATAAGTGTAATAAAATTGATAAAGTGCAGAGACATAAATAAATTCTTTCGAATAAATATTTTTCGCGTTTATTTTGGAACTTTAACGTGTTTAATTTTAATTTAGGAATTCAGAACAACTAAATAACATAAAAGAAAATTGCATTTATTTGTTAGAGAGTTCATGATGTTTAGCGACAGGGGAAAAAGTGATGAAGAGAGAAAAAGAAATTCCCCGAAAAATGAATAAATAAACAAAACCGTGGTTTGCAGCGTAAATTTCGCGCCCGGCGCGCTCCTTTAGACGCTCTTTGCACGGCCCTGAGGGGCACAACAGAGGTCTGCACGGACCGCAATTCCAAGGCCCAGGTCCGGCCCGTTTATTTTTTCACAATTTACCAGGCCCGGCTCGTACAAAAATCAATGAAAACAAACTCAGCCCATGAAAAAATCATTTAAATCAGTCCCCGTTCGGTTCGGCTCGACACAATTTCTCAAAAAATTCCGATTTTTCTTAACATACAATTGCAGGGCTGCCACTTGCTACTAAAAGCGATTATTTTCAGCATCGGTGACTATGCCGGCTATTTTAGGCCGAAAACCATTAAAAAGCGGTTACTTCAAGAAAAAAGGCGACTTTTTCTCGATTTAAGTGACTATTTTTACTGAAAATATTTGATTTTTTTCTTCAAAGCATCTGTAAAGTCATCTTCCCAAACACACTTTTTCAACGGTTGTTTGAAAAGACTCACGATTTTTTCCTCGACGAATTCCAAAATTCTCGATTTCGTCCCCTGCCCCTCTCCAATCTATTGACGAAAATACTTATTTTTTTCCGAGATCTTTATACAATCGTTGAAGGAGATTTTGCGATTTTTTCCGCGATCCTTTGCCAAATATCGCAAATTTTTCTACGTCAGATTGACGAAATCGATTTTTTTTTCGCTACCACATGTCTTAATTCGCGATATAGATTTTCCGCGACCGATTGATGGTCCTTACTATTTGTTTCAGAGATCTTTTGACGAAATTCCCGATTCTTTTCCAGATCGTTTGTCAAAATTCGTGATTTCCTTTTCATGACCGAGTTATAAAATTCGTGATTTTTTGCGCGATCATTTGGTTAAATTCTCAATTTTTTTTTAACCAAATTTGCGTTTTTTGCCCGAAATTTGAGATTTTTTTCGTGATCGTTAGACGAAATTCGCAATTTGTTGTCCATTCTTTTGACGAAATTTGCGATGATTTATCCGCGATCGAATGACGAAAATCGCCATTTGTTTCCGTGACCTTTGGCAAAATTCAAGATATTTTTTACAGTTGTTTGAGGAGATTCGCGATTTTTTCCACGACGAATTGCGAAATTCGCGATTTTTTCACGAATCGACTAATGATAATAGTTATTTCTTTTCGCTATCTTTTGCTACGATCGTTGAAGGATATTTCGCAATTTTTCCTATGACCTATTGCAAATTTCTCAATTTTTTGAGGGCGATCGTATCACGGAACTCATAATTTTTTTTCCCAGTGATCCTTTGCCAAATTTCGCGTTTTTGTTTCCGGCGATCGTTTCACTGAATTCACGATTATTTTTCCGCGATACTTTGCCAAAATTCGCGAATTTTTCTACGACAAACTGTGGAAATTTTTTCTCCGCCACCACTTGTTGAAATTCCCGATATATATTTTTTCCGCGACCGATTGATGGTACTCGCTGTTTGTTTCAGATATCATTTGATGAAATTCGTAATTCTTTTCCGCGATAGTTTATCGAAATTCATGATTTGTTTTTCCAAAACCGACTTACGAAGTTCTTGATTATTTGTTTAAATTCTCGATTTTTTACGCGATTATTTGACCGAATTCGCGTCTTTTCAGAGGTTATTCTGTTCTGAATTTTCCGAAAATTTAAGGCTTTCGGTTCCGAAAATTAAAAAAAAAAATTCTGTCATCAATCCTAAAAATCGGGAATAAAAAAAATCGCGAATTTCGGCAAATGGTCGCCGAAAAAATTAACTTCGACAATCGTTCACAGAAAAAAGTCGCCAATTTCTTCAAAGGATCGCAGAAAAAACGAATTTCGCCAAAGAATCGTGGAAAAAAACGCGAATTTCGACAAGTGATCACGAAAAAACGCAAACTTCGTCTGGGAATCGCGAAAAACAAACACATTTCACCAAGGGATCGCAAAAAATGCAATTTTTATCAAAACATCACGGAAAAGCGAGAATTTCGTCAAAGGATCGCGATAAAGAAACGCAAATTTCGTCGAAGAATCGCGGAAAACGCGAATTTCGCTAAAGGCAGCCAAAAAAGCGCATAATTGGGGCCGGGAGATTTCCCCTTTTTCACTCCTCTCCTGTAACCTTTCAGACAATTTGCTGTGAATTTCAGATATTTTTTTTTTTACTCAGAATTACCCTTGTCGTCTTTTTGTCCGCAAATATTTGATGAAGTTTGCAATTTTTTTCTCTTGGCCGTTACACGAAATTCGTAATATTTTGTGCATTCTTTTGACGAAATTTGCGATGATTTTTTTCGTGATCGAATGACGAAAATCGCCATTTGTTTCCGCAACCTTTGATAAAATTAAAGATATTTTTCCACGGTCCTTTTAGGAGATTCGCGATTTTTCCGACGACGAATTACCAAAATTCGCATTTTTTTTTCCGCCGATCGTTTTATGGAATTCACGATTTTTTCTACACGATCCTTTGTCAAATTTCGTGAATTTTTCCATGACCGATTGGTGAAAATGATATTCGGTATTTGTTTCAGAGATTTTTTTGACGAAATTCGCCATATTTTTCCACGACCTTTTGTCGATATTCCTCTTCTTTTCTTTTGTCGACTGACTGAGGAAGTTCAAGGGCAAGGAGGCAAAAAGAAGTGAAAAGATCATTTGGAGGAGAAAGGCAGATGCGACTTTATTAGCCATGGCGCCCTGTGTGAGATTTTTTATTGTACCACTGCAAATGCTATACTCATTTTTTTTCTTTTAAAGGGTTTTACTAAAGCATTTTACTTTGTGCACTGCCTCCAGGGCCGAAACTAGCTATATTTTCACACGGGGCAAACAGGCATTTTGGCGACCCCTCCTTCCTCCGCAAAGTAAATTTACAAAGCGAAATTTACGAAAGTTTCTATTAGAGAACTTATTTTAAAATTTAAAATGTGTAACAGTAAAATACGTAATAATATTGAAATACATAACCAGCTTTGTCAAATATTTATGCATTAAAACCTGTGAAAAAAAATCGAAAGGGAACGGAAATAATTCCGCTTTATACAGGTTTTCGTCTTAGCAGATATAACTATTGGTATTATTTCTGTTTGAACCATGCAGTTTTTTTTGTTTAAGACAATTTTCCATTACAGATATATTTCATTTTTCTAGATGTTTACTATTGTAGCATTACAAATTATCACAATTGAGGTAGTTTAATGTCATAGTGATATGAGTCGCATTGTTTCAGGAACTAAAAAAAGCAGGATTTACTGTAGGCATAAAAATGAATTCCAGCATTGTAAAATATCTTCCTGTACTATCTACACCAGTTTTGTGGAATTATCACTTATATCACTCTTCTTATTTATAGACTGATATGTCAACATACTTTCCTCAACTTTTCAAATTTAATTTTCAAAGCTAATTTTCAAATTTATGTGTGACTCAAAACAACAACAACAAAATTATTAAATTTTTACTTCTCAGTTTGTGAATTTTCGACCGCTTGGTTTTTATTGTCCCAGTCAGTCACCTGACCTCGCCCCATCTAAGGCCAGATGTGGTAATATGCATGTAAAAAAGTAATTATAAGAAAAAGAATAGAGTTATTCATTTGCTGTTTTGTATATTGTAGGCAAATCTTTTTATCTATTCGACAATTTTAATGCACTTTACTCAGCTTTTCTTTTTGATTTTTCAGCTAAAAAATATCTTTTTACACAAATTTCACACGCACATATATAGATTGTATAAAACGGTAAACCAAATTTTCATATGGCGCCCCCTTCGCGTGGCGTCCAGGGCACATGCCTCCTCTCTACCCCCTTAGTTTCGACCATGACTCCTTCTCCCGTTAATTTTTATTGCCCCGGGCAGCCTTGGTGGGGCTTGTTGAGCTAAAGCCAATTGCTAGGCCTCCCCACCTAGCCGAACCTGTCCCGGGCAGCCACCCGATCTCGCCCATATCAAGACGGGAAAAATGAAAGTTCAACACTGCTCACGATGAGAGAGAAAAGAAAATTAATCAGTCTTCATGGAATCTTTTCATCAGAAAAGTCAGAGTCAAACAAAATCTTCATTTGGCGCCCCCTTCGCCTTTCGGTACACTTGGAATTGGAGAAAGAATAATGCCTAAGAAAAAAGCTCTTTTTTTTTCAATTCATTTGCAGTCTTCTATTATAGATGAATATTTTTTATATATTTGTAAATTTCAATGCGTTTGGTTCAGTTTTACATTTGGATTTTCCGGCTGTAAGACATTTTTATGCAAATTCAATATAAATACATATATATTTTTATATGTAAAGACAAAAATAATCTTCATATGGCGCCCCCTACGCTTTCTGCTCTGGCGCCCAGGGTGTAGAAGGTTGGGGGGGGCACACGCCCCCCCGACGCTACGCCTATGCCTGCGATGAACTATTGCGCAAGTTTTCATTTTGAAGCAACTCCATCAAAGAATTATGTACATCGGGAGTGATTAAACAAGGAACGTTTAAATTTTCAGTCAACGCAAAGAGTGTATTTAAGCATACATAAATTCCGCTGTCTGATTTATAATATACAGGGATCGTCGCCAAATTTGCACGTATTTTTTCTTTAAAGGCCGATTCTAAAACAATACTTCCTTTAGTTTCAATTTTCAAATCGGGAATTAATGATGTATTTAAAATATTGATCTGTGTACCTGAATCTTCAATAGCTTCAATTTGCTTTCCTTCAATATAAAGAATGATTTTTTTTAAAGGATAAAAACTAATTTCATTTAATTGATCGTTAATTTGTAAATGCATGGAATTAACATTAGTGACTACTGCATTATCTTTCGAGTACGATTTATTTGTATCTCCCTGCGATTTAGACCTTTTCTGACTCTGCTCATCATTTTGTTTATTTGATTTATCATATTTATTTCTCCGGTTTGGGCAAACACTAGCTAGGTGAAAAGATGAATTGCAAATATAACAATCACGTGATTTTGAGAAATATTTGTTCTCAGATGCAATTTGATTTTTCCTTAGTTGTGGCGGAACATATTTAGCGTTTTCGTGATTTATTTCACGATAAGTAGGTCGTTTCTCAAATTTTATTTCATCAAAAGATCTGCCTTTTGCAGTAAAATAAACATCACAATCTTTTGATAACTTATCAGGCAAAAGCCAACTTTCTCCCTGTTTAACTGCAATATGAGTTGAAAGCTCGCTATCCAATGTTTCGAAAATTTTATCAGATATTATTAAGTTAATAAGAGAATCAAAATCTTTAACATTACGAATTTTACAATAATGTAGAAAACAGTATCTTAATCGCGAAGCAAACTGTTGATGTGTTTCACCAGGTAATCTTTTAGAGTTTCTAAAATTTTGTAAACAAGAAAATGGGGACGGTTCATATTCTTTCAAAACTAATGATTTAATTTATCATAATCTTTCAAATCTTCATCATTAATATATATAAGAACATTTCCTGCCCTCTCGCCTATTAATTTCAATAAGATTTCGGATTTATATTCCTTAGGAACATTTTTATGTTTAAACGCTCTTTCTAAAGAATCAAAGAATAGATTCCATGTTTCGTTTTTCTTAGGCACTGAAATAGCCAAAACTTCAACTGCTTTTATCAGTTTATCTAAAGATATGGATGTGCCTTCTCTTTCTCCTTCATTACGGGACACATTCTCATTTACCACTTGTTGTTGTAAACGCCATTTATTCGATTCTTCTACATTTTTCCTCTCCGTAACTGTGGTTGCCAAAAAATCCGTTACGAATTCTTTATCGTTTGCATACTCTTTAGAGTTTAATAGTAAATCTTTCAATTCCGCAACTTTCAAACCTGGATTGGCTTCTTCGCCGATTTCTTGTAGAACAATAAGCAAATCTGCTTTGGTTACGTTCTTAAACATTTTTTAAAACAGAATTATCACACAATTAAAAGCAAAATAAACAATAAACATCTCACCTCTATTTAGTAATCCCACATTGAGATCAAATGCACATTTTTATTTAACTTGTTCTCTGGTTCTCGAAAGAGAGCGTGCTGTGATGTCGGGACGACCGAGTATGGCATCAGAATTTGGTTATTAAAAGTTTATTAAACACAAAATTATATTTACAAGTATTTACACTGGCCTAAAATATATATACACTTGATTACCATTTATAAATAACAATACTCCACCAAAACTACCTATATCACTCCTCAAAACCAAACCAATATTATCTCGGATGTTTTCCCGCATCCTACATATACAACGAACACCAACACAACTGCCAATCTCCCCTCTTCACTTCGATTCACTTACCGTTGGGAGACGGTCTCTTCACTTCGCTTACATTAGAAGATATAAAAGAAGGTTGGTTGCATGACAGAGCGTAAACATATTTCTTCAACATAGGTAAATTTCGGAGGCTTGTTAATTCTTCCCCCCTTTTCGGTAGTGACGCTAGTACTGTTGCCATTACAGATTTTGCGGTAAATGTCCCATCTTGACCCTTAATCTATGGGGCTCCTATAATACAGGAGCCCTAGAGGTTAGTATTATAGGAGCCTTAGCATTGTCTATAGGTGTCGTTGATTGAGCGAAGAACAACTATCAGAATTATGTAGTAAGCTAGGAGGATATTTTAGATCGGTCACGCGCATAAAGTCGAGGCAAACGAAAAAGACAGGCTTCCGCCAGTGGCGTAGACAGGATTTCGTTTCGCGGGGGGGGGGGGACCCAGAATTTTTCCTTCATGTAATATATATAGTAAAACCTGTCGAGATAAAATCGTAAATATTGCTGAAACATTCCGTTTTACACAAGTTTTCGTGTTATCAGGTGTATTTGTATAGTATTCTTTTCCGTAGCACTATGGAACATTTCTGTTTAAGACAGAATTCCGTTATAGGTAGGTTTCATTTTTACAAGTTTTGTGTATTTATATAAATATACTTATTTATGTGATATGAATAGAATAAAACTTGTCAAAATAGTAATTGTCTATAGCCGAATCCAGTCTTAAACGGAAGCGTTACAGGGTCTTAATATGAATTGCGATACAATTAAATTTGCTGAAAACCTGTGTGAAAGGGGATATTCATCATTCTTTAATGAAACATAGTGAAACTTGTGAAAGCGGAATCTTTCTACAACGGAATCCTGTCTCAAACGGAAGAGTTTCAGAATCCCTGCGAAACGAACAATAGATCTTATTGAGGTAGTGTATCTTAGAAGCATAATTAATTACACTTCTTTCTATGGAAGCCTGTCTTAAATGGAGCTTTTTACCAGTCCCTTGCAATCTTGTCTTGACTGTGTATGTATAACAGAAGAATTTCGAGTAACTTTAAGAATTTAGGTATATGCTTATTTAATTTTTTAATTAAAAAAAAAAGCATAGATAAAAAATGTAAGGCCAATCTCTATAACTGCAACTAATAATATATTGAAGTTACATTAATGTATTATAGTTTGAATTACTACCAATGAAAAAGATTCACTATGATGTAAAAAGCTGAGCGCATACTGAAGAGTTAAATTTAATTAACCCATTCGCTGTCATCCACGAGTATACTCGTGGCTTTAATCAGGGGCGGACTGGCATAGTTTGGCCCACCCCGTTAGCCTTATGCGTTGGCCCACCATTCGACAACCCCGTTGTTAAAATGTTTGAATACTGACTACTCTTTGTACATTGATTAATGTTTGTTCATAATATCAATATAGTACCTGCAAATTGAATAGTTTGTTTTATACCTTCACTACTAACTAATTAGAATGTCAAATATATGGACAATTTTTTTTTAACTTGAGGCAACTCCATCTATTATCTTATCATAATCGTAATTGATTATCTCCAAAACTACTGGGTAGATCTTAATCAAATTAGGTATGTATGTAGGTTGATAAAATGCAAAAAAATAACCACTGAACAGTTCTCGCGTAAGACTCATCAGCATCATAAGGTATAAAACAGAGCTTACAATATTGAACCAAAAATTGGGTTAATAGGGATATGTTCCCCTTTTACAGGTATACAGCTCCCACAACGGGAATTCATACTGGAAATCAGGCAGTTTATGAGTCCCTGTGGCAGTTATTCTCACTCCTCCAGCAATGCTGTTTTCAGGCACTCAGTGGTTCTGGAAGGTCGAAAGCGAGTTCCAATTGTCCTCACCAGAGCGCCTTAGACATGCTCTATAAGGTTTAGGTCTGGAGATCTGGCGGAGCAATCCAACAAGCAAATATTTTCACTTTCCAGAAATTCTTCGACCAGATGAGCTCTATCTGGGCCCGTGTTGTAGTCCATTAAAATGAAATCTGGACCAACTGCATCCCTGAAAAGGAGAACATAGGGTACATATATATAATCCCTACATTTCAAACTAGTCACAGAGCCTTTCCCAAACAGAGGGAAGGGTGTGCGCTCATCCAACTTGCTGCTTGCCCAGACCATCAAACCTCCGCTGTCACAATGCTTTCTTTCTCGGACGTTGGGAGGCAGGTATTGGATCCCTGGTTTTCTCCAGATGAAAGTACGCCGAGAATTAGTGTTTACGCTGAACCGAGACTCATCAGTGAATAGAACGGTCCCCTAATGACCCCTGGTCCAAAGTCGATTATCTCTGCATCATGATAAACGGGTTTTCCCGTGTGCAGAAGTGAGCTGACGCAAGCAGTATGTCTGTTTTATTGCAAAGAGCCCTCTGTCATGTTGCTTTCTGCAAACTCCCCTTGAAACTCGGTTTCCTGTAACCGCTTAAAGGTCACGATAGACCTGGGAAGACGCTGCACTCCTGTAATAGATAAATAGCGATCTTCATTGGCCGTCGTGGCTCTTGGACGACCTTTCTCTCTAACACTAGAACCACCCGAAATTTTACTCAAGTGTTAAAAAAATATTTCACACCAGAATTTTTATTAAAAACTTATCTAACTTATTTATTTAACCTTTTTTTTTTTTTCCCGTGGTACATATTTAACTTATTTTAGAAAGATTTTTCTGGTGGGAATCGAAGCATTTTTATTTGAAAGCGGTCAAAATGACCGCTATAGTGGTTCTAGTGTTAACTGTTTCCATAAGTTCAATACGATGTTGGGCGTTACATTGAAGTCTCCAGGAATCTGCACTTGAGACTGCATTGTTTCCAGTCTCCCCGCTATTCGCCACCTCATTCCAGCATTCAAACTTTGACGGTTACTCATTTTTACTGTCTGCTTTTGAATTTCACCGTATGTAGCAAAGAAAAAAAAAAAACCCACCAAGATATTCGGTGAGGTGTGCGAGCGAACAAAACGTGAAAATTGTTACGCTCACTTATAAAGCTTGTTCTTCTACTCGCTCCGCCCATACACACATGTACGCTTACGTATTCCACACTAAATGGTTGCATCTTTGTTTTGGATAAATATGGCCATAGGCATTCAATTCACACAATAATTGTAATGCACAAACTAGGCATTTTTTACATTTCTTATTAACTTTACAACAATCCTCATCATCTTTAATGAGTTCTTCTGAATAGCTCGTTTTTTTTCTGAAAATGGCGTAGAGACGTCGAGATTATTGCTGCAATAGCGACTGATTATAATGAGTATAGTGCCGGGAAAATTGCACCAACTCTTTTCTGGTATAGTCTTTCATGACTTTCGCCAAACCAAACAGAGTACAAAGAGCTTCTTCAGCAAGTTCATTTAAAAATGTAACCTCACTGAAGCGGCGGGGATCGAACCAAGTAATGTCTTTCCTGGGCAAGTCATTTCCAGTAAATCGTGTATTCAATTGCTGAATAGCTGTGTCTAAAATGATATTATAAACGTTTACTTTAAATAAGTCAGATGGTGATCCGATAATACTTCTTGCTTCATCGTGAGAATATTCACCACATCGATGTTTCGCTATATATTCTCTTTTCCGGTGAGAAACTCTCAATTTCAATGGTGTGCTCCTTTTTTATTAGTTGCTTCCGAAGATGTTTCGCAAATTCAGAAGTATTTTTCATAACCATATCAAAATTATTTCTTTTGTGTAGCAGATTGGATTTCAGGGTTTGGATTTTGTTAGCAGCAGTTAAGTAGCCTAGGCCGCTTATCTATGCAGATACTTCGTTGTGGGCGTAGATATATTGAATAGGTCACTTAAAATGGTTGCTATTAATATAGGCTGAAACTTGCACAAATTAATCGGTTATCTTTCTGAGAAAGATACATGTGACGGGAAATCGCCCATTTCGGTGATACCTTGTAAGCACTTAAGCAATGTTAAAAACTTATGTTGATCTTTAAAAAATTACGAAGACTAGCCAAACATTCTATTAAGTGCTCGATCTTTAATCCACCACCTAGTAGCGCTTACTTTTTGTAATCGACGAAGAAGTTTATTTCCACCTACAGACTCATTCACTGAAGTCAATGCTTTCATTCGCTCATATCACTTTGAGCTAAACACGACTGTAGCTTACATTAAGACCAAGAAGTCCATTGTCAATTTGCAACATTCTGTTGCATCTGTCAGGAACACATTAAGCACATGTGCATACCAATGAACATGCTGCATATTTGGATTGTCCTTTTCAGTTGTGCCTGCAGACTTTTATATCTCCCACTCATATTTGCTGCACCATCAAAAGAAGTGTCAACTATTTGTGAAGAAGGGAGTTTAAACTTTTTAAGTGCTCCATTTACTTGGAGATAGAAGGCTTTCCCTGTTGTTTTGTGGGCATCGACCAATTTAAAAAAACAACTTTCACTTTACCACGCTGCACATAACGAACACAAAGTGCCAACTGCTCTATTACCGATACTAGGGGATCTTACCCGGGCTTCCCGGGTTAAAGAATATAGGTGAAAACATTTTTTTTAAATTGAAAACTAATATTTTCCTCATATGCAATAAATTTTTTAGATTGCCCACTTACATTAAAAAAGCATTTTCCATATGGAAAATACGAATTATACAATCAAATAAATTTTTGAAATTTATCAAAAACGATGTTTTCTTATTAGCCACATGCTAAGAGTTATTTGACCAATATTTTGCTACTTATGTTATCCTTTTATATTCTGATAATTTCAGAGCTTAGACATGTGTGTTAAATTTGTGTTTTATTTATATTATTTTACTTATTTATTCATAGGGAAGTTTTTTTTAATGGTTATTAGCCGTAAGAAAATAATGAACTCTTTATTTTGTTTTAAGGGCAAACGGATTAATCTTTCGTAATCGAGCTCCGCGCGATATAGGTAAATTAAAAAATATTCCATGCTTTAAAATTGTTTTTAAAACCATAGACAATCAGTAAACTGAGATGAACTTTGCAAACAAATTCCATTTGAAAAAAAAAATCCTATTTGGTGATCTAAAAATTTAAATTGTACGATTACAATTATGTTAGATTTGTGTTTTTTCAATATTTTTCTTTTATTTGTTTATAAAAGAAATATTAATTTCGTTAATTTGTCTTTCACAAATATGTTAGATTGGTGAGTTTTTTTAATATTATTCTTTTACTTGTTTATAAAAGAAGTATTAATTTCGTTATGCAAAAATAGTCAGAAACAAATGCTGAAAATGTTTGTTGATTTATGTGCAAAATGTTTATTATTATTATGTATTGAAACCGGCACGTGATAAGATAAACTTAAAATCATGCTTAAAAATTATTTTAGAAAATATAATACGTCAGTCAATTAAGATACAGTTTTTAAAAAATTGCATTTGAAAGTAATTTTTTCCCCCTATGCGACGAAAATTGAAATTGTACGATGGTCAGAAGATTAAAAACTTGAAGTAGCGAAAATTTCAAGACCGAAATTTTATCGTGAAGTGTTGCCATTCGCAAAATGACGTCAGCGTTACTCACAGATACGCTTGTTCTTTATAATATAGATACTTAATCAGTAAAATATAATAAAGATCAGTTATTAGGATGTGGTTATCAATTGTGGCTCTTATGCTTGGTATACCGGAATGAAAAACAGGAATGAAACCTTCTCAAAATTTGCATACGCACTTCTCATATCCATATTCATCATTTTTAAAAAATCTGTATTTTGTTTGATCATTTAAAAATCATTTTAACTCAAAGCATGAAGTCACGATTGCCAGCAACATCTTTTATGTAAACAGACGCACTCTTTACTTAGATTCTAATATCAATTCCGGAGAGTAAAAATTTCCGTAATTTATGTTTTTTAGACGCATTTGTGTTAAAATGTTTAGTTTTATCTAAGAAAATGATTATTTTCTTTTTAAATATGACTTTATTTTCACTTAAATAAGCATTTCGCCTAGTGTCTGAAACCTAGTATCAGTACACATGCAGAAGGAAAAACAATATAGAAAATTTATGAGGAAAAATGCGTGTTTTCAAAAGCAGTATGTCATTTTCCGTTATTATGCCCCTAATATAATATTCTGCTGCTAATGGGATTTTGCGACACTAAACCCTATACCGCAATTTCTATCAACAACTTTGAATTTTTATCAGAAAATAGCATGAATAAAGATAAAAATACCTCATTATTTCTCTCTTGTCTGCAATAATGAAAGCTATCTAATTTTCACCATTTTGAAGAAATTTCATAAAATGCTTTTAAAATTAAAATATAAAAGTGAATATATTTAAGAAAAAGAAAAACAGGTAGTGCGGTCACATCTACAAATGAAGAGCTTTCAGTAAAAAAAAAAAAAAAAATGGCAAAATTGGTTCAGCAGAAAGATCAGGGCAGATGACTAAAAAACACAGTTGTGTTTTAAATATATAGATTATATAAAATTAGGAAAAATTAAATTAAGCAAATTATGTTATTTTGATAAAATTATAGTAGAATGTCCTAAAGAATGGCATTAAAACTTTATTATTCGAGAGAATTTTGGAAAAAAACTTCAGGAACATAATATTTTAAACCACGAATTCTTCGTTTGCTTGTGTAACTCGGAAAAGCAAATCCATCCAGGCCAAAATCATCAATTTCTGTAATATATATCGCTATTATTTGCATGTCACTTCCCTTTTATAAAGACACTCTAAATTTTTGTAAAACATTGCGTTTTATCAGTGCGTCATTTCGATTACATTAATATCAAAAGTGAAGCATTCTCACCTGTGAAGAATTTCAAAGCAGCTGGGCTGTGAAAATGACGTACTTCTACAAAACATAATTCAGGTTTAAGAATTAAAATACACGCTTTTTTATTAAATGACGTCATTTGCATACGCTAAAGCAATCCACTTTTACAATCTTTTAAACTTCGTCTATAGAAAAGTATGCATATGACGTCATTATCACGGAATAACAGACAATATTCTTGACATAGCCCATAATTTAATTTCAACTTTTTTTTTCAGGTTTTATGAGAAATTGACAACAAAAAGATACAATATCGCCTTTCGACTATTTTCCTTTTACTTTCAATGACTTTCAATAAAAATGGGGTACTTTTGTTGCCACGATAAGAAAAATGGTGTTAAAAACTACAAAAAAATTAATATCTCAAAAATAAATTAAGATACAGCTTTCAAACAAACTGCATTTAAAAGAGCATTTTTTCCCTTATACGACGGTGTAAAAATTTAAAATGTGCGATGTTTAGAAGTTTAAAATTTGCAGTGGACAAAATTGCAAAACCAAAATTTTATTTCAAATTTCAAAGTGTTGCCATTCGCAAGATGACGTATGCGTTACGCACAGATATGTTTGTCCTTTATAAGATAGATACGCACAGATATGTTTGTCCTTTATAAGATAGATATCTTTTGTGAAATTTACTTCAATACTGAATGCACGTGGCTGTTTTGCATCATCGGCAATGTTTATTTGGATCTGAATGGAGAGATAAGCAATTAACTGATTTGTAAATTACTTGGACAGGAATGTAATGAAAGAACCTCTTCCATGCCGTGTAGGATTTTCATTTTTTTGTTCTTTCTGCTGCTCTATTCTAGCCTTCACCATACTTTCTGAAGATCTTCTTTTTTGACTTCTCTTCATAGCCTATGCTATATAACTGTGCAAAATTTTATTATATTTACATAGAAGCATTACCAATTGTAAACAAATTGCCGTGTTTATTGTTTAACATCTCTATTATTTAAGTCTGCTGCTGCCTCCTCTCGTTTTTCTCTATAAGTTAATCCTTGCCTCCCAAGATCCTTTATCTGTAGACTGTAAATTACTCCTAGATATGTAAGGTAATCCTTGCCTATCTTTTGTTACTATGCAAGTGTCCGCAGGCAGACCCATCCCACCGAACAACTTCCCACCCTTCATTGGCCATATGTGCTTTTTACTTTATCCCCTATCTCTCGATTTCTGTACAAGATGAGTAATTTGCACAGATCTGATAAAGATTGCTGATGGAAGACGAAAGGAAGAAATTAAGACTTACCCGATCAAAAAAAGAAAAAAAATGCTTCACGAAAAAAAAAAAAAGGAAAAGAAAAATTGAGTTTCATATATTTTTGTTATTGTTGTTGTTTTATTAAAAAGAAAAAAACTACAAAAATGTATTCTGTTTTGGCTCACTACACCCGTTTGGCCTTCCCCGCTACCAAGAATAATTGAGTTTCATAATTATTATTTTTTTTAGTTTTATTGAAAAGAAAGAAAATAAAAAAATGTATTTTCTTGGCCCACTACACCAATTTGGCCCACCCCGCGATCGCGGGGTAGCGGGGTGGGCCAGTCCGCCCCTGGCTTTAATTTAATAATTACTTTGTCATATTTTAGAATTAAAGAAATTGTATGATTTATTTGCAGAAATTTCGCTGTATTAGTAAAGCGAAATTTACCTTTCTGAATTTGTGGTTGCAAACGACTTTTAACAAAAAAGTTGAAAATTCTTACTTTATAGTTTTGGCAGCGAATGACTTAAATCAAGTTTCATATTAGATAACATTTGCTTACAACAAAGTTAGGATCAAGTGGTTAAGTTTAAAACAGCAATTTCCATGTTTAGTTTCTTGCCATTGAATTAAGAACTTGTGCTGTAATAGATATTGGATAATGATTTCACATAAGTGTCAATTGCATGAGCCGTTCATGCGATCTGCTGCGCTCCCCATGGGGTTTTTTGAGTTAACCCAGATAGCATGAACATTAGCAGCAATTTTGATTTTTTCTGATATTATCTTGCCGTGACAAATTTGAATTGGGAAATTCGCAGCAAATCTCCCGCTAAGTATACCATCACCCACTTGCATGAGTAGTTTGTTGTGAAACTGATGCAAGATTGTCTTTAATTCACGAAAGTGACGAAAGCAAAAAATCCCTCTGTTGAGAGAAGCGGCACCAGTCCGGCTCCACTCGGCTCCAGTCCGTGGTACTCTAATGACGATGATCTCTGCACCACTTTAACCTGGCGCATTTTGCTACCGGAGTTAGTGGAACACAAGTCATGGGTTTCTTTGCATGCAGACTGTCGCTCACAGTAAACAGGATAGTCGAGTTCTTGTTGCTGCAGCAAACTCCCTGTAATCTGAACTGACGTCAATTGCCTATTTCTTTTAGCAATCATTGGCAAATTACAGTCCTGAGAGCCTATTGTGGTGCGTTTTCTACCTTGACCTGGTTGTCTGTGGACATTATACCAGTGTCTTTAAACCGTTTCCAGATTCTTGACATGATGCTTTTGGCTATTTTTAAGTCTTTACAGACCCCTAAGAGTGTCTGTCCTGCTTCCATTCTCCCTATCGCACGCAATTTCTCAAAATCGGTCAAATGTCTTCTGTACGACATATTCCACCTACTAGAAACGAAAGTTTTACCTAATTACACGTACAATCCTTAAAATTAGACTTCAAATTACCCACGTGCGCTCCTTTCCATACGTGAACCCAAAGAACGGCCTGAGGCTGAAAAATTTGCATATATTTCTGTAGCGAATGTTAATCCCATTGGACTACGTGATAACGTTGACATTGAGTTACCTTTCTGGAAGTTCCCTTAAGGCTGTTTTCAGTTGTTCTGCTCAACAAGCGCAAAACGTTTTGACACATTTACAAATTCATTTTTTAACGGAAAGACATAAAATTGGAAAGCCTGACCATGGAAGTGATTTGGAATCGAACTGTGTTTTCCATTTTTTGATCAACAAATTACCTATTGAGTTATAAGCGATTTTGATCACGTGACACGGCATTTTTCTCCCAATACTAATTGGATTTTCTTCTTTCGTTCGGAAGTTCTGTTCAAAATGCCAATTTTGACAGTATTTTCTGAAAGATCTATTGCGTTTACAAGAAAACGGAAAAAACTGTTTGACGACATAGTTTCTGAATAACAACACCTTCTAGTGTCATGCGTTTCCGAACAAAAATGAATTAAAACTTATGTCAGAAAGTGGACCTTTTGGATTTGAGAACAACCTTAATAGAATTAACATAAAGCACCTTTTTATGGCTGTTCCTTTAATTTTTCTCGCCAGTGTATCTTGAAAGCAGGGTTGCAAAAAAGCTGGTTAAAATTTAAAAAAAGGCACGCCGGTGGCTTTTATTGGTTTTAACCGTTTTTTTTTTTTTTTTTACCAAAATTGACCTTTTTTGGCCATAATTGTCTTTTATACAATGAGGCATTGTAATTATAAACTACATATTTTAAAGTGTTTTTAATGACATTTAATTGATTTAGAGTTTAATAAGTAACCCAATTTCTTAATAATGAAACCATTAATACTGGAATAAAACTTAGATGGTCTTGCTACTGATTTGTAGTCAGATTCAGAATTGCAAATATGTCGGCTAAATTTTAAAAGGGCCATACCAACTGCTTTATCTGGTTTACACTGACCTTTAACAGTCCCCCCCCCCTCCTGAATTTTTTCATTTTTACTGCTTTATAAAATTAAAGAGGACAATGGTTACATGTTTTATTACTTAATTAATTTTAAGAGCTATTGATATGCAAGTCTTATTTCTAACATTTAAAATTATACATAGTCATATAATAAAAAACACCATGTGTCACTATTAAAAACATTATGAATAGTATATGCATGAATATGCTTAGCAACAAGCTTTTCAAAATTTCATTTAGAGAATTTTTATTTATTTATTTTTTGTTCTTGTTTAAATGCTCTATTTTTTATACACTAATGTACCAAACTTTCCTCAAATATTATATCCTTTCTAATTCCTCTTTTAACATTTATAGCTTAATCTCTCCATATGGACACATAAGAATGTTTCCATTTTGATGTGTTACAGTTTGTCATTATTTAATCAAATATAATCTTTATGATGTGCAGTATTTGTGGAGCTATGTGATATAGAATTTCAAAACACCAGTTAGGAGTCTAACTTATAGTATTCTTTTTGTTTTCAATATATATATATATATATTTTTTCAGACAATGCCTTCACAGTTGCCTTCTAGCAATAGAAATTTATAATTTTTTTAGTAGAAAATAGTTATAAGTATATTAAAAATTAATTGATCCAAATTTAAAGTGAATTAACTGTAAACCAACTTTTAAAAATAAAAACCGGCTTTTTTAAAAAATAAAAACCGGCTTTTTTAAAAAATAAAAACCGGTTTTTTTAAGTGGTTAAAACCAAAAAAGCCGGCCGGCAACCCTGCTTTCTAAAAGCCGGCAACGCTGCTTGAAAGTGGTAACAAATAACCAGTCCAAAAATAAAGTTACTTTTATTAATTGCAGGCAGCAGATTTAAAGTAATTGTTAATATTGCCCGTTATAAAGTGAACAAAGATAAGGGTCACGAAACTCAACCAATGTACCGTTATTGCGTTCGTATATACTCGGTCTTTCCCATAAGTGTCGACAACAGAACCCCATAGAAGTCCAAGATAAAGAAGTTTTACATTTAATCTAGTTACAGTAAATTTGTGTAAACGGAATAGCAGGTATACTTGCATAGTTATCCTTCCGTCTCGGTGCATTAAAATGTTTTTGTTTACGAGAGGATTCCGTGGTTTCAGAAAACCTGCCAAGAAGGATTCACAAATATATGGTGTTGTTTTCGTCGAACATTGAATTTTTTTCCTTTGAGATAGGTCATCTTCAGAGATTTTCCTGTAATAGATTTATGCTCTTCAGAGGTGGTGTTATCAGGGGCCTCGCTAAGGGGGGGGGGAGCCTCCCCCCAAACTTTTGAGAATGCTGTTATACTTGGCAAATTTACAAACTTAGTTGGTGAATTTTTGCAAAACTTTAATAAAAACTATAATACATTTTCTATTTCTGATAGACTTCGCAGAAATTACAAATCTAATTGGGAGTAATATTAAACTTTTCACAAATAAGAACTATATTGCATTTTCTAATTGTAGTAACTTGGCAAAATTACAAAACTAGTTGGCAAATTCTGAAATTTGACTTGGCAATTTAAGGTTCTCTCCCCCACCAATAAGAAGTCTTCCCGATGGCCCTGGGTGTTAAGCAGCGGTTTCCAACCAGGGGTAGCGTACCCCTGGGAAAACGTGGTGGGTCTGCTGGGGGTATGTGAAAATAATATCGGTAATGGCGGAAGTCACAAAAATGTTAGGAATATCAATGTAATTTGCATCGATTTATTATATGGTTGTGACAAGAAGAATACTAATGAAAAAAAAGCATGTTTACGTTATCTCCTTGAGTGGAGGGGGGAAAGGGGGCGTGTTTATGAGAAATGGGGATACTCCGAAATGAAAAACCTAAGAAAGGGGTACGTGAAAGAAAAAAGTTTGGAAGTGAGTACGTTTTAGCAGTTTTAAGGGACACTGTGAAAATGGAAAGAGTTTATTACGGAAACCTGCCTAAAACGGAAAAGTTCATAGTCCCGAAAAAAGACACTTTTGAATTATACTTTCTAAGACGAAAACCTCTCTAAAGCGGAATTTTTTATAGATCTTTTGTGATTCTGTCTCAGCAGTTTTTACTGTTGTATTTGTATGCATGATTCAGTAAACCAGGTCTACTTTCGGGGGGGGGGTGGTCCGGAGCCCCTGGACCCCCCCTTCCTTGGCTACGCCACTGGCTTCCCCGGTATGTTATAGAGCTGTGCAAGGTGACGTCACGAACAGGTTTTTTTTCTGCTGCAAGTCTGGCATCGCTTCATATGGCGCCCAAACATAAGGTGAATGTGGTGCTCTCCATTTGACTTATTAGACTTTTTTGCGCTATCTACATTATAAAGGACAAACATATCTGTGCGTAACGCATACATCATTTTGCGAATGGCAACACTTTGAAATTTAAAATAAAATTTTGCTTTTGCAATTTCCTTTACTGCAAATTTTTAAACTTCTAAACGTCGCACATTTTAAATTTTTACACCGTTGTATAAGGAAAAAAAAATGCTCTTTTAAATGCAATTTGTTTGAAAGCTGTACCTCAATTTAATTTTAAGATATTAATTTTTCTGTAGTTTTTATTACTTTTTTTGTAATCGTGGCAATTGAAGTACTCCATTTCTGTTGAAAGTCATGGAGGAAAGAGATAGATGGAGTTGCAGTATGCCTTAAAAAAGGTTTGCAATATGAAACCATTTATCGCTCAAATTTAAACGTCCAAGAAAGCCCAAACAAAACAAGCACGTGGAAGGGATTTTGTAAGACGAATTCAAAGCGATGAATCACAGCTGAAGTATATTTTAAGAAAAAATGGTACATTTTTTAAAGGGCCTTTGTTGTGTTGCTATTTATTAAAATAAATGCGTGCTTTTAAAATAATTGGAATTGTAAAATTAGCAATACATAAATGTCAAAAACAGATTAAATAAAATATTGAAAACATCTCATAAAAACTAAAAATTGTATTATTAAAAGTTTTCTTTCTTTAACCCTTTCCAACATAAATGAAAAATGTTTGTCTTCGGTTTGTATTGCCTTCTGGCCGAGCTCTAACTGTTGTAAATATACTGGGATCACCCTACATTTTTTATATGTTATTGGCGTTTACTATAGCGTGATCGCTATTGAAAAAAAAAAAGTGTGGCACTTATAGTTCATTTGCATGGGCGGTTAAAAATATTTTGTTACATTACGCTCAATGGGAAAAATCGTTTCAAGTGCATTTTAATGATGCTAGACAATTTAAAACATAAAGAAATTGATATGCATTTATAAAGTGCAGTAAAACATGCATTTCGTAGAATATAAGGTTTGCAAAGCATTTATTATTCATTTACAGGGCACACAAAAGAATTCCGTTATATAATGATATATGGGGGGGGGGGGGACTGTTTACAGCGATATTATGTTACTGAAATATAATGGAATAGACATAAATTACTCAGATTTACTACAATGTACTTGCGGTGAAATATGATGTGCATAGCATTTATCTTTCAATTACAAGGACACACAAAAGATTCGGATACACTACTGTATCTAAAGTACTTGTCAGTATGTCACACAAATTTTGTGGGCGCTCTATCACAATAAATATTGCACGGAATTTAATAAAAATTTATATTCATGTAGTCCTCAATATAAATTGCTGCTGATTAGTTTTTGGTGTAAATCACCCAACAGGTGGCGCTGCTATGCTGCATTTTTCGCGATTTCAGCAGTAGTTGTATCTCAAGAACTAATACACGGATTTTCATCAAACTTCAGTTTCAGTTGGTCCTTAATATGAGTTGGTGCTGATTACGTTTTGTTGTAAATCGCCCAACAGGTGGCGCTGCTATGCTGCATATTCTGGGATTTACACGATTTTCGCAATAGCTCTATTTCAAGAACTGATGTACGGATTTTCCTCAAGCTTCAGATTCAGTTAGTCCTTGATATGACTTGGTGCTGATTGCGTGTTGGTATAAATCGCCCATCAGGTGGCGTTGCTGTGCTGCATTTTTCACGATTTCCGAAATAGCTCTATCAAGAACTAATGCACCAATTTTCCTCTAACTTCAGAGTTAGGTGTTAACACAAGTTGTTGCTGACTAGATTTTGCTGTTAATCGTACAATAGGTGGCGTTACTACGCTAGAATTTTCATGATTTTCGCAATGGCTCTATCTCAAAAACTAATGCACGGATTCTCCCCAAACTTGAGATTCAGTTTAACGTTGACATATGTTGTTGTTTGGTGGTTTTAGTGTATCATAGGTTTTGGTGTAAAGCACTAAATAGATGGTGCTGCTAGGCTGCAGTTTGCTGGATTTACACGATTTCAGCGATAGTCATATCTCAAGAACTAATGAAGTCATATCTCAAGAATTTCGTATCTTTAGAATCCTCATGATGGGTATAGACTGCCATTTAATTTTGGCAGTGTGCTAGCGAATTTTGAAGTATTAACATGTATGAGATAGAAGAAAGTTTTGGGATTGGTATAGGTGTATTTTTTTTTTTTTTTTTTTTTTTTTTTTTTTGTGAGTGTCAATTTTCTGAAAAGAAAAAGTTATTCTTGAGAAATGCATAACAATTTTGTGAAAAATAAAACTTTGTATCGAAAATTTTCCTATCACGTGAACTTATTTTTTTGCAAATAATAATGTTTCAAAACTCAAGTAATTCAAACTAATTAATGGAGTTTCTTTGATGGAATGAAATTTTATAATTGCGCTTCAAATAGGCCCCCATTTTTGACTGTATCAATCGCTACTAATTTAGATAAATGTCTTTATTTGTTTTTAACAGCATATTAATAATTGCATGTAAATAGATAAAATATAAAGATGAAAGCATTCTTTTAGACCAATGTCAGACGGGCGTCTTTTTTGCTGCTTTTTTGTTTAAGTATTATCCATTCACAATGCTATAGCATTGTGAATGGATAATACTTAAGCAAAAAAGCAGCAAATAAGACGCCCGTCTGACATTGCTCTTAAAATTATATATGAAAACTTAAATTACAAATACTAATCGAAAATCTAGATTTTCGAGTGCAAACGATTTTAAGACAATAACGAAAGAATGTTACCCTTTCAAATAAAATCTTAAAAGACGCTTCTGATATTTATATTTGAAATACATATAATAAAATAATCAAATAATTCTGTGAAGTGGCGAATAAGTCATTTTTTATCGAAATTTTAATTTTAATCATATCTTGAATAACAATTTCCGACGGCAAAAAATGAAAGCAAAGGAATACAGGTTTAAACCGGTTTGAATGAATAGGCGTGTCAAAGCACGTGGTTTTGTTTGGGCTTTCTGTAGCGGATTTTAGGGTTACTTTTTTGGCGTCACCTCCAACCACCTTACTGCAACTCCATCTATCTCATTCCTCCATGGTTGAAAGTAAAGGGGAAAAAAAGGAAAATAGTAGTTTGCTGTATCTTATTGTTGCCATTTTCTCATAAAAACTAAAAAAAAAAAAAAAAATTGAAATTAAATAGTGCTATGTCCAGAATATCGTTTGTTATAAAACCCGGTGAGTTTGGGCTTTATTTATCAATTAAATGATTTTTAGTTTATTGCAATTTAACTTTATAAACGATACAACACTTTCTCTTTCCAAAAATGTATTTTAAAGAATATTTGTGCAACTTATTTTCTACGTAAGTAGTATACGTACCACTTCAGTCTACACAATGGAAGGGGCGTGTCCACCTGTCAATCAAAAGGGGGCGTGTCCGATCACGTACTCTTGGACGAGGGGTGAATTTTTTTCTACTGTTGGAGGAAGGGTGGTTTTTCGGGAGGGGGGAGGAAGTGGGGAGTGCCACGTGATTTTTTTTCTGCTCTTGGACGAGGGGTGGTTTTTTGGGAGGGGGGGAAGTGGGGGTGTCACGTGATTTTTTTTCTACTCTTGGACGAGGGGTGGTTTTTCGGGAGGGGGGAGGAAGTGGGGGGTGTCACGTGATTTTTTTTCTGCTCTTGGACGAGGGGTGGTTTTTCGGGAGGGGGATGAAGTGGGGGGTGTCACGTGATTTTTTTCTGCTGTTGGAGGAAGGGGTGTTTTTCCGGGGAGGGGGATGAAGTGGGGGTTATCACATGACTTTAGCGTATTATAACGGAAGTAAAATGTTGAGTGGTTTTTTGCCTGACGTTGAGTTGTTGGTCCAATTAAAATAATCAGGAGTATAATTAATTAAAATGTAATTAATATTCATTAAAAGAGTTTTCTTTGTAACAATAGTGATCACGCTGCTTATGAGTCACTCATTCATATCTGAGCAGTCTCGTTCATGTTACAACTCGAACGCTGACCCACGTGTCAATGACGTCATGCACGCATGTCAGAACAGAAGAAATACCTTTGTCTTTGTGAAGCTGAGTTGTTTTTTCTATTGAAATCTCGTTTAACTGTAACCAAATGTAAAGTTGAGTTGTTTAAATGACCCTTAACTGTAACCGATAACGAAAAAAATTTGCTGTACAGCAAATGGCAACAGTTGCATTCTTCAGTTGCTTCGATTTTTCTCGTGCGTTGACTTTGCACGTTTTTTCTACGATTTCATTGAGTTGTGTGTGCCGATTTTTATAAAGTTTATTTTGTGCAAGAGGATTTTAAAATGAAGCGTCCCTCTGATGATGAAGAAGGTTCAGAGAAAAATAAATTAATCAAAGTAAGTTTCTCTCCCCTTTATTTATTTATTTATTTTATTTTTTGATGTATTAGTTTAAAAATTATTTTATTTATTAATTAAGGGAGAAGATTTTGTCGTTCCAAGTAATTTCTCTGACGATACTTTAGATGTAAATCTTGATTTAAGCAAACTTTTTATCTTTTTAAAAAAAATATATATATATATGTGTGTGTTATTGCCGATTACTTATCTGTATTCATTTATTTATATAAATGCTTTTATTAGAATGAAGATATACCTAACAATTTTTTTGATGAAGATTTTCAGGAAGGTCGCAGTGACCTTTCTGAATTGTTTGAAGACTATCCCCTTCCTTCTCCAATAAGTGTAAGCTTAAAAAATATTTTAAATTAGAATTTAATTTTTACATTTATTGTTTTATTTAAAAATTATTGATTTTTTTTTTCATACAGACTCAAATGTTAAAAGGTTCGGATCAAGCAAGTAGTTCTTATTTTCAACGTGGATTTGGGGTTAGTTTCTGTATTTAATTGTGATATATTCTATCTCTTTTTCTGACGCGGAGTATGTTTTTATATTTTGGTGTTATTTTCTCTGTATTAATTTATTTATATAAATGTTTTTATTAGAATGAAGATATACCTAACAATTTTTTTGATGAAGATTTTCAGGAAGGTCGCAGTGACCTTTCTCAGTTGTTTGAAGACTATCCCCTTCCTTCTCCGATAAGTGTAAGCTTAAAAAATATATAAATTTTTTTTTTTAATTTAATTTTTACATTTATTGTTTTATTTAAAAATTATTGATTTTTTTTTTTTTTTTTTTTTTTCATACAGACTCAAATGTTAAAAGGTTCGGATCAAACAAGTAGCTCTTGTTTTCAACGTGGATTTGGGGTTAGTTTCTGTATTTAATTGTGATATATTCTATCTGTTTTTCTGACGTGGAATATGTTTTTATATTTTGGTGTTATTTTTAGATTAATGAAGGAGCAGGACCATCAAATGCTCCCGACTTTTTACCAGCACCAGATCAGTTTGACTCGTTAAATGTGAGTATAATCTGTATAAAATAGAAAATGTTAAATACATACTTTTAAGAAAATACTTATTACTTTTCTTTTTTTTTTTTTAATTATTTCAGATTGAGTCTGCCATTTCTTTAGTCGAAAAAAGAAGGAGGTTAATTGAAAAGTTTGATGCAGTTGAAATTATATACAATGCCATAGTTCATCAAGATAAACTGCCTGATCATTTTTGGGGTGTTTCATTAGGACATATAATAGGATTAGTGAAAGCTATTTTCCAGAAAATTATAGATTCAGCTACGGCAGGTATGGATGCAAAAGATTACATTAGAATTTGCGTTTTCCACAACAGACTTGACAAACCTATATCCACAGGAAAATTAGAAATTGGCTCTCTTACTGCGGAAAACATAATGTCACAAATTATGAAAGTAATCCAATCGAAAGAAGATATTGCTTTAGATGAAGGATTTTCGGTAGACGTGGTTGTGATTCGTCGTCCCAGAGGTGGAGCTAGAAGAAAAATTAACATTGCGGATGTAGATGGTTTAAAAAAGAGATCCATTGTATCCATTTCAGAAGATGAATATGGGGTTTGCTGCGCTAAAGCAATACTGCTTGCCTTAGCATTCGTTAATCGTGACCCAGAAATTGAAGCATTACGAAAACCAAAGAACACAGTATTACTTAGGCAAGCACTGGCTCTTCACGAGGCTACGAATATTCCTGTAGGACCATGTGGACTAAGCGAAATTGAAAAATTCGAAAGGCATTTAAAAGTTCAAGTTGTCGTGACTAGTACATCAGCCCTGAATAAGGTGTGTTTCATTTTTTTACTATTATTTGCTATTGATGTAGTATACGTCAACTTAAAAAAAAAATAATTTTAACATTTTTTTCCAGATTATTTACAAAGGATCTCACCGAAGTAAAAAAGTTTATATTTGGTTAAATGGAAACCACTTTGACGTTATCCGATCACCTAGAGGATTTTATGGAAGTAGAAACTATTGCCAGCATTGCGAGAAACCATTCAACATGGTAGCAGACCATCGATGCGATGTTTTGTGCCATATTTGCAGAACGGCTGATTGCACAGCAGGAGTGGAACAGAGATGCACAGACGGCGATAGGAAATGCCGGTCAGCATTATGCTATGATATCCACAAACAACGCGGGATTTGTAATGAGGTTAGTTGTTATTATTATTATTTTAATAGATAAATTTATGTAATAGGTTTAATTACATGCTTCGTTTTCCTTTTTTTTCTTTCAGATTTATCAATGCCGTAACTGCTGCAAAGTAATTTTGAGAAGATTATGCCCTAAGGAGAACCACCGATGTGGTCAAGTTTTTTGCCCCAGTTGCAAGAAATGTGTCCCTAATAACCATTTATGTTTCATGCAGAAGATAAAGGCTAAAGTCCCAAACGATAAGATTTTGTATTTTGACTTTGAGACTGATCAATCATCGGACGAACATATTGTAAATTTTGCTGTGGTGCATTACTTCGATGGTTCTGAGCGTGTTTTTGAGGGGTACGCTGCTCTGGATACTTTCTGTCGTTTCTTATTTTCTAAACAGCACGTAGGCTTCACAGCGATAGCCCATAATATGAAAGGCTTTGATGGGCAATTTATATTACAATGGTTGTTAGGACAAGGCCAGACACCGGATGTTATTCCAAATGGTTCCAAGCTCATGTCAATATTTTCAAAACCTTTCAACATACGAATTATAGATTCCTTCAATTTCCTACCCATGTCCTTATCCAAACTCCCGAAAACGTTTGGGATTGAAGAATTGAAAAAAGGCTTCTTTCCACACCTTTTCAATCGCCCTGAAAATCAAAATTTCATTGGAGCTGTACCAGCTGAAGATTTTTATTGTCCAGATTTTATGAACACGACTGAAAGGACAAGATTTTACCAATGGTATAGAGTCAGAGTAACAGAACCATTCGATTTCAAACAAGAAATGTTAGATTATTGCAGGTAAGAATTTATCTAAGAGTACTTTGTCTTTATACTTCTTTTACAGAAAAAGAGACTTATTTTTTTTGTTATAATATTTTAATGTATGTTTAATATATACAATCTTTTTTTTAGATCTGATGTTGACATTTTAAGACGTTGCTGCAATCAATTTAGGCAACAATTTATGGACATCACGAATGTAGATCCTTTCTGGTAAGTCTTTTACCCTCCCTTTAGATAATAAAATCATTAATTGATGTTTTAATCTTTACTGTTTAAATCTTTATATTTTCAGCTATGTCACAATCGCGGCTTCCTGCATGGCTTATTTTAGGTCCATACATATTCAACCGGAAACCATAGCCACGATTCCAACTAATGGTTATGTCAACAACACAAGCTACAGCATGGATAGCATTCGTTGGTTAGATTTTGTGGCAGAATCCGAAAGTGCACATATCCAACATGCTCTAAATGGAAGAGGAGAAATAAAAGTAGGAGGTAAATCTGTTGATGGATTTTGCTCCCAAACAAACACCATTTATCAGTTTCATGTAAGTTCGCATATCTAAAATATTTGTTTTGAAAGTTAAAATGTGTATTGTTTATTTTTTTCATTTCAAAAAATAACGTATTTTTTTAGGGGTGTTTTTATCATGGATGTGAATATTGTTATGATGCAGATGTCCGAAACCCTGTAAAAGGCTGCAAAATGGGTGACCTGTTCCAAAGAACAATGGAAAGTTCAGAGGAAATCAGACGGAAAGGTTTCAATTTAGTAGAAATATGGGAACACGAGTTTCAAAAATTGAAAAGAGAAAATGCGGATCTGACAGCCTTCTTGGATAATCATGATATCTGCGATCGTTTGGATATCAGAGATTCGTTTTTCGGAGGGCGTACCAATGCCGTGCAATTATTTTTTCAAGGTGAAGCAAAATACATTGACTTTACAAGTTTGTATCCTTGGGTAAATAAATACTGCAGGTAATGTACCTTTTTTTAATGAAAAAAAAAATATTTTACTGATGTAGACATATTAAAATATTTGTTCATCTCCTTATTTTTTAGATATCCTGTTGGACACCCGACGATTATTACTAAAGACTTTAGTGATTTAGAAGACTATTTTGGTGTAATAAAATGTCGTGTTTTACCCCCAAGAGGTTTATTCCACCCCGTACTCCCCTATCGAAGCAACGGTAAACTAATGTTTCCTTTATGCAAAAGTTGCGTAGAAATACTTTCTCAAGAGAGCTGTACGCATACGGATAATCAAAGAGCGTTCACGGGTACATGGATAACAGAAGAGGTGAAGAAAGCAAAAGAAATGGGATACAAAATTTTGAAGGTAAGGTATTTTTATAGATGAAGCGAGTACTTAAATAATTATTTGCTATTGATAGTAAAAAATGTAATTTTTTTTTCCAGATTTATGAAGTATATCACTTCAACTCTTCATCATCAAAACTATTTCAACCGTACATAGATGTATTTTTAAAAATAAAACAAGAAGCATCAGGATGGCCAACCGAATGCACCACTGATCTAGCTAAAAAAACATACGTTGAAAAATATGTTGCAAAGGAAGGAGTACATTTAAATCCAGAAAACATAATCCTTAATCCAGGAAGGCGCAGTGTTGCAAAACTGTCTCTAAACAGTTTTTGGGGGAGGTAATTTCTTACACGCAATTACATGTGCATACTTTGTGCAAAGATGCTTTCTAATTTTATTTATTTATTTATTTATTTTTTATTTATTTTATTTATTTATTTATTTATTTTATTTATTTATTTATTTATTCATTTATTTAAGGTTTGGTATGAGATGTAATAAGGACAAATTATCCTTTGTTTCTTCGGTTGCCGAATTTAACAAGTTTTTGATGGATAAAACTACCTTATGTCAACACTACCTTATGGATATTAAATATTCCCTATGCAAGATGTATATGTGTATGTATGTATGCAAATAATGAAAAAAATAAAAATTTATTTCACTTATTAAATTGAATCTTTCTTTTAGATTTTTAATAGTATTTCTTATTCAGACACAATTAATGTTTATGTGAATATAAATATATATATATATATAAGATATATAATTTTTTAAAGAAACGAAAAAAAAAATGGTGTTAAGGAAAAGTAGAAGATAATTATATTTTCGAGAAAAAAGGGAAAAAAGTTTGTTAAATTTTTTTACAAGAAAAGTAAATATTTTTTTTTTCAGAAAAAAAATATTCAAGTAATGTGATTACCTATTAATGTAAAAATAATCATGTTTTATTTCATTTCATTTTATTTTCCTTGTTAAAAAAAAAAAAAAGAAAAGAAGAATGACACACAAACAGAGCCACAGAAAAATACATTTTTTTTTCAAATATAAAAAATTTATTTGTTACATAAAATACAGTGAAGTTGCAAACATAGCTTTCTACAATACATTTTTTAATCTAATTTTAACCAAGGTATTGGTGATATTGGTAAAGTGACGCGATAAGATGATGGATTTCGTCTTCTATGACGGGGTTCAGGTCTTGCATAAATAATTTTCTGTTCATTCTTCAAATATTTGTTTTTTATCAATTCTTGAGGAAAGCTGATAGTTTTTAAAAGTTCATGAAACTGATCAAAAGCAATAGGTTTTTGACTTCTATCTCTCAGCAAAAAACTGATTAGTTGAACAGCATCTGATCCGATAATTACAGAATCATCTATTTTCAATTCTTTGTTTTCTGTACAGGAAATTTTATTTCGTTTTAAAAATTCCATAATTTTAACAGCAGTTTTCTTTTGTTTAACGGGGACAGAACTTAAAATTTCATTTTCTATATCAGGAGACTTTTCAAAGGGTTTCTCGGAAATGATTTCAGGGAGTTTTACCTCATTCAAGTCTGGGAATGATACAAACTTTTGCAAAATCTGTGTATAAAGTTTCGCTTTTTCATCATCCTCTAATTTTCTTTTCAAAATAGCCTGAATCTGTCTATCTAAATCACTTAAATGCTCATCGGCAAACTCTAGATCTCTGTCAGCTGGAACAAGCCTTAATTTACGAGCGAACTCCATTGATTAGTGTACTAAGCACTGACACTGCAGCAGGAATGAGTATAGACAAAAACCCTTCTCCTTTTTGAACGAGTAGTCGTCTTTTCTTAAACAAAGGTACTTTCTTATCACCCAAGCGACGCAATGTCCGTTTATAAGCTATTAATCTATTTTTCTGACGTTTAGAAACAGGTATGTTACCCTTTAAAAGATTTAAGGCGCATTCACAGACACCTTTTATAATACTATTTGGACACTTTTTAAGAAAAGCTGCTTTTTGCCTTGTCTTATTTAACAATTTCAGATGTTCCACGGTCGACATCCTGAGTTCAAATGATGATCGATCAGCTTAATCTTTCCTTTATATACATTCCGTAAGAAAAAGCTTTTGTTAAAGCACAATGTTTAAAACAGGATTTGTGACTTGGGCAGTTTACCTCTGAAATATTTAATAAATTAATCTTGGGGCAGTTAAAATCATTCAGATTCAAAATCTTTCGTCCAGACATTTGTTCTAAAAACTTTGCTTTTTCTAATCCTTTGGTGTATATAGTAGAATACGAAGAAAACAATGAAAGTAATATAATCTCCAACATTGAATAAACCAATTCTCCGCTGTCCCAACGCATTCTATGATAGAAACGAGTGAGCCACGCAAACGTTTTTCTTTGTTTGACGGTTAATTGCTCCCAAGGCTGCGGGGGAAGAAAACTCCAACGACAGTGGTATCCAGAATCAACCGCATAAAAAGCGAGTTCTTTGATAACAAAATCGCTCGAACTCATTTGAAAACCTTCAAACTCTATAACAACAGAAGACATGTTTGCCGGATGACGTTCTATGGACAAATGGCTTACCGAAGTTCATACACGTAATGTTTTTCATCAGGAAATATTTTTGTACGCATGCGCAAACTTTCGAAAGAATCAGGTCTTAAATCAATGAATAAGTAACTGAAAGGTAATTCAGTAGCATCGTTAAATACTTCTTGAAAAGCCTTGGCTTTACCATGAAACATCTGTCTGGCTAAATGCATTATTTGGCTTTTATCTCTAGGATTTTTATATAATACCATGTAATGGGAATTTAAATTAATATTTCGCATTTCTTTACCGTGATGAAACAAGTTTTGAGTTATAAAAATAACGGAAAGATTTCGGTGATGGCTACCTTTTGTGAAAAGTTTGCTCAATCGCGCATCAGAAGATAATTCTGACATCAAATCATCAATGATAATTAAAGCATCTTTTAGAGAGTTAAGATTAGAGGGCAAACCTTCTTCAAATTGTACACCTTTCATTGAATTGAAAAGGGGTTGATAGCTTCCATAACAGTATATTATACTTGCGGGCATAGGATGAAAATATTTGTAATCAATTATTTTTTTAACAAAAAAGCTTTTACCCGAACCTGTCGGCCCGCTGATAAGGACAGTGGAAGGAGGTACTAACTTGAGTAATTCCATGCTTAAAAATGACAAGAATGAGTGAAAACTTCAATTTTTATAGTTTCTTGACTATTTCGGCGAATTGTTTTTTAATATAAATAACACGATAACTTTTATGATCTTCCTCGGGGAAAAAAAAACTCTTGCATGCATTTTTTTCTAAAAAACAAAAGAATCTTTTTTATGTAATCCACTATCCATGATGAATTAAAATAAATAAATAAATAAATAAACACACATAAAATAAGAGAAATATTTTTTATTTTTTAAAAATCATGTTTACACCATATCTTTTTTTGACAAATTGATACATTCGAAAATCATTCTTCTTTCTGGATAATACATTTGTAATAGAATTCATACAAAGTCCTTGACATCGTTTTACAAGAAAGAAAATACAATATTGTCCACAGACATTGGATGTTAAACTTTGAAGCATTGCCTTGTTCCAACGAATTCGGTGATACTTCTTAACAAATCTTGTTATATCTTCTCCATAGGTTTGGGGAGGAAGTCCGTAAGAATAAAAAAATTCAAGAGTTTTTTTGTCTTGAATGTAAACCGCCAGCCAATGGGATCCTTTTTCATCATGTTTATCAGTATTCAGCACTAATGCACAGGGAAACTTTCGAATTTCAGGTATTTTGTCGGAAGGAAAAACGCCAGCAAAATATCTCGCAGAAACAGGATCACGAGATAAAATTCTATGAATTTGTGATGAATTCATTAGTTTCCAAAATCATACAGAATATTGCGAGATTTGTTGATTTCGATCAAATTTTCGAATTCAGCATACACTAGCAAAGAAACTGTTTGCGCCAACGTTGTTCCGAACTTAATTTCTAATCTTAAATTGCTATGACGAATGAGATTAAGATGTGAGCCATCACATAAATCAGGTGACAGATCAAAACAGAATAATGAATACCCCTGAGAAAATTCTGATCTTGAAAGGTACAAACCTTTGTTTTCTGCATTCGTAAATAAAGTCTGATAAGCTCGAATAAATAAATTGTTTTCAAAGTCAGGTTGTAGTGGATTGTGAGGAACGGGCTGGCCGTCCACATAGACGCCTATGAAATTAATATTGTAATGCTTGAACTCAAAAGGGGACTTTTTATAGTCGCCGTTAAATGCGTCATTATCCACACAGGCGACTACGATGCGATTGGGCATCTGGCCTGAAAAAATATTATCTTGAACAAAACTCATATTGCCTGCAGGAATGGAATATGTTTTACAAAGCACTCTGTTAATAGGGTATTTGGCTGTTGTTTTTTCTAAGCTTTTAGCATGTCCTAAGACAACGCCAGGACTTACACGTACTTTACGAACAAATAAGGAAGCGTGTTCCATGGAAATTTTAAATTCCCCTTCACCCGCCAACAAACAAAACTCTGGTTTACTACGAATCAGTTTAATTTTCACATCTACCATGTTTAGGAGGAGTCTTTCTTGGTGAAACATATCCAGGTGCAATCGACCAATCATATCAACTGAAGTACTGAGTTTAGTCATTTCGGCACGTTTACAAAATCCTTCATTGGGGTTTGCATCTGCCGGATCCACAACATTCATACGACCAGCAGTATCTTTAAAAAATAATTCTGAGGAAAGTTGAGAAATTTTTGCATCATAGCCGTGATTCAGAAACTTCTCTATCATGGCTCTATAAGGATAGGTATTATTACTTGAAGAAACAAGTCTATCGTTCAGGCTAATATCAACTTGGGAAAACATGGAATGCAAAAATAGATTGACAGGCCCCACTTTACATTTATCCGCAATGGGTTTGCCATCCTTTTTTAAAATTTTCATTTTGACATATAACTGAGTTTGGGATAAATCAAGGTAATCTTCTCCGCTTCCAGAAACATTAAATTCCACAGGACCTCCATCAGAAACATTGGAAAGCGGATGAAATTCAACCCATTGGCCTCTTTCAATAACTGTTTGAGTAGGAGGAAGATGAAATAATTCTAATTCCGATTTAGCACATTCGGGAGAGTCCTTTAAAAGAAAAGCCATGGTATAATGTGTATATTAGCAGTCAAAAATATCACGTCGTTGCACTTTCCGTACTTTCGATGAAATGATGCGTTTCGCAGGTTTGCGCTTCCTTTTAAGCTTTCCATGGCCAATCCTTTCATCTGCTTTTTCTACTGCTTTTCTAGCTAATTTTTTCCCGGTTTCTTTTGATCGTGTTTTGAGAGACGATTTAAAATTTTCACCTGATAACACATCATTCGCAACCATAGTACCTGTTCGTAATGCTTCTTTTCCAATTGTTTTGGCACCACTTATCAAAAATGGCATCGCACTACGAAACAATTTAGCAAAAAATCCACCTATACCGTATCCTCTCTGCAAAACTGTTCCCCGATAGTAAGGCAAACCATTTCCTGTTTGTCCTGCATAATAATCTTCGAACTTTTGTGTACAACACGTGTAAGGTACCAACATTTTATTGATCCTTCTTTATCGCAATCTAAAAGGAAAATGAGATTTATTTTAAACGGAAGGTTCTTTTATATGATTTGACGTAAACGAAAATGCAGCGTTACAAAAACTTTACCTCTTTCAAAAGGCACTAAATCTCCAGAATGTAGTCTAATATCAATTTGCACCGTTTGGAAATGTTGACGGATAACTGGTACGTAGAATGGTCTCGGATAATGAGCATTAATAATTTCACCATCACTTCCTTCGACAGACACAATTTTTAATAGAGGAGCTTGTACATCACCGACGATTTGAGGCTCCACGAGATCACAATACACATACATAACAGGGAACGATGACTTTGGATCGGCCACAAAAGGACTTTGTTGCAATCCTGTATATTCTCCGGGTTCAAACCCTAAAAGTTCTGCTAGACCTTCATAAAGAACTACTTTCGACTTTTTATCTGTCTTGATTGAAACTCGTTTCGTTACAGGGTGAAAATGAAATTCAATCTTATTTTTATGCGATGGTATTGTCATACTTTTAATGAGATCCGGGACCGTTTCATAACATCCAGAAGGAACTCTCCCACCTTCTAATTTTCCATCCCCTAAGTCAAAAGCAAACAAATTATTATCATTTCTAACGTTATACCAAGTATGAGGATAAATGAAATCGACCAAAGCCATTTCCCATTCACCGTTTAAATTAGGGATGCACAACCTGTGGCCCGCGATGGGTTATCATGTGGCCCGCAAATTCGTCAATTTATAACCGGAAAATTGAAAATTTTGTCAGTTAGTTAAGAATTGCGAATTTCGTTGATTGGATTAAAAAATCGCAATTTTTTTTTATTAGGCCTGGAAAAATCGCAAATTTCGTTGATCGGGCTCGGAAAAATCGCAAATTTTGTCGATGCGGCTCGGAAAAAAATCGCAAATTTTGCCTATCCGACGCGGAAAAATCGCGAGTTTTGTAAATCGATCTCTGAAAAATCGCGATTTTTGTCGATCAGACGCGGAAAAATCGTTAATTTCATTCATCGGACACGGAAAAACCGTCAGTTTTATTGTAAATTGCGCGGAAAATTGAACATCTGCTGCGTAAAAATCGCCTGTTTCGTCTGTTTATCACGAAAAAATATCGCGAATTTCGTTGACCGAGAGCGGAAAAATCGCAAGTTTCGTCGATCAGGAGCAGAAAAATCGCGAATTTTGTCAATCAGGCGCGAAAAAATCTCGAATTTCTTTGATCGGGCACGGAAAGGTCGCAAATTTTGTCGATGATGCGCGGAGAACCTGAGAATTTCGTTGATCGGCTACGGAACAATCGTAATTTCATCAGGTTATCAGATCACAAAAAGATTGCGAATTTCGTCGATCGGATCGGAAAAAGCGAATTTCGTCGATTAGGGGCGGAAAAATATCGAATTTCCTCGATCAGGGGCGGAAAATTGCAAAATTCGCCGATCGGGCACGGAAAAATTACAACTTCGTCAACCGGGCTTGAAAAAAATTGCAAATTTTGTAGATCGGGGTCCGAAAAATCACGAATTTCGTTGGTCAGGCACGAAAATAACGCGAATTTTGTCGATCACGCGCGTAAAAATAGCGTATTTCGTCGATAATGCGTGGAAAAATCGATAATTTCGTGATATATCCTTACCAACTGAATTGGATATGTTGACTGGGTAGGGGAACCTAGAGGGAGAACCCCCCCCCTCTGAAACCATATTTTTTATTCATTTACAGGCCACACATCAGCTTCTCGAAATAGAATTCTCTCCGTGTGGCCCTTGGCAACCCAGATATTTTTGTAAGTGTCCCTTCACTTAAAAAAGGTTGTGCACCCCTAGTTTAAATTTATAGGTGTGGGCAGTTGGGTTGTAAATTGCGATGTTTTATTATTTCGAAAAAAGCTCATAGAGCTGTCGCTAATGAGTGTGATGTAGAACGACATCTTCTCATGAAATGAATTGTAAGTGAGATGACTGTTCTATTTATATCATTCTAATATCTTTAACCCATGCGTTGAATTTTTCAGGATATCCTTGAAATTTCACAAAATATTGAACTTTTCCATTATGTTTTCGTTTATTCAAAACTTTCTCCACGGGATAAAAACCTGAATCCGAAACCTTTTGCAGTTCTTGCTTGTAAAATGTCCCTTTTATGATTTCTCCTGCTAAATCTTTTAATTTATAGACAACAGGCGCTCGATTTATGATTTTATGAATAGTAAAAATTTCTCTTGTCCAATTTTGTTCGTATCCTTTCTCAAAACTTAGTTTCTCTTTACTTATGCGAACGGTATCACCGACACTCAATTCATATTTGATTGCAGGGATTTTGTCATTTGCGTACAATGTTTTCCAAACTTGACTTTGGTTATCAAAGTTTACTGAAGCTGACTCCATTTTAATACTACGATGCCACGTGTCGTTGTAACTGTGGGTTAATTTATCGATTACATCAATATATCTCTTTGTATTCTTTTCAGTAAAATATTTCCACATTTTCGTTTTAAGTGTACGATTAAAGCGTTCCACTATTGAAGCTTTTGTGGTGTTATTTGTTGTGAAAAAATGAACATTCTGCTTTTTTAAGAAATCCTGTACAAGCTTATTCGTGTACTCCTTCCCATCATCGCACTGTAGATTTTGCGGCTTACGTTCCGAGAATAATTTTTCGAAAGCTCGTTTAATACCTGGAGCTTTTTTATCTTTTAACGGTATTACCCATGCATATTTCGACAAAATATCAATACAGGTCAGTAAATACTTATACCCATCGTTCAAAGAAGAGAGGGACTGCATGTCTACTAAATCAGATTGAAACTGCTCGTTTAAACCTCCGACTATGACACGATTTCTCGGGAATTTGTGTCGCAAAGGCTTGTGCAAAGTATAAGAATCTTTCGTTTGTAACCATTCTTTTATCTGTTGTGTTTTGACGCGACCTTTTAAAACACGTTGCAAAGCATTGATACCACCATAACTGGCTGGAAGCTCTGGATCCTGATACGTCTGAGTCAAAACTTCCATTGCAACAATGATTATGATCTAAACGAATGTTAACATTCATTAATATTTTCAGCTGTCAATAATATGATGTTTACCGCATCAAAGTTTATCTTCAAATGACAAACATTATAAAAAATCCTTTAATATATACTTTTTTTTAAAGTATTAATATAACTTTTAGATATATATTTTTCCAAAAAAATATTTTAATAAAAAAGAAAGAGACAGAGAGTATAGACATGCATATACTCTCTCTCTCTTTATTTTTAAAAAATAAACAAGACACAAGAAAAAAATACCCATCAAATATAATAAAATATACAAATTTATTCAGTTGCACAGTATAAAGTTCTACAGTACACAAAATTAATTACAACACGAAATCATTAATTCATTATACTCAGTTTCTTCTTCTGAAACATACATCTTTTCAATACTTTTAAACAGTCCTTTTGTATCTACAGCATCAAAAAATTCTTGCTGTCCAAGTACAAAATTAAAATCGACATTTAAGTTTCTTTGTACAAAGTCTTTTGCTACATCATTCATATTAATTTGAAAAAGTGCACGTTCAAAGTAGTCACTAAATTTTTCACCCCTGCTTTTCAACATACATTCGTGCATAAAATCTGCTTGATAATGCGAATTACATCCAGAACAGTTCATAAGTTCAGCAATTTTTAGGGTGAGAAAAATACACAGGCACTTACCCAAAGATTCGATGAGTTGTAAGAATCCATCACAGTTCTCATCAGGTTTAAAATCCAGGCTTGGATTTTTCAGTTCTTTCGTTATATTGTAAAACAAAGTGTATGTTATTATTTCGTCTTTCACACATTCTGTAATAAAGTTCTTGTTCTCAGCGAGTTTTCCAAACTCTGATCCTTTTAGCACAACATGCTCTGTCACAAACTGCATACTTAAATTTTTACGTTGAAAAAGTCTTTGGAAAACAAACAGTTCAATTCCATCTTTCATTTGTTTGGATACACATGGTTTGGATGGTCTCTATCAATCACAAAGACTTTGTCGGATGTTCTGTGATTTAAGATATTGTTCACCTCGCCACAAAATGAAAGCCACACTGCAGCCGATAGTAAAATTCCATCTTTCGTAGGGTGATAAAAACCATCATCATCACGAACATGTCTTCTTATGTGCACACGTGTATGTCCAATAAAACCAGATACTTTCAAAAAATTTTCTCCTCCAAGATGTATCATATCCTTAGGCAATGACTCAAGGGTGTAGGCAGCATCCCCCGACGAATTAACACAAACATTTTGGGCTAAAATCTTTGTAGCACCATTATTTTCATTTTTAATTGCTAAGTCCTTAGCCGCTTTCTTTCGCATTGTAGATTCCAAATTACAAATCTGCGAACTAAGTCGTTTCATTTAAAAACTTTTTGTTAAAATCGGCAAATACCCTTAAACAAAAATCACAAACGACGCAACACTCACGAAAAAATCGAAGCAACTGACGAATGCAACTGTTGCCATTTGCTGTATAGCAAACTTTTTTCGTTATCGGTTACAGTTAAGGGTCATTTAAACAACTCAACTTTACATTTGGTTACAGTTAAACGAGATTTCAATAGAAAAAACAACTCAGCTTCACAAAGACAAAGGTATTTCTTCTGTTCTGACATGTGTGCATGACGTCATTGACACGTGGGTCAGCGTTCGAGTTGTAGCATGAACGAGACTGCTCAGATATGAATGAGTGACTCATAAGCAGCGTGATCACTATTGTTAAAAAGAAAACTCTTTTAATGAATATTAATTACATTTTAATTAATTATACTCCTGATTATTTTAATTGGACCAACAACTCAACGTCATGCAAAAAACCACTCAACATTTTACTTCCGTTATAATACGCTAAAGTCATGTGATAACCCCCACTTCCTCCCACTCCCCGGAAAAACACCCCTTCCTCCAACAGCAGAAAAAAAATCACGTGACACCCCCCACTTCATCCCCCTCCCGAAAAACCACCCCTCGTCCAAGAGCAGAAAAAAAATCACGTAACACCCCCCACTTCCTCCCCCTCTCGAAAAACCACCCCTCGTCCAAGAGTAGAAAAAAATCACGTGACACCCCCACTTCCCCCCCCCTCCTGAAAAACCACCCCTCATCCAAGAGCAGAAAAAAAATCACGTGACACCCCCCACTTCATCCCCCTCCCGAAAAACCACCCCTCGTCCAAGAGCAGAAAAAAATCACGTGACACCCCCCCACTTCCTCCCCCCTCCCGAAAAACCACCCCTCGTCCAAGAGTAGAAAAAAATCACGTGACACCCCCACTTCCCCCCCTCCCGAAAAACCACCCCTCGTCCAAGAGTAGAAAAAAATCACGTGACACCCCCACTTCCACCCCCCCTCCCGAAAAACCACCCCTCGTCCAAGAGCAGAAAAAAAATCACGTGACACCCCCCACTTCCTTCCCCCTCCCGAAAAACCACCCCTCGTCCAAGAGTAGAAAAAAAATCACGTGGCACCCCCACTTCCTCCCCCCTCCCGAAAAACCACCCTTCCTCCAACAGTAGAAAAAATTCACCCCTCGTCCAAGAGTACGTGATCGGACACGCCCCCTTTTGATTGACAGGTGGACACGCCCCTTCCATTGTGTAGACTGAAGTGGTACGTATACTACTTACGTATTTACTTAATTCGTATCAAAAATCTGATAGAATGCAGTTTTATTAATCCGTGTGCAATTATATTTTCCGAATTTTGGAAAAATATAAATGAATGACTTCTGATAAAACATGGAACTATTATAAACAAAAAAATGAAGACATATATAAATCATTAGATACCCGAGATTGTTTTTCTGAGCTTCTTAAATGACATCATTGCTTTCTGCTGGGTTTGTGTAATTATTCCGCGATAATGATGTCATTTGCATATTGTTCTATAGATGTTGTTTAAGACGGGATCGTAAAAGTGGGATGCTTTAGTGGATGCAATTGACGTCATTTTATAAAAAAAGCGTGCATTTTAATTCTTAAAATGAAATGTGTTAATGTGTTTTGCAGAAGTGCGTCATTTTCACCGCAGCTGCTTTGAAATTCTTCACAGGTGAAAATGCTTTATCTTTAAAAATAACGTAATCGAAATCACACACCGATAAAACGCAGTGTTTTACAAACATTTAGAGTGCCTTTATGGAAGAGCAGTTCCATACAGTGAGCATACTCTTTGTCCGAAAAATAGCGATTTATATTGCAGAACTTGATGATTCTCTCTTGGATGAATTCGCTTCGCCGAGTTAGGCAAGCAAACAACGAAGATCTTTCGAGGCAATAATTCGAGATTTAAAATAATATCAAGTTCCCGAAGTTTTTGTCCAAAATTCTTTCTACTAATGAAATTTTATTGCTATTCTTTAAGAGATGTTACTGTAATTTTATCAAAATAATATAATTTGGTTAATTTAATTTTTCATAATTTTATATAATCTATATATTTAAAACACAAGAATGTTTATCAGTCATCTGCGCTGAGCTTTCTGCTGAACCAAATTTACTAATTTTTTTTTTTTTTTTTTTTTTTTTTAACTGAAAGCTGTTCATTTGTAGATATGCCTGCACTAGCTGTTTTTTTTTTTAACATCCTGCTATTATATTTTAATTTAAAAAGTATTCTATGAAACTTCTTCAAAATGATGATAATAAGATAGCTTTCATTATTGCAGCGAAGAGAGAAATAATGAGGTTTATTTATATTTATTCATGTGATTATCTGATAAAAATTCAAAATTGTTGATAAAAATTGTTGTATAGGGTTTAATGACGCAAAATCCCATTAGGGAATGCTATTTTGAACGAAAAATTACGTACTGCTTTTGAATACACGCATTTTCCTCATAAAGTTTCCACATTTTGTTTCCCTCTGTATGTGTACTAAGTTTCAGATTCTAGGTGAAATGCTTAAGTAAGGGAAAATGACGTCATATTTAAAAGAAAACGATATGATTTTCTTAGATAGAACTAAACTTTTTAACACAAATGCGTCAAAAAAAACATAAATTACGGAAATTTTTACTCTCTGGTACTGAGATTAGAATCTCGAATTAAGAGTGCGATTGTTCACATGCAAAGATTTTGCTGTCAATTGTAACTTCACGTCTTGAGTTAAAATGATTTTAAAATTATCAAATTAAAATACCAATTTTTTAAAAAGCGTATGATTGCGGGTATGACAGGTTAATTTTTAAATTTATCTCTATCGCGTGGAACTCGATTAAAGAAGATTAATTCGTTTGCCCTTAAAACGACATAAAGAGTTCATCATTTTCTTACAACTAATATTCCGTAAACAAAAACAAAACTTCCTCTATGATTAAATAAATAAAATAATATAAATAAAACACAAATTTAACAGACATGTAATTGAACTACGCGCTTAAAGTTCTGAAATTATCAGAAAATAAAAGAATGCCGTAAGCAGTAAAATCTTGGGCTAATAACTCTTAGCATGTACGAATATGAAAATGCTAATACGAAAAAAACAAGACTTTTGATAAATTTCAAAAGTTTATTTGATTGTATAATTCATATTTTTCACATGAAAAATGCTTTTTTATTTTTAGTGGACAATCTAAAAAATATATTGCATGTAAAAAAAAAAATATTACTTTTCAATAAAACAAAAAATTGGTTTTCACCTATATTCTGTAACCCGGGAAACCCGGGTACGATCCCCTAGTAGTAATAAAAATAAGAAAGATCTAAATTAAACAGAAAGATAGTATGTGCTTTTAACGGCAAACGGGCAGTTCTGTGCTCCACGTGTGTGCTCCAGATGCAATAGCAGCAGTCGCTGCTAATAGCAACGTGAAGTCAATACAAAGGGGTCTATTTGTGTGACCTACAGCTTTTTTCATTGTTCTCCTGTAAAAGTCATGCGATGTGAACTGCCCTATAAGGGTCTCTTTTTTCAGACCTCTTGTGTCACGTGAAAAAAAAAAAAGTGACTCTAGCGGTCTAACGTGAAATGTGTCTTTTTATTTATAGAAGCCTCGCATGACAAACATCCTAGTTGTTGGGTAACCTAGAAATCTATCACAATCTATACCAGAACTTTGAACCTACAATAGAACCCCGGTAATCCGAAATTTTTGTTAATCCAAACCGATTTTATTTTCGAAAATTATACTTGAACAGATTAACTGAAAAGATTAACTTATAAAATTTTCGGATTACAGGATGAATGTCAGGAAAAACGTGTAGAAATTATAGAATTAAACAAAAAATAGCAGTAAAGCATGTTTTTTATTCCCCAAACAGCTTGAATAGAATAAAAAAAAATACTGAACAATGTATATATACACGAATATAAAACAAAAACGTGCACTGTAGGCCTACTCGTAGAAGCGATCTTAAAAAAAAATCTCGAATATCAGTTTGTTTGCCAATCACTATAAAATTCTTTTCTAAAATGCAAAAAGTATTTAATTCTGATGATAAAAATTTATTTTTCTTTCAATAATTTGATTTAGCAAATAATCTACAGAAAGGTTTTTTTTTCTTCCTCCCTCGTCGACTTGAGAACTGGGCTATTTATAGATTCGCGATTTTGAACCGTTTGTAATGGGTTGTTACGCAATTCCTCATTCTGTAGTTCCATTGTATTATTATAAAAATCAGGAGTGAAACAAAGAGTACTGTTTTTTCCGAAAGTCTTGCCGGATTATCCAGTATGCTGGACCTTAGGATGCCAGAATAGAGGATGTTTACTGTACTACTGAGTACTTATAACTTACATTCTTTTAGCATGCATATTTTTCTTTTCTATTTTTATTGGAATTTCGGGTAATCTGTACAGGCACCAGTCCCAATTAGTTCGGATTAGCGGGGTTCTACTGTATTCCTATTTCCACGATCTATATAGAACTAGAATGCAAATAAAAGATGATAGTGATTAATGACTTTAAACTAGAACGCCAGCGCCATCGACTAAGTTTAATTTTTATGCCTGCTTTTATTGTTAAAAGAAGAAGTGAGCGTCATAAATACGGAGAGCTAACCAGGGCAACACTAGATACCGGGCTTGCTCATTCATTATCATGACATCACAAATGGTGGCTGGCCGCTATCAACGACATACAGCGATTGGTACAAAACGATGGGCGAGCAGCTTTGTCCAATCGTTGTATCTAGCATAGGTGTAAAGTTTTTCAAAATTATTGGTTGGGCTCCAATCAAATAAAACTCTTTTACTCACAAAGTCACAAACATATGTATGTGCGTGTGTCTAACATAATTGGAGATTTATGCTTATTTAATATTACCTTTTTTAAATTGTCTTCTATTAAAATTAAACGGTATAGTGTATATTAAAAAAATTGCAATTGAATGCATTACATAAACATACTAAAAACTTTAAAACACTGTGAAAATTCGAATAATCAAATATGCACAACATATTTTTTAAAAAAAATCTTTGAAAGAATGCTATGCTATTTTTCTCAATGAAACAATATTTTTTCTCAAACTTTGTATATATATATATATATATATTTAATCTCTTTGACAAAAATAAATAATCTGCTGAAAAAGTAACATTAAAATATTTATAAAATTATTTTATAAAAAATCTGAGATTAAAAAATATATATATATATATATATATAATAAAAGGAGAAAATCTTCGAATTTATTGGAGGAGCTCAAGCCTCATGAGCCTTCCTGTAGAAATTTTTTAAATAGATGTCACCGTTTGCAAGTTATTGAATTTTAAAAACAGTCAGTCCATTTTAGGACTTCTGGTACATATATAAGGAAAGGGCAGCTGACCACACTGTTGGTCGAAAGAATTACTGCGGATTAGCAAGAAAAATCTGTCCATTCTTTATCACTCCTACCCGTACACGTGAGCTAGGGTAATGGACTCTATTCAGGTGACGTCAGACGCCAGAGCTGGCGGTATGATGATCTGTTATTCTAGTTACTGCACCGGCAGAATACCAGTATGCGCAGGCGCAAACACCGCTAGCAGACGACTTTAGCCTTGACCCAGGTTGAGTACATACATTTTAACTGAAAATTTGCAAACTTAGAGAATTTTCTCGCATACAGAACAACATTTTGAATTTAGATTACAATATATTAAGTATATGCTGCTGCATCAAAGAATTGTTTTGCGGTATTTTTAACAAACAAGCATTAATAACTCACACTCCATAGACTGCTATGCTAAACACCGCCAGTAAATACCGCCAGCAGACGAATTTTAGCCTCGACCTCAGGTCGCGTGCATAAGGTCCATTTGATTGGTCTACGTTTAACAGGTCTCTGATAGGCCTACGTCGCCAAGACTATTGCTGCAATGATCGTTATGACAAAAATGTAGTTGGTAGATTGGTTGACGGAAGTGTTTATTTGTAAACATGCCCTTTCCTTATACATTATAACCTCGAAAATGCCGTCATAATCGGGACCGAGACAAAGCGGGGTTTTTGAAAATTCCGGATTTTTGAAAGAATATCAAAAGCACTTCCGGCATTCTTAATGGTGCATTTATTCATAATTTAATTCATAATCAAGTGATAATTATGTGATAAAAAAACTAAATATTAAAAAGAAAACTTACTTTAATTGGAATTTTTTATGTAAAAAAAAAAAAAAAAATGTAATAAACAGTGAAAAATTTTCTCTTCATGAGTGTTTTTTTCTCTTTAACCCTTCGGTCTCTTTAACGACACTTTTTGTATAAAACTGCAGTATATTTAGCTTCTGTTTTTTAATGTCATAAATTGTCGACGATCAGATTTCATACTCAGTATACAACTTTTTCACTAAGCCTTTCTAACTTTCTTATCGAGCCCACTTTTTCTGCGATAGACAAATTTAAATGCTTTATTTTAGAAGCAACATTCCCTGATTTTGAAAAAAAACTTCGTACGAACTCTAATAAATATATAAATAAATATTTTCAAAACTCCAGAGAAGAAAAATAAACGTGTTCATCCTACTATATTTTTCTTTCTCCCGTAAATTAGACGTGTAAAAAAAAAAAAAAAAAAAAAAAAAAGGAGGGAAAAAGTGACTTTGAGGCCGGACTTTTGAAAGTATCCGGATTTTTGAAGTCACACTGTATATCTGATTGTTATCATACTAAATCTCTCTTATTTATGAACCGATTTGGATGTGACTTAGTATGTGCATAGTACATACCAATGTCTCGACCGAGTTCTTTGGCCACCTGCATCCGCCATCTTGTTTGAAAATGGCGTCTATTAAAAAACAAAATTTTAAAAGAGGTACAAAAAATATTAAAAATTAAAAAAAATAATTTCTTAAGTGTTTGACCTTGATACAAGGATTCAGGAGCATTTTTTGTTTCGTGTTTATCTTAAAAAATGGCTGTGACATAGCAGTTTGAATTTCTAGTGTGGCTGATCGTTTTTAAAGAATCTGATTTTTGTCATCCGATAGCACGCGTATTTATTAACTGATTTGGATAGGACTAAGCATATCTAGAGGACATACCAAGATCTCGACCGAGTTCGTTGGCCAGTTCATCCGTCATTTTGTTTCAAAAGGACGGCCATTTAAGATCGTTTAAAAATTTAAAATAGCTATTAAAAATTTGAAATTGCAAAAATATTTTGTGTTATATGTTTGGCCTCGATACAAGGATTCTGGAGCATTTTTTGATTCGTCTTTATCTTAAAAAGTCGCTGGCATATAGTAGTTTGAATTTGTAGAGTGGCTGACAATTTGAAACAATCTTACTTTTGACATGCGATAGCACACGTATTTATGAACCGATTTGGATGTGATTAAGCATGTGTATGTGAAATATTTTGCAACTTTCTTGTGCGGGCCTCTCTTAGCCAGACAGAAGGCGCCGCCCCGGTACACGTGACCTTCGAGAGAATTGATATTTAAAAACATTTTTTACTCTTTTTCTTTTAGTTTAGTTTTATTGTGAATGCGAATCTCGAACGCAGCATGCTCGCTGTGTATTTCTTGATCTTCCAAAAAAGGGAGAAATATTCTTGAATTTAATAAGAAATCATCTTGGATTCCCAGTGTGGAATTTATTTAACAAAAATTATTCAAATGCTTTCGTTGTATATAGTTTGTACATATTTAAAAGTGTAAATAGAATTTTCAAGTTTTTAATCATCATGTGCTTATTTATTGAACAACACCTGCGCCACTTTCAGTAGTGAAATATGTTTAATGACTTAAATATGATTTTACCCGAATCGTGAATTCTTCATCTAAGCTCTCCCAACTTTGATTTAAATTAAGAATAACGTGAAACTCGTGAATATCATGAAGATTAATCATTATTCTTTGGTGCCTCAAGTACCCGGAAAAAAAGGTAAGAAATACCTTTATTATTCTGCATGACTATTGACTCTTGATTTATTCAAAATAAAGTTTCTTCAGGATAATTAATTTTGAAAATTGAAATAAATTTTAAACATGGATAAGCCTGATAAGCTTAAAAGTAAAAGAGCTACTGTTCGCGCAGAAGTTACAAAATTAATCACAAAATGTGATACATTGTTATCTGTTGATATTGATAAGACGGATTGCGATTCTTTAATGGAATCATTAGAGCTTGTAAATGAAAAGGAAGCTCTGCTCAAGGAATTAGATTCCGAAATAGATGAGCTAATTCAGGAAAAAACTGAATATGAAAAAGAACTAAAATCGGTAGAAGAATATTCTGAAAAAATATCAAGTTTGAAATTTAAAATTAAGATGAGGCTTAAAAAATGTAAAATCGAAACTGAACCAAAAGTTTTACTAGAATCAAGTTACGGTTCAAAAATCGGTATTAAACCAGTTTCGGCAGTGAAGCTGTCTAAACTAAACATAGAAAAATTTTCTGGTGATGCAAGCCAGTTCTTAGAATTTTTTAATTTATTTACTAGTGCGATAGATTCAAACGAATCGTTGTCAAAAATTGAAAAATTCCAATATCTTAAATCCTTGTTGTCTGGACCTGCATATAATATTGTAGCTGGTTTTGAGCTGACAGATCAAAATTATTCAACGTGTTTAAAGTTGTTAGAAGAAACGTATGATAAGCGGGAAAATATCATAAACTGTTACATGAATAAACTTTTAAATCTTGAACCAGTGTAATTTAGCAATAATGTCACTTAGCTCAGGAAGCTGTACGATAATATTGAAACTAGTATAAGAAATCTTGATGCGTTAGGAGTAAGATCAGGCTCCTACGGCCATTTATTACTACCAATATTATTAAGGTTATTACCCGAAAATTTGATACTAGATTTCCATCGAAAACGTGACCCCGATAAGGCTGTGATGTCACCGATTTAATAAATTTTATTAAAACGGAACTAAGATGCCGGGAAGCTACTAATTTAGTAAATAATTCCCAAAGCAAAGCTTATGAAAATTCTAAAACCAAATATGAAAATTCTTCAAGTAAATATCAAAATTTTCCGCAAAAGAAAAATATACCTTCAGCTGCTGCTTTAAATACATCTACAAAACAGTTTTGCATATTTTGCAAGTCTTCTGATCATGTAGGACTAAATTGTTCGAAGTTAGGGGAGACCGGGGCTAGTAGACGGGCTTTTTAGTTATTGATTTTTATTATTTTTTTGTTTCAGTTTTTTAACAAACTTTAACTTCACTTTTAAAGAACGGGCATTTGGCTATAAATACCAGGAGTTTTGAGTTTGTAGCTTTTATAGTTTATGTTTAGCGGAAACCTAAAGTAGAAGGAAAATTGTGCGCCAACCTATCCCGTCACGGGGCAAGTTGCCTATACCTATGGGGTAAGTTGGCATACGCTTTATAAAAATTTAAATTAAACTCGAATAAGACACGCAGTTAAGATAAATCAATTTCATTATTACCAGTAAGTTTAAACAAAGTCGTTATTGCCGTACAATGTAAATTCTAAATTATACAGACATAAAAATAATGAATAAAACATTAATAGTGAGCAACTTCTATCCTACTCGATATCATCATCAGAGTTACAGTTGTCACAAATAAAAAATCGAGTGTCTCCGTTTGCACAAAATCTTGCATTGCATCCACTTTTCTCAGTGTTGGCTGTTTTTCAAGCTACCAGCACACACCAGACACCGAGCCAACTTGCCCCGTGTTCAATGCGCCTACTAGCCCCATAATAAATTTCTTCACAAAAGGGAAATGTAACCTTCGAAACATAAATAATCCAAGTAAATCACATACGGGGTAGGTACAGTTAATCATACACTAAGAAAAAAATGTACAAATTAAATCGCAATTATTAAGATAAGTATTATAAATTAGAAAAAGAATGAAGCAATAAAAAATTACTTATGAGTGCAAAAAACAGATAAATGCCCACTGCACGTAAGTAATGGTGCAAAACTACAATGAAGATTGTAAAAAGAAAGAATAAAGGTACTCTGTGACTGGTTGCGCAATCTATCCACAAACAGGCGATATGAGGATTGCGCCTACTTACCATTGTAGCCAACTAGCCCCGGTCTCCCCTACTGCTTTCTGTTTTTATTAGAATATTGTTTATGTCTTAAAAATCTCTGACAAAAAGAGAAATATCACTATCTGTCATTTTCTAAATATATTTTATTTTCTATACAGGCAATAAAATATTCATTTGAAACATTTAATAAAAAAAATAAAAAATAAATAAATAATAAAAAACGAACTTTCTAATACTTTACAACATAATTGAAAAGTGTTTATGAATTCGATTTGTCTATCTCTCTGGACGTGCTCTAACTCGTGTTGATATGCTCTACCGTGCTATACTTTGATTGACATGTAAGTTTATATGTTGATGGATATTATAGAATGTTCACTATTGCAAATGGAAGTTTTTAGCATTTATAGTTCGTCTACAGAGGGACACAAAAGAATTCCGTTACATTATTATCTTTGGGAAAAGTCGTTTGTGGGTGAATTTTATTTAAATTGTTTAATTTAGATATTTCATTTCAATTTGTTTATCATGAAATTTCTTTGTAATATTTTGTTAGTACTAGAAAGTGTTACATAAAATATATGCCTGATTTTTCACTCTCGTTTTAATTTAAAATAATTCAGCTTTTTTTCAATATAAATGTAAAGAAAGACTTTATAAATATATATTAACTACAACAAACGAAAATGAATATTTGTATATGTTCTGATGTTCTGAAGACGTGATTTTTTCCCATCTAAATTAGCATTTATTTTTCTCTGTGTGTGAAGTATAGTGTTCACTTCATTAAAAATCCCTGGATCTAGACTTTGACAAAGAAATGACATACCAGGATTTTCTCGCCAAATAAGGGTATAAGTAATTGTTTGTGTGTAACTAGGTTATTTACATTAATATATTTGGAATGATACAGAATAAAGTTTTCACGTTAGCTACAGTAGTAGTTTTGTTTTCATTTACTCTGGGGAGATATCCTAACATGTTAAGGGGCTGCTTTACTGACCCCCCCCCCCCCCACATCGCGAAATCGCATGTTAACCTATATGAGAAAAATTAAAAGCGCGATTGCTCATTAGCTAATATAATTATGTTAAACTAAGGTTTTCATCAGCAGAAAGTAGACGTCAGATGCCGATGAGGTGCGTTTTTTAAAAACTGTCTCTTTAAATTTTAAGTATTCAAAAAATCCCTATAAAATGTGAAATTTTATTAACTTCTTAAAAACGCTTAAAATTTAAAACGCAATTTTTAAAACGCACATCGCAGGAATCTGGCGTCTATTTTCTGATGGTGGATATCGTAGTTTAATAATTATATTAGATAATGTGCAATCGCGCTTTTAATTTTTTGCATAGGTTAACATTCAATTTCGCGATCGGGGAATTTCAGTGAAGCGGTGGTTCTAAGTCCATTACTCAACAATCCCGAAACTTTCTGACACATTTACAAACTCATTTTTAAAAGTAAAAGTACAAAATTGGCAAAGCTGACTGTGGAAGCGATTTGGGAATTGAAAGACGTTTTCCATTTTTTGATAAGTAAATTATTTATCGAGTTATAAGGAATTTGGGGTAACGTGACAAACGGTTTTTTCAGTTCGCTGACTGGTATTTCTCCTTTTCTCCGGAAATTCATTTCAAAGCAGTAACTTTGACAGTATTTTCTCTGAACAATCTTTTGCGTTTACCAAAAGATGGAAAATGTCTTTCGATTACACAGTTCCTGAATAACAGCACCTGCCAATTTCACGCTTCTCCGAATAAAAATGAATTAAAACTTGTGTCATAAAATTGACCCTTTGGATTTGAGAACAGCCTATCACTGATTATATCTATCAATATTATTCAATATTGAGTTTGAATGCAATTATTAAACCGATTTCTTTTGGTGGCTGAACTTTGTTTGTTTTTTACATTTTTGGTATTTCCTCCCTCATTTTATCTGTTTGTTTTACCACGGCCAAACTCGATATAAGGCAGGCGATCGAGTTTGGCCGTGGTTTTACACAGAGAGCGAACGAAAGTCGCATTTTCATCTTGTTGTGTTTTATGTTAGGTGTATAAAGATTTATGAAGCAATAAAATAGACTAGCTTGTTAGGTTAGCTTCTCAGATGTAATTATAGCTGTTCTCAAATCCGAAGTGGCGATCTTACGACACAAGTTCTAACTCATTTTTGTTCAAGAACGCATGAAATTGGCATGTGTTGTTATTCAGAAACAATGTGATCGAAAGAAGTTTTTCATTTTTTTGGTAAACGCAAGAGATCTTTCAGAAAATACTGTCAAAGTTGGCGTTTTGAACCGAATTTCCTGACGAAAGGAAAAAAAGGAAACAGTCAGAGAAAGGAGAAAAACCGGTTGTCACGTGACCCAAAATCACTTATAACTCGATAAATAGAATTTATTTATCAAAAAATGAAAAACGTCTGTCTATTCCAAATCGCTTCCATAGTCAAACTTGCCAATTTTGTGCCTTTACTTTTAAAAATGAGCCAGTAAGTTTCGCGTTTGTTGAGCAGTGGACTTGAGAACCGCTTTAAAATAACACTACTATGCTGTAGCTATCAGGAAACTTTCTTCTATATCATTCTAAATATATTAATTTAAATAACCTCTTCAATGCATAATATTCTGGAACTGAACCCCTTACTTATCTTACATTCCTTCAACCTAAACGAGTAGCATTACATATGATTGATTACCGGTGGCGTCAAATATCAAACACCAAGAACGAATATAGGAATTCTCTGTGTATCTTTTTTTGTTATCAATATTTTGAAACATGGGTCAAGTCTCGGGTCATCATTTTTAGGATGGCATATTTATTTTCGACAAGAATTTGAGTGTTATTGACTCGAGGTGACTTTTTCTAGCTGGAGAGGTAGAGGGGTTCTCCCTCATGATATTTACTTATATATTTGGTATTATGTGGTCGGCTTTGAAACTGATTAGGGTCATTCCATGAGAAAAAGACAAAATGTCCCGCACGTTACGCTTACATAAATACCTACATTTATTAACTTACATAGCGAACTTGCCCGGCGTTGCCCGGGTACTTCAAAAAACAGCAGGAATTACGAAAAAACTCTGAAAATCACAATAAGATATCCCGAAAAAAATTTTTAATCGCTTCTCAAATTCTGAAAAGAGAAAAAAAATATATATATTATGTTCGAAGATTGCAAGTTGATTCCTTTCACTAGTGTGGAAAAATAGTAGCAAATCGCTATAATACACTAAAAATCACATACAAAATTCCCGAAAAATTCGAAAATTGCTATACGAAATCCGAATAAACTTTAATGAAATGAGGGCAGAATGTACTTTAGGTCAAAAATGGAATGTCAAAAAATTGTAGCAGATCGCGAAGAAACGTAAAAATCGCATTAAAAATCACAAAAAGTTCAAGAATCACGAAAGTCAAAATTTACTATAACTGGATAAAAGTTTCAAATCTAATTCCTTTGACCTGTGGGCTCTCTTAAAATTTATGTTTTGGAAATCATGCTAAGCATTAGATCATGTTACTTTTATTCATAATTAATTCACTTGGACTGCCTTAAATATAATTAACATAATCCCTTAAGTTAATATTAGTTTTTGTTGCATTAAAATATCTCAATTTGTTGATTTTCTGTAAGCAAGTAAACCCTATTGTTTTACAGTGGAAGTCTATGGGAATTTGGCGAAATATTAGAGATATCGCCAAGTTGGCGTCACTTTTGGCGACTCATTTTGGTCGCCAAATTTGTCGATATATCGCCAAGTTGGCGACAAACTTGGCGTTATTTGGCGACAAAACTGGATCCCGCCCTACGCTACCCCCCCCCCCCTTATATGTATGGACATGCATTACATGCTGTTCAATAATCGCATAAAAAATTCGCTAAAAATTCCAGAATCTCTGCACGAATTCCGAATAAACTTTTATGAAAAGAGAACAAACTTTACTATATTAGGTTAAAAGAAAGAAACCGCATTCTTTTTCCTAATGTGGGAAAATCGAATTAATATAATCCCTTAAGTTAATATTAGTTTTTGTTCCCGGGTTCGATTCCTGGCTCTGGCTAATTTTTCACTCCAGTTGGGTTTATTGTATTTATTGTTTGTATGTCTGTATAATATTTATATATACCTTTAACAGTTGAATGCAGGCGTTATTTATGTGTGTATGTGTGTTTTAATGTATATTGTAGTATGAGTGTTTTATTATAAATATTAGTTTTTGTTGCATTAAAATATCTCAATTTGTTGATTTTCTGTAAGCAAGTAATCCATATTGGTTTACAATGGAAGTCTATGGGAATTTGTCGAAATATTAGAGATATCGCCAAGTTGGCGTCACTTTTGGCGACTCATTTCGGTCGCCAAATTTGGCGATATACCGCCAAGTTGGCGACAAACTTGGCGGCATTTGGCGACAGAACTGTGTCCCTGTACAGTAACCTCCATATAGATATGGAAATGCATTAAATGCTGTTCAATAATTGCATAAAAAATTCGCTAAAAATTCAAAAATCGCTGCATGAATTCCGAATAAACTTTTTTGAAAAGGGAACAAAATTTACTATATTGGGTTAAAAGAAAGAAGCCATATTCTTCTCACTTATATGGAAAAAATCGCTTCGAAACTTAAAAAAGTGCTAAAAATTGCATAAAAATTAAATAAAAAAAATCTAATCAAAAAATCGAAAATCGGGCTTCGAGGTGCAAAACTTCATATATAGACGTACCTTTTCCCCAAATTTTGTAGCTCTACCTGCAGCGGTCTCTTCAGAACACCGTCGACTCACTCACTCACTCACTCACACACAAACTTCTTTCTTTATTATTATAGATAGATAATATTTATATATACTTTAACTGTTGAATGCAGGCATTATTTATGTGTGTATGTGTGTTTTAATATGTATTGTAGTATGAGTGTTTTATTCTATAATAATAAAGAAAGAAGTTTGTGTGTGAGTGAGTGAGTGAGTGTGTCGACGGTGTTCTGAAGAGACCGCTGCACGTAGAGCTACAAAATTTGGGGAAAAGGTACGTCTATATATGAAGTTTTGCACCTCGAAGCCCGATTTTCGATTTTTTGATTAGTTTTTTTTTATTTAATTTTTTATGCGATTTTTAGCACTTTTTTAAGTTTCGAGGCGATTTTTTCCATATAAGTGAGAAGAATATGGTTTCTTTCTTTTAACCCAGTATAGTAAATTTTGTTCCCTTTTCAAAAAAGTTTATTCGGAATTCATGCAGCGATTTTTGAATTTTTAGCGAATTTTTTATGCAATTATTGAACAGAATTTAATGCATTTCCATTCCTATATGGAGGTTACTGTACAGGGACACAGTTCTGTCGCCAAATGCCGCCAAGTTTGTCGCCAACTTGGCGGTATATCGCCAAATTTGGCGACCGAAATGAGTCGCCAAAAGTGACGCCAACTTGGCGATATCTGTAATATTTCGCCAAATTCCCATAGAGTTCCATTGTAAACCAATATGGATTACTTGCTTATAGAAAATCAACAAATTGAGATATTTTAATGCAACAAAAACTAATATTTATAACTAGCGAACTTGCGCGGCGTTGCCCGGGTACGTAAAAAAAACAGCAGGAATTACGAAAAAACTCTGAAAATCACGATAAGATATCGCGAAAAAATTTTTAATCGCTTCTCAAATTCTGAAAAGAGAAAAAAATATATATATATTATGTTCGAAGATTGCAAGTTGATTCCTTTCACCAATGTTGAAAAATAGTAGCAAATCGCTAAAATACACTAAAAATCACATACAAAATTCCCGAAAAATTCGAAAATTGCTATACGAAATCCGAATAAACTTTAATGAAATGAGGGCAGAATGTACTTTAGGTCAAAAATGGAATGTCAAAAAATTGTAGCAGATCGCGAAGAAACGTAAAAATCGCATTAAAAATCACAAAAAGTTCAAGAATCACGAAAGTCAAAATTTACTATAACTGGATAAAAGTTTCAAATCTAATTCCTTTGACCTGTGGGCTCTCTTAAAATTTATGTTTTGGAAATCATGCTAAGCATTAGATCATGTTACTTTTATTCATAATTAATTCACTTGGACTGCCTTAAATATAATTAACATAATCCCTTAAGTTAATATTAGTTTTTGTTGCATTAAAATATCTCAATTTGTTGATTTTCTGTAAGCAAGTAAACCCTATTGTTTTACAGTGGAAGTCTATGGGAATTTGGCGAAATATTAGAGATATCGCCAAGTTGGCGTCACTTTTGGCGACTCATTTTGGTCGCCAAATTTGTCGATATATCGCCAAGTTGGCGACAAACTTGGCGTTATTTGGCGACAAAACTGGATCCCGCCCTACGCTACCCCCCCCCCCTTATATGTATGGACATGCATTACATACTGTTCAATAATCGCATAAAAAATTCGCTAAAAATTCCAGAATCTCTGCACGAATTCCGAATAAACTTTTATGAAAAGAGAACAAACTTTACTATATTAGGTTAAAAGAAAGAAACCGCATTCTTTTTCCTAATGTGGGAAAATCGAATTAATATAATCCCTTAAGTTAATATTAGTTTTTGTTCCCGGGTTCGATTCCTGGCTCTGGCTAATTTTTCACTCCAGTTGGGTTTATTGTATTTATTGTTTGTATGTCTGTATAATATTTATATATACCTTTAACAGTTGAATGCAGGCGTTATTTATGTGTGTATGTGTGTTTTAATGTATATTGTAGTATGAGTGTTTTATTATAAATATTAGTTTTTGTTGCATTAAAATATCTCAATTTGTTGATTTTCTGTAAGCAAGTAATCCATATTGGTTTACAATGGAAGTCTATGGGAATTTGTCGAAATATTAGAGATATCGCCAAGTTGGCGTCACTTTTGGCGACTCATTTCGGTCGCCAAATTTGGCGATATACCGCCAAGTTGGCGACAAACTTGGCGGCATTTGGCGACAGAACTGTGTCCCTGTACAGTAACCTCCATATAGATATGGAAATGCATTAAATGCTGTTCAATAATTGCATAAAAAATTCGCTAAAAATTCAAAAATCGCTGCATGAATTCCGAATAAACTTTTTTGAAAAGGGAACAAAATTTACTATATTGGGTTAAAAGAAAGAAGCCATATTCTTCTCACTTATATGGAAAAAATCGCTTCGAAACTTAAAAAAGTGCTAAAAATTGCATAAAAATTAAATAAAAAAAATCTAATCAAAAAATCGAAAATCGGGCTTCGAGGTGCAAAACTTCATATATAGACGTACCTTTTCCCCAAATTTTGTAGCTCTACCTGCAGCGGTCTCTTCAGAACACCGTCGACTCACTCACTCACTCACTCACACACAAACTTCTTTCTTTATTATTATAGATAGATAATATTTATATATACTTTAACTGTTGAATGCAGGCATTATTTATGTGTGTATGTGTGTTTTAATATGTATTGTAGTATGAGTGTTTTATTCTATAATAATAAAGAAAGAAGTTTGTGTGTGAGTGAGTGAGTGAGTGTGTCGACGGTGTTCTGAAGAGACCGCTGCACGTAGAGCTACAAAATTTGGGGAAAAGGTACGTCTATATATGAAGTTTTGCACCTCGAAGCCCGATTTTCGATTTTTTGATTAGTTTTTTTTTATTTAATTTTTTATGCGATTTTTAGCACTTTTTTAAGTTTCGAGGCGATTTTTTCCATATAAGTGAGAAGAATATGGTTTCTTTCTTTTAACCCAGTATAGTAAATTTTGTTCCCTTTTCAAAAAAGTTTATTCGGAATTCATGCAGCGATTTTTGAATTTTTAGCGAATTTTTTATGCAATTATTGAACAGAATTTAATGCATTTCCATTCCTATATGGAGGTTACTGTACAGGGACACAGTTCTGTCGCCAAATGCCGCCAAGTTTGTCGCCAACTTGGCGGTATATCGCCAAATTTGGCGACCGAAATGAGTCGCCAAAAGTGACGCCAACTTGGCGATATCTGTAATATTTCGCCAAATTCCCATAGAGTTCCATTGTAAACCAATATGGATTACTTGCTTATAGAAAATCAACAAATTGAGATATTTTAATGCAACAAAAACTAATATTTATAACTAGCGAACTTGCGCGGCGTTGCCCGGGTACGTAAAAAAAAACAGCAGGAATTACGAAAAAACTCTGAAAATCACGATAAGATATCGCGAAAAAATTTTTAATCGCTTCTCAAATTCTGAAAAGAGAAAAAAAAATATATATATTATGTTCGAAGATTGCAAGTTGATTCCTTTCACCAATGTTGAAAAATAGTAGCAAATCGCTAAAATACACTAAAAATCACATACAAAATTCCCGAAAAATTCGAAAATTGCTATACGAAATCCCAATAAACTTTATTGAAATGAGGGCAGAATGTACTTTAGGTCAAAAATGGAATGTCAAAAAATTGTCGCAGATCGCGAAGAAACGTAAAAATCGCATTAAAAATCACAAAAAGTTGAAGAATCACGAAAGTCAAAATTTAACAATAAATGGATAAAAGTTTCAAATCTAATTCCTTTGACCTGTGGGCTCTCTTAAAATTTATGTTTTGGAAACCATGCTAAGCATTAGATCATGTTACTTTTATTCATAATTAATTCACTTGGACTCCCTTAAATATAATTAACATAATCCCTTAAGTTAATATTAGTTTTTGTTGCATTAAAATATCTCAATTTGTTGATTTTCTGTAAGCAAGTAAACCCTATTGTTTTACAGTGGAAATCTATCGGAATTTGGCGAAATATTAGAGATATCGCCAAGTTGGCGTCACTTTTGGCGCCTCATTTTGGTCGCCAAATTTGTCGATATATCGCCAAGTTGGCGACAAACTTGGCGTTATTTGGCGACAAAACTGGATCCCCCTACGCTACCCCCCCCCCCCTTATATGTATGGACATGCATTACATGCTGTTCAATAATCGCATAAAAAATTCGCTAAAAATTCCAAAATCGCTGCACGAATTCCGAATAAACTTTTATGAAAAGAGAACAAAATTTACTATATTGGGTTAAAAGAAAGAAACCGCATTCTTTTTCCCAATGTGGAAAAATCGAATTAATATAATCCCTTAAGTCAATATTAGTTTTTGGTCCCGGGTTCGATTCCTGGCTCTGGCTAATTTTTCACTCCAGTTGGGTTTATTGTGGCGTTAGGGCTTAGGCCTATGGGCGTTAGGATAAACTAGTTTATCCTAACGCCCATAGGATAAACTAGTTTTTCCTAGGCCAAACTAGTTTATCCTAACGCCCATAGGATAAACTAGTTTTTCCTAGGCCAAACTAGTTTATCCTAACGCCCATAGGATAAACTAGTTTTTCCTAGGCCAAACTAGTTTATCCTGACGCACGTAGGACAAACTAGTTTTTCCTAGGCCAAACTAGTTTGGCCTAATGCTCATAGGATAAACTAGTTTAGCCTGCTATTCATTGGCCTGAACTAGTTTATCCTAGGCCGATCTAGTTTGTCCTAGGCCAATTCAATTTGGCGAGCTTTTATTGCTCCCAAAGACTTCCTCGGCGCCAACCTTGTAGTTTGTCCTAGGCCATTCTAGTTTATTTTAAGCCAATGCAATTTGACGTCTTTTTATTGATCCCAACTACCGCTCCGGCATCATCCTTGTGCAAAGTAGTATTGCTGTCATCGCTGTATAATATATTTTATTCGATGAAGAGTGGAATACAGTTCCTCTACCTTTCCCATTTCACTGCCATCGCTAGTTACAAAATATGTTCCATATGACAAATTATGTGCTGGAGGACCAAGAATGGGGTGCGATGCTATCATAAATTTTAGGAGAGGAATAATTTGGAGAATTGATTAATTATGTGCAGTTATACCTCCAAAATCCGGCATCGTCAGGACCAGGACTTCGCCGGATTTTTGAAAATTCCAGATTTCTGAAAGAATATCAAATGTACTTCTGATATCTTAATGGTGTATTTATTCATAATTAATTCAAAACCAAGTGACATTTATGTGGGAAAAATAAATATAAAAAAAACATTTATTTTTTCTATGGTACATAAATTCTAATAAACAGTGAAATCAATTCTTGTGTCGATCGATAAAATTTTATTTGTTATAGTTTCTGCCGTTCTTTAACAAGTTTTTCTTGGATTTTATAAGTGAACAATATCGATTTCGGAAATGTAGTATTGTTCCTCTAAACCATTTAGTGATTTTCCAGTGAAACATATACATTTTTCAAGTGACATCTTTTCTTCTGCAAGTTTTTCGTTCTCCTTCCTATGAGCTGCTAATATAGCGTTATCGGCGGTTCTATTTAGCACAGCTTGAGCGATCCCAGTGTCCGCTAATCCATCTCTTTCGATCTCGAAATTTTTAATTCGTAAACAATTGCTATTTTTCTTTGTCCCATAAGTTGGAAGAAAAAAAAATTGGGAGAGCTGGCCTTCGTTCCCAGATTTTTGAAGTTGCCTTATTTCTGAATGCAAGATTTTCGAGGTCACAATGTATTAGTATTTAAAAGTGAAAAAAGGATAAAATAATATCGGCAGAATTAAAAAAATGAAACTACAAAATTTTAAAGATTTTTAATTTTGTGTGCTGTGAGAGGGCGGGGGGCAAATTTTTATTTAATAAAAATTTTAATGCGCGCTTCAAATCACACTAAATTTAATTGAAAGTATTTTAACTGTGATTCATTTAATTGTAGTATACAACTAAAATACATTATTTGCAATTGAGGCTAATTGCAACTGAATTCAATTGAATTTTAATTAGTTGTAGCTTGCTTTTAATCTTTAATCGCTATTAAATCAAATACACATATATTTTTTAAAAACAAATTTAATATTTGAATAAAAATATAATTGACTGATGTTCATAACTGCACAATTATGCTGCTTATAAAAAAATCTTAAATCATTAGTAGTAATAATAATATTTGTCGAAGCTCATTTGTGTTGTAAATAAAATCACTCAATTAATAGAATAATATTTATTATAAGAAAATTTTTACTTCTTTTTTTTTCTTTTTCTTTTTTTTTTGTGAGTGTGACTGAGTGTGTGTGTGTGTGTGTGTGTTAGAAATAAGTTATCAAATTTCTTCAAACTTTAACAATTAGTAAAATTAAGGATTATTACCAAACTGGAAAAAATTATTCAGCAAATAAAATTCTCTTTACAGAATATTACATATACATTTGTACGGATGAGGATACAGTACTCTAAAACCTGTTAATAGAAACTGCGTATGACAAAATCCTGTTTTAAACGGATTTTTTTTTTTTTTTTTTTTTTTTTTTTTTTACTGGTGCAAATTAGATATAATAATCCGTTTGAAAAAAACATAATACATTTGCTAAAGACGACGGGCCAGCTAAAAAAGGAACTTAACAAAATCGAAGTTTTTTCCTCTCCTTTGTGATTCCGGCTCAGATGGTTTTTCTATATAAAATTTTTCAGATTTTCAAGTCTCCGTGTAAAAGCATTAATGGTATTACTAGTAATTCGGATATTTACATACAAATAGAGATTCATTAAAAAAGGAATATAGTTTACAAAAGAATCATTAATATCGTCAATCTACATTCTATTGCTTGGAGATTTAAAAGTTGTTAAAATTCTATACAATAAAATCTTCTAAGACGGAATTGCATAGGAAAGAAGAAAAATCCGTTATAGGCAGATTCCCTTAGTAGCAGGTTCCTTGTCTGTTGTAAATGCATTATATTCTTTTCACAAGTACTAGTATCTTCATTTTTCATAGATCAACATTTTTTTTTTTTTTAACACGGGATTCCGTCATAGGCAGGTTATTTTTCTCCGGTTTTAACGTACTTTATTTTATTACCAACTGAAAATCCCTGCTTGATCAGACCTCAAGAAGAATGCAGTCAACTCCCGACAGAAGCCAGAAAAAAAAATTGAGTCACGGTCCATCTCGGTCCGAACCGCTCGAAAAAAATAATTCTCAAAACAAGACCGGACCGAGTGTCAGGAAGGGAAATTGGGTTGGCCCGTACAGACCCGTACATCGAATAACCAAAAGACTAGTTCACAAAATTTTGTAAATTAGGACGCTAAAGTTCTCATATTAAAAAAAAAAAAAAAAAAAAAAAACGAGTATGAAGTGAACTTTGTTCACTTCCATAGATGAGTTTGAGTTGAGCGGACTCGTGCGAAAAATTTTGAATTTGAGCCTGAACTCGACTAATTTTTGAAAAATTTAACTTGAGTTTGCATTAGTTCATTTTTTTGTGTGTCCAACACTGGTTGGGATCAATAAAAACACGTCAAATTGAATTGGCCTAGGATAAACTAGATTGGCCTAGGACAAACTAAAAGGTTGGCGCCGAGGAGGTCTTTGGGATCAATAAAAGCTCGCCAAATTGAATTGGCCTAGGACAAACTAGATCGGCCTAGGATAAACTAGTTCAGACCAATGAATAGCAGGCTAAACTAGTTTATCCTATGAGCATTAGGTCAAACTAGTTTGGCCTAGGAAAAACTAGTTTGTCCTACGTGCGTCAGGATAAACTAGTTTGGCCTAGGAAAAACTAGTTTATCCTATGGGCGTTAGGATAAACTAGTTTGGCCTAGGAAAAACTAGTTTATGGGCGTTAGGATAAACTAGTTTGGCCTAGGAAAATCTAGTTTGGCCTAAAATCGGGTTTGGCCGGTAACATATATACCTTTAACTGTTGAATGCAGGCGTTATTTATGTGTGTATGTGTGTTTTAATATATACTGTAGTATGAGTGTTTTATTATAAATATTAGTTTTTGTTGCATTAAAATATCTCAATTTGTTGATTTTCTGTAAGCAAGTAATCCATATTGGTTTACAATGGAAGTCTATGGGAATTTGGCGAAATATTAGAGATATCGCCAAGTTGGCGTCACTTTTCGCGACTCATTTCGGTCGCCAAATTTTGGCGATATACCGCCAAGTTGGCGACAAACTTGGCGGCATTTGGCGACAGAATTGTGTCCCTGTACAGTAACCTCCATATAGTTATGGAAATGCATTAAATGCTGTTCAATAATTGCATAAAAATTTCGCTAAAATTTCAAATATTGCTGCATGAATTCCGAATAAACTTTTTTGAAAAGGGAACAAAATGTACTATATTGGGTTAAAAGAAAGAAACCATATTCTTCTCACGTATATGGAAAAAATCTCCTCGAAAAGTAAAAAAGTGCTAAAAATCGCATAAAAAATTAAATTAAAAAAATCTAATAAAAAAATCGAAAATCGGGCTTCGAGGTGCAAAACTTCATATGTAAACGTACCTTTTCCCCAAATTTTGTAGCTCTACGTGCAGCGATCTCTTCAGAACACCGTCGACACACTCACTCACTCACTCACACACAAACTTCTTTGTTTATTATTATAGATAATATTTATAGATAATATAAACTATAGGTTAAAATTAACATAAAAGCCTATATTTTCATATTAGCATAGTTGTTTTGATTTGAGAATATGATACAATACAATTATTAAAACAGCACTAATAAGGTGAAAAGCTGTTCCATACGTGATATGGAATGGCACTTTAATAGTTTTAAAAATCTCCACATTTTAAACCCTAGACCTTATTAAGCTCCCCGCTTTTAATAATAAATAAATAATAAAAATAACAGACAATAAAAATCTCCACATTTTAAATCCGAGACCTAAGAAATCTTCCTGCTTCTGGGCCATTCAATGAAAAACTGACAACATGTCTTGCACGCTACACTTACATAAATACTCCATATCTATTGACTTACAAGTTGATAAAACGTAAACTATACATTAAAAATAACAAAACACTCTAGATTTTCATATAAGCATGGTTGTTTTAATTTGAGGATATAATAACATTGTTAAAACAGCAGAAATATGTAGAAAACCTGTCCCACACGTGACATGGAATGATCAATCATGAGAAACGGAAAAAATGTCCCGCACGTGACGTTTACATAAGGGTCAGCATCTGAAAATTGGACAATTTGCGTCCACTACCAATAATATTTTATTAATTATACTAAAACCAAAAACTGAAAAATGTAATATATTGTAACATTTGTTATAACTAGTAAATCTGCAGATCAGGAGCCTCAACGTCATCTTTGCAAGTCATTGTTTTTTAACACTCCTTGTGTAATATTCAACTTCCTGCAAATCGCTTTTTAAAGTTTTCAAATTACATAAATATTTCTAAGCATACAAGATACTTCGTAATGTTTCAGAAATTAAAAGTGTTAAACAAGTGGCTAGACATTGATGTTCTGAAAATCTGATGAGCTACTTATTCTGGTAGCTTTTTAAATCAAAAATTGCATTTCTTCAGGGGGGCTCTGCCCCCCTGAAACCCCCGTAGTCTATTTAAATTTACATTCGTCATTTTTTATTGATTGTGCGGATGGTTATAGTATATCTTAGATTTTTTTTTTCTTTTACGCTGTGATTTATGAGGATAAGCATAAGTTTTTCTTATAAATTAATAAAATTTAAATTTAAAATAAAATATTCATGTTAACCGTACACAGACAATAAATCTTGAAGTGACGGTAAAAATGTAACCCTAAAATCCGCTACATTCGGCACAACACAACGACGTGCTTAAAAAAAAAAAAAAACCAAACAAACAAACAACAACAACAACAACAAAAAAAAAAACAGAATAATATTTTTAGTAATACAGTTTTTAATTCATAATACAATGAAATGCTACCTTAGAATGCTTATTGCTGAAACATAAGCAGATCATTTTCATTTTATAGAAAAAATGCACGGATGAAGTCAAAGAATTCGGTCCCTGTTCCACGTGCTTCTTTTGTTTGGGCCGAATGAGGGCATTTAAATCTGAGCGATAACGCACATCGTATTGCAAACTGTTTTTACGGCATACTGCATCTCCATCTATCTCTTTCCTCCGTGAATAATAGTTAATTTTATTTTACCCAAGATCTTTTTATTCCAGCATCTTTGTTTTCAATAAATGACGTCTAATTCACCTGCTATGCGTACTTACTCAAAACTTTTCATCTTGTTATATTAAGAAATACTCGAGAGTTTTCTTTTTATTTCCAATATGCCGCCATATTAATTTTTCTATTCTTAATTTCATTTTTCATTTTCCTGTTTCACGACAAAACATTTCAATTGAAAATTGTTTAAAAGGAAATATTATTCCGGTTTTGATTTTCTTGGCAACAATTAAAGAAATATTGGTAAATGTTATGGGAAAATGTTACGTTATTCTCTATGAAAATAATGAACTTTTGTATTTTTAAGTAAAATATTTGAATAAAATAAATAAAATAAATGAAATATTGCCTATTTTTATTTCTGGGCTAAAATCCATCAATATGCAAAGATACAAATGCATTAATTCATCCGTTTTGACGTTGGCTTTACTCACATTATACACAAAATTGTACTAATATTATTAGGACCAAATACGTTGCTAGGCAACAGATGAAAGAAAAGGAGAAAAAGGAAATATGCATTATGTCAAATTGATAAAACATAATCCTTTATATTATTGGAAAACATGCATAAAATTCCCCCAATATTATAAACCTAATTTAAAAAATCTCGCAAATATATTGACGAAATTTCAAACTAATTGGAATAATTTAATAATCTTATTTAAAAATTTCAGCATAAAAAATTTAACATTTAAATCCATTTTTCATATGAGCCATTTCTTTCAACAAATGAAAATCTAAAAATCGTCTGACTTGCCATAGAAAAGCATTATAGAGCAAAATAAAATATTCCATATTTTTCGAACGAATGAACCAAATTTAACCAAAAACTATACAGCTAAGTCCGGGTACATCATCAACATGCCCAGTGAATTTCAAGCCGATCGGATGCTTTTTGAGGCAGTTACCGCGGAACAGACAGACAGACTAACAGACAGACTAACAGACAGACTAACAGACAGACTAACAGACTGACTAACAGACAGATTAACAGACAGACTAACAGAAACCAAAACTTTTCGTGTCTCCACAGTAAGCCTTCACTGACGTTTCGGCAACAATTACCAATGATAAATGGACATATGATGATGTATAAATAATTGCCGAAACGTCAGTGAAGGCTTACTGTGGAGACACGAAAAGTTTTGGTTTCTGTTAGTCTGTCTGTCTGTTCCGCGATAACTGCCGCAAAAAGCATCCGATCGGCTTGAAATTCACTGGGCATGTTGATGAGGTACCCGGACTTAGCTGTATAGTGTTTGGTTAAATTTGGTTCATTCGTTCGGGAAATATGGAACATTTTATTTTGCTCTATAATGCTTTTGAATGGCAAGTCAGACGATTTTCAGATTTTCATTTGTTGAAAGAAATGGCTCATATGAAAAATGGATTTAAATGGTAAATTTTTAATGCTGAAATTTTTAAATAACATTATTAAGTTATTCCAATAAATTATATCAATATATTTGCGAGATTTTTTTAATTAGGTTTATAATATTAGGGGGGGGGGAATTTTATGCATGTTTTTCAATAATATAAAGGATTTTGTCTTATCAAATTTAGATAATGCATATTTCTTTTTTTTTCCTTTTCTTTCTCTGTTGCTTAGCAACGTATTTGGTCCTAATAATATTAGTATAATTGCGTGTATAATGCTTGAGTAAAGCCAACGTCAAAACAGATGAATTAATGCATTTGTATCTTTGCATATAGATAGATTTTAGCCCAGAAATAAAAATAGGCAATATTTCATTTATTTTATTGAAATATTTTGCTTAAAAATACAAAAGTTCATTATTTTCATAGAGAATAACATAACATTTTCCCATAACATTTACCAATATTTCTTTAATTGTTGCCAAGAAAATCAAAACCCGGAATAATGTTTTCTTTTAAACAATTTTCAATTGAAATGTTTTGTCGTGAAACAGGAAAATGAAAAAAAAATTAAGAATAGAAAAATTAATATGGCGGCATATTAAAAATAAAAAGAAAACTCTCGAGTATTTCTTAATATAACAAGATGAAAAGTTTTGAGTAAGTACGCATAGCAGGTGAATTAGACGTCATTTATCGAAAACAAAGATGCTGGAATAAAAAGATCTTGGGTAAAATAAAATTAACTATTATTCACGGAGGAAAGAGATAGATGGAGATGCAGTATGCCGTAAAAACAGTTTGCAATACGATGTGCGTTATCGCTCAGATTTAAATGCCCTCATTCGGCCCAAACAAAACAAGCACGTGGAACAGGAACTAAATTCTTTGACTTCATCCGTTTTTTTTTTTTTTTTTTTTTTTTTTTTTGTTAAGCACGTCGTTGTGTTGTGCCGAATGTAGCGGATTTAAGGGTTACATTTTGGCGTCACTTCAAGATTTATTGTCTGTGTACGGTTAACATGAATATTTTATTTTAAATTTAAATTTTATTAATTTATAAAAAAAACTTATGTTTATCCTTATAAATCACAGCGTAAAAAAAAATCTAAGATGTACTATAACCATCCGCACAATCAATAAAAATTACGAATGTAAATTTAAATAGACTACGGGGGGTTCAGGGGGGCATAGCCCCCCTGAAGAAATCCAATTTTTGTCAGTCCCTGAAGAAATCCAATTTTTGAACATCAGTGTATAACCACTTGTTTAACACTTTTAATTTCTGAAACTTTACGAAGTATCTTGTATGCTCATAAATATTTATGTAATTTGAAAACTTTAAAAAGCGATTTGTAGGAAGTTGAATATTATGCAATGAGTGTTAAAAAAACAATGACTTGCAAAGATGACGTTGAGGCTCCTGATCTGCAGATTTACTAGTTGCCGAAACGTCAGTGAAGGCTTACTGTGGAGACACGAAAAGTTTTGGTTTCTGTTAGTCTGTCTGTCTGTTCCGCGATAACTGCCGCAAAAAGCATCCGATCGGTTTGAAATTCACTGGGCATGTTGATGAGGTACCCGGACTTAGCTGTATAGTTTTTGGTTAAATTTGGTTCATTCGTTCGGGAAATATGGAACATTTTATTTTGCTCTATAATGCTTTTCAATGGCAAGTCAGACGATTTTCAGATTTTCATTTGTTGAAAGAAATGGCTCATATGAAAAAGGGATTTAAATGGTAAATTTTTGATGCTGAAATTTTTAAATAACATTATTAAATTAATCCAATAAATTATGTCAATATATTTGCGAGATTTTTTTAATTAGGTTTATAATATTGGGGGGAATTTTATGCATGTTTTCCAATAATATAAAGGATTTTGTTTTATCAAATTGACATAATGCATATTTCATTTTTTTTTCTTTTCTTTCTCTGTTGCCTAGCAACGCATTTGGTCCTAATAATATTAGTATAATTGCACGTATAATGCTTGAGTAAAGCCAACGTCAAAACAGATAAATTAATGCATTTGTATCTTTGCATATAGAAGGATTTTAGTCCAGAAATAAAAATAGGTAATATTTAATTTATTTTATTGAAATATTTTGCTTAAAAATACAAAAGTTCATTATTTTCATAGAGAATAACGTAACATTTCCCCATAGCATTTACCAATAATTCTTTAATTGTTGCCAAGAAAATCAAAACCCGGAATAATATTTTCTTTTAAACAATTTTCAATTGAAATGTTTTGTCGTGAAACAGGAAAATGAAAAATAAAATTAAGAATAGAAAAATTAATATGGCGGCATATTAAAAATAAAAAGAAAACTCTCGAGTATTTCTTAATATAACAAGATGAAAAGTTTTGAGTAAGTACGCATAGCAGGTGAATTAGACGTCATTTATCGAAAACAAAGATGCTGGAATAAAAAGATCTTGGGTAAAATAAAATTAACTATTATTCACGGAGGAAAGAGACAGATGGAGATGCAGTATGCCGTAAAAACAGTTTGCAATACGATGTGCGTTATCGCTCAGATTTAAATGCCCTCATTCGGCCCAAACAAAACAAGAACAGGGACCAAATTCTTTGACTTCATCCGGTTTTTTTTTTTTTTTTTTTTTTTTTTTTTTTTTTTTTTAAAGCACGTCGTTGTGTTGTGCCGAATGTAGCGAATTTTAGGGTTGCATTTTTGGCGTCACTTCAAGATTTATTGCTGTGTACGGTTAACATGAATATTTTATTTTAAATTTAAATTTTATTAATTTATAAAAAAAAACTAAGATATACTATAACCATCCGCACAATCAATAAAAAATTACGAATGTAAATTTAAATAGACTGCGGGGGGTTCAGGGGGGCTCTGCCCCCCTGAAGAAATGCAATTTTTGATTTAAAAAGTTACCAGAATAAGTAGCTCATCAGAATTTCAGAACATCAATGTACAACCACTTGTTTAACACTTTTAATTTCTGAAACTTTACGAAGTATTTTGTATGCACACAAATATTTATGTAATTTGAAAACTTTAAAAAGCGATTTGTAGGAAGTTGAATATTATGCAATGAGTGTTAAAAAACAATGACTTGCAAAGATGACGTTGAGGCTCCTGATCTGCAGATTTACTAGTTAATTTTAAGTTTTAAACAAACGAAATCATCATTTCAGTCCTTGTCCCCAGGTACAAATATCCAATATTAAATGTATGCTGTAAATATTTTTAACTTTTGCTATTATATATTTATACCTATATACAGGGTGCAATATGTTATCTATCGCCGACCTTTAATTTCTCAACCGTTGGTCGTAGACATATAGTTCCAATTACAAAAACGTTTCAAATGAGGTAAATATTCATGTTGTGGCATTATTTAAAGTAAAAAATCAATTTTACAAAAATTACGAAATCTAACTTTTTATACGGTCCCTTAGTCCCTATAGTTATATTTAGTAAAAGTTTACACATATCATAAGAGATATAACACAAAAAGTTTGACATCTGTACTATAAAAAGTGACAGAGATATTAAATTTCAAAGTTTAAGATTTTTTCACATGATTTTGTCTTTTAATGAGGGATCAGTTAAAAGATTAATTAAAGTAATTCGAGATCAAAATCAGGGTGCAATGTCCTTTTGACGGCGAAGCCACCTAGCCGGTATTGCCAAATTGGGATATCACCAAAGAGGGTTATTTCATTTAAAAATTTTAGCTGACATTTAGGGGTCGTATAGAAAGCGAAGAATGAAATATTGAAATTAAACTGAAAAATAAATATCAATTTATTATAGTATTAGATAACGATGTACTATAAAAAAATGAATATGTCAAATGACAGAATCTACTAGAGATAATGCTCAAAGTGTTGTTTAACTCTTTTATGGGTCGAACAACCTTCAAACGCCAAAGTAGGTAGAATTGACAAACGAAAATAAAACATACTCACTAAGGACTAGATAATTGGAAGCGGGATAAAAACGACCAGCTGAGCAAGTAAGAAAATTCGGATTATGCAAATTACAATAATACCGCAGCGCCGCACTTTCGGGATAAAATACGAGCCATCTACTAGTGGACATGCTAACCAACGAGGAGATCGTGATGGCAAGCTACGCATGCATGCAATATGCCGAAATGATACTTATTTATGGTGAATGTCAAAAGAATACCAGAGAGGCTGCGAGTGTTTATTCAGAACGTTTCCCTAAAGATCTATACCCAACGCATGAAACTATAACCAATGCATTGCACCATATTAGAGAGATCGGCTCTGTTTCACCACGACCCAGAACAAGTAGACAAGCAAGGTGTAATGTTCGAGTGACACCGGAGGAGGTACCCTTTTAATTCCACAATTGAGCTCGATGGAAATAAGCGAGGTATGTGGTCAGCATATCTGGCATTTGTTATATGCATTTGATGAGCATCCATACCATATCCGACATTGGTGCAAGCATTGATGCTGGGTGACCACACGCGACGATTTTTTTATTGTAATTTCATGCTCAACACTTTAGAGGAAAATCCGTCATTCCTTTGTGACATTATATGTGACAGATTAGTCATTGTTTATACGGGGTGGCATTGTGAACGTGCACAATTTGGATTACTGGTCTCTGGAAAACCTCTACATCGCCCGCGCAGTACGACACGTGTGGTGCGGTATATGGGAAACCCAGATTGTTGGACCCATCTTCTACGATGGGACCTTAACGGTCGATCGTCACCTTCATCTGCTACAAACACGGTACGTGATTGGTACGAAGATCTGCCTCTCCGATATTCATGTCGAGTGTTTTTTCAACATGATGGAGCCCTCTCCACACAAAACATCAAACGCCCGGGCGTATCTAGCCACCGAATTCCGTCAAGACGGACCATCATATATTGGTGGTCCGGTAGAGTGGCTACCGCGTTCATCGGACTTGTCACCCATGGATTTCTACCTGTAGGGTTACATCAAGGGATGGGTCTATGTGACTGAGACCACTTCTTTGGTTTATCTGAAACAGCGCATCATCCTTGATTGTCGCACATTTTACACACCCTCAGTACTGTCACGCATTCAATTGTGCATTGCCACCAATGGAGAACTCTATGAGCAGTATCTCTAGTAGATTCCGCCATTTGACATATTCTTTTTTTATGGTAGACCGTTTTCTAATATTATAATAAATTGATATTTAATTTTCAGTTTAATTTCAGTACTTCATTCTTCGCTTTGTATACGACCCCTAAATGTCAGTTAAAAATTTTTAATGAAATAACCTTCTTTGGTGATACACCAATTTGGCGATACCATCTAAAGGTGGTTTCGCCATAAAAAGGACATTGAACTCTGATTTTGATCTCGAATTGCTTTAATTAATCTTTTAACTGATCCCTCATTGAAAGACAAAATCATGCGAAAACATTTCAAACTTTGAAATTTAATAACTCTGTCAATTTTTGTAGTACAGATGTCAAACTTTTTGTGTTATATATTTTATGATATGTGTAAACTTTTACTAAATATAACTATAGGGACTGGGGGACCGTATAAAAAGTTACATTTTGTAATTTTTGAAAAATTGATTTTTTACTTTACATAATGCCACAACATGAATATTTACCTTATTTGAAACGTTTTTGTAATTGGAACTATATGTCTACGACCAACGGTTGAGAAATTAAAGGTCGGCGATAGATAACATATTGCACCCTGTATATACAGTATGGGAAAATATAATGCTCCTTTACTCGTATAGATTAGTAAAATACTGTAGTAAATATATTTGTCCCTGAGGTTGACCATCATCTCAGTCCTTCTAACCACACATTTAGGTTAACAGATACTAGGTAGCGCTGGCAGAATTATTTGCATTGCAACAGCAACTACAGTTCAACTATCCACCATGGATAAAGTTAAGTTGTTCTTCTCAATGTTTCATTTTTAGAAATATTTAGTTTTTGTTCTGAAAAGGGATGAGTATTTTTCATAGCATCATTCATGCCTCCATATTTAACTTTTTATCTATAAAAAAAAAGGTTATTGCAACTTTATTTATGTAACATACAAAATGTCACATGGAATATTTAATCATTTACATGTGTTCAAAATGGTTCAATAAAATGGCTGTGCAGCTGTTAAGACAAAAACATCACATCAGTCCCCATCAGCTCAGTCCCAAATATTAGACACTGATTATGATCTTAACAGATCCTTTCTTTCATAAAAGTTTATCATGCGCTTAAAATATATATCCTTGATCTCAAAAGACTACAGCATTCAAATGACAAAACATGTATCATAGTATATAATTGTATTTGGAAGTTGGTACATTAATTAAAAAAGAAAAAAAATTCTGGAGTGAAATTGTCCAGTTTTCAGATATTGACCCATAAATATCTATATTTATTAACTTATAAGTTACTAAAATATAACCTATGCATCAAAATTAACAAAAAATCTTATATTTTCATATTAGCATAGTTATTTTAATTTGAGGCTGCAGTAGTATTGTTAAAACAGCAGTAATATGTAGAAAAGCTGTTCCACACGTGATAGGGAATGGCCCTTTAATCGGCTTTAAAATATCCACATTTTAAACCCGAGATCTTAGTAAATTGTCCGTTTTTAATAATGAATAAATAATAAAAATAATATATAATAAAAATCTCCACATTTTAAATCCTAGACCTAAGTAATCTGCCCGTTTCAGGGCCATTCCATGAAAAATTGACAAACTGTCCTGCGCACGCGACACTTACATAAATACCTATTTCAATTGACTTATAAGTTGTTAAAATATAAACTATACATTAAAAATAACAACAACAACAAAAAAAAACCCTCCAGATTTTCATATTAGCATGGTTGTTTCAATCTGAGGATATAATAAAATTGTTAAAACAGTAGAAATATGTAGAGAAGCTGTCCCACATGTAACATGGAACATAGTCCATAACATTCAACATAGTTGAAAAGTGTTTATGAATTCGGTTTGTCTGTCCGTGCTCTAACTGGCGTAAATATAGTTCGATTTAGGTTGGGAATGGCTCGCCAGCCAATCGGCCCGAGGCCGGTGCCCCCTCGTCCAGGGGTAACTTCGCACCCCCAAGTGTCTAAAGTCGCTCCAATATTTTCCCCTCGTTGTACACATACATTCTGACTGGTGTACTACTTAAATTCTAGAATTCGTTTAGAAAATAATCATCAATTCATAGACATACAGCACAAGGGACTTTTTATTTTTAATTATCACAAATAAATTAAAGATACATCGAAACAATTTCAGGATCGGAAACCTAAGTGACCATTGTTTGAATAGGATCGAGAAAAAAAACATGCACCATTAGTAGCCACGGCACATTGGACTAGATTTTTTTTTCATCGCTTCTCTGCATGATAATTTTAGATTTTAACTCATCATTTTACATATTTTCAGTTCTTTAGCTTTAAGTACTCTCCCCCTCCCTTACCCCTTTAAAACCGACCCTGAATGCACCTATAATTGAAACCGTGCTTTTTGAAAACTACTTAAGAAAAGAAGGATTTCAAATATCAGAAGGTAAAAAACATTTTGTGGGGATTTTGTTGTTGATTGGAAAACATGATCTTTCTTTTCGAGGAATACAAATTTGATGACTATATTCCTGCAAGCTGTGGAATTACTGGTTAAATAATTATTAAGAAATTCTAATATGTATTTTGAATAAAAAAATTGTTTAATTTAATCACGGAAAAAATGTATCATTAAATAAAGCGATGATTACTTTTCAGAAATTATGAATTAAAAAACGCTGGCCAGGGGATCCTGCAACTTGCATGAATACAATCCCTTGGGCATTTCTCTCAATTATGGAAACTTAAATATTTCCCCTGATCTCTAATTATAATGAGAAGATTTCAAATCATGGGTAAAGTGTGCTGAGAAGAATAAATACAAGCTGCAAATTATCCAAGTTTACGCACCAATAATAAGTCATATACTGATGAAGAAATAAGAAATTGGGGACTTCTATGAAGAAGTATCTTCAATGCATAAAAATGGAAAATGCTAGATAAAATTAATAATGGGAGATTGGAATGCTAGAAGTGTGGGGGGGGGAGTAGATAATAAGTGGGGGTTCTATGCCAGCGGCACGGCGGCACGACCTTGAATGACCTCTGCATGACCTCTGCGTGTCCTCTGCATGGGGTATGAAGGTCATGCGGCGTACTGTTGGAGTCGGGGTCAAGGTGATGCGGCGGTGAAGGTGATGCGTCATCTTATAGTATGAGGGGTTATTTTGAGTTTAATTATTTTACTAATGATAATTAATTTTAATTGGGGGACTTTAACTTTTTTCGGGGTAATTTTTGAAGATTGAATTTTTGGGAGATTGATTTTTTTTTTTCTGACCGTACTACAGTACGAGGGGTAATTTTAAGTTTGATTTTTTTTTTTTTTTTTTTTTTTTTTAGTAATGATAATTAATTTTAATTGGAGGACTTTAACTTTTTTCGGGGTAATTTTTGAAGATTGATTTTTCTTTTAATCGTACTGCAGTATAAGGGGGTATTTTTTCATTTGAAAAATATATTAATGATAATTAATTAAGAAATTTTAATTGGGGGACTTTAACTTTTTTCGGGGTAATTTTTGAAGATAGAAATTTTTGTGAGATTGATTTTTTTTCTGACCGTGCTACAGTACGAGGGGTAATTTTAAGTTTGATTTTTTTTTTAATGATAATTAATTTTAATTGGAGGACTTTAACTTTTTTCGGGGTAATTTTTGAAGATTGAAATTTTTAGAGATTCATTTTTTTTTTCTCACCGTACTACAGTATGAGGGGTAATTTTAAGTTTTTTTTTTTTACTAATGATAATTAATTTTAATTGGGGGACTTTAACTTTTTTCAGGGTAATTTTTGAAGATTGAAATTTTTAGAGATTCATTTTTTTTTTCTCACCGTACTACAGTACTTAGGGATAATTTTACATTTGAAAAATACATTAACGATAATTAATTAAGAAATTTTAATTGGGGGGCTTAAACTTTTTTGGAGTAATTTTTTGAAATTTTTGGGACATTGATTTTTTTTTTTTTTTTTCGTCGTACGAGGGGTTATTTTAAGTTTGATATTTTTTCATTAATGATAATTAATTAAGAAATTTTAATTGGGGGACTTAAATTTTTTGGAGTAATTTTTTGAAATTTTTGGGACATTGATTTTTTTTTTTTTTTTCGTCGTACGAGGGGTTATTTTAAGTTTGATATTTTTTCATTAATGATAACACAGGCCTACAAAAAAAAAATTTTTTTTTGGTGCCTATGATTTTACAGCTGATTTTAGATATTTTTAGGACACTGAATCTAAATATGAAATCGGATTTTCTCTATCAGCTCCACTTTTTTAGATATGCGAAGAGAACTAAAGATTTTTTAGAACTGAAGTGACCTCCAACGTTTAAACTGGACTTTGACACATGGGCCTATCGCAACGCTCAAAGCGATTTGAGAGGCACTGAAATTTCAGAAGACCCTGAGAAAACAGATGTGCAAGTAAAACTGAGGTTATGCGCATGCTTATGATTTCGTGCCGCTCATCCATAAAGCCAAATAGAATAGCCGCAAAGAGATGAGTTTAGTTTGTGAGTTTTCTCCGTGGAGGGTAGACGTTATTGACCTTTTGCGATATTTGTGTTTAGTATAGAATTCTTATAAAGTTAATTTAAAACGTACTGTATTGTAGATCGTTGTATTTGTGTTGTTGAATATAATTTATATGAGTTCAAGTAGAAGAAGTTGTGTAAATCATCCTGGTGTGTTTTGCTACATATGCGGAGAATATATGTTAAAAGAGAACAGAAAAAAATGTTACTGACTTTGTAAAGAGAGCTTATCTTGCATACTTTGGTGTTAAATTTGGTGATCAGGATAAAACCTGGGCCCCGCATCAGGTCTTTAAAACTTGTAGAGAATTACAAGTTTTACAGACAGTGATTATGAGGCCACTTACGACAGTGGACTATCGGGAAAAGAAAAAGCCTCAAATTTGGTTTACCGATGGTTTGGAGAGAACCCCAAAACCACTTCGATGACTGTTATTTCTGCCTCGTAAATATTAATGGAATTAATTGAAAGAACCATAGTAAGTGGACTTATCCTGATTTAGTCTCTGCAAGACGCCCGGTTCCTCACTCAGAGGAAGTGCTGATCCCAACGTTTTATCAGCTACCAGAGCTCTGTGAGGATGAATACTGCCCCTCTGATCATCCTTCCGATACTTATGAAGGTGACAGTGATTATAAGGAGATGTCATCAATGCCTCAACGTTTCAACCAGGATGAGTTAAATGATCTCACCAGAGATCTCAACCTGTCAAAAGGAGCTTCTGAATTACTGGATTCAAGATTGAAGGACAAAAATTTACTGGAACAAGGAATCAAAATTACCTTTTACCGCACAAGAGAAAGGAGTCTACTACCCTTCTTCTCCCAAGAAGTCAATCTTGTATTTTGTCACGAAATTAGAGGACTCTTGAAAAAAATGGGTCTTCCTGAATATTTTCCAGATCATTGGCGCTTATTTGTAGACAGCTCAAAGCGGAGTTTAAAATGTGTCCTTCTACACAATGGAAACAAATATGGTTCAATACCAATTGCTCACTCAACGAAAATGAAAGAAGAATATAACACAATAGTTTTGGTCTTTGACAAGATAAAGTATCATGAACATCAATGGATGATTTGTGTGGATTTAAAAATGGTAAACTTTCTCCTTGGACAGCAAAGCAGTTACTCCAAATATCCTTGCTTCTTGTGTCTTTGGGATAGCAGGGATAAAACACACCACTGGTTTAGAAAAGAGTGGCCTAAGAGAGAAAACATGGATGTTGGGGAATGGAATATCATTAATAACCCCTTAGTTGGGCGACACAAAATCATACTTCCTCCACTGCATATCAATCTCGGCCTTATGAAGCAGTTTGTAAAGGCTCTTGATAAGAACGAGTCATGCTTTGCATATATAGGAGAGAAAATGCCCCAATTGAGTTATGAAAAAATTAAAGCAGGCATATTTGACGAGCCACAAATAAGACAACTGATTAAGGATCCTGCCTTCGTAAATTCGATGAATGAGACTGAGTGAAATGCCTGGATCTCTTTTGTTGCAGTTGCCGAAAACTTTCTGGGCAAACACAAAGCAGAAAACTATGTAGAACTGGTAAACGAAATGCTTGATAGTTGTAAATCTCTTGGGTGTAATATGAGCATTAAGGTGCACTATTTACACAGCTACTTAGAGCATTTTCCTGAAAATTTTGGAGACACCAGTGAGGAACAGGGTGAAAGATTTCACCAGGATATTAAGACTATGGAGGATCGCTACCAAGGAAGATGGGATACGCACATGATGGCAGATTACTGTTGGAGTTTAAAAAAGGGACTGTTCAAAAATACATTCAAGAATGTCACGGAAAAGAAGCTTCCGAAATGTTCATTGAGAATTGGTCTCATCGATGACTTTTTCCTCTGTCTTTGTGAGTAAATATATTTGTATAATATAATTTTTTAAAATATTATTTGAATATATGTATATTATAATAAAGTAAAATAACATTTGTATATTATAAAAAAAAATCTGAGTTTATTTATTTTATTTTTGTTTAATTCATGGATTTAACTTAAAATAGTGTAACATATATTTCAAAAAAAGCTCTATATCTTAAATATTTGAACTCCTAGGCAAAATTTAATGCCATATTTGAATTCAGGACATCGAATTCATATAAAATCAGCTTTAAAAACCTAGGCACCAAAACAGCTGTTGGCTTGTGATTAATTAAGAAATTTTAATTGGGGGACTTTAACTTTTTTTGGGAGTATTTTTGAAGATTGAATTTTTCATGGACATTGAATTTTTCGTCGTACTGCAGTATGAGGGGTTATTTTGAGTTTGATTTCTTTTACTAATGATAATTAATTAAGAAATTTTAATTGGGGGACTTTAACTTTTTTCGGGGTAATTTTTGAATTTTTAGGGGTCATTGATTTTTCTTTTCGTCGCACGAGGGGTTTTTTGAGTTTGATTTTTTTCATTAATGATAATTAAGAAATTTTAATTGAGGCACTTTAACTTTTTGGGGGTAATTTTTGAATTTTCATGGACATTGATTTATTTCGCTGTTGTTTAGTACGAGGGGATATTTTGAGTTGGATATTTTTTTACTAATGATAATTAAGAAATTTTAATTGGGGGACTTTAACTTTTTGGGGAGTATTTTTGAAGATAGAATTTTTTAGGAGATAGATTTTTCTTTTCGTCGTACTCCAGTACGAGGGGTTATTTGTACTTTTAAACATTAATTTAGAAGTTTTAATTGGGAGACTTTAATTTTAGGGAATAATTTCTGAGATAGATTTTTTTTTTGTGACATATATTTTTTAGCGCACTTGAGTTTTCGGTCTTATTTTTAGGGGCATAATTTTTGTGTTAGAGTTTTTAATAGTGGTGATTTTTAATATTAATTTGAGAACTTGAAAATATTTTTTTTTCTTTTTCACGATTTTTCATGGGCAATCGAATTTTAAACATTCATTAAACATTTTAATTGCGAGACTTTATCTTTTAACGCAAATTTTTAGATAAAAATGGAATTTTCAACATAAATTGGATGAGGGGACTTTACGCGATTCAATTTAGTGACGTATGCGCTAGAATATTGAGTATTAATTAAAATTATGAATGATTGTGAATTTTGTTATTTAGTGTTAGAATTTTTGTCTGCAAATTTTAAAATAGTACTGCCCCCACCAGTGGCTGAGAGGTTCTGCTCACGAAGCTAATAGACGGGAAGTGCTGGGTTCGATCCCAATCGCACCCGTCGGCCTAATCGTTCGGAGTTTTCTTCGAACCATGGATTTTCATGCGTAAATTCGGGTTAGGTTACCTTAGAAAGACCCACACGAAGGGCACTCCCCCCTCGGGCCTAGTGTAGATAATCGGCCGTCAAAATCAACCAAACCTTTTAAAGGTTAGGTATAACTATGTTGGTACATGATTTGTTATGGAATTTTTAGGTTTGTATGTATTGCTTTATACATTTGAAATAATATTTAAAAAAAAAAAAAACATGAAATGTCCTTTATAAAGATATTAGGAAATTTTCCCCCTTTCCCCTTAATGAATATATATTTGTAAAATACAGGGTTACCTATTCAATGGTCCGTTTGAATTTGTCCCATCAAATTTTATTGACGCATGTTTTCGAAAAGTTTCATATTTTTAAAAACTAGAAAATCGATTTTTTAAACGTTTATATTAAAACACTTTGAATTTTTAATAAGATTTTGGGAAAAAAACGCATTTTTTACAAATTTACACTAATATTACACTTTTTAGAATAAAACTTTTAAATACATAAATTAAACACACTTACTTTACTTCAAATGACTTTCAGAGCCTAAAAAACGCGTGTTTGTGCAGGAAAATGTCTACTATACTGAACCGTGGTCATCGTGCGTTATCTTTGGGAACACTCAGAAGTGAATCGCTTTATCTAGATAAGGGGTTTTCCTTTTTATCGTGATAGGATATTAGATTTTAATTTCGATTGACTAATGGTGGGGTACAAATTAAGATTTTCAAATAATTAATTTAAGATTTTTATTATCTCACTGATTGCGAATTTAATGAATGAATAATTAATATTACGTCACACAAAACGAATTTTTTGAATAATTTAGATTTAATATTGCGTCACAATTTTTAAATGATTTTATTAATATAGAATTTATATCCAATTGGGGGGTCATTTTTTCTTATCGATTTATTTAAAATAAAATTGGAATATTTATTAGCAATTTAATGCATGTGTTACATTTTTTTTTTTTTTTTTTGGATTTAACTATTATAAAATTAGACCTTTAAAAACGGATACTTTTTTAATTGATTCATTAACCGTGAGAATACTTCAAACACGTCATTGATGAGTCATCACACATAAGTAAATTTTCACTCGTAAACATGAAAGTTTTAATAAATATATTGAGGTATATGAAAAGTGACACTCATGTCGTGCAGTGGACTTTAAATTTTTAGTCTAGTTCTAATTTCGATCTAGTTCAAATTTTGTTAAGTTAACACGTTACGAAATATAGGGGAGCTTTATACTATGCATTAACATAACTATGATTTTTGCTTAATTTTTTACAAGGATAAAATTTTTATCATCGGAAAAACACATCTTTAAGAGATTTAAAATAAATATTTTTAAATATATATATAAAATTTAATATCATTAAATATTTAGTATCTTCACACATAATTAACACATGTTAATTAAGTACGATTAAATTTAAAAGAAATCATAATTTTCATTAAATTAAAAAGAAATTGTACATTTAACTTTTAATCTAGCAAATATTAAAACATGAAAGAAATGATTGCGCTTTTAGAGCATATAACTTTAATCATAAAAATTTGAATACTTATCACTTTCAAATGAAAATGATAAACCTTTATTTAAAATTTTTCAGTTTATAATTAGAGACATACAATTAACTAGAAACTTAAGTATAAAAACAGAAATGAATATCTAGCAATAAGGTTAACATTTTTAATAAAAAATTAATATTTTAGGTTAATTTTAAACGTGCTAGTATTTTTAGACTAGCGAAATATCCCTTTTTTAGAAAATACTTTTCTGGTTTAATTTTCATTTATTTTTTAAATATAACTTTTAAAAAATATTCTCAACTGTAAAAACTAGGGATTTGCTTTTGACAATTTTATTTGAATTTAAGATTTGTTTCACATTTAGAAGTATATCTTATCAAAATAAATTCGAAATATTTAGATTTGTTTATTATTAATAATTTGAAAAATAAAACATTTAGAAGTAAATTTACTTACTTTTGCTTATGTTACATAAAAATCCAAAAGGGTTGAAAAAGAGTAGCAACACTTCACATAAGTTTTGTGATACTAAATGGAGTAAATTTTGAACATCAATATCTTATCTGTTTGGGCATTTCCATGAATACATGATTCATGAGATAAGCAGAATGTCATGTTCAAATATGAATCTAAGAACAGTGTTAATGAATTTTCTTTATTCATATCGTATATACTTTAGCTATAATTAATATAATGTGTAATTAATAAGGGATTTAATTAATATGATTCGTTTTTAAATAAAATCTAAATATAATTGTATCTTTTTCAGTCTTATTTAATAGAAGAGGAATGCTTTTCAAATTTATTAAGAAACATGTAAGTTATTATTAGCTTGAAAATTGCAACTGAATTAAAAATTGACTTTTAACATAGAATTAGTCTTTTGCTAAATTTTCAATGAAAATATTTCTCACATGGAAAAAGGCTTTAGTGATTGTATTAGAATAAAAACTTATCATATTAAAATTTTTAATAAGTAAATTATTATTATTAAATCTATGTCACCCACCACTCACTTTATTTACAAATAAATATTTTTCACTTTTTAATGGAAACAAAAATGGTAGGTAAAGCTTTCGTTTAATATTTTTAAATTAATATGAGTCTTTTTTTTTTCAGTGCGACTCCTTCAAATTTAAAACCTTTTGAGAGCTTTTATAGGGAGAACGTAAACAAATCGAAGTCTCCCATTTCACCAATAAAGGATTTGTACTAAATACACTACAGACATTCTTGTTTTAACATGATTTGAAAAATTTTAATTCAAGTTCTTTTGAAAACTTTACTTATTTCATAGGGAGAGAAAAAAAAAAACATGCATTTATAAATTTTTAGTTTCACATTTCAACAATAAAGGATTTATAGTAAGTACACTACAAACTTATTTATAAAAAGGAAAGACATAACCTTATTTCACTTTTTCGTTAAGCATATTTTTAATTCACAAGCAGGCTTCACACATATTACTTAGCACACAAGTTACTTCAGCGAGAAATCCCTTTTCCTTATCTAAATGATTCATAGGGATTCATACCTCCCTCACGAATACGTTATACAAACGATGTATTAGTTTAATGAATATAAATTTTAACTGAATCCTTTAAACTTTATTTGATAACATTCGATCATTTTTATATTTCAAAACGAAGAAAAATTATTGAATATCACCCTAACAAGCATATACTTTTACACTAACATGTTATAAAAACACTTCTCAATATTCAAATTTTATGATATTTCGACATCTCTCGCCAAGCTTTTTAAGAATGAAAGACTATTTCGTTAAAATATTTAGCTTTTTGTATACAATTTTAGCAATAAATACATAATGCACTCAACTTTACTTTGTCATTAAACATTAAATTAATCCATTGCTTAGCAATTCAAACGTAGGATTTTTTTATTTAGGGTAGATAAGTATACGTGTATATATATATACATGCGCATATATGTGTGTGCATTTGTCAATGGGGGAAAAATTTAAAAGGTATACACATTGACAAATGCACACACATATATGCGCATGTATATATATATACACGTATACTTATCTACCCTAAATAAAAAAATCCTACGTTTGAATTGCTAAGCAATGGATTAATTTAATGTTTAATGACAAAGTAAAGTTGAGTGCATTATGTATTTATTGCTAAAATTGTATACAAAAAGCTAAATATTTTAACGAAATAGTCTTTCATTCTTAAAAAGCTTGGCGAGAGATGTCGAAATATCATAAAATTTGAATATTGAGAAGTGTTTTTATAACATGTTAGTGTAAAAGTATATGCTTGTTAGGGTGATATTCAATAATTTTTCTTCGTTTTGAAATATAAAAATGATCGAATGTTATCAAATAAAGTTTAAAGGATTCAGTTAAAATTTATATTCATTAAACTAATACATCGTTTGTATAACGTATTCGTGAGGGAGGTATGAATCCCTATGAATCATTTAGATAAGGAAAAGGGATTTCTCGCTGAAGTAACTTGTGTGCTAAGTAATATGTGTGAAGCCTGCTTGTGAATTAAAAATATGCTTAACGAAAAAGTGAAATAAGGTTATGTCTTTCCTTTTTATAAATAAGTTTGTAGTGTACTTACTATAAATCCTTTATTGTTGAAATGTGAAACTAAAAATTTATAAATGCATGTTTTTTTTTTTCTCTCCCTATGAAATAAGTAAAGTTTTCAAAAGAACTTGAATTAAAATTTTTCAAATCATGTTAAAACAAGAATGTCTGTAGTGTATTTAGTACAAATCCTTTATTGGTGAAATGGGAGACTTCGATTTGTTTACGTTCTCCCTATAAAAGCTCTCAAAAGGTTTTAAATTTGAAGGAGTCGCACTGAAAAAAAAAAAAAAGACTCATATTAATTTAAAAATATTAAACGAAAGCTTTACCTACCATTTTTGTTTCCATTAAAAAGTGAAAAATATTTATTTGTAAATAAAGTGAGTGGTGGGTGACATAGATTTAATAATAATAATTTACTTATTAAAAATTTTAATATGATAAGTTTTTATTCTAATAAAATCACTAAAGCCTTTTTCCATGTGAGAAATATTTTCATTGAAAATTTAGCAAAAGACTAATTCTATGTTAAAAGTCAATTTTTAATTCAGTTGCAATTTCCAAGCTAATAATAACTTACATGTTTCTTAATAAATTTGAAAAGCATTCCTCTTCTATTAAATAAGACTGAAAAAGATACAATTATATTTAGATTTTATTTAAAAACGAATCATATTAATTAAATCCCTTATTAATTACACATTATATTAATTATAGCTAAAGTATATACGATATGAATAAAGAAAATTCATTAACACTGTTCTTAGATTCATATTTGAACATGACATTCTGCTTATCTCATGAATCATGTATTCATGGAAATACCCAAACAGATAAGATATTGATGTTCAAAATTTACTCCATTTAGTATCACAAAACTTATGTGAAGTGTTGCTACTCTTTTTCAACCCTTTTGGATTTTTATGTAACATAAGCAAAAGTAAGTAAATTTACTTCTAAATGTTTTATTTTTCAAATTATTAATAATAAACAAATCTAAATATTTCGAATTTATTTTGATAAGATATACTTCTAAATGTGAAACAAATCTTAAATTCAAATAAAATTGTCAAAAGCAAATCCCTAGTTTTTACAGTTGAGAATATTTTTTAAAAGTTATATTTAAAAAATAAATGAAAATTAAACCAGAAAAGTATTTTCTAAAAAAGGGATATTTCGCTAGTCTAAAAATACTAGCACGTTTAAAATTAACCTAAAATATTAATTTTTTATTAAAAATGTTAACCTTATTGCTAGATATTCATTTCTGTTTTTATACTTAAGTTTCTAGTTAATTGTATGTCTCTAATTATAAACTGAAAAATTTTAAATAAAGGTTTATCATTTTCATTTGAAAGTGATAAGTATTCAAATTTTTATGATTAAAGTTATATGCTCTAAAAGCGCAATCATTTCTTTCATGTTTTAATATTTGCTAGATTAAAAGTTAAATGTACAATTTCTTTTTAATTTAATGAAAATTATGATTTCTTTTAAATTTAATCGTACTTAATTAACATGTGTTAATTATGTGTGAAGATACTAAATATTTAATGATATTAAATTTTATATATATATTTAAAAATATTTATTTTAAATCTCTTAAAGATGTGTTTTTCCGATGATAAAAATTTTATCCTTGTAAAAAATTAAGCAAAAATCATAGTTATATTAATGCATAGTATAAAGCTCCCCTATATTTCGTAACGTGTTAACTTAACAAAATTTGAACTAGATCGAAATTAGAACTAGACTAAAAATTTAAAGTCCACTGCACGACATGAGTGTCACTTTTCATATACCTCAATATATTTATTAAAACTTTCATGTTTACGAGTGAAAATTTACTTATGTGTGATGACTCATCAATGACGTGTTTGAAGTATTCTCACGGTTAATGAATCAATTAAAAAAGTATCCGTTTTTAAAGGTCTAATTTTATAATAGTTAAATCCAAAAAAAAAAAAAAAATGTAACACATGCATTAAATTGCTAATAAATATTCCAATTTTATTTTAAATAAATCGATAAGAAAAAATGACCCCCCAATTGGATATAAATTCTATATTAATAAAATCATTTAAAAATTGTGACGCAATATTAAATCTAAATTATTCAAAAAATTCGTTTTGTGTGATGTAATATTAATTATTCATTCATTAAATTCGCAATCAGTGAGATAATAAAAATCTTAAATTAATTATTTGAAAATCTTAATTTGTACCCCACCATTAGTCAATCGAAATTAAAATCTAATATCCTATCACGATAAAAAGGAAGACCCCTTATCTAGATAAAGTGATTCACTTCTGAGTGTTCCCAAAGATAACGCACGATGACCACGGTTCAGTATAGTAGACATTTTCCTGCACAAACACGCGTTTTTAGGTGCGTTCGTAATTATATAAATACGTAGCACCTATAGTCGTCGTTCAGTCCGTCTGTCCGTCTGTCCGTCTGTCCGTCCGTCCGCATATAACAGAGCAAAAACTACCCAACAGAATGGTCTGAAATTTCAAATGTATGATTGGTGTAAAATTTTGTCGAGCCATTTAAAATTTTATAAAAATCGAATGTATAGTTTAATTACAGGGACAGTCAAAAGTTTTTCTTTACATTACGGCCAATGGGAAAAATTATTGCAAGTGCATTTTAATGTTGTTACAGCCTTCCGAATCATCTGAAATTTTAAATATATAATTGCTGCAAAATTTTGTCGAGCTATTTCCATTTTTATGAAAATCGGATGTATAGTTTAATTACAGGGACAGTCAAAGTTTTTCCGTTACATTACGGCCAATGGGAAAAAATTATTGCAAGTTCATTTTAATGATGTTACAGAATACGAATGGTCTGAAATTTTAAATATATAATTGCTGTAAAATTTTGTCTAGCCATTTCAAATTTTATGAAAATCGGATGTATAGTTTAATGACAGGGACAGTCAAAAGTTTTCCGTTGCATTACGGGGAATGGGAAAAAAAAATGCAAGTGCATTTTAATGATGTTACAGACTATGCACTTATGAAGTGCAAAAAAATATACATTCAGTACAATATGGGGTGCAAAAAATAATTATAAAACTAGTTATAGTACGAACGCACCTCATTTGCCACGTTTGACGAGCAATTTCCAACTTGTTTAGGCTCTGAAAGTCATTTGAAGTAAAGTAAGTGTGTTTAATTTATGTATTTAAAAGTTTTATTCTAAAAAGTGTAATATTAGTGTAAATTTGTAAAAAATGCGTTTTTTTCCCAAAATCTTATTAAAAATTCAAAGTGTTTTAATATAAACGTTTAAAAAATCGATTTTCTAGTTTTTAAAAATATGAAACTTTTCGAAAACATGCGTCAATAAAATTTGATGGGACAAATTCAAACGGACCATTGAATAGGTAACCCTGTATTTTACAAATATATATTCATTAAGGGGAAAGGGGGAAAATTTCCTAATATCTTTATAAAGGACATTTCATGTTTTTTTTTAAAAATATTATTTCAAATGTATAAAGCAATACATACAAACCTAAAAATTCCATAACAAATCATGTACCAACATAGTTATACCTAACCTTTAAAAGGTTTGGTTGATTTTGACGGCCGATTATCTACACTAGGCCCGAGGGGGGAGTGCCCTTCGTGTGGGTCTTTCTAAGGTAACCTAACCCGAATTTACGCATGAAAATCCATGGTTCGAAGAAAACTCCGAACGATTAGGCCGACGGGTGCGATTGGGATCGAACCCAGCACTTCCCGTCTATTAGCTTCGTGAGCAGAACCTCTCAGCCACTGGTGGGGGCAGTACTATTTTAAAATTTGCAGACAAAAATTCTAACACTAAATAACAAAATTCACAATCATTCATAATTTTAATTAATACTCAATATTCTAGCGCATACGTCACTAAATTGAATCGCGTAAAGTCCCCTCATCCAATTTATGTTGAAAATTCCATTTTTATCTAAAAATTTGCGTTAAAAGATAAAGTCTCCCAATTAAAATGTTTAATGAATGTTTAAAATTCGATTGCCAATGAAAAATCGTGAAAAAGAAAAAAAAATATTTTCAAGTTCTCAAATTAATATTAAAAATCACCACTATTAAAAACTCTAACACAAAAATTATGCCCCTAAAAATAACACCGAAAACTCAAGTGCGCTAAAAAATATATGTCACAAAAAAAAATCTATCTCAGAAATTATTCCCTAAAATTAAAGTCTCCCAATTAAAACTTCTAAATTAATGTTTAAAAGTACCAATAACCCCTCGTACTGGAGTACGACGAAAAGAAAAATCTATCTCCTAAAAAATTCTATCTTCAAAAATACTCCCCAAAAAGTTAAAGTCCCCCAATTAAAATTTCTTAATTATCATTAGTAAAAAAATATCCAACTCAAAATATCCCCTCGTACTAAACAACAGCGAAATAAATCAATGTCCATGAAAATTCAAAAATTACCCCCAAAAAGTTAAAGTGTCTCAATTAAAATTTCTTAATTAATTATCATTAATGAAAAAAATCAAACTCAAAAAACCCCTCGTGCGACGAAAAGAAAAATCAATGACCACTAAAAATTCAAAAATTACCCCGAAAAAAGTTAAAGTCCCCCAATTAAAATTTCTTAATTAATTATCATTAGTAAAAAAAATCAAACTCAAAATAACCCCTCATACTGCAGTACGACGAAAAATTCAATGTCCATGAAAAATTCAATCTTCAAAAATACTCCCAAAAAAAGTTAAAGTCCCCCAATTAAAATTTCTTAATTAATTATCATTAATGAAAAAATATCAAACTTAAAATAACCCCTCGTACGACGAAAAAAAAAAAAAAAAAAAAAAAATCAATGTCCCAAAAATTTCAAAAAATTACTCCAAAAAATTTAAGTCCCCCAATTAAAATTTCTTAATTAATTATCATTAATGAAAAAATATCAAACTTAAAATAATCCCTCGTACGACGAAAAAAAAAAAAAAAAAAAAAAATCAATGTCCCAAAAATTTCAAAAAATTACTCCAAAAAAGTTTAAGCCCCCCAATTAAAATTTCTTAATTAATTATCGTTAATGTATTTTTCAAATGTAAAATTATCCCTAAGTACTGTAGTACGGTGAGAAAAAAAAAATGAATCTCTAAAAATTTCAATCTTCAAAAATTACCCTGAAAAAAGTTAAAGTCCCCCAATTAAAATTAATTATCATTAGTAAAAAAAAAAAACTTAAAATTACCCCTCATACTGTAGTACGGTGAGAAAAAAAAAATGAATCTCTAAAAATTTCAATCTTCAAAAATTACCCCGAAAAAAGTTAAAGTCCTCCAATTAAAATTAATTATCATTAAAAAAAAATCAAACTTAAAATTACCCCTCGTACTGTAGCACGGTCAGAAAAAAAATCAATCTCACAAAAATTTCTATCTTCAAAAATTACCGCGAAAAAAGTTAAAGTCCCCCAATTAAAATTTCTTAATTAATTATCATTAATATATTTTTCAAATGAAAAAATACCCCCTTATACTGCAGTACGATTAAAAGAAAAATCAATCTCCCAAAAATTCAATCTTCAAAAATTACCCCGAAAAAAGTTAAAGTCCTCCAATTAAAATTAATTATCATTAGTAAAAAAAAAAAAAAAAAAAAAAAAAAAAAAAAAAAAAAAAAAAATCAAACTTAAAATTACCCCTCGTACTGTAGTACGGTCAGAAAAAAAAAATCAATCTCCCAAAAATTCAATCTTCAAAAATTACCCCGAAAAAAGTTAAAGTCCCCCAATTAAAATTAATTATCATTAGTAAAATAATTAAACTCAAAATAACCCTTCATACTATAAGATGACGCATCACCTTGACCCCGACTCCAAGAGTACGCCGCATGACCTTCATACCCCATACAGAGGACACGCAGAGGTCATGCAGAGGTCATTCAAGGTCGTGCCGCCGTGCCGCTGGCATAGAACCCCCACTTATTATCTACTGGGGGGGAAGAAAGGTAAGTTTTCAATCGAAAATCATGGATATGGGAAGCGTAATGAAAGAGGAAAATAGATTGATTAAGTTTGCAGAATGTGAGCAGATGTATATATTATGAATTCATTTTTCAAGAAAAGCCACAAAGAAAATGGGCATGGCGTAGTGCAACTGGCTCAATAAGTGAAATCTGTACATATTGACAAACAAAAAGCATCTTATTCAGGACTGCAGCGCTCTTAATAACTTCAATACAGGAAGCGATAACAGGTTGGTTAGATGGAAACTGCAGATGTACCAAAAGCCTGAAATAATGCTGTGATTGTGTTACTTTACAAGAAAGTGGAGAAGGAAAACATTAAAAATTACATTCCGATCACATTTCTATCAGTGATTTATAAAATTTTCAACAAAGTTTTAACGACAAGTCTTGAATCAGCTCGGGACTCAGCTCAACCTAGAGAACAAGAAGGATTCCGAAGTGTATTTGATCATATTAAAATAGTAAGGGAACTCATAGAAAAACATAAGGAATATAATTTACCTTTATGCCTTTCCTTTACTGATTATGAAAAAGTATTTGATTCGGCCTACACATCAGCAGTAGTAGAATCTCTGGGAAAATTTTACATCAATATCATAAAGATTTACAAAAAAGCAACCATCCCTTTGGACAAAATAAAAGTCCTTCCGGCCAGTGCCGGGAGGAAGAGGTAGCTTTCATATTCCGTATTTTAAAAAAGCCAACTTATATTATTCAAACACATGAAGCTCAATTTAGTGGAAACCGAATATAGGAGATTCAATATTAATTTTTATCAATACTAAATCATTATGAATGAGAATTTCGCGAAATTAGTCAGCTTTATCCAAGTTGATTTTATTTAAAGTAACTTATATTTGGCTGCCAAATTCGGCGATTTCTTAAAGTGCCTGCCATTTTAAGACAACATGGTGGATGAGGCTAACCAGTGAAATTGGTCGAGACCTTAGTAATTGCTGTGCACATGCTTACTCACATTGGGATCGATCGATATATATGAGTGTTGTCGCAGGCAAAAAATCAGATTTTTCAAAATGTCACCCACATTAGATATTGAAATAGCTATATCTGAGCCATTTTTTAAGATGACGACAAACAAAAAATGCTCCTGAATCCTTATATCAAGGTCAAATACTTAAGAAAGAAACCCTTTTCAATTTCTAATTTTTTTGCACCTCACTTTAAATATAATTTTTTTTAATTTAATGGCCGCCATTTTGAAACAAGATGGCTGATGAAGCTGGCCAGCGAACTTGGTCCAGATAGATGTATACTATCCACATGCCTTCTTACATCGAAATAGGCGAATACGTGTGTTATCGCGTAACAAATACAAGATCGTTTCAAAAAAGTCCTTCCGGCTAGTGCCGGGAGGAAGAGGTAGCTTTCAAATACCTTATTTTAAAAAAGCCAACTTATATTATTCAAACACACGAAGCTCAATTTAGTGGAAACCGAATATAGGAGATTCAATACTAATTTTTATCAATACTAAATCATTATGAATGAGAATTTCACGAAATTAGTCAGCTTTATCCAAGCTGCTTTTATTTAAAGTAACTTATATTTGGCTGAGATGTTGATGTATACTATCCACATGCTTTCTCACATGGAAATAGGCGAATACGTGTGTTATCGCGTGACAAATACAAGATCGTTTCAAAATGTTAGCCATACTAGAAATTCAAAGTGCTATAATTCAACAATTTTTTAAGATATAAACAAAAGAACAAATTTTCAGAAACAAAATCTACTCCGGAATCTTTGTATCAAGGCCAAACACAGAAAAAAATCTTTTTCATTTTCCAATTTTTTAATACCTCATTTTAAATTTTAAATTTAATTTTTTTAAATGGCAACCCTTTTGAAACAAGATGGCGAATGAAGCTGGCCAACGAACTCGGTCGAGACATTGGTATGTACTATGTACAGACCAAGTAACATCCAAATCGGTTCATAAATACGCTTATTATCGCGTGACAAAATCAGGTCGTTTTAAAATGTCAGCCACAATAGAAATTCAAAACGCTATAACTCAGCCATTTTTTTAGATATAGACGAAACAAAAACTGTTCCGGAATCTTTGTATTAAGGTCAAACACATACAAAAAAAAAATCTTTTTCATTTTCCAATATTTTGGTATCTAATTTAAAATTTATATTTTTAAAATTTTTTTAAATGACCGCCATTTTGAAACAAGATGGCGGATGAAGCTGGCCAACGAACTCGGTCGAGATATTTGTATGTACTATGTATACACCAAAGTACATCCAAATCGGTTCATAAATACGCCTGTTATCACGTGACAAGTATCAGGACGTTTCAAAATGTCAGCCACGCTAGAAATTCAAAATGCTATAATTCAGCCATTTTTTAAGATATAGACGAAACAAAAACTGCTCCGGAATCTTTGTATAAAGGTCAAATACATAAGAAAAAATTATTTTTCCATTTTCAATTCTTTGGTACCACATTTCAAATTTAAAATTTTTAAGAAAATTTTAAATGGCCGCCATTTTGAAACAAAATGGCGGATGAAGCTGGCCAACGAACTCAGTCGAGACATTGGTATGTACTATGTACATACCGAATTACATCCAAATCGGTTCATAAATTCGAGAGTTACAGTATGACAAAGGTCAGATATATATATATATATATATATATATATATCAACTTTTGAACGGAGGGTGGTTTCGGGGTCTGGGAGTTATGATCGATGAAAATATACCAAAATTTTTTGAAATCGCTTTCCTCCGAACGGCTGCAATAGGTAGCTTTTTGTAATGAAAGCTACCTAATATTAGCCATGCTAGAAATTCAAAGTGCTATAATTCAACCATTTTAGGTAGCTTTCATTACAAAAAGCTACCTATTGCAGCCGTTCGGAGGAAAGCGATTTCAAAAAATTTTGGTATTTTCATCGATCATGACCCCCAGACGCCAAAACCACCCTCCGTTCAAAATTTATATATATATATATATATCTGACCTTTGCCATACTGTAACTCTCGTATTTACGAACCGATTTGGATGTACTTCGGTGTGTACATAGTACATACCAATGTCTCGACCGAGTTCGTTGGCCAGCTTCATCCGCCATCTTGTTTCAAAATGGCGGCCATTTAAATTTTTTTTTTAAATTTAAAATTTGAAATGTGGTACAAAAATATTGAAAATGGAAAAATATTTTTTTCTTATGTATTTGACCTGTATACAAAGACTCCGGAGCAGTTTTTGTTTCGTCTATATCTTAAAAAATGGCTGAGTTATAGCATTTTGAATTTCTAGCATGGCTGACATTTTGAAACTTCCTGAATTTTGTCACGCGATAAAAGGCGTATTTATGAACCGATTTGGATGTAACTTCGTTTATACATAATACATACCAATGTCTCGACCGAATTCGTTGGCCAGCTTCATCCGCAATCTTGTTTAAAAATGGCGGCCATTTAAATTTTTAAGAAAAATTTAAATTTGAAATGTGGTACCAAAAAACTGAAAATTGAAAAAATATTTTTTTCTTATGTGTTTGAGCTTGATAAAAAGATTCGGGAGCAGTTTTTGTTTCCTCTATATCTTAAAAAATGGTTGAGTTATACCATTTTGAATTTCTAGCGTGGCTGACATTTTGAAACGTTCTGATTTTTGTCACGTGAGAACAGGCGAATTTATGAACCGATTTGGATGTACCTTAGCGTGTACATAGTACATATAAATATCTTGACCGAGTTCGTTGGCCAGCTTCATCCGCCATCTAGTTTCAAAATGGCGGCCATTTAAAAAAATTTAAAAAATTTAAAATTTAAAATGAAATACCAAAAAATTTGAAAATGAAAAAGATTTTTTCGTATGTGTTTTACCTTAATACAAAAATTCCGGAACAGGTTTTGTTTTGTCTATATCTAAAAAAATGGCTGAGTTATAGCATTTTGAATTTCTATTGTGGCTGACATTTTAAAACGACCTGATTTTTGTCACGCGATAACAGGCGTATTTATGAACCGATTTGGATGTAACTTGGTCTGTCTCTGTACATAGTACATACCAATGTCTCAACCGAGTTCGTTGGCCAGCTTCATTCGCCATCTTGTTTCAAAAGGGTTGCCATTTAAAAAAAATTTAAGATATTAGAAAATTGGAAAATGAAAGAGATTTTTTTTTATGTGTTTGGCTTGATACATAGATTCTGGAGCAGTTTTTGTTTCTGAAAATTTGTTCTTTTGTTTATATCTTAAAAAATGGTTGAATTATAGCACTTTGAATTTCTAGCATGGCTAACATTTTGAAACGATCTTGTATTTGTCCCGCGATAACACACGTATTCGCCTATTTCGATGTAAGAAGGCATGTGAATAGTATACATCAATATCTCGACCAAGTTCGCTGGCCAGCTTCATCAGCCATCTTGTTTCAAAATGGCGGCCATTAAATTAAAAAAAATTATATTTAAAGTGAGGTGCAAAAAAATTAGAAATTGAAAAAGGTTTCTTTCTTAAGTATTTGACCTTGATATAAGGATTCAGGAGCATTTTTTGTTTGTCTTTATCTTAAAAAATGGCTCAGATATAGCAGTTTCAATTTCTAATGTGGGTGACATTTTGAAAAATCTGATTTTTTGCCTGCGACAGCACTCGTATATATCAACCGATTCCGATGTGAGTGAGCATGTGCACAGCAATTACTAAGGTCTCGACCAAGTTCACTGGTTAGCCTCATCCACCATGTTGTCTTAAAAGACAGGCACTTTAAGAAATCGCCGAATTTGGCAGCCAAATATAAGTTACTTTAAATAAAAGCAGCTTGGATAAAGCTGACTAATTTCGCGAAATTCTCATTCATAATGATTTAGTATTGATAAAAATTAGTATTGAATCTCCTAGGGTAGATGCTCCAGTTGTGGTCACTGTACCAGTTGTGGCCACATTGGATAAGTTTGTCCAATATTTAAGCTGTGAATTGATGCAGACAAATAATATACATTTTTACACCTTAAGCAAACACCCTTTTATCATTTACAATCTCATTTGTTTATTTTTTGATAAAATGTGACTTACAAAAAAAAATAAATGTGTAAAACTGTAGTGTGTGCTCACATGTATTAAGATTTTTGCTTAGCTGTCAAGTTTTCCAAATCTTTCAATATTAGGCACTTATTGGGTTCTGTTTGTCCTGAAACAAATTACTATTAGGTTTTATGAGGTAACCTTCCTCTCTAATGCAATTTCACATTTAAATTAATTATTTTAACAGTTTAATGGGGGGTGGCCAAAACTGGTGCTTTAAATTTGCTATATGTACCAGTTGTGGCCATGGTAGTTGGAAGTGGCAAAAAAGGTACAGCATATGTTCCACTTTTGGCCACAGGATTCCTTATAGTGAGAATTTTAGCCATTAAATAAATTTTAAGAAGATCAGGATAAAACAAAATCAATTTAGTTTTGTTTTATATAGTAATGGCTTCAATAATAAAAAAAAAAAAGTCCTTCCAGTCAGTGCCGGGAGGAAGAGGTAGCTTTCATATTCCGTATTTTAAAAAAGCCAACTTAAATCATTCAAACACACGAAGCTCAATTTAGTGGAAACCGAATATAGGAGATTCAATACTAATTTTTATCAATATAATGAATGAAAATTTCGCGAAATTAGTCAGCTTTATCCAAGCTGCTTTTCTTTAAAGTAACTTATATTTGGCTGCCAAATTCGGCAGTTTCTTAAAGTGCCTGCCATTTTAAGACAACATGGGGATGAGGCTAAGCAGTGAACTTCGTCGAGACCTTAGTAATTGCTGTGCACATGCTCACTCACATCGGAATCGGTTGATATATACGAGTGCTGTCGCATGCAAAAAATCAGATTTTTCAAAATGTCACCCACAATAGAAATTGAAACTGCTATATCTGAGCCATTTTTTAAGGTAAAGACAAACAAAAAATGCTCCTGAATCCTTATATCAAGGTCAAATACTTATGAAAGAAACCATTTTCAATTTCTAATTTTTTTGCACCTCACTATAAATATATATATATTTTTTAATTTAATGGCCGCCATTTTGAAACAAGATGGCTGATGAATCTGGCCAGCGAACATGGTCGAGGTGTTGATGTATACTACCCACATGCCTTCTTACATCGAAATAGGCGAATACGTGTGTTATCGCGTGACAAATACAAGATCGTTTCAAAATGTTAGCCATGCTAGAAATTCAAAGTGCTATAAATCAACCATTTTTTAAGATATAAACAAAAGAACAAATTTTCAGAAACAAAAACTTCTCCGGAATCTTTGTATCAAGGCCAAACACATAAAAAAAATCTTTTTCATTTTCCAATTTTTAATACCTTATTTTAAATTTTAAATTAAATTTTTTTTAAATGGCAACCCTTTTGAAACAAGATGGCGAATGAAGCTGGCCAACGAACTCGGTCGAGACATTGGTATTTACTATATACAGACCAAGGTACATCCAAATCGGTTCATAAATACGCCTGTGATCGCGTGACAAAAATCAGGTCGTTTTAAAATGTCAGCCACAATAGAAATTCAAAATGCTATTACTCAGCCATTTTTTTTAGATATAGACGAAACAAAAACTGTTCCGGAATCTTTGTATTAAGGTCAAACACATACGAAAAAAATCTTTTTGATTTTTCCAATTTTTTGGTATCTCATTTAATTTTTTTATTTTTAAAATTTTTTTTAAATGGGCGTCATTTTGAAAGAAGATGCGGATGAAGCTGGCCAACGAACTTGGTCGAGATATTTGTATGTACTATGTACCCACCAAGGTACATCCAAATCGGTTCATAAATACGCCTGTGATCGCGTGACAAAAATCAGGTCGTTTTAAAATGTCAGCCACAATAGAAATTCAAAATGCTATTACTCAGTTATTTTTTTTAGATATAGACGAAACAAAAACTGTTCCGGAATCTTTGTATTAAGGTCAAACACATACGAAAAAAATCTTTTTGATTTTCCAATTTTTTGGTATCTCATTTAATTTTTTTATTTTTTTAATTTTTTTAAATGGCCGCCATTTTGAAAGAAGATGGCGGATGAAGCTGGCCAACGAAGTCGGTCGAGATATTTGTATGTACTATGTACACACCAAGGTACATCCAAATCGGTTCATAAATACTCCTGTTATTACGTGAGAAAAATCAGGACGTTTGAAAATGTCAGCCACGCTAGAAATTCAAAATGCTATAACTCAGCCATTTCTTAAGATATCGAAGAAACAAAAACTGCTCCCGAATCTTTTTATCAAGGTCAAACACATAAGAAGAAAATATTTTTTCAATTTTCAATTTTTTGGTACCACATTTCAAATTTAAATTTTTCTTAAAAATTTAAATGGCCGCCATTTTTAAACAAGATGGCGGATGAAGTTAGCCAACGAACCCAGCCGAGACATTGGTATGTACTATGTATAAACGAAGTTACATCCAAATCGGTTCATAAATACGCCTTTTATCGCGTGACAAAATTCAGAACGTTTCAAAATGTCAGCCACGCTAGAAATTCAAAATGCTATAACTCAGCCATTTTTTAAGATATAGACGAAACAAAAACTGCTCCGGAATCTTTGTAGAAAGGTCAAATACATAAGAAAAAAATATTTTTCCATTTTTAATTTTTTGGAACCACATTTGAAATTAAAAATTTTTTTTAAAAATTTTAAATGGCCGCCATTTTGAAACAAAACGGCGGTTGAAGCTGGCCAACGAACTCGGTCGAGACATTGGTATGTACTATGTACACACCGAATTACATCGAAATCGGTTCATAATTACGGGAGTTACAGTGTGACATAGGTCAGATATATATATATATATATCAATTTTGAACGGAGGGTGGTTTGGGGTCTGGGGGTCATGATCGATGAAAATATACCAAAATTTTTTGAAATCGCTTTCCTCCGAACGGCTGCAATAGGTAGCTTTTTGTAATGAAAGCTATCTAAAAGCAAGGCTAATAGCAGTTCTATCAAAGAGATTTTGTTTTCTCTGTCCAATAGATAATTTAGTTTAGAAAGGACACTGTGCCAGTAACTAAAGAATGATATATTGCTAAAGAAAATATAGTATATTGTGTTTAGTATTGATAAAACCAAAGGGGAGGGGCGATATGTCCTATATGATAAATAAATTAAAACATAAATTTTGAAAGATTTTATAAATTATAAAGTTCAATAAAATTACAACATGATTTTTTGTATTTTTCCTAAAGAAATGAAGAAGTTCCATAATTTTTACCAGATTTCGGGCAAACGGATTTAGAAATACTAAATATTGGGAAAATCTTAATTAGAGATATCTAAATACAAGCAAGAATGTATTTCCCATTATTTAAAAAGAACAGCATTCATTTTACCAAGTTTAAAAAACACAGAATTCTGTGCTCTTAAAAAATGGCCTAGAGGGAACATGCTCTAGGATAAGAAGTAAAATTAAGGCCGTTCAAAATGTATAATGCCAGCACTACAAGCTAGCAAAGTTTTGGAGCACCAGAAATATAACTCTTTGGTGACGATTCACGTGTTTTATTCAATCCAAAATCCATTGGATAATTATAAAACTGATTTAAATAGTTAATCTTGATGTCCTACAGGCACTGTTGTTCTTTTTATGAATCAAATTAAATATATTTTTTGTTTTTTTAATTGAAATTTTCTGTTAAAATCAACATAAGTACATTTTACTTGACGTTTTTATCAATTCATAAAAAAATTGCAAAATTCTTTTAATATATTAACAAATATATGTGTGGTAAAATAGATGTTGCATAAAAATGCTTTATTTTTACTTATTATCAATTAAAATGTTTGTTTAACTACATGATATTGGAGTGGCCACAACTGGTGCATAGAGATGGCCAAAACTGGTGCAGGGGTGGCCACAACTGGTACAAATTGATATAAATTATTTAGTGAGTTATTACTCACAATCTAAAATATTCTGTAGAAAATCAGTATAATTTACAGAAAGACAATTAAATTTGCTAAATAATGATGTTATTATGATTTAATATTCTTCAATCGGTCAATAACTGTAAAATTTCTATTTCAAATTTTCTCTAAAGGTGGCCACAACTGGAGCATCTACCCTATATTCGGTTTCCACTAAATTGAGCTCCGTGTGTTTGAATAATATAAGTTGGCTTTTTTAAAATAAGGAATATGAAAGCTACCTCTTCCTCCCGGCACTGGCCGGAAGGACTTTTTTAAGATATAAACAAAAGAACAAATTTTCAGAAACAAAATCTGATCCGGAATCTTTGTATCAAGCCCAAACACATAAAAAAAATCTTTTTCATTTTCCAATTTTTTAATACCTCATTTTAAATTTTAAATTTTTTTTTTTTTTTAAATGGCAACCCTTTTGAAACAAGATGGCGAATGAAGCTGGCCAACGAACTCGGTCGAGACATTGGTATGTACTATGTACAGACCAAGTTACATCCAAATCGGTTCATAAATAGGCCTGTTATCGCGTGACAAAAATCAGGTCGTTTTAAAATGTCAGCCACAATAGAAATTCAAAATGCTATAACTCAGCCATTTTTAGGTGCGTTCGTAATTATATAAATACGTAGCACCTATAGTCGTCGTTCAGTCCGTCCGTCTGTCCGCATGTAACAGAGCAAAAACTACCCAACCGAATAGTCTGAAATTTCAAATATGTGGTTGTTGCCAAATTTTGTCGAGCCATTTCAAATTTTATGAAAATCGGATGTATAGTTTAATTACAGGGACAGTCAAAAGTTTTTCTTTACATTACGGCCAATTGGAAAAATTATTGCAAGTGGATTTTAATGATATTAGAGACTTCCGAATGATCTGAAATTTTAAAGATATAATTGTTGCAAAATTTTGTCGAGCCATTTCAAATTTTAGGAAAATCGGACGTATAGTTTAATTACAGGGACAGTCAAAAGTTTTTCTTTACATTACGGGCCAATGGGAAAAATTATTGCAAGTGGATTTTAATGGTATTAGAGCCTTCCGAATGATCTGAAATTTTAAAGATATAATTGTTGCAAAATTTTGTCGAGCCATTTCAAATTTTAGGAAAATCGGATGAATAGTTTAATTACAGGGACAGCCAAAAGTTTTTCTTTACATTACGGCCAATGGGAAAAATTATTGCAAGTGCATTTTAATGATATTACAGCCTTCCGAATGGTCTGAAATTTTAAAGATATAATTGTTGCAAAATTTTGTTGAGCTATTTCAAATTTTAGGAAAATCGGATGTATAGTTTAATTACAGGGACAGTCAAAAGTGTTCCGAAAAAATTATTGGAAGTGCATTTTAATGATGTATCAGATTATGCACGTTATGAAGTGCAAAAAATTATACATTCAGTACAATATGGGGTGCAAAAAATAATTTTAAAACTAGTTATAGTACGAACGCACCTCATTTGCCACGTTTGACGAGCAATTTCCAACTTGTTTTAGATATAGATGAAACAAAAACTGTTCCGGAATCTTTGTATTAAGGTCAAACACATACAAAAAAAATCTTTTTCATTTTCCAAATTTTTGGTATTTCATTTTAAATTAAAAATATTTTTAAAATTTTTAAATGGCTGCCATTTTGAAACAAGATGGCGGAGAAGCTGAGCAACGAACTTGGTCGAGATATTTTTATGTACTATATACACACCTAGGTACATCCAAATATGTTCATAAATACGCCCGTTATCACGTGACAAAAATCAGGACGTTTCAAAATGTCAGCCACGCTAGACATTCAAAATGCTATAACTCAGCCATTTTTTAAGGTATCGACGAAACAAAAATGCTCCCGAATCTTTTTATCAAGGCCAAACACATAACAAGAAAATATTTTTTCAATTTTCAATTTTTTGGTACCACATTTCAAATTAAAAATTTTCTTAAAAATTTAAATGACCGCCATTTTTAAAAAGATGGCGGTTGAAGCTGGCCAACGAACTCGGTCGAGACATTGGTATGTACTACATATAAACGAAGTTACATCCAAATCGGTTCTTAAATACGCCTTTTATCGCGTGACAAAATTCAGGACGTTTCAAAATGTCAGCCAGGCTAGAAATTCAAAATGCTATAACTCAGCCATTTTTTAAGATATAGGCGAAACAAAAACTGCTCCGGAATCTTTGTATAAAGGTCAAATATATAAGAAAAAAATATTTTTCCATTTTCAATTTTTTGGTACCACATTTCAAATTTTAAATTAAAAAAAAAAATTAAATGGCCGCTATTTTGAAACAAAATGGCGGATGAAGCTGGCCAACGAACTCGGTCGAGACATTGGTATGTACTATGTACACACCGAATTACATCCAAATCGGTTCATAAATACGAGAGTTACAGTGTGACAAAGGTCAGATATATATATATATATATATATATATGGATTGGATATATATATATATATATATATATATATATATATATATGTCAATTTTGAACGGAGGGTGGTTTCGGGGTCTGGGGGTCATGATCGATGAAAATATACCAAAATTTTTTGAAATCGCTTTCCTCCGAACGGCTGCAATAGGTAGCTTTTTGTAATGAAAGCTACTTAAAAGCAAAAGTCAAGCTTGGAAGAGGTGTAAGATAAGGAGACACCATTCCGCTTTATATTTTTACTGGTGTCTTAGAAGATATTTTCAAGAAGCTGGATTGGGAAAAAAAGGGATTAGAAAAAATGTGGAATATCTAAGTCATCTCCGGTTTGCTGACGACATTTTAATTTTCAGTAATAGCTTTGACGGATGGAAAAATATGCTAAAAGATTTGGCAGAAGCTAGCATTAATGTGGGATTAAAAATAAATTTAGGAAAGACTAAGATGATGTTCAATTCATTTGTACTAACCCCCCCCCCCCAAAAAAAAAAAAAAAATTGTCTATAACACTGAGATTAAGGCAGTGCAAAGTTATATCTACCGTGGGTAGGAGATATCATCGGACAACAGTATCATAAATGAAATCAATAGAAGCATAAGAAATGGATAGAGTGCTTTTGGGAAGAACAATATTATTCTGAAGGGTAGCATGCCTCTTTGTTTGAAAAGAAAGGTGTTTAACCAATGTGTTTTGCCTGCACTAACTTTTGGTGCAGAAACATGGACGCTAACAAAACGGGTGGTTCAAAGATTACAAACAACAGATTGAAGTATGGAAAGATGCTTGCTAGTCATAGCTAGAAGAGACAGAAAGAGGATAAGACGAATCTGGATAAGAAGTCAGACGAAAGTTTTTGGCATCATTGAGAGAATTAAACGGCTAAAATGGAAATGGGCTGTGCACATTGCAAGAAGACAAGGCAGCAGATGGAGCACAAGCACCCTACAGTGTTATCGCAGATATGTAAAACGACCAAGAAGACGATCTCAAGTAAGATTGAGGGACAAAATCAGAAAAGTGGCAGTATTAATTTGATGACTAAAGCATTAGACAGGAAACAATAGAAAATTCTGGGGGAGATCTACAACCAGCAGTTGGATTGAAAATGGTTGTTGTTGTTGTTGTTGATGATAATATATATGTGGGAATAGGAATGAGCAGCAACGTTCATAAGAAAAGTATTAACTCAGTGGAATGTAACAGCCCATGGGCTGTGATAAATTCAGGTATAATGAGTACGAGTTCACGATCCACGAGAATGGAATCGCATCAGCAGAAAAAGGGCATCGATAGAGATCGGTTGGTAAAAGATGGAACACAAGGTTTAAAATGCTTGCAAAGTATAATTATCAGAAAGAGAAGCAAAACTGAATTCTTCATATATTGTTTAATGAATAGGCAAAAGGCCGTTATTATTCTTTCGTAATAATCTATTTATGTATTGAACTTCTATCTCTATATTTAACGTTTGTGTTTGTCGTCATATTGATCCTTGTTGTGGTAAAGTTTTGACTTATCAATCTTAATCTCACACATATAGGTATATATACATTATATATTAGAATTGAAATATATGTAGATATACAAGCCAAAAAAATTTCTATAATGAGTATGCAAGCCTTTAAGTCGTGAAAAAATAGAGTATGCGCAGACTAGGTGGTGGACCCGAACTAGTCAGCCGGTTCATCGGCTCGCGGGCCAGTGTGCTCTCGTCCAGAGAATGTTTCACGCTTCTAAGCCGATTCAATGTTTTTTGAAAACCAACTTGAGACAAGAAAGAAGGAACTAATGATAGTCCAAACACTTTGTGTGAATTTTGTTGTTGATTGAAAAAAAAGAAAAATGATGTCTACAAGCTACAACCTTAATGACTTTTTTCTCAATTATGTAAACTTAAATATTTCTTTTGCTCTCCAATTATGATACGAATTTTCCAATTCATATGAAGAGTGTAACTGAGAAAAACTGTTAAATCGACTATTTATGTTGTATTTTTTCTACAAAAACCTTGTAAAGTGCAGTATCAGTTCAGAATAATTAAGAGTACACGAAGTTCTCTACCTCTCACCTTCGCCACTCTCCTTATACGAAAGTTTCACGTGTTTTCACACGAACTTTCAATTTTCCTTATAATGTGTGATATTTTTGTAAAGAAATAAAAACGAAAAGCATGGACTTTAGTTTCCAAAATTCTCATTTCCATGCAAAAAATACATTTAAAAAAAAAAATGTTTTTTGAATGAATTTCCATATTGAATTTTCTGTGTGTGTATACAAAATTTAAAGATACTATTTTATTCAAAAAGAAGAAAGAACAAAAAAGAAAAATCAAGCGTCAAGCATAGATTATGAAACTCTTCCCAACGCATTCAGAATATTTTTACAAAACTTCTTTTTTTAATAAGTTGAAAGATAATGTCCAAGTAATCAATGTGAAAAACTCACAAAACATTTAGAAACCCAGTTTCAGCAACTACCAAATATAGTTGTAAACTATCCGAATTATTTTGTGCAACCCCGTATATGATCTATAGATTTGCATATATACTATATAGCATAAAAAATTTAGTTCAGTTAGAAAACGCATAGCACAGGTTAAAATTTCTCTCCAACAATTCCCTTCAATATATAGAAATGTAACTTGATGTCTTTTGTGCAGCCCTGTGTATGAACTATAGCATTAATAAACACCAATTAATATGCAAAAAAATAGCTAAATTTGAAAACGCGTACCACAATTAAAAATGCTCTTCCAGAAATTATTATTCATAGATAGTACACTAATCGAATTCTTTTGCGTGTCCTGAAAATCAATAGTGAATGATATGCCCACCATATTCTATAGTAAGTATTTTGTAGTGAACCTCAGTGATATATATTAATTTCAATAAGTTTAAATAGTACAACATTATTAAAATACACCGCAAAAGATTTTTCCCCATATGCCTAAATGTTGTTGAATTCTTTTGGGTGTCCTTGTAAGTGAACTGTAAACGCTACGCACTTCATTTTCAATACCATTTCCAACAATATGTCACATAAGGGGTCTCGGCTAAATTTAGAAAAGTGTCCCGGTGGGGACAAAGTAGGGGGACGGACACCGGAGGTGCCTAACATCAATAAGTAGTCACAGGCCTTTCTAACGTTATGTCACATGAGGGGTCTCGACTAAATTTAGAAAAGTGCCCCCGTGGGGGCAAAGTAGGGGGAGGGGTGCGGGGGCTGCATAACATGAGTAAGTGGCCATAGGACTTTCCAACAATATGTCACATGAGGGATCTTGACTAAATTTAGGAAAGTGTCCCCCTGAAGAAAAACTGGGGGGCGAGGGGTGCATAACATGAGTAAGTGGTCACAGACTTTTCCAACAATATGTCACATGAGGGGGTATCAGCAAAATTTAGAAAAGTGCATCCCGTGGGGGCAAAGTGGAAAGAAGGACACCAGAGGTGCATATCATCTATAAGTGGTTAGAGGCATTTCCAACGATATATCACGTGACGGGCCAAATTTAGAAAAATTCCCCACGAGGTGACAAAATGGTGAAAGAGGCACGGTAGGTGCTTAATATGAATAAGAGTCACAGGACTTTCCAATGATATATCACATGAGAGGTGTCGACAAAAGTTAGGAAAGGGCTCTCCCCAGGCGGCCAACTATCGCACCCCCCGGAATATAACCCGCTTTTTGAAATTCCATATAATATAAACAGTGGTGTAGGTGTAAAAATAGCAGAGGGTATACGTTCTAAGCAGAGGTATACGCTCAAGTATATATACCCTAATGCATATATACTATAGCTTTCTTGAGAAACAGAGAGTATAAGGTGTTCCTTAAAAAAAATCCAGAGGATATAAGGCGTATACCCCCGTATACCCTCCATTACATCCCTGATTATAAATAGATATATCAGGGATTATAGATAGAATAATATTTATCGGAGGGCTCCGTAAAAAATCCGATCTGATGAAAACGCAAAAAGTTTGAAAACTAGCCCCCGCTGTTTGGGCCAAATTGGGGAGGGCGAGGGAGAAAATCTCATAATATGAAACGGTGATCCGAGAGCTTTCTTATGATATATAACATGACATGTCCAAAAAAGTTTGAAAATTGCAACCCCCCCCCCCCCCCTCCCCGGGGAATCACTCTTTCGCCCCGGAATTCATGCAGTCCCCACTTTAAAATTTAATATTTAATAAATAATATTTACCGGAGGGCTCCATTAACAAAAAAAAAAAACATCTAAAATGATAATTATTATAGAAATCGCTATGGTTTTAAAAATTTGCCCACCTCCTCCCTATCCCCGAAATTCAACTTCGGCTGGGAAAAAGTTCATAATATGAAAGAGTGGTGAAAGGGCTTTCCGATTATGTGTCACTGGAAGTGTTCGATAAAAGTTTGAAAATTGCTCCTTGCATGGTCCACGCTCACTCCCCCGGAATTCACCCGACCCACCTTCCTCTTTGAAATTTTTATATTTAATGAATAATATTTATCGGAGGTCTCCAGGTATGTGACAGCTTGGTAGGGCTAAAATAAGAAAAACTTTGAAAATTAGGGCTTCATATCACAGCACATTGTCATGCCTGTTTTTCTATCTCATCCCTTAGTATGTCTATTCTCGATAAATCTTCTCACATCTCTTCTCTGCCGAGGATGAGAAATTGATTTCTCGTTTTCGGCCAACGAGTGAAAAGACAATTATGGAAAACAACATATCGAGAAGCGAAGAAAATTGATTTTTCATCCTCGGCCAACATATGAAATGTTGAAAAGCGCGAGTGGAATGATCGAGAAGCCATAGGTAGAGATCTCGGAAAAATCATCGAGATGAGATTAGCCGAAATGTGTGAGAGAGAGAGAAATGAAGCTTTCAGAGTCAAACGTACCGCATTTCTGGTTTACGTCAAAATTTTTCAAAGAAGTTCACCTGCTTATCCAATCTCTTTTTTGTTATTAGCCGATATGGGTTAGGAGGCATAGTGGTTTATGTATCCAGTTCTGTATAGTCCTAGTTTCAATGTTTACTGTTGAATTTAGTGTCATTTTGCCCCGAATTTTCAATGTTTCTCTTACTTTAGCTCTGTCAAGCTTCCCATACCTGGAGCTCTCAAATAGATGTTATCATTCTATATATAAAGAAAAGTAACGATTTGGAAATGGACCAATGAAAATCTGTGTAGATACCGCGAAACGCATCTGATTGGTCAAAGCTTTCTGACGCTGTAAGGGGGATACCAACGGGGAGGGGCTATAAAATATTTTTGGCGTCAATGTAATCGCATCGCCATGAAATTGAAAAATGTTATTGATAATCACTACTGAATGTCAGGTCTTACAAAATGTAGCGTGTAGCAGTCATAATATCTTTACAGGGACATTCAAAAGTATTTCATTACATTACGGCCTATGGGGGGAAAATCGTTTTGGGTGGTTTTTAATGATGTTTTATAATTTCAAATCCTTTGAAATTTATATAGATACCTATGAAGTGCACTACAAGATGATTGCTATAGAATATGGTATGGATAGCATTTATCGATCATTTACAGGGACACTAAAAATAATTATGTTACATTACGATCTATGGAGAAAAATTGTTTGTGGTATATTTTGTTCATGTTATACTATTTCAAAAGTATTTAAATTAATATATATCTCCGAGGTGCTCTATAAGATGCTTACTATTGAATATGATGTGCATAGCATTCATCTTTCATATACAGGGGCACAGAAAACAAATCAGTAATATTTTTTTCTCTATGAACAATAATTGATGGAAGTGCGTTTTTAGTTGTGGAACACTTTTTTAAGTTACAATTTAGTGTGTATAAATCCTATAAATCATATACAGGGCTGCACAAAACATCTGAAGTACATTTCCGTTTATTGGCGGAAATTGCTGACGAGGAATTTTCAACTGTGCTATGCGTTCACTAACTGTTCTAAATTTTAGCATATTGTGGATTATATGATAAATCTATAATTTATATACAGGTATGTACAAAATTTTCAGTTAGTTTTTCGACTTTGGTTGAAATTGCGTTTTCAAACGTGTTATATGTTTTACAAATTTTTACTTAGACATCGTTTTTCACGTTATTAAGCTATGAAGATTTATTATATTAGACCGAATGCATTGAAAAAATTTCGTAATCCGAATGACGCATGATTTTACGTTCTTCTTGATAATTTTAATGATAATTTCTTAACGGTATGGAAGCTAATGGGATAAAACTATTTTTGTAATATTATAACAAATCTTAAAATTTCTTTTTCTAAAATTTAAGATACGGGGCAAACATTCAACACTTTAATGAAAATTGCTGTGCTGTATGTTCTTTTGTATATTTATATTTATCTTTGCACAGAGGAACCTTATGTAAAGAATGAGAATCATAAGATATTAGGAGAAAATGCCTACGTTATGTTTTGCATTGTATCAAATCTGAATTTGGAGAATTTGTCTGGATCAATTTTGTAACCACTCAAAATTTGCAGCCATGTAATATACACTGGTGTCCAAAATTAAGGACCAATCACAAAATGCTAATTTTCAAGTACGCGAATTCTCAAAAGGAAATAATATATTTCGAATAATTACTATCTCTACAACACAGCTAGTCCATATAGCATCTCATTTATGTCACATTACTTATACTTTCATAATAGTGCATAATATTAATTATTGTTCGCATCTTGTACCTTAATACTTATTTTTAGTATAGAGTTAAAAATAATTTTGCATCATATATCTTGAAAATAGCTTTAAGTGTTGCAAATATCACATCTGTACATGGTTTAAATTGATGTTATGATTTAAATTATGTGTGAATCCTGAAAATAATATAAAAGTGTTGCAAATATGTAGGTAATTGTGTTAAAAAAAAAAAAAAAAAAAAGAAAAAAAAAAGAAAAAAAAGTTTAATATCAAATTCTAAAAACTATGCATATTTATACGTTATAATAATGAATATTTCTCTCCAATGTAATTATAGGGGTCATCTGTAAATATTTATTGCAAACACTGTCAAAAATTGTCATATATCTAACATTGTTATTTCTCCTAAACTGTAAAAAAAAAAAAAAAAAAAAAAAAAAAAAAAAAAAAAAAAATTCAAGGAGTTTTGCAGGTAGTAAAACTTTTCCCTGCCCTGGGCTTGGGGGTTACACCTAACCATAAACCAAAAGCGGGTTCCCTGGGTGGGTGCTTACTTACTTACTTACATGGTCACAAGTGTCACAGTCACTATGATGAAGCAAAAAATAGGAAATTCCATACATCTCATTATGAGTCTCAAATGATCACTATATGTGACTCCACTGAGTCGTCACTGTGACTGTTGTTTTGTGACGAGTCACCATGTGACTTTACAATGTAGTTACATTGTGACTCTCATGTGACTGTCATCTGTAGACTCAATTTCAAAGTCCTCGTGAACGCTGCATTGTGATAAGTTATCAAATAATGTCACATTAAAGTCACATGATGACTTTCAGGTGACAGAGAGACTACTGTGAAGTCGCCATCGTGCCCTTTTGTGAAAAGTCACCATGTGACTATAATATAATATTATTTGGTGACTTATCATAATGCAACGTTCATGATGACTATGAAATTGAGTCTCAAAATGACAGTCACATGAGAGTCACAATTTAACTACATTGTAAAGTCACCTGGTGACTCGTCACAAAGCAGCAGTCACATTGACGTCTTAGTGGAGTCACATATAGTGATCATTTGAGACTCATAATGAGTCGTGTGGAATTTCCTATTTTTTGTTTCACCGTAGTGACTGTGACACTTGTGGCCATGTGTGACATGAATGAGATGCTATATGGACTAGCTGTGCTGTAGGGATAGTAATTATTTGAATTATATTATTTCCTTTTGAGTATTCGCTTACTGAAAAATTAGCATTTTCTGACTGGTCCTTAATTTCGGACATCAGTGTATTTTACATCATTTTGTCCAGAGATATCTACATACAACTGGCAATTTTTTCCCAAATTTGGTCATAAATTTAAACATTTCGCGCTTGCAAAACTTCATGTGCTCTTCATTGTAATTTTCCTCTATAAAAAAAAAACATTTTCAAACAAATTTACATTCTCGTTATATTTTAAATCTTGTTGCCGTTGCATAATGTTGCAAAAGTTAATTTATGTGACTAACTTAAATCCTGCTCTCTCTGATAAAAAGAAAATGGTACTTGAACTAAAATAACAAAAAAAAAAAAAAATATTTAGGCTTATAAGCTAAAACAATTCTAAAAACTAGGGGTCACCTAAGGGCAGACAAATTAAATTGGAATGAAAAAGTACTAATCTAAACTATTTTATCATATCGAAAATTGAGCTTAATCCTGCTTTATCATATAACTTTTTCTACATTAAAACTGAAAAATTGTAAAAAAAATTGCAGAGTTTTTTACGACACTAAATATGATATAACAGCTGATATGTGCAAAATTTATGCACATAAATCGATTAAATAAAGTCCATATTTTGTTCGGAAGCGTCCATAATTAAGCAGTGTATTTTATTCCGCTTCAAGTAACAGATTAAACAACTATACTCAAATTGATTGATTCATTCCCAACCAAGAAGCCCCAACATTGCACTAGTCTATGGGCCATACAATTATATTTATATCAAAACCAATAGCAGGGTACAACGCCCTAACTATTGAGCTATAACAGACAAAAAATAAATTACGCTAGGATAAACTTTTAAAATTCGACTTTTGGCCAGCTAGAATCGGCAAATCACCCACCGTGCGACGGGGGATTAATTTTAAAACTTTTACCGAACCCATCCTGTGACATATCATCGGAAAGTCCTTTGACCACTCTTTCATATTATGAATCTATCTCTTCTCGGACTTGAATTTCGGGAGGGGGCGGGAAGGGAGGAGATGAAGGGGTGAATTTTTTTTAAATCGTAGCGATTTCTGCTATAAATATCATTTTAGATGTGATTTTTTGAGGAAGCCCTCCGGTAAATATTATTTATTTTTAGAAGCGAGGGCTGCATTCTTTCCGGATGTGGTATCGGAAGAAAGAGTAAACCCACGTGGGAGGGGTAAATTTCAAACTTTTTTTGGACCCGTCATGTGATATATCATCGGAAAGTTTTCGGACCACTCTTTCATATTATGAACCTTTCTTCTCCCCTCCCCAATTTCCCCCCCCCCCCCCGGAGGAGGCATTTTTCGAACTTTTTTGAAATCGCAGCGTTTTTATCATTTTAGATCGGGTTTTTATACGGAGCCCACCAATAAATAATTTATAATATATGAAAATTTCAATGAGAGGGGAGGAAGGGTGTATTCGGGTGGGGGGGGGAGCGATAGTTGGAATCCTGTGGGGCGAATTTTTCTATCTTTTGTCGACACAACTCATGTGATATATCATTGGAAAGCTCTGTGACTACTATTTCATTTTATATACCTTCCGCGCCCCTCCCACCACTTTGCCCCCGCGTGTGGGCACTTTTCTAAATTTAGCCGTCACTCTTCATGTGATATATCGTTGGATACTCCTGTGACCACTTATTCATATTATGCACTTTCCTTGCCTCTCCTCCTACTTTGCTCACCGGATGGGGGTTCGTTTAACGTATTCCAGTAGAGGGTTTTCTAATAATGGGGAATTTATCAATTTGATCTCAAATGTCATGGAAAAATGAATAAAAAATTTTGATCCCATTTACCATCCTTTTAGTTCCTGTTTTTGCCACTAGGGGTGCTTTTGATTTTTATTTCTTTGGCAATTTTTTTGCTAATTGCCGAAAATTTTAAATTTTTGATACTTAAACTCCCCTTACCGTTCCATATCTACTCGCGCCTTTTCAACTTTTTGCAGCCAGGGTACGCCGTCACTTGACTTGTCCAATATTGTGGCTCCATTATAGTCTCCCTTCAGTTTGTTGTTTTTTAATTCCATCTGTTCTCAGTTACTATGTATTTAATAAAATCTCCTTTATAAACATGTAAAAGATATGATTTTAATAATCGATTGTAGAATCTCGAAAGTAATCGATGACTGTATCGATTGTATTACGATGATGTTTTTTTAGATTGGTAAATTTTCGAGAATCGCCCATCACTACTCTTAGTATTCATGTTCATCCGTCTTAATAGTTATAAAAGTAAAATTTATTTACATAATAGTTTTAGGGATATTTTCTGAAATGCAAGCAATCAATGTTGAAATATTTTTTAAATTTAAGAAACAAAATTTTAAGCAATTTTAATTAGCAATTCTAGGAGGATTCTGATTTTTTAAAAATTATACTAATTAAGGAGAATTCCGAGGCAGACAATAAATCAGTTGAAGTTTCTAAAAGGGTTTTTTTATTAGTACATGTGCAGCTTTGACGTTAGACCTCCCGTAGGTCATTTAGCAATTCAAACCTTAGTTCAATGATCAAAAGACAGATGAATTTTAGGTGTCGGAAAGCTCCGAAATTTCATAAAATTTAAAGTGTCATAATTCGGTGAGTTATGGTTGTAGATAAATTGAATTTTTACTATTTTGCTTGCCAGAGCATGGAGAAAATGTTTCTATATATATAACTTACAGGACTCAGAAACAGTATAAAAAATTAAATTTCGTATTGTAATATATTTACAGCTCCTTGTAAAATAAATGACATATCTAAAAGTTGTACTTGATTTGCATACTTTTTGCAATTGGAAGTATTTTTGTATCATCAGGAATTTAAAGGGGGAGAAGGGTTCTACTTCTTTGAATAAAAATTTTCGATTTTTTTTTTTCATTTTTTGCATCCATCAACTGTGTAAATTGCTGCCGTAAAGCGGTTTCGTGAAACCCGGTTAAGAGGCGTTTCAAGGGAGTGGACTTAAGTCGCGTATTAAGCGGGATCGCGTATTAAACGTAATTTGTATAATGTTGCAGGAAACGGGCTTATTTAGACATATAATCATGTAAATGAACTTTAGAGCTTTCATTTATACGTTTACGGTCGAAAATTGTGTCTTTTACATATCTTCAGATTGAAATGTAATTGTATTCCACTTTAACTCATTTTTTCTTTTTATAGGACAAAATGGAATAATAACGGAAAATAAATATTGATTCCAACATGACTTTATTGTCGATTAATACTTTGCAACCGAAAATAATTTTCGTACTGTTACAGCAAAAAGTAAAGTAAACATAAAAGAATTATCCAATCGCAGTCTTATTGAATCTTTACGAGTTTCATTTTTTGTTGCCTATAATATGCATTATAAAACATAGTAGCGATATAAAGTACATTTAAAATCTCTCTATCAACAGGTATGAACATCTCTAATGATAATAATCTTTATAAAGAATCTTTATGACGTACAATGAATTCGTCTATATCTCTCTACTATAGTAAAGACATACACAAAGCGAGAGACGAAGAATGTTAGGAGGTGGGATCAAAGAATTGCAGTTTTACTAACTTGGCGAGGGTTTTTTTTTTTAAATTAAAATGTATGCCACTATTTCAGCTTAGTAATTTTCGCCTTAATTAATCTGTTGTTAAATAAATTAAATACTATTCAGGAACAATGTTTTTTCATCTGAATAATAAAAATCTGCTAAATTGGTAACACTCGAGAAGAGAGAAGGAATTCGCATCTTGATCAATGATTTCGCGTCTTAAGGGCGCTGGTCACTGGCGGAAAATATCGCGTTCAGCTCATATAGTAGACTGTTCCTACCCCCCCTACGAGCTGTCAGAGAGGCGTGTACTTTTAATAGCCGTGAAGTCCAAGAGACATTATCGGTTATCTGTTGACAAAATTTACGAGCCAGTAGGAACGGAAAGTTCTCCCATAGCAGCTATTTTTGTTAGTAGGGAAATACTACAATTTCTTTTGCACTTTTTAAAATACACGAGATCACATTGAACAATTTTACTGTTATTATTATTATTATTACAGCAACGCAACCGGGAATTCCATCAAGGAATACGTTTCAATTGAATAATTTCGACTTTTATAAATGCCTAAATTTGAGAAAAGGTTTGATAAAAATTTAATATGACAGTAAAAATTGATTCAATGTAATTCTCCTGTCTAAAATGATTTTGATGTTTCACCTTACTTTATATTATGTTTATTATATGTTCATGTTTACCTTCAAATTTAACCATCCAAAATTTTAAACAAATAATTATTAAATCAACTTGTCTATAACTCGTTTTCATAATTTAATTATGTAATATTCAGTGTTTGTGATTTTTTTCCTTTGTTTATGTAAAGCAACATTAATTTACTACTGAAAAATCAAAGCACAATTGATTATAATTAATTACTGTAATATGTATTTTTTTTAAATGTTTGTTTATAGATAAAAATATTATTATAAATCATTATAAAGAAAATATGGACAGAGTGAAGATTTTAGTCTGAGTTACACATTCATTCTTCAATATGATATATTTAAAAATATTTCACAAATTTATTGAACACATTAAAATTCGATGTTTCGTTGAGATTTTGGACCTATTTTTATAAACGATAATAGATACAGCCATCGGTATTTCTCACTGGGTAAGACAAAGAAGCGGAATTCTCAATGTAGTAACCCCCCCTCTCCACCTAAAAGCGAAAAAAAATAAAAGGTTGTAAGATAATTTTATCAAAATATCTCCGATTACTGAAGTTATTCAATATATTGGCACGTATTTAAGTATTTATATAATGAAATTAAAGTACAGTGCAAAATGAACATAAATTATACAAAAAATACTCCAAGTAGTGTTTTTTAATACAGCTTTATTTGACAAAAGCATAATATAAGATTTCCAATAACTCAAATTAACGGCCATAAATTCGAATTTTGAAAGTTATTTCATTTAATTTTGATCATCTTTTAATAAAATTAACATTATTAAAGAATATTGAAAATTGCGAATCTCAATACATGTAACGATATCTTCCTTAATTCTCTATTCAATCAAAGGATACAATATTAAATATAGATACAACATACATCAATGTATATACGATTCACAAAGACAAAATATCAAAGTATAATATTAATATGTATAGATATGAGGGAAAAAATCATTAAATGAATATTAGTATTGCGCATGCTAAGTACACCCCCCCCCCCCCTCCTACTCAACCTTGCTCACACCAAAAATATCCAACAATATTAACTGAAAGGAAAGTAAAAACATAATATGTTTGCTCTGCATCTTTAAATTTTCAAATAATATTAGTTTTTTTAAATTATGTGATTGTAAATTTTAATTAAAGATGTGGAATGTTTCCTCAAAAAATTATTATTTTTATATTTCCCCCCAAAACTTTGTTAACCTTGCCTTGAGTTTATAAGAATTTTGTTATATTAAACAAAGAAACTAACTATATTTTCTGTATTTATATAGTTACATCCGAATGTAAATATTACCCGAACTTTCTTTTTTCTTACAGAGTATTTAAATAAAGCACATTTTTTTTCCCTTTATGTAGATTAAAACTTAGCACTGAAAATTATTTAAAAAACATTTATTACCCAAAATATACCATAGTAGTTTTCTCATAAGGTTCATTAGGTTAACATTAGGAAGGTTCACAGCTATCTTCCACACACATTTTAACAATTTCTTTTCTTTTCTTTTTTTTTTCTTTTTCTGATCATTTTTTAATAAAATTGACATTATTAACAAATATCCAAAATTGCTAAGCTCAATACATATAATTAATTTTCAGTTAATTCTGGCATTGTCATCTATTTAATTAAAGGATACAATATTCAATATAAATGCAATAAAGCTGCAGCAACATATATATGATTCACAAAAACAAAATGCCAGAGTATAATATTAATACATTGTGCAAGTGAGACAAAAAAAAAAAAAAAATCATTGAATGAAAATGTGAGCATTCTGAGTTCCCACCCATCCCTCGACTTACTTCCACCAAAAATATCCATAACAATATTAACTGAAAGTGAAAACAAGAAACATAATATGTTTGCGCTGCATATTTAAATTTTCAATTAATATTCATTTTTTAAATTATGTTATTGTAAAATGTGTGTGTGTTTAAAATGCTCAAAAAGGAAACCAAAAAGAAAAAGTTGACTGTGATAGCGTGACGCAGCGTATACAGGTTGTTCACTCTCAACGGTGTCCAATGGATGATTCCTAAACCGTTAGTCATAGACATATAGTTCCAATTACAAAAATGTTTTAAATGAAATAAAGAAGTAATTTAAAAGCGATTTCGGTCAAAAAAAAGATTTTTTTTTAAATATGAAATTTTATTTTTTATACTGTCTCATGCCCCGGGTCCTATAAGTAATATTTAGTAAAATTTTCCAATATTACACTGACAAGTAAGACAAAAAAAAAAAAAAAAAAAAAAAAAAAAAAAAAGCCATTATTCCACGATCAAAACTGACCGAATATCTGTTTAAAGTTGGAGCATATTTTTTGCTGCGAAATAGCGGTCATTCACAAATTTAGTAGAAATATCATCAGCTGTATTAAAAAAAATAGTTGAGAGTAAAATTGCAATATAAATTTGAAATCTATAATCATTCCGACATATTAATGCAAAATATACAATTTGTACTAAACAAATAAAAGGGGGAAAATAACTGAATTTTTGTTAAATAAGATTATGAACAGCAACAGCTTCATTTCTTTACAAAATTATACATATTATAAAATGCTATTAGGTTGCAAAATTTGAGTTGTGTTATGTTCCTTAGCTTTTGATAATTGACTGTATGTATTTTGTAGCGAAGAAACCGGAATTGACTCTCCCTTTTTTACCACCACGTAAAAATTTTTTACAAATCATAATAGCATAAAAGTCATGAATGTCAAAGTTTCATAACTCGGTCAATTTCAGTGTTAGATGAACATATATTTTTGTTGAGTTTCATGAGTTATTTTGACTTTATTTTTAGTGTAACAGGTCGTTTTTACTAAATATCACTTATAGAACGTATATATATTTCGAAATTTTTTAAGAAATATTTTTATTGACCCAGATCGCTTGCTTCTTTACATCATTTAAAACAGTTTTGTAATTGGAACTATATGTTTATGACTAACGGTTTAGGAATCAGCCATTGGACATCGTTGAGAGTGGAACCATGTATAATTGAATTTGGAATAGCCACTTTTTTTTTTTTTTTTTTTTTTGTATTTCTTCGAATTTCTTTTTCTTCTTTTTATATGCTTCCATTGCATCTAAAATGCATTTTGATTCTCTTATTGGCATGGTTCTCGTGTAGCGGGGATCTATTAGTTCTGGCAAAAGACAGCTAAAATAAAAGTCTTTAAGTTTATTCTCCATTTCTTTTTTCCAAAATTCGTCATCCCTTTCGATTTTTTCTATTTTCATACCCTTCGGGGTCCAAAACACGAAAAGACAATGCATTTTTTTTGTTATATGTAACTGTCCTTGTATCTGACAAAAATACTGGTATTTCTTATTTACTTCTGTGACCGCTGTTCTATCTTTATTAATTTTCCAAAAGGTGAATTTCGCTTTAGAATAGCCTCATTGGGATATAAATTTTCACACGATAATGAACATTTTATTTCTGCAATCACTGTTTTCGATAATACCATATGGTGTTGCACCTAACAAATGAAGTTCTTCATCGACAAATAATCCGCATTCTAATATTTTGATGTTTTCTGATGTTTCAATGTTTGCTTTTGCATCTCTTTCATGCATTTTACCATACTGCATTCCCCGCGTATTTATATTGGAATATAAAGTCCGTTTTATGATACTTTTGCAGCTTGTATGTGGTAATTTATTGCATACTGCGCCAAAATTTGACGCTGTTAGTAACTTTCGACGCTCTTCCGTCCATAATGGACTTTGTGCTTGGCTCCGAGCTTTCATACGTTTGCAGCGATATTATACATTTATTATTCACATATTTTACTGATTTTAATGAAGAAAAGTCAATAAAATACTATTAAACATGAAATAGCTTTATACCAAAAAACATTTTAAGGAAATATTATATAAAAGTGTTTAATAATAGCTTTTTGTTACATAATGCATTTTCCTGCACTTGCCCCCTGTAAGGGAAAAGAGTAAGCAGAAATAAGTTCTTATCAACAAAACAGGTGGCCAATATTCTTCCTATTTTTTTACGAGTTAAAAAACAAGTATAATTTCGAACCTGGTTACTCTAACAACGCATTCTATGCTCATATGGCAGAAGAATAGGAATGCCAAACGTTGGGATATTCCATATTTTGGAATAAAATTATTTTATAATTATTTAATGGTTTTAGTAACAACTTTGTACTTTCATAAAAATAGATAGCAGACTAAGCAAAAAGTTAAAAGACTATTTTGATGAAAAAAAAAAGCTTAGATAAAAAATGATAAAGATTATCAAAATACACCTCCTCCTACAGATACATTACGATATCAAATGCCAGAGTCCCCCTCCCTCTAAAGTGATATCGTTATATATGTACAGCCTACGTATTTTTTTTTTACTTCTCGATGATATAACAGCAAAATTTCAGATAGAAAATAAAAGAAACAAAATATAGAAGGAAATATATGGAGCGTAACAGATGAAAAATGTATGCTTTGAACACTATACTCATTGAAAAAATAAACTCATTGAAAAAATCTACATATATCATATACATTTTGATTATACTTAAAAATTACATTTTTTTCTTATTTACATAAGTAGATACAGTAATCATACATATAAGTAATCATACATATTGCATCTTTCATAAAATTTTTAAATGCTCAAAAAGGAAACAAAAAAGAAAAAAGTTGACTGTGATAGCCTGACGCAGCATATACAGTGTGCTGACTATCGGCGAGCTGTATAGCACCTCCCGTGTACGCAGCCGAAGGCACTGGGTCCTCCAACATGATGATCGTTTGTAAAGATTTTCGTTTTAAAATATAAAATCCTTCAACACTGATTTTGGCATGTTTGAAATAATTATCATGGCCCAAGGCAACAACTGGCGGGTCAGTGAATACATAATAATTAATCATAATTTATTTCTTTAAATCACACACACTTTATATATATATATTCAATTAAAAAATAAATATCTGAGTATAAATTTAATACATAAAAAAAAAAAGAAAAGAAAAGAAAGAAAAAGAAAAAATATTTAAATAATAAGAAAGAAAAATCATGCACCAAGCATAGATTATAAAACACTTTCAAACACTTCCAAAATGCTTTATCAAGACTTCGCCGTTTAATAATGTAAATAAGATACCCAAGAAAATATTTTAGAAATAGCGCATTTGAAAATCGGATATCAGTAATTACCGTCCACACTCGAAAAGGTACTTTAATTCGTCTCTGCAGCTTTGTATATGATCAATATATTTGTACATATTCTACACAGTCTGCTAAAATTTAGTATAATAAGAAAACACAGTTAAAAATTCACTACCAATAGGCAGAAGCGTACTTGAATTCTTTTGTACAGCCCTGTATATTACATATACATTTTTATGCACGTAATATAAAAAGTTGAAATTTAATTCAGGCAAAAACACTCTTAAAACTCTTCACTCCTCATTTTTATTTATTTATTTATTTATTTTTCTACTCTCCCATTACCTCCCTACCCTTCCTTTCCTTTTCTTCCTGCACACTGAGTTTGAAATACCATATTTTATGGAAGAAACGCCGCACCCGTCGTAAACGCTGCACTCCTCAAATTGGCCTGAATAAGCTTAAAATATCGTAATCGCCGCACCCGTTGTAAACGTCGCATCCATCGGAACGCTACTTTTGTCGACAGCCTCACATTGACCTAACTTTAATCAAAGTTTTTTTAGCAGTGTATTAGGATGCCTCGTTTTTAATATCTTAAGATGTCTGAAGTTTTATTTAAAATATTCAAATTAGATTTTAAATATTTTTATGAATTTTTAAATTAAGGAAACTCAGTTGGTATTTAAGAAAAATCGTAAACGCCGCACTTGGAAAAAAATTAACTTTTAAACTCGTAAACGCCGCGGCGTTTCTTCCATAAAATACGGTACTATATTATTTTGGAATATCTAATTGTATATAATTTTCTAAAAATCTACTGCCACATGCCGAAACCCCTCGCCATTTGAATGTGTAAATACTGTATTTAAGAAATTGATACTCTATACTAACCCTTTCGGGACGGGTGAGCATATATGCATCGTCAAAAGATTCATGTGAAATCTGTTTTTTGAACTATTAATAAATTATTTTTTTTGTCTTTTTTAATTACAGTTTTGTTTGGTATTTTACAAGTAAAGGGAACGATTTAAAAAAAGCGGTACCATCCAAATAAAATTTGTGCAAGGGATTCCGTCTCGAAAGGGTTAAAAAAAGGCCTATTATAATTCAATAGTTTATAGGTATTTAAATATATATATATATATATATTTTGTTTTGATCCCTGAAACTCTTTGATTTATATTTAAAGAAACGAATGCTAGCCGTAAATGAATATTTTGACATAGGTGAAAAACTTTAATTCACCTTTTAAAAAAATATTTTGTGAAAAAAAACATAAACGGTTTAAATTAAAATTATTACTCTAAAAATAAGAGTAATGAGAATTAAGATTTTTTATTATTGTTAAATGCAATTTGATGTATTTTTCCGTTATAATAACTTAGCTACATAGCTAATATAAATACAATCTAAAATTGAATATAAGAATTTAAAACGTGAACAATTATGAAAAACTATAATAGAACTTATTGGAAAATTATTGAAATGAACTACATAAAAATTTAAAATAATCAATTTAAAAGCATGGAAAGAAATTTTAGTTATAAAATTACGATTCCTGAAAATTAAATGCACTTCTAAGCAGGGCTCGACCTCTGAAGCTATGGGAAGCACAGCTTCATATTACTCCAAAGAGTGGCTTATTTGAGTTCAATTAAAATTAAACACATATAGCTAATAAAACAACTTTTTATGTTCTCTTATATATACTATGAACAGGAAAATTGGACGCAATCAAGAAAAATATGGAAAAATAATTTTGCATAGTATTGACATAAAAATGTTGAATTCAGCATGTATGCTCAATATAAAATATCAATATTTTGAAATACTTCTTTCAATTTTAGCAGTAGTTTAAGTTACTAATATTTTATGTTGTGCATACAAGTCAAATTCAATATGTAAAATAAACATACATCTAAAATAATGGACAAACTGAAGAATTGTGATCATGTGGTTTAAACTACTGGTGTATTGTGTACATGAAAAATTAATGTGTTATGAAAGACATTTTCATGAAACTCTTATAAATACACACACACACACACACACAAACACACACATATATACAATTTTTGAATGGAATTAATTTAATATAACATTTGGGGCCTTCTGTTTTCTCAGTTTCGAGTCATGTTTTCTCAATTTCGAGTCCCTTCAAAATTTTCTGAGTGAAGCAAAACCTAAACGTGCCTGTTCGGTTATCAATGCCTGCTAAATTGACTTTGAAAACTTCTCTCAGCTATTTCTATCCCCTCTAACTATTCCCCCGACCCAACTTTTATTACTCCGGAGTCCGAGCAAACGCAACGGGGTGTCGCTCCCCATGGAGTGATGGATTATATCGAGGGGGAAGACACTGAAATCATCAGAATAGAAATATATGCGTTTTGTTTTAATTATAGCTCCCTCCCTAATTAATTTCAATGAAATATTTTTATATCAATGGATAAATTGGAAACTGTACATTTTTTCGTGTTTTTTTTAATTTCCAAACGACCTAATAGAACTGCCATAATTTACAATTTAATGAGAGGTAGAAATTATTTTGGTCATGCTCCGAGTATTTCACGTAAAATCAAATATTAAAATTATTTTTAATATAAAATGAAAACTAGGATGAAAAGTGACAAGTTTTAAGAATTGCATACAGAAAACAAAATTCGAAAATCTTAATTTTTTCATGAGATATCCTTAGAAAAGTGAGACAAAATATTCCCATAGGTTTACATGGAGAACGGAAAACGGGATTGTAAGTGATCAGCACCCTTAAGTGGGATTTTTTCCCCTCGAAAAATCGAAAATTTATCGCGTATTAAGCGGGATCGCGTCATAACCGTTCTCGTATTAAACGTGATCTTTTTACATTAGTCTTATGGGCTATGTTCAAGGGATCGGACAAAATCCGCGTATTAAGCTAGATTTCGTATTAACCGTGAGTGTCTTAACCGGGTTCGACTGTACTTGAATTCTTTATAGTATTTTTTACTCATTCAATGTAACATCGCGTGTTGAACGTAATGCTAGTGTTAAACTTTAAACTTGTTTTTCTCGAAACCCTGTTTTTCAAACTGGGCGACCAGAGTTTCTCGAGAATTATTAGACCGATTTTCTTCATTTTATTATTTAAAAGAAAGCTAATCGTTTTTGCTGGAGCGTATATCACCGAAAAGTATAATTTTTATTCATTAAATATTTTTAAGAACTCGCAAAAGATTTAAAAAAAGGCGAAAAAGTGACTTTTTTTTTTTAATGACCACCATTTTTTTAAAAATCAACTTTTTAAACTAAATGTTGGTATAAGCTCCAGAGAATTTAGTGCACTTTCGTAATAGGATGACCAATATTTGAGATGCTTGTGACCGGATAAAAACGGCCGTCCGATTGGAACTCCATAGCGCGCATATCACAAGACATAATATTCACTTTTTTTTACGCAGATTTTTTAAAAATATATAATTAAAACGTCCATAAATGTGATGCAACAAGTCCGAAGGTGATATTGCTTTTCTTTGTAACCGAAACAATATCGCAAATATCACGTAAATTTTAGTCCAGACAACATCCTTTTATGAGATAATTGCCATACTTTGAATCACTCCTCAGTATATAGGTATGTTTTAGTGCAGTTTATTTTATTTTTTAATTCTTTATTAAAAAAAAAAAAACCTAAATAAACAATTAAGCAACAATAAAAAATCCCTTCATCCTTTTCGGTGAACTACATATGTTCCAAAATCTTTCCTCTCCCTGAATTTCGTTTTGCGAGCGCCCATGCACAGAATGACACTTGTTTTTTCCAGACACGAGAAGATGTCAACCTGGGGCCTTTTTCTTCTCCAACCGAGATTATGCAGCACCTGTGTGTTTGAGGAATGGGGTTTACTCTTTCAGAGCAAACACAAAACGATACTTCCGCCCGGGCACGGAGACGCCTCTGTCGGAAGAGGTCGGGTCTGAAAGGGGAGTGCATGGGGCTGAATGAGCACCTCTCCTGTTGTTTTCCTTTTCGCGAGACAGAGGTAAAGAAAGTGACTGGATTTAATTCTCTTTCTCATTCTGTTCAAAGCAGTGGCGTAGTCGAGGGGGAGAGCCCATGAAATCTAGCACCTAGTGGTGTAGTCCTGGGGAAAAAAGGAGGGGACGCTCATAGTCTTGAACATTAGGGTCTGTATCACCCATAGACAGTGGCGTATCTAGACTAATCAGATTTCCAACTAGGCGAAAAAAGTCCGGACCAGGATACGAACCAGGGACCTCTTGGCTGAAGCCGGCAATGCTCTATTATCCGAGCTGTCCCGGACAATATTTTACTTCCAGGACATTTTTCGCCCAGTTGGAAATTTAAATCTGATATGATTTATTTACCAATTAGAATAATTGTGTTAAAATTAATCTAGTATCTAAACATCATTTCGAAGGGGGCTGAGATACAGTAAAAGTTTTTAAGATGGAACATAAGAAACCAGAAATATTCTGCTTTAAACAGTTTTTTTTATCATAGTAGGTAAACACATCAGTTATACAATCAAACCTGTTAAGATGGAATCGCATGGAACTGGGCAAAGTTCCGTTTTAAGCAGATTTTTGTCTTAACAAGTATAATTCTATGGTTATACCGCATTTTTTAAAACGGAATACGGAAAATTATCTGCAAAATGTGTCTCAAAGAACAGTCAATAAAACCGGAGTAAACAGCAAATTTAAAATTATTTAAGAGTTTTTTCACACTACCTCCTCCCGCTATCCCTCAACACATTCCGCCTTCTTGGACTCATTTTGAAGCAGACATTTGCAGTACCTAAGTATTGAATAGCGTTTTTCATTTTCTCATAAATGAAATACGAGGGCTGTATGATAAGTACCTGGCCTTGGCAAGAAAAACACATTTTTATGTCAAAGATGTATTTTATTTTTCAACATAATCTCCTTTTAGTTAGATTCACTTAGCTCAACGTTTTTCTATTTTTTCTATTCCCTCTAAAAATATGATTTCTCGAACCCTTCAAAATAGGCATTTTTTTCAGCAATAACCTCATCGTTAGAGCCAAAATTTTTTTTCCATCGAGCCGATTTTTCATATTTGGACACAGAAAATATTCGCAGAGGCTAAATCTGGTGAATATGGTGGATGCAGAAGCGGTTCGTATCCTAATTCATAGAATTTTGCCATGGCGAGGACACAGGTGTGCACGCATGCATTGTCTTGATGAAAGAGAATTTTTTTCTTCGCCAAATGTGGATGTTTTTCTTTCACAACATGGTTGAAACTATCCAATAAGTTGGAATAATATTCTACATTAATCGTTTTACCTTTTTCAAGGTAATCGACGAGAAATATGTCGCATGAATCCCAAATTACTGTAGCCATGACTTTGTTTGCAGATAAAGTCGCTTTAGCCTTTTTTGGCGCACTTTGGCCACGAAAAACCCACTGTTTGGACTGTTCTTTAGTTTCTGGCGTACAGTGATAAATCCATGTTTCGTTAACAGTTATGAATCGATGCCAAAAATCATTTGGATTTCACTTTAACTTCGCCAAACATTATTTTGAAATTGGCATACGAGTGTGTTTAATGTGAATAGTGAGCAATTGCGGCACCCATTTTGCGGAAAGCTTTTTCATATCCAAATTTGTTGTTAAAAATTTTTACACCCGGTCAGTTGAGATGCCCAGAGTGTCAGCAATCTCGTGCACTTTCACTCTCTGATCGTTTATCACAATATCGTTGATATTTTCAATCGTTTCTGATGTCGTAACTTCAGTTGGGTGACTTGGACGTTCTTCATCAAAAATGCTTGTACGGCGCGTTTGAATTCAGCTGTCCAATATTTTATGGTTGATAACGAAGGTTCATAGTCCCCATAAACTTTTCTAAGTTCCGTTTTAATCTCATCAATTGTTTTCTTTTCAAAAACAGGTTTTTTATCACTGCTCAATATTCAATTTTTTTTCATTTTTGAAATATTACCAAAGTTGTTTTATTCAAATGGCTTCCACTCACAAACTAAACAACATAGTGACTTGGCAAATGGCCAGATTTGATGTGAAAGATAACTTTTGCGAACTAAATCCTTTTTTAAATTCTAGTAGCACCATCTCTGGCCGAGGCCAGGTACTTATCGTACTACCCTCGTACATTTGGAACTGCATTAGTTAGCTCCCTGATGATGACTTTTCCGAGACTATGCCACGTCCCAAAAATCGGCTTAAACTGCCAAATTTGACAGCATTTTCCGAATTCTTTTAAATCGTAAATTGTGGTTGATAAGACACTTTTTTGTACGTTCAAGATTAAGAATAACTCAATTAGATTTATGATGTATTTTAAATGTAATAACTCTTATTTCTTGTCAAAAAGTTACATAACCATAAAATAATTTTTTTCGTCAATATTTTGTAATGGTTATGGAAATAAAATAACACATTACAGTGCTATAACGAGCCGAATAATAAGTCTATAACGTGCCAACCATTCCAGTAAATTTAAAAAAAAAGATTCAAGGTTTTGCATTTCATGCTGAGAAGATATCTCAAACATATGTATTATCTTTAACCACATGCTTTCAAACTGATAAGACCTTTCTGACTTCAAGATCATTGACTTTGAAGTGTACGCCTTTTATTAATGTGTTTTAAACTAATAAAAATTAATAATGTACTTTTAATCACCACATATCATGTTTTATTCAATAAAACGTGTGTAAAAAGATAGCCTGTGTATAACTGAAATTTGACTGAAATGGAAAATTTGATGATCTTTGAGAAATAACACACTTTCTAAGATTAAAATGTCTAATATGGAATAATTTTCTGGTTCCTTTTAAATGTATTCTTAGCAGATTTCGTGGCATTTTGCCAAACTTTCGTAATTAAACATGATATTTTCTATAAATTTCGGAGGGGGCTTCAGTCCCATCAGCCCACCCTTTGGGTACGCCACTGCCCATAGGTCAAACTCGATTTTGAATACTGCTTTTCATTGTGAACTGCAGATAAAAGTAACTGAAAAATTAAATTTAAATTAAAAATTAAAACTGTAATTCAAATTAAATCAATTAAAGTTTCTTTATCTGTTGGTCTTTAAATAGCTTGCCACTGAATTAAAAAAACTGAAAATTATTTAATGTCTGAAACTTTTTGGAATTGAAATCGTAATTCAGTAACACCAATTCACACAACGAGATTTCTGTTAGAATTTGTATTGCATTATTTATTTTGGAAATAGCCGTAGAATATGTGGGTGTTTTAAATCATTTACTTTGCAAATAGTTGTAGAATAACTGTTGTCCACTTAGAAGATTGAAAATTATTCAATTTTTACTTTACCGACACGTATGGTTTAAGGAAAGTATTATAATCATGACAAGAAAACGAAAAAAGAAAAAAGACTTTGGACTTTTGTTATATTTTTACTTTTTGAAGTCCCCTGAATTCGTTTTTCCTATTTTTGCAGCGATTCTCTATATATGTATTGGTGTATGGGGGTGTCTTTTAGATTCCTAAAGTCTGTTTTAGTGTTTTTACAATGAGTAAATATGCGTGCATATACTATGTGTGTGTGTTGTGTGTGAACATCATAGCGTTCAAACGGTGTTTCCAACTGAGCTCAGTTTTTTTATGTATGCTATATACATGGTTTCCACTCTGAACGTCTCAACAGTGTCCAATGATTAATTCCTAAACCGTTAGGCATAGACATATGCACCTTATAGCCATTAATCACCGGACACTTTCAATTTTAGACATTTTGTCGACTATTTAAAAATATACTTGTTGGATTTTTCTGAAAATTGAGGATTATAAAGAATATGTTTGACCTCATATTTATCAACATCGATTCGATAAGGAAGACAATTAGGGGGCCAACAAAAAAATCAAGGAAAAATGATACTATTTGGAATCACACTGTAAATTAAAATGCACGAAATGATCTATCGCTGCAGAATAGAAATCTTTGGATACTGTACAACATGTTTACTGATTTGTATAAGAGTCACGTATATTTATGGGGATATAGCGATTTTTTTTAAGTTAAAAGAATTCTTGCATGTTTTTAGCTTATATCATGTATAGTTTTCAATCAAATTTAACGCCAGTTTCAGAAAAATTATATTGTTTTCAACCAAATTTAACGCCAGTTTCAGAAAAGTTATATTGTTTTCAACCAAATTTAACGCCAATTTCAGAAAAATTATATAGTTTTCAACCAAATTTAACGCCAGTTTCAGAAAACTTAGCAAAGTGTAATAGAAACAATATAGTGCAATTGGAATATAGATATAGTAAATATTTTATGAAAAATGAACAGTTGTATGAAATAATTTTTATCTGCGCATGATCGAACGATAACAAAGATTTTTTTTACATAATTTAATAGTCAACTCCATGGAGCAACTCATAAAAAAAATTAAGTCAAATATCGTGAAAATTCAGAAAGATATCGGCGATAGTGTGAGGTGATTTTTAGTTAATCTCTAAAGCAGCTGAATGATAAGGGATTTTCCACAAATTTTCATTTTTTATTAACTAACTTTCAGAAAAAAGTTAGTATTTAATAGATATCAATGAGTAGATTTGGAACAAATGCTTAGATTTTGATACTTCTTTCTATCATGGAATAGACTCGTTCTGATGGTTATCCAAAAAGAACTAAAGCATCAATAAAGAAGTAAAAAAAAATTAAAATTAAAATTAACAATTTTTAGAAAATTTCTTATCATTCAGCTGCTTTTAGAAAGCAACTAATAATCAGCTCACTCTATCGCGGATATCTTTCTAAATTTTCCCGATACGTGACTGGATTTTTTTTAATGAGTTGCTCTATAGAGTTGGCTGTTAAATTATGCAAAAAATATCTTTGTTATCGTTAGCGCATGCGCAGATAAAAATTATTTTATACAACTGCCCATCTTTCATAAAATATTTAATATACAGGGTGTCCCTAAACTCATGGTACATACGCTAGGGGGTGATAGAACACATCAAGACGAGTAATAGTAAATAGGAAACCAAGGGTCCCAAACGTATTCCGAAGGAGATAGGCGCCTTTAAAGTTTAGGGACCAAAATTTCAAATGATTATAAAAAAAACGGAAAAATTGGTCGATTCTTTTGCGGTTTTCACTAAAACTATTCTTTATATCAGTATTGTCTTAAAAATAAATTTTAAAGATAAAGTGTAAAAAATACCGATAGAGGGCGCTTTAGACTTTGGAGCAACGAACAATTATTTTTTACCCTTATTTTTTGTATCTCATTACATGCTTTTAAAAGTTTAGACTTAAACTTAAATTTTGAGCTCAAAATCTGTATCATTGGGAGTGGTTAAGTAGCGTATACTGAACTGTGTTCAGGAGGGGGGTTCAAATTTCAACAGATGGACACAATTTAGTTTGCGCTACTTAACCACTCCCAACGATTCAGATTTTGAGCTCAAAATTTAAGTCTAAACTTTTGAAAGCATGTAATGAGATACAAAGAATAACGGTAAAAAATAGTTGTTCGTTACTCCAAAGTCCAAAGTCTAAATCGCCCTCTATCGGCATTTTTTTAACTTTATCTTTAAAAAACTATATAAGCTAAAGCTGTAAAAAATTAACCAAATACGTGTTTCATTATAGTCTTCATGCTAAAACCAAAAAAATTCACTTTCTTTTTTTTTTCTTTTTTTTTTTCCCCTTGAAAAAATTGAAAACTACTTTGAAAATTTTAACTTTTTTTTATTTTGTGCAAAAATTAAATTTTGAACAAAATCTTTGGTGTATATTTAAGTATCCAAATATTTGTATTCAGCAGCGATAGACCATTTCGTGCATTTTAATGTACGGGATGATCCCAAATATTATTATTTTTCTATGATCTTTTGTTGGCACCTTAATTATCCTTCTTATCAAATCGATGTTGATAAATATGAGGTCAAACATATCCTTTATAATTCTGAAGTTCCAGAAGAATCCGACAAATATATTTTAAATATTCGACAAAGGTCTAAAACTGAAGGTGTCAGGTGATTAATGGCTATATAGTGTAGATCCAATTGCAAAAATATTTTAAAAGAGATAAAGAAGCATTTTAAAAGCGATTTGTTTCTATAAAACATTTCTTAAAAAATCACGAAATTTAAATTTTTATACGGTCACCTATTCCTATAAGTTATATTTAGTAAAAATATCCTATTGCACTAAGAAGTAAGACAAAAAATTCTCATTCTTCTACGATTAAAACTGAACGAGTAATAGTTGTTTAAAGTTGAAGCACCTTTTTCTTACGAAATAGGGGTCATCCAGAAATTTACAAGAAATATAAATAATTGTCATATATATATATATATATATATATATATATATATATATATATAACAATAGTTGAAAGTAAAATTAACGTTACAATATAAATTTGAAATATATTTTCAGTCTGGCATATTAAAGAAAAATATGAAAGTTGTATTAAAAATATAAGTTAAAAAATAACAGAATTTTTGTTAAATGAAATGATGAGAAGCAATAGTCGCAATTCTTTACAAAAATATACATATTTTAAAATGCTAATTAGATTAGCTAATCTAAAACTTAAATAATAAAAACTAAAGTTATCCTAAAACTGCAAGCGACTTCCTTCGGCTGCAATGCAGAAATGTACATGTGAAATCAATCCTTCTAATACTTTAAGCACTTTATGCACGATCTCTGGAAGGATGGCCCATTTCATATGTGTTCAGAAGAAGAAAGTGGTATAAGTCATGTAATTCAAAGTTTCATAACTGGGTCAATTTTAGTGTTAGTGAATGGGACTTTTTTGTCTTACTTGTTATTGTAATAGGAAATTTTTACTAAATATCACTTATAGAACTAGAGGATCCTATAATTTTTTTTTTTAACATTTTAGGAAATGTTTTTATTGATCAAACGAAATTTTTAAATAATTTTTTACCTCGTTTAAAACATTTTTGTAATTGGAACTACATGTTTATGACTAACTGTTTAGAAATTAGCCATTGGACACCGTTGAGAATGGACACTCTGTATGATGAATAGACTACTCTATATTCTGAGACTATATGCCAATTTCGAAACTCTGCATAGAATTTTGGGCAAATTGGACAACGTGTTTCGTAAAGATATTTTTAAAATCATTTTGTGATCAAATAAATACTGTTTCCGTATGTAAAATCATCAACAAATATTGTGTTCGTGGCGAGATTGTGGAAAATCTATCACGAATTATACTCTTCTACTTCGAAAATACCTAACAGCTTACTTAAGAAGCACTTTCCTAATAAATTAATGTTGAAGTTAATAACAAAAAAGAAAAAAAAAAAAAAAAAAAAAGGTAGCTGAAAATAATTTCCGAATAAAATAAAAGTAGTTAAAAATAATTTCATTCATTTATTAAATATTTAAATAAAAGGGAAAAATGGGTTTAAAGTAACAAAAATATATTCAGTTTTGTCACAGTTTAATAATATGTATTATTTTTCCCCTCTTAAAGTGTTAGAAAAACTTGTTTTCATAAAAGTTCTCAACACTTTATACTTTTCTGGATTTTGTATCCGTAGCCATTCTATGGTTTTTTGCTGTCCAAATTATGAAAGGCTGTGGTTTCCCTTAGATGAGAGTGAATAGTTAATGATTTCATTAAAAGACTAAACAGATTATTCATTAAAATTAAATTACTATTATTAAATAATGGTGGCTGGAAGTCCCTATACCTGTATTATGTTAAGTTAATGTGCCTTTTCTCAGATACTACCAAAGATATTAACTTGAAATTTTTTATATACATAATACGCTTAATTCCTAATAAAGTGAAGTCAACTTTCTAAACAGGTATTCTTTAGTTATTAAAAAAAAAACCTGGAATAAAAACCACTTTTAAATAGCAAAAAACTTTCATTTTTCCAATGAAAAACTTTTTAATAAAAATTTTGTACGAATGTTTGTAACAAAAGTTCACTTCAGTTTGACCAGGGATATGTGTGAAATATTCTGTCAAGATTACAAACAATAATACGTCTTAGTTTATATAAAAAGGTACACCAAAGTTCAAAAGCCAACATTTTGAAAAAATTGAGTTTAAAGTTTACGTATGTATTAATTCTTCCAAAGAAAAACTTCTTTATAAAAATTTTGTACAAATATTTGTAACAAAACTTCACTTCAGTTTGATCAGGGATATGTGTGAAATATTCTGGCAAGATTACAAGACAATAATATGTCTTGGTTTCTATAAAAAGTACATTAAAGTTCAAAAGGCAACAGTTTGAGAAAATTGAGTTTAAAGTTTATGTATGTATTCATTTTTCCAAAGAAAAACTTTTTTTATATAAAAATTTTGTACAAATGTTTGTAAGAAAAGTTCACTTCAGTTTGACCAGGGATATGTGTGAAAAATTCTGTCAAGATTACAAGACAATAATATGTCTTGGTTTCTCTAAAAAGTACATTAAAGTTCAAAAGGCAACATTTTGAGAAAATTGAGTTTAAAGTTTACGTACGTATTCATTTTTCCAAAGAAAAACTTTTTTTATATAAAAATTTTGTACAAATGTTTGTAAGAAAAGTTCACTTCAGTTTGACCAGGGATATGTGTGAAAAATTCTGTCAAGATTACAAGACAATAATATGTCTTGGTTTCTCTAAAAAGTACATTAAAGTTCAAAAGGCAACATTTTGAGAAAATTGAGTTTAAAGTTTACGTACGTATTCATTTTTCCAAAGAAAACTTTTTTATAAAAATTTCGTACAAATGTTTGTAACAAAAGTTCACTTCAGTTTGCCCAGGGATATGTGTGAAATATTCTGGCAAGATTACAAACAATAATATGTCTTTGTTTCAGGGCCGTAACCAGCCAGTAATGCCAGGGGGCAGGGGGTGGGGGCTCTGCAGTTTTTTGTGGGGCAGGGCTAACATCTTTTAACAATCCATATATCTTATGCAAACTAAATACAACGAAACCTGTTAAAACAAATCTCTCTGTAAGCAGTTTTTACTTGTTTTTTTTTTCCAAACCCCTCTTACGAAAGCCATAAAAATATCAACTGACCTTTCTTTTCTAACTGTACTACAGTCAACAAAATAAAGGGGAGTCTCAATAATGGAAAGAGATGGAGAGGGATTTTGTCGGACCGATTTCCGGATCCTACTACATCTTAGGAAAACAATAACACACGAAAAACACTGCCTGACCACTTAAAAGCTTCCACTGTCAACAGACGCTGTCTGTTTGGATCTTAAAGGTCACAATAGAAGCATCTTACAAATGGCGCTGTCTTTGTTGCGGTTAAGCAGTGCTTTTCATGTTTTATTACCTCCGTAGGATCTGAATCGGATCCGAAATCTTTCCGACGAATCCGTTTCTGTCTCTTTCCATTGCTGAGACTCTGTTTTTCTTGATAATCACAGAGCAGTTGAGAAGGAAAGGCCAGTTGACATTTTTATTGCTTATGTTGGAGAGAGAGGGGGGGGGGGGCTTTTTTAATTTTGCACTGACCTTAAAAGAACTTATCTGTAACGTAATCTGTTTATAACGGAACTTAGTATAACGAAATTCTTAAACTGACAAAAAAATTCTTAATCTGGAGAAAGAAATACAAAACAATTAGGATTGTGTACCTACTAAGAAGAAAATCTATCTAAAGTAGAATATGTATCTACAATAGAATGTAATAGGATAATGTACTGTAGTATCTTGGTCTAATTAAAATATACATTAATTTGGAATAAAGTTTGAAAATAAAAGTTCTAGCGTGCATCTCATTGAATTATCATAAAGCCATTTTTATTTTTATTCAAGTTAGAATACATACTGTCAGGTAGATAAATTGAAGTTAATTACGCTTTTTGCAGCTATGTTATGAAATGTTAAAAATGCTTTTAGGAAGAAAATGGTGAAAAAATATAGATTTGCTAATTTTGAAAATAAATAATTTAATAAAATAATCTTGAAGATAAGTTAAATAATGTTTTAACTATAAATATTTTATATTATGGTTGATATTTTAGGAGCGCAGCAAGATCAATGAAAGTATTATTAGTTCACATAATAAAAAATAAGAATGCAAAATACTCCAGGGTAAATTTATAAATTTAAAAATTAAACTTACCTATTTACCGTTCTTTTGTTTCACTGATTGAAATAATATTAAAATATATATATATGTCAAAATGTAGGGATATGTAAAATAATGCTTAAAGTATCCGTTTACATTTGTTATGCAATGTAAGTTGAGATTTCTATTTTACATGAGTGAAAGGCTTTTCACAAAATTTAAAGTTCAAAATACTTTACTTTTAACTGATAATGCTATTTTTCAAGGCAAAGAGCGCTCTCCTGATCAGTCGTTATTCTTTTTTTCTATTCATTCTTATTCCTACCCTACGTGTTTCTCGCAAGCGGTCATTAACAAAACGATCATTCAAAATGTACGGTGTTAACAACCATGGCACAGGTGACAGGTAACTAAAATTCCAAACCAGATGTCTAATAGCAGCCGTAAGTCGTTAGTATACTGATAGCAGAAAAATCTCTGTAGAATCTATGTACAGTCGTGGAAAAAAAAAGTAAACACCCCCAACTAACTCCTCAACAAATTATCGTAGAAGAAAGTTACTGGTACCGAATGATTGGAAATAATGTCTTCTTTTAAATGATGTGTATAAAATTTTCTTAGAGGGTCATCTACATATTAAAACGAATCCAAACTTCATTTTTTTCAATGGCAATACCCAATTTTAACGAGATATTTCAAATCTTCGGTTCAAACTATGCCTAGAGACCAAATTTCAAGTCATTTGAATGATAAGTTTTTGAATTATAAACATTCAAAATTTAGTGCTTCTAATGTTAAATTACATTTTCATATCTTTATTTATATCTCCCGAAATTATGCTCCTAATGTGCTATTTTTTTTTTTTTTTTTGGTAGTAATAATACTAATATACCCAAACATAAATAAGCTGAATTTGCAATTTTTATAATTTTGTGATGTGAATTATGAATTATGAAATTAATATTCGAAAAAAATATGAATTGCAACCTACAATTTTTTTGATGGATTGAGATTTATTAAGTCCTGCTTTATGGAAATTCAAAAATTTCACATTTTTCTTCCAAGTAGTTTTCAAATTATGCTTAAAAAACGGCAAAATGATGGTTTAAGGGGCCGTCTATGATGGAAGTGAGTATAGACATTTTGAAATTTATTCTGCTGTACTGTAATCTAACACGTTTCATTGACTCCTTGAGTGGCGCTTAAGGTGCCTTGATCAAGGAAGGGGCTCTCTCGGTTAACAATTCAGTAAGGAACTTCAATTTGGATACAGCCCTTAAAATACGCTCGTTTTAAAATAATTAATTTCTCAGAAACTTATGGTACGAATTGCATAAAAATTAGTTTTTAGGCTAATTGAAGGGTGTAGAGTTCATTTATGCTGTCAGAATTGGGTACTGCTATTGAAAAAAACAAAGTTATGGTTCGTTTTAATATGTAGATGCCCCCCTAAGCAAATTTTATATACGTCACTTAAAAGTAGACTTTATTTCCAATCGTTCGGTACCAGTAAATTTCTTCTACGGTAATTTGTTGAGGAGTTAGTAGGGGGTGTTTACTTTTTTTTTTTCCACGACTGTACTTATTCATACTTGCTCTGAAACTTTTCTTCTCCCACTTTCACATAGCGAATCTTTCTGCATTCTAACAAAATCCACTTTTATCTATTCAAAAGATTGAAATTTAAAGAAGTTATTACTTGAAGGGTTCGGAATCGCACACCGTTTTTTCATTTTCTTCAAATAAATTAAATTTTAAGCTATAACCGAATACTGTCAGATAAAATCATGTAATATTTTAAGCTGCTATTCTGTCAGTAATTTCGCTCCTTATTTATCAAGACGCCAACACATTTAACTAACATAAGAAACTCTCAATCCCCTAGCGTGTCATCCCCCCCCCCCCCTATACATTAAAGAAACATTTTAAAAAATTGAGAAAAAGATTTCTGAATCCATAGGATACATATCGGACGCTTATACTTTTGACACACAATTAGCCATAAAATTTGGTTCGTCTTCCGGTTCAAAAAACAAATAACGAAATCAAGTTAAAAATGTCATGGAATCGGACAACCGAAAGTGAAGATATATTCATTTAGGCGGTTCTCAAATTCCCTATTCAATAATGCGAAACTTTCCGACACATTTTCTGATTCATTTTTAAACGTAAAGGTCTGGCTATTGAAGCGGTATGGGATCGAATAGCGTTTTCCATTTTTTTGATAAATGAATATCAAGTTACATAAATGATTCTTGTCACGTGACAAGTTTTCTCCATTGTCGCTTTCGGAATTCGGTTCAAAATGCCTACTTTGACAGTATTTTCTGAAAGATCTATTGTCTTTACCAAAAAAAGGGAAAACTCCAGTCGATGACATAGGGTATGAATAACAACACCTGTCAGTTTCATGCGTTTCTGAACAAAAACGCATTAAAACTTATGTCATAAATTTGCGCTTTCGGATTTGAGAACAGCCTACTCTTTGTTTTGAACACGGCCAGTTTTTTTATTAGGTGACCACTTAAGGGTGACAGAATAATATTTGATTAACGAATTCATCCAAGATGCTAGCAAGATTAATACGCAGTCCCAATTAGGTTTGAATTTTGTACGATATTTCGGATATTATCGTGTAGACAAGTTTTGCATTTTGCCTTTTTGTGTTTCTGTAAACAAACTATAACATTTACATAGTTGATTAACGAACTCATCTAAGATACTTGCAAGAGTTACAGCCAATTGCTACCAGATTGACCAACATTCCGTCGTTGTCAAGTCATAAAAATCAGCTTAAAGCGTCGAATTTACCGTCATTTTCAGATAGATTGTTTACTGTTATATGAAAACGTAAAACGCTGTTCGATTCCTTACATCCTGATTACCTGCAAATTTTATGCTTAAAAAAAAAAAAAAAAAAAAAAAAAAAAAAAAAAAAAATTCTCGAATATGTCACAAAGTAGCTCGCTTAGATATGAAAACAGCCTGAATTCTCAGATTCTGAATAACCATAGCTGCAAATTTTATTCCATTGTAAAAAAAAAAAAAAAAAAAAAAAAAAAAAATGCAAACATGTCAAAAAATAGCGAATAACACACTTAACCTTAATCATATTTTTTCGCTTAATGGGTTATACTTATAAGACAAACTGACGAAAGTTGTTTTTCAAAGTCATATGAAACACAAGGAGAAAAAACAGATAAAAGTTCTAAAAACATGTTCCGACCATGTTTTCATATATACCTCTGGCGACACCCATCGCATAAAACAATTAATATCGTTCAAACAAAGATTTTTCTTATTTGATTTGTATAAATTGGCAATCCTTTTTAGCTTTTTTCTTTCTCAGCTAAACACATATGTCAGCAGGTTCACCGTTGAAGTTTAGAAACATGCTTTTATTGATTAGTTTGAAGACGTTCAGCCATTGCTTCCCTAATTACCTATCAGGATGAATAACATATGTCTATTTCTGTTCCACTCTGCGCAGATTATCGAGTATAAATTGTTTTCGCCCATTTACTATGTACCAAAACATATGGTGACAGATTTGTACATCAGGGGTAAATTTTTTTCAGGAGAAGGAAATGTCTCTACCGTACTCCTATTGTATTTCGCTTGCATATTGAGAATTGTACCGCAAAATAATGCATCGCAATTAATATCCTTCTGACTGTAAAATCTTTGGCATTTTTTGTTGCTGAAAGATCTAAATGGTTTTCTTGCAAATATAGTTTTTTTCCCGTTCAGATTAGTCTTAGTTAAAATATACATTTTATTGAAAAAAAGTGAAGTGTCTAGAAGGGGCTCAACGGCTCAAGAGGGAGCTAGGGGGTCTGAGCCCCCTCTGCCCCCATCTGGTTACGGGCCTGCTTTGTTTCTGTAGAAAAGGTACATCAAAGTTCAAAAGGCAGCATTTTGAGAAAATTGAGTTTAAAGTTTACGTATGTATTCATTTTTCCAAAGAGAAACTTTTTTTATAAAAAATTTATACAGATGTTTGTAAGAAAAGTTCACTTCAGTTTGATTAGGGATATGTGTGAAATATTCTGGCAAGATTACAAACAATAATATGTCTTAGTTTCTATAAAAAGGTACATCAGAGTTCAAATGGCAACATTTTGAGAAAATTGAGTTTAAAGTTTACGTATGTATTCATTTTTCCAAAGAAAAACTTTTTAATAAAAATTTTGTACAAATGTTTGTAACAAAAGTTCATTTCAGTTTGACCTGGGATATGTGTGAAATATTCTGGCAAGATTACAAACAATAATATGTCTTGATTTCTGTAAAAAAGGTACATCGAAGTTCAAAAGGCAACATTTTGAGAAAATAGAGTTTAAAGTTTACGTCTGTAATGTTTGTGTATGATGTAAACATACTGAATTGCTTAAATTTTTTAACTTCTTTTTGTCGTAGAAACAAAAGTAATATACAATTGGAAAGGGGGAAAATGAAGGATCCGATATATATATATATATATATATATATATATATATATATATATAGTCTTTTCTTACGAATTTGGCTTCGAACTCCAGAAACGCCAAATTTTGTCACTAAAAATACCAAGTTGCTATCGAGGCCTTGCAATTTTTTGAACGAAGTTTGAAGTTTTAGTTGATGTCAACTTATACGTACAAGTCTCAGAAAACAAATAAACGCGCTTTAATTTTTTACTTTCTGAAGTAATCAAATCTAAGCAATTTAAGATGCAAGGAGATATACAGAAAGAGAAGGGACGACAACATGACAATTTAGAAAAATTATGATATTTTACAAGAAAGAGGTAACAATAACACGGACGATAAAGGCTTATGCAGTTTACCTTAAACAAAACAATATTAGTGACAAAGAACACTAAAATATTTACAAAAACGTTTTTAGAAAAGTCCAGTTATGTACTGGAGATAACGGAAAACACTTAGAGAAGACTTATAGAGTTATTATTATTTTAAATTATGTTTCTAACTTTTAAAACTTCACTGTCTCTTTATATAAACTTTGTCCGTGCAGCTTTTTATTTAAATATACTTTCTATGTTTTTTTTTTACACCTGTTAATATTTATTTTTGTTTTAAAATATGCTATTGAATAATGCAAAATTGAAATAATATTTAAATGACTCAAAAAAGTAGTATAAGTTAGCTTTCTTTCTTCTTATTTAATTAATTTTAAAGATAGAGGTATTTCTTTGATGTTTTTGTTGCAGAAAGCAGTAATTGTTTTTTTTAACTGAAAAATGTTGTTAAAAAAAAAAAAAACTCGTATAATTTTTTTTTTTTGAAAGTTTACGAGAGAATTATTCAGTAGTAATATTATTTCACTACTATTTGATTACCTTAAACATTTTTTTAATTTACATCAACTACTTATTGCCAACAATGTAAAAAATTAAAGCATGTAAAATTAAAGCATTTAATTTTTCTAATTTTTATCCTTTTTCGAGTTTTAGCGAAAATCTTTCAGACACATTTTCTTGCGAAATATTTTTGTAAAAAAAATAATAACAACAACAACAAAAAACCTAACGCAGTTTAAACTGCTGCATATAAGTTGTGGTCTCTGCTTTTTGTTTGTTAGCTCATTTTTTCCCCCGTCAAGCGGTTTGTAAAACCTGTCGTCGGCCCTCAGCACACACGCACCTACAAATATGTTAATTATATTAATGATAATCAAACTAATTCTACAAAAGAGAAATCCTGCGTTGCAGAACAAGATTTCAATGCTGAGATTCCCATTTGCCATCATTATCATTAACTATTTTCCACACATAAAACTGCAAATGAAAGAAAGCGTCTAGTGGCGTCATATACCATCGAGCAGGCTCTGGTCGTTATTGTCGAATATTCTCTAAATATACTGCATCCTTTTGATGTGAAACAGGTTCAAGAATTTCTTTTTTATCACTGTATCATAAGTCCAACATTTTGTAACAATGTTCTTCTAACGGTTTAATCGTTGAAAGTGTTTATTAATGTCTTTGTAATGCATCATTTTCTTTTCTTATTTTTACGTGTGATAAGTCATTAGAACAGAGAACTGATTATTTTATTATTTGAATCCCAACAATGATCGTAAGTAACAAAACATAAATAATTCGAAGTTGTTTTCATTTCTATATGAAGGGTCAGTTCTCTCTGCACGCAATGATTTTTCAACAAATTAATGAATAATCAAGAATGGGACAGTGTGACTCAATTGCCATTTTATTTGGATTGTGTTGATGTGATGAACATTCAGTTGACCACCCTAGCGAACTCTCTTAACATAGAAATTAATAGCGACAATGATCGTTACAAAACGACATCTATGTACACCATAACATTCCGACATATCTGTACTAATATTATAAAGATAAAGCGTTTGTTTGTTTGGTAATCTTTGAAGCTACCAAACTGATTTAAAAAATAATAGTGACAAATTGATGTTGACAATCTCCGCTCCAACAGTAGCTACCTTTTATGTCTGTATAACCTTGCAGGTGTACCCCAGACGTGTATAACTGTCACGCCCTGCCAGCCCTGAAAAATATTAGCAAGCAACGATAGATAAAGGATTTCCACATAAGCAACTTTAACCATTAAAAATAACGTATATATTCTTACGTAATTAGGTATAACAGATTTCTCATTTAACTTTCAAAATGCATTTCTCAATTTTTACAGGGTCCAGAAAGATGTTTTAGCGTGTAGTTAAAGTGTTTTTCAAGAAAAAATAGAGAAAATTATTTTTTGAATTAAAATGAAGCATACCAGAGATAATAAAAAAAAATAAAGGATACAAATAAAAAATTTCAAAGCTCAAACAAACACAAATATGAAGATTGCCCTCAAAGACATTAAAAGTGAAACACAAAAATATAAATTTATAGATTTATGTACAGCAAATCATAAAAAAATAAATTAGGTCCAAGCAAGCCTTATTCTGCGATTTTTTTTTAATTTGATTTCGGAATTTTGAGAAAAGGCTGATTTAATGTTTACAATTTTTTTTTTAAACTTTTTATGAAAGCTTAAAATATAAGTTTTTACATTCTATTTTCTAAACTAATGCCGTAATACCCCCAAATTTTTGTGATGCGAGTTGACTTTTCGTTAATTTACCCTCCGCGAGCTTTTATGGGATAAACTTTTTTGATAAAAGGTTAAATGAGATAGATTGGGCTTTTCGCTAAATATGACTACTGAATATTTAAAATATGCAATGAAACTAGATTACATTTTAATAAAAGTATCTAATAAAATAAATTTAAGAAATTGCTTATTAATTATAAACATTTGTAAAATTTTCTAAATTTGTACTTAAAAGTAAATAAGTTGAGAATAATGCATAATTTCCATTTTCGAAATATTATAGGAAACTTATTACTTATTGGATTGACATTACCTTTTCCTACTACATCATCTGAGAGAAGCTTTTTTTTTTTTTTTCAAAATTATGAATATACATATATATGTATAAGCTAACAGAAACTGAAGAAATAATCCCTGTGAGGACAGATGAAGTTTTACAAACCATTATGAGGATCGTTTCCTAGAAATCCACACAAACTTTTTTTGTCTGGAAAGCTAGGAAAAAACGAGACAAAGAGCACAAATGGGCACTGTAAGGTAACTTTAATAACCATATTATTCTGTAAAACTGTTATTGGGTTTCAATTAAACCGTTTGGTCGGACATTAACGATTTTACTTTTAGTGGTACTTGCTAGACGTTGTACAAAATTTAGATCCATAATTTTGAGACAGTACTTGATTTTTACTAACATAAAATTCTGGATGTTATCTACTTTTCAGCCTTTATAATACACTTTGGACTTATGATATGCTGAGAACCACTTAATTGGTTGAATTTTGGGAACGTTAGTCAGGTTGTCGCACTTCTCTATGAAAGTGATGTTTTGCTGGCAGAAGTGGTTGAGAATAATTTTGAAATAATAACTGCTGGTCAAGTCTGTCCAGAAGACATAATTCCAGCCGTTGCAATTTCTACCGATGTAAGGGATGAAATGACTGCGAATGCACTTATTCAATTGTTGTTGCTCCTTGACAGCGAACCCACGCTTTTGGATGAACAGACGACTCAAGCTTTTCGCACTCATTGCAATCCAAACAAGGATCTTGTCTTCAAATTTTGCTTTAATAGCGAATTTGCCGATAGGTTGTGTCGTGGAGACGCTATATATGTAGTAGCTACTATAAATGAAGTGAACGAGCGTAAAAGATGACTCGTCATCCAAGATGAATTCTCGATTAGAGAATTTTTTGAACAAGCGACCACAGTTCGTTTTCGCGGCAACCATTTGCTTTTCTGTTCGTTTTGGTATGACCATTTTCTTGTGATATTTGATGTTAAGCTTCTTGGTGATTGCCTTATGTAGGTGGCCGGGTGAAAAACTGAATTTGGCGGCCGAGGAACGGATTAATGCTCCGTCGTTTTTGTCAAACGTTCGTTTCATCTGTTGTAACTTTGACTTTGTGAGTTTTTGGGCCTTCCTACCCGACCCGTATTGTCTTTCGGCCGTGGGCCCCTTCTAGTAATGTTGTAGAACATCGCATATAGTTCATTTGGAGATATTTTTGTCAAAAAAATGGTTTACGATGAACTTGTTCCCATGATGAATATTGCTTTCATATAGCTTGTATACACGCGTATGTAGACACTTCTCTTTCAACTCCATTCTCGGAAAACACGGATTATTTACTGAACTGTCGGCTAACAGACGTTCCCTCATATACAGTAACGTAACAATTCACGCGCAGATTTCACCTGATTCGCATTCATTTGCTATTTTGCACAACAGCAAAGTTTGTGCGGATTTTTAGCAAACAGTCTTTATGTATGGAAAAAGGTAAATGCGACCCCGATTGCTGCAAACCCGATTTTAGTCATTGATCAGTAATTTTATCAACGTGTTTTCCTGCACTCAACAGTTTGAAAATATGGAGGACTGGGAGCAGGAAAATTCAATGGTAAACCTATCAGTCAACCATTAAAATAGGGCTTGCAGGTGGTTTCTACCAAGATGCGACTTGACAGACCAGTTGTATTTTAATATGAGAATCTATTTTTAATTAATCCTGAAATTTCAGCCGTCAACTCGATGAGGTGACGGTTCGTGCAACCGTTTCCCGGTCTAGATTGATATATAAATGCACTTTATTATTTTAACTCAATCATACTGATTGGTAAAGATACGGATTGAATTTTTTTCAAGTGAGTGAAAAAGTGGCCAGACCGGGAGTCGAATCCAAGATCTTTGGCTTAAATTGCCAACGCTCTGCCTATTGGGTTCGACTCCTAGTTTGGGCAAGTTTTCATTCAGTTGGAAAATTTTCAATTCGTATGATATTTTTACCAATGAACTTGAGTGAGTTAAAAATAATGACGTATCCAATGTTTAATGGGATTCTATTACCTGCGGTTTATTTTGTTGAACTGTCTACATGTCAGACTAGATGCCAATAAGGTTATATGAGCCAAATGCGTCGACCAGTTGTCTATTGTCGGTATAGATGCTTCAGTGGGGAGAGCATTTGCAATTTAAGCCAAAGGACTTGGGTTCGGTTCTCGGTCAGGACACTTTTTCACTCAGTTGGGAAATTTTCAGTTCGTAAAGTTATGGTTATTTATGTTGTATGGCTTTAATGAAAGTATGATAATTTACTTTATACATCCAAGATAAAGTAGAAAAGCTATAGAGCAGGCTGTAGTACTCTTGGGGAGAAACTGCCTCCTTTTCATAATTTTAATATTTTTCATGGATAAAAGATCTATAAATGGACTCCAATGAAAGAAAGGGCTATACCGTACACTATCGAAATGGTTCTGAAACACTATCAGCATCGGTCATCTGTGACTGAATGTAGGAGATAATGGAACAAAAAATCGTAATAACATAGTTAACTTAACAAAGGGAAAAAAAAAGCTATTAAAACAATAGCTAATCGTTGTGTAAATGATAGACAAAATACAAAATATGGGAATTCAAAATTTGGAAATACAAAATGCAGCTTATGTCCTTTTTTTGAAAAAACATTTTTCGTTTTGCTATAAATTCATTTATTTTATATTTTATGTTATTTGCTAGATTTCAACGGAGTTATTGTTGAACATCTGTCAGTTCCCGCTACACGCGATGGTTTTTCAGCAAATTAATGAATGACCACGCATTATTACAGCGCGTCTCGTTCTCACTTTCATTTGGATCGGACTGATGCGATGAAAATTCAATTGTTCATTCAAGCGAACATACATAACGTGGGAATGAAAATTGCCATAAAACAAGAATATCATAAAATGTGGCACCGCGTCACGGAAAACTGTTAATTTTTCAACGTTGGAACTCAACTTGTTTTTAACATTTTCCGACATAGTTGAAAAGCAATTATGAATTCGGTTTGACTGGCCGTCTGTCTGACCGTCTCTCTATGCTCTAACTCGCGTAAATAGAGTCGGATTGCATGTGATTGATATAATTATTAAAGCTTAACATGGCATGTTCGGTATTGAAAATGAAGTGTGTAGCATTTATAGTTCGTTTACAGGGGAATCGGAAAGAATGCTATTACATATAGTTTATAGAGAAAAATCGGTTACAATATATTTTGAGATGTTGCACAATTTCAAATGTATTGAAATTGATATGTATCACTGAGGAGCGCTACAGAATGATTACTATCAAACAGGATGTGCATAGCATTTATTGTTCATTTACAGGGGCACACAAAAAAATTCGTTACATAAAGTCGGATTGCCGTTAAATCGGCTAATAAGTCGGACTTGCTAAGTTTTTGCATTAACTTAACAGTACTTAAATTTTTAGGAATTCTAACATACACTGTTAAAAATTTTGCAACATTCTGGCAGGTCATTCGACCATTTTTTGAAAAAACGGTTTCATAACCATAATTTAACTATATTATGACCATAAAATGAGCAATAATATGGTCAGAATAGTGTTAAATTACGGTTGTGTAACCGTTTTCGGAAAAAACGGTCAAATGACCTGCCAGAATGCTGCAAATTTTTAACAGTGTAGGGGAGAATGTAATAGGTAGTATTTTTTTTAGAAATTTACCTAATAATCTGTCCGGTAGCTGTCAAAGAGTAAAAGACGCTAGCAAAAATGGGTTTACTATGCTATGAAAGACAAATGGTTTCGAAAGTATTACGAAATTTAATGCGGTTTGTGAAAGTATAATATAACTTATTCTGGCTTACTTCTATTCCGAAAATCGGACCTTTATATTACGAAAACTCTGAAACCAATTGACTTCCAAGATTTAAAGAAGAATTTCTGAAACTCTCTGAAATTTCTAAATTTCTCTTGCTGCCCGTATTTTTGGATACGTTTCCCATTAGGTTTCCCATTGTATTAATCAGTTTTTTAAACACGGAATATCAATTTTTTGGATATGGAATAATTTTTAATGAAATATATAACGGTATATCTTTCGAACTAAGACATAATACATTTTTCTATCTCACAATCATTAATTTTAGAAAGGTAAATTGTCTTTCAACTCAAGAAATGCAATATTTATCGAATTTCGCTACACATCTTGTTATTGCCTTTCTCTGGAGGCTCAACTCAGCTCTCATTAAACCCTGCTTCAGTTTAAATAATTCAAATTCTAATTCCGCAGGTTTTTGACGACTACTTTAAACTTTTATTACCAGTCGCAAAGTTATTTTATCTTTAATTATCTGATATTGCATCATATTGAACAAAATATCATATACCTAGAAATGGTATTTTCTCAAGTATTTACGAAAAATGACTTCAATCATAAATAAAATATATAACGGTGCTGTTGAATAAAATAATATTAGGTAATATGTAGATGTAGAACCATGTAAAATCACAGATATGCTACATTTCATATAGCATCTCAGTTTTCTTATATAATAACACTTCTTATATCTTACCATTACATCTTGTTTATACTAGTCCCGGTGACAATGAATGATAAAAATACATTTTTTATTATTTTTTTCAAATTACATGGGAGCAAACGAAACAAAATTATTTTATGTTAGAAGGAAAAAAAAAATACTTTTTCTTAAGTTTTCGAAATTTATTCGGATATGCGGTAAAGATCACGAACCGAGCGCGTTCACGAAATAAATTAGTATGTAATACTTTAAAAAACACAGGACAAAATATGATTTTTATTTTTAATAGGAAAATATCTAAATTACCATTGGAGTTGAAAACATTAAAATGTAAATTATCGTTACTTGATATCACTGGACTGTTTGAAAAAATAGTATTTTACTTCTAAAAATATCTATAAAAGACTTAAAATTTTTATACTAAACTTTTAGAATAAATTTTTAGAATATGTTTTTCGTTCTAAATAGCTGCGAGGAAAATATGTAATTTTTTATTAGATATTAAATGATATATGACACAGAATAATTAACACACAATTTCTCAAAATATATTATGGAACCTTCTCAGCGCCGTGAACTGATGTATCCGTTCACTAAGCTGTAGGTTTCACTGCAATAGAAGCTTTATTTAAATTAATATAATTCTACAGATATAAAGCAGTTTTATAAAAAATGAGAAATTATTTATATTTTCAATTATGATATTCATAGATGCAATTAAGTTGTTTATATCATGTTGCAAAAAAGCATCTTTTATTAGCATTTTTAAAAATTTACCGAAACAACGACATTACAATTTTGCCTTTTTGAAGGGCAGTCAGGGTGAGGCTACAAATTGTTGAAAGAATCATCAATGAATCATCTTTTTTAAACGTCTACGTTTTACTTGGGAGATATGGATAGGAAAGGTGTAATTCACATTTTCTCTCATACAAGATCGCTGTTTAGAAAACAACTTTTTTGGTTGTTTTATGTGTGCATATCCAAATAATACCATTTTACCAATTGACCTATTCCCAATTCTGAAATCATCAATGACTTCCTTGTAAAATGTATATCGAATTTCTTCGGATAAACAATTAGTTAAGGAGACAGTGGGCTGGGCTTTCAAAATCACGAAATCCGACTAAAAAATTGATTTTTTTCCACTTAGAATTATGAATTCTCAAGTTTATGTCATCCAAAAAAGATGTTTTCAATTCTGACGCTTCTTCGCAGAGATATAAGGTTTTATAGTTGTAAAAACTGTATATATTTATACAATTTATTTTTCTACTTAATCTGTTTTCGCAAATTTGAAAATTTCGTACATTTCTAACTTTTGAAACGTTCCATGTGCATTCCTAATTATCGTACTCTTTTGAAATTTATATTGTATATCCTCTATACAATAATAAATAAATGTTAGCATAAAAAGTTGCATTTCGGGAGTATTTTAGTGTTGATATTTATGTGCATATGAAAATATATAACTACTGTTTTAGAAAAAACAAAACATAATTATAAAAATATTTTTCTTATGCTTATACATTCGGTGAACTTTTACAATTGATACCAACTTCCATTGTAATATATAAAAAGTATCTCACAAATAAATATTGTCACATTTTATGCAAAAGGAATGCGCATGGGACTTTAAAACGTGACAATTATTCGTTATTTTAAAAATTGATTTATTTATTTATTATTTTTTTTAAGAACAAATTTTGAATATAACTATTTGAGCTTACCGTTAAAAAGTCTGCAAATTTTCAAATGAATCCATTAAAAAAATGTAGGGTTTAATTTTTAATGTCCACTCTTCCCTTAAGTATATGATAGTTGGTACATTTCTAAAATTTTAGAATCTGAGATTATTCAGTTTGTTGAAGAGGGTACGACCTGTTATCATATTTTTGGCATAAATAAAGGTTCAGCGATTTCCCGAGTGCTGTTTGGCATCTGTGCGAATGGTCCCCTTAATTTCTAACTATATGATGAACTCGGGTTTCGACGTTGCTTACGGAGGGAGGGACAGATTTACATAACGAAACCATCGGACAGTTTTAGACATATTGGTATAGGAGGGATGCCTTTGATTTACATTACGAAACCACCAGACAGTTTTAGACATATTGGTATAGGAGGGATACCTTCAAAGAGGACTTTTTTGAAGGGAAGACACGAATTATCATTGTTGTGCAAGGAAAAGTCCCAAAACTTTGCACAACCTCTCCGCCCAGACCGCGCTGATTTCGAAAACCGTGACCGTCTGCCCAAGTTTCTCTTTTTTGTGACTAACACGCTAGCCACTACGTGCATTTCCCTCATATTAATAAAATTCTAGGCATTGATTAATGCCATGAGATCTGTGTTGGCAAACTCTACAAAGTGTTCCACCCCCCTTATACACTATCTCATATTTCACTAGATTTAGCTGAAAACCCCTAAATCAGTAGCGCAACCTGTATACTAAAGATATAATATAGGGTGTGCTGCAGAGTAAAAAAAGAATCCGTGATACTGGACATATTCTCCGATACAACATGAGTAATTTCCTTTCCCTAATAGACAGTTGCTTAAATACTAAAATGCTAAACGGAAGAATAAAGATTTTTTCTTTAAGAGAAAATTTAATAAAAGTCAAATAAAGGCGAAAATCTAACTAGATTTCTATCTAAGAGTGGAATTTCATTTTTCCTTTAATTAAATTTCCTAAAAAGTTTTAGTTCCTAAAAATCAAAAATCCTCCCATGACAAATTTTCTTCCTAAATGTTAGGAGGGGGGGGGGGGGAGAGAAACAAAGGTTTACAATTCTACATGAAATGATAAATGCAAAGAAACTATCCTGGAAAAAACGAGCGATGCTAAAATTAAGCACTAAAAGAACATTTAAAAAAAGATATATAAAAGAAGGTATAAAATAATAGTTCTTTTCCAATGAACTGCTAATACAATTTTTGTTCCATATTAGCATGCTTTGATATAGTTCTCTTAAATATTTATAAATCATGAAAACTATTTTTTGGAATGTATTCTCCTCTTTTAATTTTTAGCTGGTATAAAATCACACTTATGCCACATTGGCTAATAGAATATTTTCACTTTTGTAAAGCTTATTTTTGACATTGGACATGTTGTTATAATATTTTGAACTGTCTAACTGGCTCAAAATCAGAGTTAGGCAACATGATTAATAAGAAATTCCGCATCAAAGTACAGTAAAACCTCCTTAAAGCGATTACATTCCGTTCCAATAAAAATTGGTCGCTTAGAGGGGTGGTTTCTTAATGGAGGTCATGTTTAAACCTACATTTTAATTGTTGAAAAAAGGTAGCAATTAATGTTACTAAAATTTATTTTTCACATTAGGAAAAAATGTAAAAATTTAAGTATTAAAACAAAAATTAATTACATAAGTTAATTACTGCAGAATTCAAAAAATGAACATATTGACGTTCGCTTTGAATGTACGGTTTTATCTTTCATAACTTTTATTTCCAAGTCCTTTCGAAGTTCAGTAAATAAATGCAATTCTTTTTTGGACGGGAACAAATAATGACAATTTCATAAATTTGTCTATTTCTTTGAGAGTTTCCTAACAGAATAGAGCAGGAAGGTTTATTGACCGTCATTCTTAATTCGTCATCAGAGTTAAATTTATTGCCTAAAAAGGCAAAAATGGGTTTAAACACTTAAAAGTTACCGAGTTAAAAAAAAAAATCTAAATTTAGTTTAGAAGTTTGATGAATAATGCGTCCTCCGGAATTATTTTTCTAATAAAACCTTCTTCAAGCGACCAGGAAAAAACGGTATTTGTTTCATTTTCTTCAAAGAAATTGGTCGCTCATAGAGGGAGCTGAACTGGGATGGTCTCTGAATGGAGGTAAAATTAGTATTGAGCCTATGGGAATAAATTTCGTTCTATGAAAAAATGATCGTTCAGGGAGGTGGTTGCACAAAAAGGTTTCACTGCATAATAAAAAATTATAACTTTTTACTATTAATATTTACCATTATATTTTCCCGGTAGGTAGTGTCCTTTTTTTTCAGTACGAAAACTGATATACCAGGTTCGGTGAACCTTTTCACGTGCGCGTGCCAAAAAGTCAATCAACAATATCTGTTAACAATGTAGCGTACCACATTTTGACATAAAATAATTTTGCAACGTACGATGTTTTACAAAAGACGAGTTAAAGTTCAGTTGCTTTCATGCATTAATAATTAATAATTTAAAAAATATGAAAAATCAAAATGCTATTTCTCTGTACATTGGAATAAGACATTAAATTAATGAAATTTTAATTCGTAAATATGACTCATTTATGTAGTATTTACACTGTAATAAGGAAACAAAAATACAAAATTTTATTTTACTTTTTACCTTAATATTAATGCAACATCTAGTTATAATTATCTAAGTTGTATTGAACAATGCATCAATAAATTATTGATGAGATTTTTGTTGCTGTATGCTCGATGGAGAATGCTTTATACCTGATTCATATTTTGATAGTTTTATAAATATACATATAAATTGGATCCATTTGTGATCTTACTGCAGTGACTGTCTAAAAAAGTTAATTTGGAAAATGCAGCTTTATAAAATCTTATAGAAAGGCAAAATTCATGTCGAAAACGCTGGATAACTACACAAAAAAAAGACAATTATTTTGATGTGTTAATTCATGCAAAAATAATTTTATTGTTTTATTTTTTCGCGTGCCAGAGAAATTCCCTTACGTGCCAACTCTGGCACGCGTGCCATAGGTTCGCCAACCCTGTGATATACCATATGTGCCTTTGTTTCATGGTCGCATATTTTCCAGTTGCTCATGTAAGCATCAAATTTGCTCTTCTGGATCGAATCCTTCAGTCTTCTGATCTGAGTGACGGAGTACCTTGTTGATGTTGAAAACCTGGTGACGATTAAAGGTCATTTTAAAACTTTTTTGCAGTATATTTTACCATATTCGGTAAAAATGGAACATTTATGAATCCTTTCAAGGGAAAAGTATTTCTATTCGTAAAATGTTGAAATCACTGAATGACACCAGAATTTACAAACAAATTTATGTGAAAATAAATAAAAACTTTTCTTCACATACTTAATAAAATAAAAATTATCTCTTCAAAATTCTGGTACCAATATGGCAGATAGGAATTAAAATTACGTGCTCCAAAAAATGAATCATTCGACATGAAGGAGTTAATAAAGCATATTCTTTTGATTTTGTTGCATATTTTACGTTTTACCATTAGTGACAAGATTCTTAAGGATGTTTTTGATTTTACATTTGAATCAAACTGTCTTCGCAGCGTTTATTTTTATTCATTATGAGATAATATAGAAAATTCTATTAGAGCCATATTCTATACAGACAAACTCTTTTGTAACGAGCAAAAATAAAGGAAATTTCTGACCTAATATAAAAATGTATTGCAGAAAATTTATCTGTAACGAGTCAAACTAAGATATAGCGAGCAAATATTTTGCAACCTCACAAAAATGCTCTGTGTTTTCTTGTTTCTTACTAATAGTACGGGAGCCAGTGAGATTGAAAGCCCCGTGATCGCGGAATTGAAATTTTTTTATGGAAATCGAGAGTAAAAAGTTATAGGAATAAAATGAGTTAGGTATGATTAGGTTTGACAAGCTGAAAAATATGTTTTAATTATTATTAAAAAGCTATAATTCAAATATAATTAAAAGCTAATTTAATTGATCACCCTTAGAGCATTTCATGGAAAATTTTGTGCTCTTTCACAAAAGCTTGGTATAACAAACTTTATTCTGCCGCAAAAATCTGTCATACCTATTTAAAGGAAACGGCCGGTGATAAAATTTCAAATTTATTTTGCTTTGAATTTTTACCGGTGGCTACTTTATCTTTATTTCGCGTCTGGACGCTGGCCAAGTGTCGGCTTTCCGCGATAACGATAAAACATTATAGCTTTTTAATAATAATTAATTTAATTAAACATATTTTCGACTTGTCAAACCTAGTCATACCGACTTAGCTTTCTTTTTCACTAACAAACAAATTTGAATACTATCCCTTTTTTGAGTGCGTTAAACTAATTATGTCATGTGCAATAATTAAAATAATAATTTAACGTTAATACTTGCCGGCCTCCTTAAGGGGGTTCGGGACACAAATAACTTTAAATTTTCTAAAAAAGTTTTATCACATTAAATTTTTTTCTGCTTAAAATGGCGATTAAATCATATTTCTGTCTTAATTAGAGGGGGAAATATTAATTTTTTCGTTTTGGTTTGTTTTCAAATTCTAGCTTTCAAGCAATTGTTGTCATGGAAGCGACTTCTTATGAAAATGCGTTTTTCTTCCTGATGGGTTTTTTCACTATTTATCGTATTTAAATTGTTACAAGTCAAGAACTGTTAAAGATAAATGGTTCAAACTTGGAACATGTCTTTTTCAATTGTTTTACTTTAATTTTGATTCAGCAAATTTAAAAAATATATTTATTTTTAAAATATCATTTTTTTAAAAAAGTTACAACACTTTTTTTTTTGAAATTTTTACTTTAAATATTTTTAATTTTTTTAAAAATTAATATTTTAAAAAAAATGCTGAATCAAAATTGAAACATATATATTTCTGTTTATTTAAATAAAAAAACTTGAAATTCTAGAAATAATATTTCGAGTTATAACGAATTTAAATGACACCACATTTTTAATAAATTTTAAATTGAAAAAAAAAAATATGAGAAGTTTTATCATGTGATTTTGTTTACAAATAATATGGTTAACCATCACAAAAAAAATCAAAATTTTAACTCTAAATAAAAATTATTTTAAAATGTGTCCCGGACCCCCTTAAAGTCGAATATTTAAAAAGACTTTTTTAAATTAATAACTAAATGGTAAGAATGCTTTCTTGAATTATCCAAATTTTCATAGAATGTTTATTCCTATTTGTAAATTTAGAATTGAAAAACTTTTAAAAAGAATGTCAAGCTGTCATTATTTATTTAATTTCACTTTTTTAATCTAGAAATGTAAAACTGCCTCTATCAGAGCAATCATTCTGTAATTTTTAATGATCCGTCTAAACTTTCACTAGCTATTTTCTTGCGTTTCATTACAGAAAATTTTAAGCATGGTTATCGTGAGAACATTATTATAACGAACAATTCCTGCGTCCCTTAGTTTCGCTATAACCGAGGTGGACTGTATTTTTATCTAGCCAATTTATAGCAGTATTAAATCATATATATATATATATATATATATATATATATATATATATATATATATATATATATATATATATATATATATATATAAGAAAAAATGATAGAATTATGCACATATGGTGATTAAAAAAAAATCTTTATGCATTTATAAGAAATATATTCGAAATATGCAAATTCATATCAGAAATAATTTTTAACTAGATTTTCATGCCTAGATCATTCATGTACAATGTTGTACAAAATATTCAATAACATGATGGTCTACGGGGATTGTATGCCGCGGATTTTAACGATGTTACACTATTTCAAACATAATGAAATTTACACGCGTTACTGGGGTTTTTACAAGATGCTTACTGATGAATATAGAGTGCGTAACATTTATCGTTCATTTACCGAGCCGCGCGAAAGTATTCGGTTACAGTACTGTCTATGAGCGATAATTGCTGGAAGTGCATTTTAATTAATTTATTTCATACTGTGTAGTGCATATAAATTCTATAGAACATTTATAAGGCTACACAAAAGAATTCGAAAGCATTAACTACATAGAAATTTTAGTTTGCAGAAAATTTGCAGCAGTCTTGCTTTGCAAACCTGCAAAGTTGCGGAAAGCTCAGCATGACAAGACTGAAAGTTCATAACAAAACTTCAGCAAGATAACACAAACTCAGAGTCCCCACACTTTGAACTTGCAGCTAGTTTGTCGTGCATGTTAAATTCTTGCTGTATCAAATTTATTGCAAATTAACAGCAAACAAGCAGAAAATTTAGTCCTGTCATGAATAAAGTACTGCAGATTCTTTGCAAGCTAGTTATTTAGTTAAAATTTAGCTTTGTCTTGTCAAAAATACTGCAAACTTATTGTAAAGCAGTAATCTGTCATGCCACACTGTCTGTTTACAACTGTTACAAAGTTTACCCCTTCAGGTCTATTGATGCATACGCACTGATGTATACGCACCGTCAGAAAGTGCATGCATCGTTTTTATCACCATTAACAAATAAAGGTAATATTTGTACTTTTAAATTCGAGTCTTTTTTGGTATTTGATAAGTATTGCGTTTAAAGAAAGCGGTCCCCACCGAATAAAATTTATGTAAGGGATGCAGTCCCGAAAGGGTTAAAAACCATAGACTCGAATGGGGTTAAAGGTTAAAGGCAAAAATAAATAAATAAATAAATAAATATCAATTACAACGATATTTTAGAAAAATCCAATAATACTGAGTAAAATTTATTTAAAAATTAAAATTTTCAATATAAATTTGAAATGGCCGAATATTTTTACAAGTCTGCACAAAAGAATTCGAGTACGTTTCAGACTGTGGTCGGTAATTGCTGAAGTTGGAATTTTAAATGCGTTATGCGTTTTATATATTGTTTATTTAATATATCTTTTTTTCTCCTTGTAAAGTGTACAGTGGGCTTTGAAATTCGAAAAGAATTCTTCAAAAACCGATTTTTTTACTTTTAACATAACAAAAATAATACATATAGCTTCCGATTAAAAGAAAAAAAAAATGGTATAGCGATTTAGCGAGTTATGTGCATTTTTGTGCAGCCTCAGGCAACAGCTTCTTCAGCCATTTAAAACATCCTTTGACAGGAGTGGGAAGATCTTAGCAGATGAAAATTTATTCTCCGTGCGAAGGGTAATTTTTGCAAACTCAATGGCTTATTTAATCATGAATATTTATTTTGCCGCTGAGTATATTAGTAATTTAAAATATTCAAAATGTACCCCAAAATGAAACTGTATATTTCACTTATAAAGATGAGTTACTTTTTCTACTTTTCCAGTGACAAAGCATTCATCTAGAATTCTAGAAAGACAATTTTGCAATACAGTAAAACCTCTAAATAATGAAAAGCTCGGAATCTCAGAATTCGTACGCTATTCGGAGGGTGTCAGTTATTCTTATGTAAAAACATACTAATAATGTATAGGCTTGGGTTTGAAAAAGCGTCCGCCATTCGGGAGGGGTTCGCTGTGGAGGTTTTTTTCCATATGCAAATTTTTCCCCTTGAAAAAGTACAAGATATTGTGAAAGGTTTATAATGTCGTTAGAACTCCAGATACTGAATATTAATATAAAATAAGGTTATGCAAATTTAAAATGTTCACAATATCTCCTTTCTAAGACATATCTAATTTCAGATTATTTCATTCCATTCCATTTTATTATAATTAATAAAGTATTTTAAATTTACTAGAAATAACATTGAAGGGTTTGCATGTATAAAAAACATATTTTTGAGTAATATTGGTGTGAATGTGTGTTACATATCAAAATCTTGATACTTTAAGTATTAAAGAAAGATTTAATAATGGACTTATAAACTGGCTATATTTATTATAAATGTATAAATTCTAGGAACTATGTCACAAATAATATTAAAACCAGAGATCGACCGAAAATTCGGTTTCGTTTTCGTTTTTGGCCTAAAATCTGAGTTTCACCAAAAATTCGTTTTTGGCGAAAATGCGGCTGGAAATTCGGCCAGACCGAAACTATCAGTATTCCAAAAATCTCGTTTCTTCCTTCGGAAATTTTCAACATTACTCATCGATTTGAGCTATATAGGTTCAAATGAGACTATTTATTGCTACGAACTTTGTTGTTTATAATTATCAGTCATGACTGACTCAAGACGTGAATGCAAATTATGAAGCAAGCAATGCATATATAACTAAACTTTTTCACGTGCTCATTAAAAGCTGCAGACATAACGGTAATAGAAGATTTTCAGTTTAAAACCACAGAAGTGTTTCGAATACTGTTTGAGAAAGTTCTAGTATAACAGATGATCATTTACAGAAATCATCATAAAAGATAAATCGAGGTGTGTATACATAAAACTAAAATATTTTTTAATTAAATAAAATTCGTATAATTAGAAAATCTTTCTGTGTCGTTGATGAATTAATTACGTTTTATTTTATATGAAAATAAAGTTTTGGGCCTAAGGCATAGAGAGCCAATTTGGGCCACACGTATAATTAATTAATAATTATGTATTTTTAATAAACATGCATAATTAATTAATAATTATGTATTTTTAATAAACATACATAATTAATTAACAATTATGCATATTTAATAAATACATATAATTAAATAATATTTATGTATATTTATGTATGCATTAATTACATTAATACATACAATTTAATTACTTTTAATTTTGTTCTGGACATTTTCGTTTTCGTTTTCGGCCGAACCTAGTAAGACCGTTAAAATTCAGTTTCGGTTTCGGCCTTAAAAACTTGTTTCGGTCGATCTTAATTAAAACCTTTATTCATGATTAAAATGGTTTTTAAAACGGTACATTGAGCATTTATAACTAAAACCTGAGCATTAATCATTAAAACCTGTCTTTTACAGATTAGATATTTTTATCGTTTCCATGATTTTAAAGTGTTCCATGCGCGTTTCATTTTTTCCAATTTCATAGTAATTTCTCACAAATGGTCACTATATAAGTATAAAAATAAGTTACTAAGAATAATGTCATTTAAAGGTAAATATATTTAAACAAAAAAATAAACAAAATATAAATTTCGATATACTTTTTAATTAAAATCTATAGAATTCGAATTAACTTCATTTTTAAAAGCTTTATTTGTGAAATAAACAAAATATGTTTAGCAACTTTCATTATTATGCATAAAATGTTTATTGCGGAAGAATTTTGAAGAATGCTAATTATTCGGGATTTTAAAAACTATTTTGAATATCTCAAAAACCGTTAAAGATGTTTTAGCCAAAAGTGGCATACTGATGTCTAATAAAACTAAAAATTTACTGTAATAATAAAAAAAAATGATTGGTAAATAAAAAATTCTTTCCAAATCTGTCAAAAGCAAACTTGATAATTTGGTTGTTCTCTCCTTTTATCCACCCTTATGTTTCAAGTTAGCTAAAGTTTTACGACGTTTCAATTTTAACATTATCCTTAAACCTGTCAATAAATTCAAATTCCCCTCCACTAAATCTCCTGTTCCTGATCTTCGTAAATAGGGAATTTATAAAGTTCCTTGTAATGGTTGTGATTTATCTTATATTGGTAAAACTAAATCTCGAAATCCGCTTAAAAGAACACTCTCGTTATGTAATCAATCAAGAATTTTGTAAATCTTCTATTGCCAAGCACTCTTGGGATTCCGCCCATAATTTTAATTTTCAAAATGCTAAAATTATTTCTAATGCCAACAGTATCTCTGAATTGGACTTTCTCGAAAATCTAGCTATTTATCTTAATCGTGATGTTATTGTTAATGATAAATCTGATTCCACAATGCTCTCTGCAGCTTCGAAAAACCTTTTCAGTACTACCATTTAATTTATATTTGTATTTATTAATATTAGTCTGTTTTTTATATTTTATTCATTTTTTTTTTTATTTTATGTGTTCCCATATTTAATTATATGTATTTTTTAATTTTTTTTTCCCCTCCCAATTTTTGCCTCTCCTATTCTGTGTTCTTTTATTTTGATTATACTCTTCAGTGATTGGCTGTCGTCTTCTACTTTCCTATTGGCTGTTGATTTCTAATTTCCTATTGGTTATTTTTTCAGCTTCTTTCCTTTCCCTTATCTCTCATTTCAGTCTTGCTTTTGCTTTCATAGTAGAAGCACGTCTTCTTTGCGCCTGACGAAGAAAGTCTCAGATCTTTCGAAAGGCCTAGCGCATTTAAAATTTTTTATGGTGTTTTAAGAAGATTTTTTGTTCTTATTCATTCACACCAGTTTTAACTTATTTTCTTTAAACGGAAAATTGATTTTGATGGCCCAACCCTTAAACAGGGAATTTTCTTTTACAGTAGTCTGGAAATGTTGGAAAGTGCTTCATAATATGCGTCGCCTCAGAGCAAGAATAAGACATCTAGCAATAATAAACAAGAAAGGAAAAAAAATCATGCTTCAAGCATAGCTTATGAAACACTTTCCAACACATTCAGAATAATGTAACAAAACTGCACCGTTTAGTCAAAGTATTATGTCTAATTCAACCATATGGATATGCATAACACACTTGAAAACCCAATTTCAGCTGTTCCCATCTACAATCGTAAAATTATCCTAATTCTTTGAGCAGCCCTCTATATAGATTTTCATGTATTAACTACATGCATGTCGAAATTTAGCTCAGATAAGAAATACATATATACAGGGTGGTTAAAATGAAACTTCCCCTATAAACAGCCTCCTAGAGCGCAAACGGGTGAACGGAATGCAATGAAATTTGGTATATAGACTATACACGAGATGCGCTCACGGAATTTCGAAAAAAAAAATAATAATTTCAAAATGTCTACCAGATGGTGCTATTTACAGAAAAACCCAGGTAAAAAAGTCAGCAAGAAACCTTAAAAAAAAATCTTCAGGGAAACTGAAGGTATTTGGAACTAAAATTACCTTCAGCTTACCTTTAGGTAAAAAACATGTATTTTCCCTTAACCTTCTGAGTTCCAAATACCTGCTGTTTTCCTTCAGGTAAAAAACCTGTTATTTCCCTTCACCGATTTTGGCAGAAATATCTGCAGTTTTCCTTTAGGTATAAAAGCTGTATCTTCTCTTTACATTATATCGTTGCACCTGCATGCGGACAGCCTTCTGTGCAAAATTGCATCAGATCAATACATAATAATGATTACATATCCAGTTCGACATTGATTTGATACATATTAATAAAACATATATACATATTAATAAAAAAAACTAAGGGGGGGGGGGGAAAGCACCGGAGGTGCGTAACATGAATAAGTGGTAACAGGACTTTCGAACGATATGTCACATGATGTGTCAGAAAAATTTAGAAAAGTGCCCCCCGGGGGGCAAAGTAGGGGGCAGGGGCATTAGAGGTGCATAACATGAATAAGTGGTCAAAGGCCTTTTGAACGATATGTCACATGACGGGTGTTGGCAAAATTTAGAAAAATGCCCCCCAGGGGGGGCAAAGTGGGGGGAGGGGCAATAGAGGTGCATAACATGAATAAGTGGTCACAGGTCTTTCCAACAATATGTGACATGAGGGGTGTCAGCAAAATTTAGAAAAGTGCCCCCCCGGGGGGGCAAAGTGGGTGGAGGGTCATTAGAGGTGCATAACGTGAATAAGTGGTCACAGACCTTTTGAACGATATGTCACATAAGAGGTGCCGGCAAAATTTAGAAAAGTGCCCCCGAGGGGGGGGGGAAAGTGGGGGGAGGGGCATTAGAGGTGCATAACATGAATAAGTGGTCACAGACCTTTCGAACGATATGTCACATGACGGGTGTCGGCAAAATTTAGAAAAGTGCCCCCGAGGGGGGGGGAAGTGGGGGGAGGGGCATTAGAGGTGCATAACATGAATAAGTGGTCATAGGCCTTTTGAACGATATGTCACATCAGGGATGTCAGTAAAATTTAGAAAAGTGCCCCCCCCGGGGGGGCAAAGTGGGGGGGAGGAGCATTAGAGGTGCATAACATGAATAAGGGGTCACAGACCTTTTGAACGATATGTCACATGACGGGTGTCGGCAAAATTTAGAAAAGTGCCCCCGAGGGGGGGGCAAAGTGGGGGGAGGGGCATTAGAGGTGCATAACATGAATAAGTGGTCATAGGCCTTTCCAACAATATGTGACATGAGGGGTGTCAGCAAAATTTTGAAAAGTGCCCCCCCCCCCGGTGGGGCAAAGTGGGGGGGGGGAGGGGCATAACATGAATAAGTGATCACAGACCTTTTGAACGATATGTCACATGAGAGGTGCCGGCAAAATTTAGAAAAGTGCCCCTCCCAGGGGGGGAGCAAAGTGGCAGCATGGATATCGGATGTGTATAACATGAATAAGTGGTCACAGGCCGTTCCAACTGTATGTTACACGATAGGGACAGGTGTTGGTAAAAGTTAGAAAAGTGCCGCACTTTGGGCTTTAGTATTGTGCCCCCCCCCCCCCCCCCTTGAAATTTTTATATATTACAAATAATATTTATCGGAAACCTCCGATGAAAATGCTGCAATTTCAAAAAAAGTCCGAAAAGTAAGAGATAATGAAATCCCCCAAAGCAGAATATGCTTATAAATGCGACGTACATCGCAGAACAACGGATTTCACTGCAGAACATTTCAAATTTTCATTTTCAAGAAAATTCACCATTCAATGTAGGAAAAATCGCAAAATTTGTCACTCATTGGTTAGAAAAAAAAATCACCAAATTCTTTAATCGTTCATTTAAAAAGTAAAGATGAAAATAAGCAATCGCCAGTCGCCACTCAACGAGTAAATGTGAAAAACTGACGATTGAAAATATGGAAAGTACCAGCCAAACGCAAGATTTTCCAAAAGGAATTTCGTAAAAGAATTGAGAAAGAAAAAAATGTGAATTTTGTCTAAAGATCGCGAAAAAACACACATTTCGTCAGAGGATTACGGAAAAAAAAAAATGTAAATTTCATGAAAGGATCACCAAAAAAGCGAATTGTATCAAAGAATTGCAAAAAAGCGAGAACTTTGTCAAAAAATCACAATAAACAGCACATTTCGTCAAAGGATCGTGGAAAAACCCGAATTTCATCCAAAGGATCGCAAAGAATCCGAAATTGCGTCAAAGGATTCTGGAATAAATGCAAATATGGTCAGTGGATTGCGGGAAAAAACACAAATATCGTCAATACATCGCAGAAAAAAAAAAAAAAAACCAATTTCGTCAAAGAATCGCAAAAAACCGACATATTTCATCAAACGATCTCTGAAAATCCAAACTTTCGTCAAAGAATCGCGAAAATACGCAAATATCATCAATAGAGCAAAGAAAAAACACAAATATCGTCAATGGATCATGGCAAAAACACAAAATTCGTCAATAGATCGTCAAAAAACACAAATTTAGTTAAAGGATCGCGGGAGGGAAATGAGAATTTCGAAAAAAAAAAAAACCCGAGAATTTTGCCAAAGAATTGCGAAAACGAATGTTAATTTTGTCAATAGATCGTGGAAAAAAACGCACATTTTGTCAAAGGAACGCCAAAGAAACGAAAACATTGCCAATAGATCCGAAAAAAACGTGAATTTCGTTAAAGTATCTGGAAAAAATGCATAATTAGTACCAGGAGGGATCCCCTACCAACCCTCCCTTTACATTTCAGAAAATTTGCTGCAAATTTCAGATTTTTTAAACCTATTTTTTTCAATTTTGAATCATACCTGCTACTCAGTGGATAAACATACCTAAAATATACCCATAAATTAAATATTCACTGACATAAATGTACTTACTGGCTACTAAAGAAATTATTCTCACTCGCTAGTAACTGGCTACTAAATAAAGTCAACCTACCGGCCAGTGGCTACTAAGCAAAATTCCTTATTTTCATCTTTATTAAAAAGATTGTGAAATTCATCAATGGGTCACGAGAAAAACTCGTACAGTTCATCAGTCATGGAGAACAAACCATGAAATTCTTCAGCCTGTTGTGGAAAAACATACAAAATTCGACGAACAGTTGCGAGAAAAAATCCATGATTTTTGCTAATCAGTTGCAGGTAAAAAACTTCGTCAGTGCACCGCCAGAAAAAACCCACGATCTTCTCTAATCGGTCACAAGAAAAAGTCTCAAAATTCACCTATGTTAAAAGAAAAAATCCAGAAAATTGCAAATCGGTCGTGGCTAAAAAAAAATCGCGGAATTCGTCAGTAGATCGACGGAAGAAACTGCAAAATTCGTACATCAGTAGCGGAAAAAAACTCTCTCCAATCGGCCTCAAGATATACTTACTGGTTCAAGAGAAATATAGCAAAATTTTAAAATCAGTCACCGGTAAAAAAAAAAAAAGCGAAATTCGTCAGTAGATCAGAGAAAAAATGGAAATTCGTCGATCAGCCATGCTAAAAAAAACCCTCGAGATTTGGCCAATCAGTTGAAAAAAAGACACAGTTTATCATTCGACTGTGAAAAAATATCACAATTTTCACTGATCTGTCACGAGTAGAATGCGAAATTCGTCGATCGGTAGCAGAAAAAAATATTATCGTTCGCAAAAAAGAGAGAAAAAATTTGCTGTCAGAAGTGGAGGGTATACAGAGGTAAATGTCGTATACCTTCTGGTTCTTTTTCAGTAACACTGCTTAACTTCCGTTTCTCAAAAAAGCTATTGTATATACACTCTAAGGTATACCAGAGTTTCCCGTAGACAGTGTCAGGAGGGTGCTGCACCCTGCCTGCCCTTAGGTTTACAAAACAGCAGCCCTCTTACCCCTGATGGAAAACATTAGCACCCTTGTTGCCCCCAGCTGAAAAAAGTGCCTTTACTCCTTTCTTTATTAAAAAATTTACTTGCATAGTAAAAATTGCCTCATTGCTGTCTTTAAAATAGCGTCCTGTCTATTTAAAAATCAAAAGGATGCCTTTAAAAATTAAAAAAAGTGTCCTTAAAAATCCAAAACATGCCTTTCGGAATCCAAAAGTGGCCTTTTCCTACAAGAAGCACCCTGCCCTTTTTTAAACATGGGAGAAACTCTGAATATACCCTCTGTTTGTTTTTTTTTTACGTTTACATCGCTGCATACGAGTGCCCTTTTTTCTAGAAGTTTACTGTAGAAAAAACGGGTCAGTGCCCATCAGGCACAGATTTTTTTAATAAAGGACACACTTGTACCTTGTAAAAAAACTGAAAAAAAAAAAAAAAAAAAACTATATTTGGAACTGGCTTGTTTAATGTTCCCATTTCTCAACAGAATTTTTTGATATTTTCCCACGACTGATTGAAATTTGTCAATTGTCTTCTCAAGCAACAGACGAATGTCACAATTTCTTTCTCCCGTAATCAAATGAAGAATTTTGCTAATTTTTAAACATTAAGTTTCATCATTAGGTCAGGGGGAAGCATCATAAACTTGTCAACTGGTCATATGAAAAAGAAAAAACCCCAAGAAATTTATCAGTCAGTAAAGGGTTAAAAAAAATCACACAGTTCTTTGATTGTCATGGGGGGAAAAAATTATTTAATTCATCCATTGATCGCATGAAAAAAAAATGTTTTGTTAGTAAGTTGGGGGGGGGGGGGGAAATATGGAAATTTATCAACTTTTTATCAGAAAAAACGAGATCTGTTGATCAGCTTAGGTAAGGGAGGGGGGGGGGGATCGGCAAAATTCATAAACCGACTGTTATGTATATATATATTCAGTTCCGCTAGTTGCTCGCAAGAAAAAATGCAATATTTGCCAATCAGTACAAGTAAAATACCCCAAAATTCGTCAATTGGTTACAAGAAAAATTTGCAAAATTCTTCATTCAGTCATCAGGGGGAAAAAAAAAAATCTGAGAAATTCACCAGTAATCATTGGGCCCGGTAGCAGAAAGTTCCTGACGGGTGACGTGCGCCGCAGATTTTCTTTTCCCTTTTGCAGATTTTTTTTTCCATTGGATCTTTTTCCAACTTTATATTATGTTTAGTTCTTTATTATTTATTACTAAAACTTAAGTTTATTATTAATAAAAATGAGTAAAATGCTTAAAAACATTAAAAGTAAATGATTAATTAATTAAAGGTTCATTTGTAACATTTTACCTGCAGATTATTTTCAGTCCCTGAAAGATCTGTCGCAGACACTTGGAGAATTTTCTGCTATTGGGTCATTGGGGGGGGGGGGGGAGAGAAATTCTTCAGTGTGTTGCTTTAAAATATTGTGAAATTTGTCAATCTGCTATGGAAAAAATAATGAAATGTAGCGGACAATCAATCGTGAGAAAAAAATCATGAGATTCTTCATTCGGTTGCAGAAAAAAATGGAATGCAGAAAATTAGCGAAAAATCGCTAAATTAATCACATTAAGTGACAATTGAATATTATCGTTGAATAATAATTATTGAACATCAATGTAAACAAAAAAGAATGCATAATTATATAAATTCACCAGTCAGTTACGATGAAAAAATCACATTGTTCTTCAGTTGTAGCAGGGAAAAAATTGCTTAATTCACCCAGCGATCACATGAAAAAAAAAATAAGAAAAAGAAAAACCTCACAAGTTAACCAATTGGGTGCAAGAAAAAATGCAACATTTAAATGCAAATTGGTAGAAATAAAATATTGCAAAATTCATCAGTTGGTTGCGGAAAAAAATTGCAAAAATTCTCCTGCACTCATCTGAAAAAAATATTGCTTTAAATTTGTCTTTAACTGTTTTTTCATGAAAAAATGACTTTATTTAAAATAATTATACACATGTAAAATTATTTTTGGTACTTTTTGGTTAGCCGGGCACCAGTGTTATATATACATATATATTGTAATATATAACACTAGCGCCCGGCTAATCGAAAAGTACCTTATTTTTTCCATATTTCATATTCTACATAATAAATTAATCTACAATATATAAAAATTCTTTTAATTATTTGGTACTTTTCGGTTAGCTGGGCGCCAGTGTTATATATACATATATATGTGTATAAATATGTACACATATATGCATTTATATATGCAATATATGTATGTATATATAACACTGGCAAACAGCTAACCGAAAAGTACCAATTATTTTTATGAGTCGAATATTGCAGCCAAAGATATTGAGCCCTGCTAAATGATTTGCAAGAGACATTACACCTTCACTGTGCATTATTAATCAAGCAGTTATGTTCCTAAAAAGATTATAGCTGCTCAATTTATAAAGGAAACTAAATCAGGTACTTACTAGTAAAATTTGTATTCCAATACATGGATCTATTAACTTGGGTCCTTTAAAGGACCCTTCACAAAATTTTATCACCTCAAAACAAGGAACCTTCATCAAACTTTTCACCTGCAAACAAGATCCTTCATAAAACTTTCCCACCTCCAAACTGAACTTTTTACAAGTTTAATTATTTAGGAGTAAAATCAGTCTTTCACTTTTAAACATAATGGAAATATATGAATATATTTTTCGCTGTTATTTAAAAAAATAGTGAAATTTATCTTTAGTTGTACACGAAAATTTCTTATAAAAAGTTTTCCCCATACCACAGCATTTCTAAATTAATGTGGCGATATTTTTTACCGAACATGATTCTTGTCGAATGCGTAGTGCCGAATATCAATATTTATATTAAAAAGAAGTGTAATACAGCCCTCTTACGCATATATATATATATCAACTTAAAAATTAGTTAAAATTCGACTACTATACTGTTGAAAAACTCCCTGCAAAAAGAAAAAAATACAATGACAACGTGACGATTAGTCCCGCTAATTTTCCGAATGGCGGTTAAAACGTAAACACACGGTCTCAGAGTTGAGTTGGGTACTTCCTTCTCATTCTCCCGTGACATGGAGTCAGAAATAGAGCTGCGTAATCAAAAATCAAATGTTCCACCGAAAATTTGAAATAAATAAATTAATACGAATTATACATTTTTCATTTGTTTTTGAAGAAGTAATTTTTATAAAAACTGGAAGTCACGCCTGATAGAGAATAAGGGCAAATTATGCATGCAATAACCCCACCTATATTTTTCAGCTTTAATCGTAGACGCCACCAAAATGAGGAGAGGGGGGGGAGGGTCCCTTCCCCTCCATTGATTTTGAAATTTAAGTGACTACAGTGAAACCTCCCTGTGTGACCACCTCCATTAACCAACCACCTCTCAGAACGACTATTTTTTTCATGGAACGAAATTTATTCCTATAGGCTCTCAATACTAATTTTACCTCCCTTCAGAGACCATCCCAGTTGAACTCCCTCCATGAGCGACCAATTTGTTTGAAGAAAATGAAACAAATTCCGTTTTCTCCTGGTCGCTTGAAGAGGGTTTTATTAGAAAAATAATTCCGGAGAGCGCATTATTCATCAAACTTCTAAACTAAATTTAGATTTTTTTTATTATTATTCCGGTAACTTTCAAGTGTTTAAACCCCTTTATGCCTTTTTTAGGCAATGAATTTAATTCTGATGACAAATTAAGAATGACGGTCAATAAACTCCCTTGCCCTATTCTGTCAGGAAACTCTCAAAGAAATAGATAATAATAGATACAAATTAATGAAATCTTCATTATTTATTGCTCCCCCCCCCCCCCAAAAAAAGCATTTATTTACTGAACTTCGAAAGGACTTGGTTGGATAAGTTATAAAAGATAAAACCGTATTCATTTTTTTAACTTTGTAGTAATTAACTTATGTTTTGATACTTAAATTTTTATATTTTTTCTTAATGTGAAAGATAAATGTTAGTAACATTGTTATCTTTTTTCAACAATTAAAATCTAGATTTAAACATAACCTCCATTAAGAGACCACCTCTCGGAGTGACCAATTTTTATTGGAGCGGAACGTGGTCGCTTTAAGGAGGTTTTACTGTAATTAGCTTTTGTTTTGATACTTAAATTTTTATATTTTTTCTTAATGTGAAAGATAAATGTTAGTAACATTGTTATCTTTTTTCAACAATTAAAATCTAGATTTAAACATAACCTCCATTAAGAGACCACCTGTCAGAGCAACCAATTTTTATTGGAACGGAACGTGGTCGCTTTAGGGAGGTTTTACTGGACATTTTTTTTATGTTTTCAAAAACAATATAAAATTTATTATTAACGAGTAACTAAATTAAAAGAGCCTCTTTTATTTTAGCAAATATATGTAGATAGTGTAATATAGTAGATGTAATATAGATTGTATGTGCAAAATTCTTAGTTCCTCTTTTTTAAAGAGCTGTATTGTTGGTGTGTTTTATGACGGTCAATTACCTACACTTGGGATATGGGCCCAAAGGGGAGGGGAGGGGTGCTCTGGCGTCTTTCTAAGAGAAAGCAAGGAAATCCAAGGTTCGAAGAAAACCACGGAAAACTCCGAACGATTAGGCCGACGGGCGTGATTGGAATCGAAACCAGCACCTCTCGTCTACTAGCTTTGAGAGCAGAACCTCTCGGCCACTGTTGGGGCGGTTTTAAAGAGGAACTATGACTGTCGCGCTTGGATGAAAGAGCGGCATGGTGGGAGGGGTGAGTGCCATTGTCCCTTCTGTATTTTGAAATTTAATTAACTAAAATTTCTTTTTTTTGACAGATTTAGAAAAACACAGTAAAATTTATTCTTTTAGGAAAACTTAAAATGAAAAACTAAATAAGACATTTACAGGTGGGGGAAATTGGGGCCCCATTGTCCATCGTTAGATACTAAAAATTTAACTAAAATATATTTTTGTGCGTGTTTGAATACATTTTAAATATTAATGAAAGGGGTTTTGAAATAATTTGAAGATTTTTTTTAGGGGAAAACTTTTGTTGATTGAAATTTTTGTATGCGTTAGAGTTTGAGGGAATATTTTTACTAGTGGGAATTTAAGAGAAATTTATGAAAAATTTTAGGATAAAAAGGAGACTTTGAAATAATTTCGTGATTATTATTTTATTTATAGAGGGGGATATTCTGAGATTGAAATTTTTGAGCGTGTTAGAGTTGAGGTGATATTGTTCCTGGTTATAATTTTAGAAAAAATTGTGACAAATTTAAGGTCAAAAAGGGCTTCGAAATAACTTTGTGATTTGTTTTTCTTTTTAGGGGGAATTTTCTGAGATTAAAATTTTTCAGCGTGTTAGAGGTAATGTTACTTGTAATAATTTCAGAAGTTAAAAATTTTTTATTGTACGGATGGAAGACTTGTCATTGACTTAATGATTGGACTTAATGATTTCCGTGTATTATCTAAAATATTAATTTAGAAATTTATTAAAATTATTAATGAGGAAACACAGGCATATCAAAATCTTACATACCATAATGTGCAATAATAAAACTTTCAAGTAAAACCTTCATATTACCTGCATGAGAAACAGTTTTCATTTTCCCTGAAAATATCTCAAGCGATTTCACGAAAATTTTCTAAGTCATTGAAGATAATTTGGAGGTGATAACTTACAGAAATAAACCTGTATGAAATCTTTTAAAAAGCGGTATACTTCTCTTAAGAGAACCTTTAGTTTTCATTTTCCTTAAAGATACCCGCTGAAACCTTCAAAATGGCTGCAACATCTCAAAAATTTTAAAGGTTTGTGTCTGATTTTTTTACCTGGGAAACATTAAATTTAACACAATAAACGGCCAAAACAGCCGGTTTTACATTTTATTACCCGTAATTCTTATTCTGGATTGTTAATATTGTTTCTGTATTCCGTTTTGGTCGTTTATTGCGTTAAATGTAATGTTTTTCATGAAAAGGCGCCCTCTGTTGGACATTTTGGAACTAATTTTTTTTTTTCCAAATTCCGTGAGCGCATCGTGTCTATATACCAAATTTCATTGCATTCCGTTCACCCGTTTGCGCCGTAGGATGCTGTTTATAGGGGAAGTTTAATTATAACACCCTGTACATTAGTTGAAATTCCCCCTTCAGTAATTTCCGCTAATAAGGAAAATGACACATGAATTATTTTGTGCAGCCCTGTATATGAGGTATAGAATTTATATACAACTAGTAAAATGCAAAAAAAAAAAAAAAAAAAAAAAAAAAAAAAAAGTTAAATTTAAAAGCGCATGCCGAAATTGAAAACGCACTTCCAGCCATTATTACTTAAAGACAATACTGTAATCGATTTCTTTTTGTGTGCCCTGTAAATAAACGACAAATGCTATGAATGCCCGATTCTATCGTAATCATCTTGTAGTGAAATATTCAGTGATTTATATCAGTTTCAATACATTTGAAATAGCGTAATGCTATTGAAATACTCTGCAAACGATTTTTCCCCATATACCATAATGTAATGGAATTCTTTTGAATGCCCCTGTAAATGAACTGTTAATCCCACATACTTGATATACAATACCAAACATGATTAGGTGACCCTAAATAAGGTTTATCAATTGTGTGAAAATCCGAGCATATTTACGGGAGTTAGAGCATGGACAGACGACCAGACGGACAGACAAACCGAATGCATAAACACTTTTCAACTTTGTTGGAAAGTGTTAAAAATGAGATGTCTGACTTACATCTATGAATAACTGTGTTTGCATCTAGTGGAACAGCTTCTGAAACACAAAGTTATGTTTAATTCTATATAAAAAGAAAGCATGCGCAGGAATACATTAATAACTTCTTGCGCATTTGCGGTAAATTCTCATAGAATGGCGAAAAAATATAGTCTCATTTTTCATACCGATTACATAACAAACAACAGTTTTTCTGCAAATAAGTGTTATGTTATTCGCTTTATCTCAAACAGATTTATATTATATATTAATTTTAATAAAATCGCGCAGGTCATTTTTGAGGGGAAAAAAGCGAATTATATAAAAAACAAGAGTTTTCCCGGACACAAGTATTATCTCATTCCCTTCATCTAAAACAAGTTCATATTATATATCAATTTAAAGATAATCGCCCGAGCCATTTTCCAGAAATGGAAATTAGGAACTTTATCCATCGCAAGTACTTTAAAAATAGGTTTCTAGATCTCAAACTATACTGCATGTAGAAATGTAAAAATTTCAGAATAGCATAAGACTGCAGATATAAGACTGTTTTTAAAAAATCATAACAATATACGCTATATTTGCTGAGTTATGAAGTGGCGGCTTTTCGCGTTTCCTTTGATCTAGAGTTAGGTGTATATATGAGTTCCGCCATTCTTACGATTTTAGGCTTAAGGCTGCGTCACTGGAATACTACCGTCTTCCATGATCTCAGATGTGTTTTATAAAAATGCCCTACTGTTCCACTAGATGCAGACACAGTTTTTCATAGTAGTAAGTCAGACATCTCATTTTCGATTATTACTGTATGTCCTACTATTGTTCTGACGCGACGAACATGCTTGAGGCATGGTTTTCTTGTATTTAATAGTACCTTTTTGACCGAGCTTCACTCGGAACAAAAGGGTAGAACCAGGGGCGTCGCCATGGGGGGTATGGGGGGGAGCCTCCCCCCCCAATATATGTGAAGTTGGGAAATTTGAGCTTAGAGTTGGGAAATTCTAGATTTTTGAGACATTTTCTTTTTTTAAAGTAATAGTAAAAAAATTACGAAATTTTTATTGTTTTGGTGATTACTCTGAGTACTGCAACAGTAAACAAGATAAATTATCAAAAGAAATCAGCCACACTCAATCTATCATTGTATTTTTCAGTTCTACAAAAATATTGTACATCTACCAGACCTAAATTTCTCTACTCCTGTCCATCAATAACTGACTAATCAGTTCCTTTATTTCCTCCAAAACTTTGTTCCTTTCTCAAAAATTTCACACTACCTCTCCTTCTCCTCCCAAAAGAGAATCCAGCTATTTTAATCCAAAGGGATTGCAGCTTCTTTTGAAAATTTGAGATCACTTGTAGCACAACAGAAAGGAATGTAGTAACCTACTTGAAATACAGTTATGGGCAAGAAGATTTGATGAGTTTTCACAACTTTTTTGACTAATTTTGCGATTTTTGGACAATATTTTACTCATTCTCGTGATTTTTTTGCCGCAAAAATTAGTTAACCCTTTGCTGTCAAGTAAAAAGCGTTATATGAGCAAATGCGGATATAAGAAGTCGTTAGTTTAGATAAATTTGTCACATTTTACTTTTATTTGTGTGCGGAAATATATATCAGTACTGTTCGTTTATATTCATATGTGTTTATAAAATTTTAAACTAAAAGTCCAGTGTTCTGTGTTTAAAGCTGTTCTAAAAAGTCACTATAAATCTCAGTACGAAGAAACCCTTCATAATAGGAAAAGAGTTTTCGTGCAAGATTTTGGAGCATCTAAAAATCCATTCGAGGATGAAAAAGGTAAAAAATGGACGATTTTAATTTGGAACAGAAGTATGATCATGAAAGCAGTCCATCAACTGAAGAAAAAATAGACATGCACTGTAACACTGACAGGTTGCACTTGAATAAAATTTTGAAGAAATAAAGATTTCCTTATAGACAAGCTCACAAACAATTATGAATTTTAGGATCTTACTGGAGAAGCTGAGTTCCGAAAGCACCGTAGGAAAACGGTTTCACCAAAGGCAATAGATAAAAATAATAGCACAGCCATGGACATTGATACACATAAGTTTTACAGTAAATAATTATAAAAAATGCAAGAAAATTTCGGAAATTTAGTAATGGGATTAGATGACAATGTTCCCTATATCAAGAGAATATTGCAGCAATGCATTCCATATTTAAATTACAATTGTGCAAGGGAAAATTTAATAATGTTTCCACCTGGATATGAGAAACCGGATGTACATGCAGAGTCAAATAGAAATAAACCAAATCCAAACTCACTTAACAAACCTTTTACTCATGCCATGAAATTCAAAGACTATTTGTGTCACACCGTCAAACTATATACTCGTACCTTAACATTCACAGCAGCTTATCTTTATGGCGTTGCATCTAATGAAAGAATCTTTAGTCAAATAAAAATTTAAAATATATATATTGCAAGCTACAATGAGGGATGACAGACTTGACAGCCTAATGCTTTTAAAATATGAAAGTGAAATAGGGAATTTTATTAAACTAAGCGATGTTATTAACAGGTGGGCTTCTTTGAAGACCACAAGAATTAATATTAAGTGGAAACTAGTCGGATGTGCCAATCCCAAAATTTTCATCTACAACATACATGTTAATGCCTCAAAATTTGCAATTACAGTGCCAAAATTAAATGACAATTCTTTGCCTATAATAACAAACTCTAAAGGTATAGATTTGTTGAATTGTTTGCATTTAAAAAGAAAATATAAGCATAGCATTTTTCAAACAAATCATTTAATTTTGGCACCCAACCTCTTAGATGTCTGCAGCCAAAATTCCTTACTCAAAGGGCACAAAAGCGATAGCTTTGGACAGTATAGACCCAAGCTTAATAAGGATCTATTTATGTGGAAGTGCTACTTATGTGGAATATGAAGTTTGACTAAATTCCGTGCATTAGTTTTTGAGATACAGCTATCGCAAAATCGTGAAAAATGCTGCATAGCAGCGCCACCTGCTATATGATATACATAAAAAGCTAATCTGCATCAAATTATGTCAAGGTTTAACAGAATATGACGTTTGATCAAATTCCGTGCAATAGTTTTTGAGATATAATTATCGCTAAAATCATGTAAATCGTGAAAAAATACCGCATAGCAGTGCCACCTGTTGGACAATTTACACCAAAAACAAATCAGCACCAATTTCTATCAAGGTACAGTCAAACCTCGTTAACACGAACTGTTTCCGATTGCCTCGTCCAGTTGTATGTAATGTAGTTAAGTTCCGATAACACGAACCACTTTTAATACGAACAAAAAAAGTTTCCCCTTGAGTGTTCGCGTTAACGAGGTTCGACTGTATAAGTAAATCTCTAAAGTTTTATTAAATTTCGTGCATTAGTTCTTGTGTTAGAGCGCCCACAAAATTTGTATCACATATAGACAGACAGATATTTTCTAAAAACAATCGAATCGTGTTCAGGACTTACTAAAACGTATAAATCAGTCTAAAACCGGAAGTCGAATTTTTTCACGAATCCAATACTTTCCTCTTGTAAAGATAGAAGAAAGTAAAAAGCGTATTTATTTTTTTAGTAAACAAACCCATAATTAGAATTTTTATGTTTTCAGTTTCAGAATTTTTCTTTGGAAAGGAATTTTTTATGCAAAAGTATCATTATAATTATTACACACGTTGTGCATATCATTTTAGTCGAAAATTGGAGCAATTTGTTTCAAGTTGGGAAATTTTTGAATTCTCCCCCCCGAAAAAATATCTGTGGCTACGCCCCTGGGTAGAACTCCTTTTGCTGTTGTTTTATCGGGGAATATTTCCCTAATAGGATCCTAAGCCAAATTGGCACATTTAATATGATTATTATAACTCTTATGCAGTTAAAATTATATTATTGCTAGCATCATTTTTGTTTGACGTCATCTTTGACCGTGGATCCGATTACGGAATTCTGAAGGGGTATGACATAATATTTTTTCATTTCGCATACCAAACGTATTTGAAATATTTTTATATTTTATTTCAATGTTCGCCAGCTGCTGCACACTTTTTATTCTTTCTGAAAATATTTCCACTTGTGCAAAGAGAGGGTATTGCGTGAAAAGGATATTTCCTGCAGATGACACACTGAGAAATTGATTTCTAGATCCAAAAAAGTCTAATCAACATTTCCTTCAAAGTCGTTAGAGTCGTTTTCGATAAATAAATGAGTATATACAGTGAGCAAAAAAAGTATTTGCACACAGATGATTTTTTGCATAAGTAACCATAGAAAGCAAATTTGATACTATTCTCTTAATTATTCATTTATTTAAATAAGAAGAAAATAAAAATAACTACCAATTTTCTTTAAACAGTAATATTACAAATTTTAAAAAATAAATTAATATTTTCTCATACCAAAAAAGTATTTGCACAAGAAGCATTGACTGTTAAAAAAGGCATTAAATGTGAACATTATGCAAATGTTTAGCATATCAGTCCCGCAGTATATTAGCCTCGCACTTTAAAGTCACGTAATATATTAACTGGAGCAGGGATTCTGTGGAGTTTTTGTTCTAATGGCGCCGAAAATGTGTGAACTGTCTGTTGCTACCCGTGAGAAGATTATATTTCTTCACAATTCTGGATTAAGTTACCGAGGAATAGGTAAAAAATTAAATCTAAACTTTTTTAGTGTTCGTTATTTAATTAAGAAGAAAAAAGAAACTGGTTCCACAATAAATAAGCCGCGAACTGGGCGTCCAAGAAAGCTAAATACCAGGCAAAGGAGAGCCATCATAAAAGAATCTTCAAAAAACCCTTTTCTAAGTGCTCGAGAATTGGCTGTTGATGTCGCTTCAACGTCGGGAACAATAGTTACACCACAATCAATTAGAAATATTCTTCATGATGCAAATATTCGAGGAAGAGACCCCCGAAAAAAACCATTTATTAGTGAAACAAATAGGGTGAAAAGACTTGAATTTGCAAAAGCTTATGTCAGCAAACCACTAGAGTTTTGGAAAACTGTTATTTTTTCCGATGAAAGCAAGTTCAATATTTTTGGCTCAGATGGTAAGAAAACTGTATGGCGAAAGCCAAATACTTCTCTTCAAATTAAAAACTTGAAACCAACTGTAAAACATGGCGGTTATCATGTAATGATTTGGGGATGCATGTCTTTTAACGGAGTTGGCGAAATGACCTTTATTGAAGGCAATATGAATGCTAAACAATATATTAATATATTGCGAGATCATTTATCTATAATAGTGATCTGAAATTAGGAATTCCTAATTCATATTATTTCCAACAGGATAACGATCCGAAACACACTGCATATATTACGAGGTTATGGTTGCTTTATAATGTAAAAAAACAATTGAAACGCATTTTGTGAAAGTAAGGAAAAAGAAAATTTATAACAAATCAGAACTTAAGCAAGCTCTTAGGGAAGAATGGCTACAAGTCAGTAGTGAAACATGTCACAAATTAATAGAATCAATGCCCAGACGATTACAATCTGTAATTGAAGCAAAGGGCATGCATACTAAATATTAGCACTGTTTTTAACTTATAAATAATTCCTCTAGTTCTATTTTTATTGCTAGTGTGCAAATATTTTTTTGGCAGTACAAATGCTACTTTTTTATGTTTTCATATTTTAAATATAATTATTAAGTCAGATATTAAATATGTTTATTTGTTTTGTAAAAGTGTTGGTATTTTTAATTCTTAGTTGCTTTTTATTTATTTATACATATGCTACAACAAATTTACCTGGTGTGCAAATACTGTTTTTGCTCACTGTATATATATATATATATATATATATATATATATATATATATGTAAGAATTTCTCGTTTAATAGCATAAAATTTCAGATTTTAGCAATTCTTGTATGCTTTATACTCTATTTTCAATTCTTTGCTTCGAGAGAGTTCTGTAATCAGGTTTACAGCCATTTGGCATAGGTTTGACGAAATATTAATTCAGTTTTTCTAACTTTAAGACAGTTAAAATAGTATATTGTTGTTTTGCTTGACGCCAATCTTGTCTATGGGTCCGATTACTGAAAATTAGCCGTTCTACCCCTGCGAAGAGCTAATATTACATAATAAATTGTTTCATTTCAATTTTGGGCAGTTTTTCTACACTTTCCATGCTTTTTGTAATGTTTTTACCCCGTGCAAAGAGTGGGCGTTGGATGAAAACGCTTTTTCCCGTTTAGGACATTTTGACAGATCGATTACTAGATTCTAAAAAACCCAATCAGTATCGTTTTCAGGAAAGTTGTTAGAGCCATTTTCGAGAAGCCAAAAATACATAAATAAATACATAAATAAAAATTCAAGAACTGCTTGTTTGATAGACTAAGATTTGAAGCTCTGAACCAACAGTTTCATTTCATATAGGGTAACTGTAGGATAGATGGCCATAGAGGAGAGATGGCCAGTCTAAATATCTCCAAAACTTGATCATGGATTGCAGTATAAACATTGATAGTATGAAATAGTTCAACGAGTTTATTTATTGCGACGTGCAGTTGTGTTTTTCCTTTATAAAAAGTAAGTGTAATTTTAATGTAAATTAATTGGTGGTTGAATTTTTTTTTTTTTTTGACTTAGGTATCTGAATGTTTTGCAGTACGTACGTTATGTATATATTTTACTATATGGACTTTTAAGGCACGTATATAATCTAATCTTTACTTCTAAGACTAAAACAAAGACGTACAATGGCTATTGATGCTTTAAATTGGGCGACTCCAATTTCAGGAGAGATGGCCACCTTTAATCAATATTTCAAAATTATACTTAGTGATGATTTTAACTAAATATAATTGAATTTAAAATACATATATAACGTTTATGTTTATAAATATATTAATTGATATAATTATTTAAATTTTAACTAATATAAATATTTTAATAATAATCTATAATAATAAGGAAAGAAGTTTGTGTGTGAGTGTGTCGACGGTGTTCTGAAGGGACCGCTGCACGTACAGCTACAAAATGTGGGGAAAAGGTACGTTAACGTACCTTCATATTTAAATATGAAGTTTTGCACCTTGAAGCTCGATTTTCGATTTTTTGATTAGATTTTTTTAATTAAATTTTTTATGCGATTTTTAGCGCTTTTTTAAGTTTTGAGGCGATTTTTCCACATTAGTGAAAAGAATACAATTTCTTTCTTTTAACCCAATATAGTAAATTTTGTTCCCTTTTCAAAAAAGTTTATTCGGAATTCGTACAGCGATTTTTGAATTTTTATCGCATTTTTTATGCGATTACTGAACGGCAGTTAATGCGTCTTCATACCTATAAGGGGTGTTACCGTAGGGGGACACAGTTATGTCACCAAATACCGCTAAGTTTGTCGCCAAATTTGGCGACCAAAGTTAGCCGCCAAAAGTGACGCCAACTTGGCGATATCTCTAATATTTCTCCAAATTCCCATAGACTTCCATTGTAAACCAATAGTGATTACTTGCTTACAGAAAATCAACAAATTGAGATATTTTAATGCAACAAAAACTAATATTAACTTAAGGGGTTATATTAATTATATTTAAGGGAATCCAGATAATTTAAATCTATAATAATAAGGAAAGAAGTTTGTGTGTGAGTGTGTCGACGATGTTCTGAAGAGACAGCTGCACGCGTAGAGCTACAAAATTTGAGGAAAAGGTCCGTCTATATATAAAGTTTTGCAACTCGAAGCCCGATATTTGATTTTTTTTATTAGATTTTTTAATTTAAATTTTTATGCGATTTTTAGCGCTTTTTTAAGTTTCGAGGCGATTTTTTCACATTAGTGAAAAGAATACGGTTTCTTTCTTTTAACCCATTATAGTAAATCTTGTTCTCTTTTCAAAAAAGTTTATTCGGAATTCGTACAGCGATTTTTGAATTTTTAGCGAATCTTTTATGTGATTATTGAACAGCATTTAATGCATCTTCATACCTATAAGAGGGTTACCGCCAAATTTGGCGTCCAAATTAGTTGCCAAAAGTGACGCCAACTTGGCGATATCCCTAATATTTCGCCAAATTCCCATAGACTTCCATTGTAAACCAATAGGGATTACTTGTTACAGAAAATGAACAAATTGAGATAATTTATTGCAACAAAAACTAATATTAACTTAAGGGGTTATATTAATTATATTTAAGGGAATGCAAGTAAATTAAATTATGAATAAAGTAACATGATACAATGCTTAGCATGCTTTCCAAAACATAAATTTTAAGAGAACCCGCAGGTCAAAGGAATTAGATTTGAAACTTTTATCGAATTACAGTAAATTTTGACTTTCGTGATTTTTGAACTTTTTGTGATTTTTAATTAGTTTTCTACGTTTCTTCGTGATCTGCTGCAATTTTTTGACATTCCGTTTTTGGCCTGTAATACTGCCCTCATTTCAATAAAGTTTATTCGAATTTCGTATAGCAATTTTCGAATTTTTCGGGAATTTTGTATGTGATTTTTAGTGTATTTTAGCGACTTCCTACCATTTTTCCACATTAGTGAAAGGAATCAACTTTCAATCTTCGAACACAATATATAATTTTTTTTCCTTTTCGAAATTTGTGCAGCAATTTAAAATTTTTTCGCGATACCTTATTGTGATTTTCAGAGCTTTTTCGCAATTCGAGCTGTTTTTTAACGTACCCGGGCAACGCCGGGCAAGTTAGCTAGTAATAATAATATAATAAGACCTATAACGATTTATTTGTTTCAGAAAATACTGAAAAATGTCGGAAGCTTTCATAACAGAAACTGATAAAGTTGATAAATAAACTAAATTAACGTAATAAAAATATAATTAACGCGAGGAAAAAAAAACACAATTCCACTAGCGAAGAAAACGAATTGCATTTAAATTATCAGATTCTACAGATTCCGAGTAAATAGAATTGGATTAGGATCGCTGTGTTGGTTGTGCAAAACAATATAATATTGCATTCAAAAAGAATATCTGGATACAATGCATAAGGTACCTGAAGTGATTCCATGAAACGTGCACAAATTATCAAGACCTTTGCCAAATATGTAGTAAAATTTTACGAAAAGTGAAGTATTGAAATTATACTTCAAATTTTGTTTATTTGAGTTTTCTTCCCTCATTTTCCATCATATAACTGCATCTTTACAAATTGCTAATATATGTTTTTCATGGTTAACTATACGAAATGTGTTATTTTTTTGCTATTTAAATTAACTTTTTCTTTCTTCTATTATATGTCCATCTCTCCTCGACTTTAAGGAGAGATGGCCATCTGCCCTTTAAATTTCAATTTTGTTTAACACCTTTTATTTTCAATACTTAATTATTTTTTGCATAAAATATTATGAGTATATGCATAAGAATTTTAAATATGCATCAATATTTCTTGTATTTACGTTCTAAGAATTTTTATTTCAATCTTTAAAAACTATGGCCATCTTTCCTAGAGTTACCCTATATTGATATTACTAAGCAGTATCAGATTTAAATTTTCGGAATTGTAACGCGAAATTCTGTTGCATGCACTAATATTTACGGACTGTTTATTTTCTATGAAAACTTTTAAATATATATGAGAGATGCTTTGCCCCCATCAACTGTCCGTTGTCTCATAATTTGGTGCTGTAATTCTCCCCAATTTTCAGTATCTTAAATTGTCTAAATAAAATAATTTAACTGTTGATTTTGTGATAATGGCTCTAATAATCTGTTTGAAAGATTGATTATTCTTCTAAAAATTTTAATAATTATTGACAATCCTAATTGTTTAATTTATTTGGAAATTTTCACTTGAGTTCTCTCATAATTGAATTGCTACGCCGCTGGCAGAATAGGTCTGTAAAACCAAAGGATTGCGGGAAAGACAAATTCAGCGCGTTTGTAACAGGCAGGTGACTGACGAGCCATCAACAACTTAGAACCAATGGAGCAGGAGAAGAGAGTGACGTATGCGCGGGACGGCTGAGCGAACATGGATTAGGGATGTCCCAGGCCCCATTGCTCTCAGTGTTCTGAGTCAAACCATGCGCGGGCCGGTGCTACATGCCGTGCCGATTCTGCTTCTCTATTTCGCCGCGACGATACTTGCTTCGCCATGCCATCGGGAATGCGATACCAGCCTGGTGAGTATACAGTGTTTTTATTTGTCACGGGCACCTTCAAGGGGGGTGCAGGGGAGAGCAACTCGATATTCAAATTTAATTATTAAATTTTCTTTGCATCTGATGATTTTGAAAAAAGTAACAAAATTTATTCTTTACAATTAAGTTAAAATAATTAAAGATTGAGAGATAAAACTAAGGATATTTCGTCAGAGGGGGGGGAGAAGGGGGGGGGGCGCTCTATCCTCTGAACCCTCTTCCCGTGGAAGACAATTCTACTTATCTTTTTACATCCGTGTGTTTATAAAATCTAAAACGGGGGAGGGGGTCAGAGCCCTCCCTCCCCCTGACATAACAAAACTGTTTCATTTTATCATTTTGAATTTTTTACATTTCTTTATTGCTTTTTATATTGACTTTTTAAAAAAAATTGTCTTTTATGGGGAGTTCTTACAAAATTTTCTTATCTTATATAATTTCATGTTTATATTCTCTATTGAAAAAGAAAGAAAGAAAAAAACGGTCTAAGCAGCGAACAGCAGGCATATCTATTCTAAACTCTTGCTTCTCCTCTGATTCTGTTCCCATTCCCATATTGTTTGTATTCTAAATCATGCAAAAAATTGATAAAAGCAGTGAAAAATATGTGCATAGCAATTTGGCACTTTCTATTCTTAATGGCTGATGCTTTAAGATTTGAAATACTCAAGATTTTTTGCAAAATACCTTCAATTTTAGGAACTTTATACGATTATCTATGCATAATAATTTTGAAAAAAGTAGTTATTATATAATGTAAAAGAATAAGACAGTATAGAATGAACAAAGGAGAAAATTCTGTAGTTTATTTATTTCTGCAAAAGAATGTTTTAAGGGAGCATTGTTTTCCCAAAAAGATTTCCTCTGTAATTAAGTTTGTCCCGTAATTTGTGCAAGAAGATTTTAAATTTAAAATATTCAAAGTGTTTTGCAAAATTAATATAAAATTTTATGAATTTTGTTTAATTGCTTTATGGATTATAGCTTTGGAAAAGATAATAAGAATTAATATTATATAAAATAAAAGTACGGAATCTAGTATAATGAATGAGGAAGACGAATCGATATAATGTTTGTATATTTATTTAATGCAACATGTTGGAGGGGTATTTATACTGAAAAAAATATTGCAATATGTATAAAAAATTTCTATTGTTGGCATTCGATGTTTCTAATTTTCAAATACGTACGACTTTTTGCAAAATAAGACTTTTAATTTTGTGAATGTTTTGCCAATTAGTTATGCATTAGTAATTTTGGAAAATAAATCGTTATTATGTAATTGCAAATGGTTTTATAATGAAAGAATCGAAAATTTTGTATTTTATTTATATAATGCAATGGTTTATAGGAGCATTTTTTTTCTTGCATAGATTTACATACTATGTAAGTTTGTTGTGATTTCTACTGAAAATATTTATTGCATCATATATTAGACATTTTGTATAGTTTGTGTTCGAGGTTTCTAATTTTGAAGTCATATGATTTTTTGAAAATTGTGAATTTTATGCTAATTACTTATGCATAGTAATATTGAAAATAGAAATGATAGTTATAAGTAGTATAACGTGAAAGCATGAGAAATGATATAATGAAAAACGGTGAAAATTCTAAGTTTTGTTTATTAATTTATCGCAACGCTTTAGAGAAACCCATTTTCTTTTTGGAAAAGATTTGAACTGTAATTAAGTTTATCCTATAATTTGCGAAAGGTGCTTTTAAACTGGGAATATTCAATGTGTTTTGAAAAATTAGTCTATGGTTTTATGAATTTAGTTTATTTGGTATATGCATTGTAACTTTGGAAAATAATACTATATAAAATAAAAGTGTGGAATCTTGTATAATGAAAGAGTGGAGAGATATTCATACATTGTTTGTATATTTATTTAATGCAGCGTTTTAAAGGGTATTTTATTGAAAAAATGTTGAAACATTTATATTTTTATAGATTATGTTCGATGTTCCTATTTTTCAAATATATGTATGATTTTTTGCAAAATCATACATAATTCATATGTAAGAAATTTTATGCCTTTTATTTACGCATAGTAATTTTGATAAAATAATTCACAAGTAGTTGTTATGTAATTTGAGAGCATAAATATGGTGAAATGAAGAAAAGCGAAAAATTCGTGTTTTATTTATTTATTTGATGCAAGTGGAGCACTTTTGTTGGAAAACAAACTCATGGTGATTCGATTTGTTTTGTAGTTTGTGCAAGCTGCCTACTTAGAATATTTGAGATGTTTTGCAAAATAAATCTTCAGTTTTATAAATTTTATTTAATTATTTTATGCACTCTATAACTTTGGAAAAGATAATAAGAATTAATAGTTATGATATATAAAATGAAAACAGGAAATATGACATAATAAAAGAAAGGGGGAATGCATAATTCATACATTAATTGGTTATTTATTTAATGTAACATTTTAAAGAGGCCCTTTTTTTTATTAAAAACTATTGAAAAAAATAATATATTTTTTATATATTGTGTTTAATGTTTCTGTTTTTTAAATAATCTGGATTTTCGATAAGCAAGACATTTAAATGAGTAAATAAAATAAATAAAGTAAGATAGACTTGAATGCATTTTAAAATAAAATTTTATAAAATAGATTCAAAAAATATTAAAAACATTAAAAACACATTTAGTATACGTTTCGCCAAGCAACCGCAAGGTCTCACATCAGTACAAATTAACCACTGTAAAACAAACAACAAGACAAATCAAGTACATTTAAAATTAAAATTATTTCTCCAGAAACAGACTGTATTCACCAGGAATGGAACAGACTTCATTCATTGTCTATTTATGGAAAAATAAGTTTCACTCTAACTGTACTTGATTTGTCTTGTTTTTTGTTTTACAATGGTTAATTTGTACTGATGTGAGGCCTTGTGGCCTTGCGGGTGCTTGGCGAAACATATGCTAAATGTATTTTTAATGTTTTTAAAACATTTTTATAATTTTTTAAAAATTTATTCAAGTCTTCCTTACTTTATTTATTTTATTCGGTCATTTAAAAGATTCAAATTCAGACGTTAAATGTATTAATAATGCAAACAAGACATTTAATTTTCTTAATTTTATATCGATTTATTAGACTTAGTAATAAAAAACGTCATAAGTAAATATCATATAATTGGAAAGCAGGAAATATGACATAATGTGGGGAAAGGAGAAAAATCCGTGCTTTGTTTATTTATTTGATGTAATTTAAATGAGCATTTTTTGTTAGAAAAAAGTTGTAGGATAATTGAATTTGTTCTGTAGTTTATAAAAGATGCTTTTAAATCGAGAAAATTAAATGCGTTTTCAAAAATAAATCTTCAGTTTTTCAAATTTTATTTAATTATTTTATACACAATAATTTTGAAAATGATAATAAAGATAAATAGTTGTTATATAAAGTGAAAATATGAAATACGACATAATGAAAGAAAGAGAAAATTCATGAATTATAAAATAATTTATTTAATATAAAATATTGCAAACAATTAGTTTCCTTTTATAGTTTGTACTCGATTTTTCTAAAGTTCGAATACTCAAGATTTTTTTTTTTTTTTTTTTTTACAAACAAAATACATTTATATACATTGTGACTTTATATGATTTTAAATACTACGAAAACATTCCTAGTAATAAATAGTTAAATATAAAATTAAAATAAATAAAATATGATCTATTAAAGAAGGAGGGTTTTCACCTTTAAATATTTATTTAAAGGATTATTTTGGATGCGCATTTTTTTTTATTGAAAACATATCCGAAGTCATTTTAAGGATTTTTTATATTTTTTGCTGGATATTTCTAACTATGCACGTGTGTAAATTATGTTTATATTAAATACATATGATTTATTTTATTTGTTTATTTATCGTTTGAGACAGTACTAATAATTTTGCGAAGTTCATTCTGTTAAATGTTTGGAAATATTGATTAGCATAAAATTGTCATTAAATAAAGATACGAAATATCGAATAATAACGGAACGGTAAATTCAACGATTTATTAATTTATTTATCTAATGCGATTATTCTATTTTTAATTGAAAACATTAAAAATGTATCGACTATACTTTATACCTGATATTTCTATAGCTAGAATATTTAATTTTCAAAATGAAGCATTTAAAATTGTGAATTCGTCTTGAATTGTATGCATTATAATTATATGTATGGGGAAAATCGATAGGATAAATCAATTGTTAAATAAAAAGATGAAAAGATGAAATCTGTTTATAACAAGAAAACATAATTTAGTAACTTTGCAACATTTTAAACATGCATTTTTACATAAAACAGCAGGCAAAATAATCAGATATTTTTTAGTTTTTACTGAATTATTCTAATTTTTGGAATATACATGAACTGCTTGCAATACAAGAGTATATATATTTTTTTCGTGCAGTGTTTGATTTTGTAAATATTTAGACCATAAAATAGCCATTAAAAGCATGAAACATGGTACAACAAAGGAAAAGAAAAATTTATTTATTTAATTCACGCCTATGCAAATTATGCCAATGCACTCATGCAAATTACTTTCTATATTTTGTGTTTAAAGTTTCTAAGTCTTAACATACTTTTTTTGAGAACCCATTATTTGCCAAACTAGGCGTTTAATTTTGTCAAATTTGTTAATTATTTTATATACTGCTACAGTAAAACCTGTGAAAACAAAGTTGAAAGGGATTGGAAAAAAAAAAAATCCGTTTTAGACACGTTTCTGCCTTAGTAGGTAGAATTGCATGGTATTACTTCTGCCAAAATAGTTAGTTCAAATGAGACAAAATAAATGTGAAGGAATTCATAAAAAAAAAAAAAAAAAAAAAAAAAAAAAAAAAAAAATTAAATTGTTATTTTGAAGATTTTACTTTTGCGTAACTTCATGTGATCTTTTTGTTGTTGTTGTTTTGTTGGAGTAATCTGTCACCTATTTTTACTTAAGGCTGTTCTCAAATCCAAAGAGACAACTTTATGATACAAGTTTTAATTCATTTTTGTTCGAAAACGCATAGAATTGGCATGTGTTGTTACTCAGAAACTATGCAATCGAAAGATATTTTCCATTTTTTGGTAAACGCAAAAGATCTTTTAGAAAATACTGTCAAAGTTGACGTTTTGAACCGAATTTCCGGAGGAAAGGAGGAATACCAGTCAGCGAAGGGAGAAAAACCGGTTGTCACGGGACCCCAAATCGCTGATAACTCGATAAATATGTAATATTAAAAAAAAAAATGAAAAACGTCTTTCGATTCCAAACCGCTTTCATAGCCTTTCTCTACCAATTTTGTACCTTTACTTTTAAAAATGAGTCCATAAATGTGTCAGAAAGATTCGGGATTGTTGAGCAGTGGGCTTGAGAACCGCCTTAAAAATAAGTAACAAAGAAACAGTGCATTTTATTATTATTATTATTATTATTATTATTATTATTATTATTATTATTATTATTATTATTATTATCATATATTGAAAACCTATTGAAATATTTAATTTGTGCATCAAATTACAAAATATGTGTGGGCGTCGTAGCTATAAAATTTGTAAACAAACCTTTATGAGTATTAGACAAGTCTATTCCTTTATCAAATGAATAAGTAATAATAAAAGTAAACATGAGAACACAATAGCAATATAACAATATTCATATTTTTATTTTAAGTAAAAACAAAACAAATTTAGATTTACAAAGCAAATATTGGGGAAATTATAATTTTATCAAAACGTATTTTGAAAATAAATAAATAAATAAAATATTTAAATAGCTGCAGTTTGAAAGATAATATTTAGTTCTTTTATTATCGTCATCATTTTAAATATTATTAATTAATTTATTTTTCATCTACTACTGAAAACTTTATTAAAAATTTATGTTCTTTACAGAGTTTTTGATTTTTATAGCTATTCTTAAAGTATTCTCAAAAAATCCTGCAATTTCAAAATGTTAAAAAAATTGAAAATTATAAACAAAACAATAAGGGAATACCTATCACCATAACTATAAAAGAGTATTAAAATTGATTATTTAAATTTTAAAACTTCACATGTATCATACTATTTCTATTAGACATTTCTACTAGAAAAAGATCAACTAGGAGCGGGCGAGGACCTCCCGCAACCCCTTAAAATAGTGAAAAGGGTCGATTCATATACTTTTATTTAAAAGAAAGATATTGCCACTGAAAACATACACCCCTTCCCCCTCCGCGCCCCTAAAAAAACTTGTTAATGGTTTTGATTTTTTAACAGTTTTTTATTGTTTATTATTATTTGTTTAGAAAAAAAAAATCCTTTAATATTTTTCATTATGGTAAGCCGTTTTAATAAGTAAAAAAGGTCAAGCTAAAATAAAATTACGGATTACATGTGTGATGCAATATAACGAAAAATTTAAAAATAAAACTATCATACAATAATCAACCCTATCACAATCACAAACTGCCTTTTATATATTTACCTTCTTGCAGTGCATTTTCTTAATTCTGTTTTTACCGATTTGGAAGGGGTGGTGTGCGTGTGTGTGTGGGGGGGAGCCCTTTTTTGCACCCCTTCACCCCTGCGTACGTCCATTGATTGGCGACAGTTCAAAGAATAGAGATATTAACGACATTTAACATCATAATGCAGTTACTAACATTTAGGAATTAAGGATTTTGATTTTAATTTTACATTTAGATCTAGCCCTTAATCATTTCTAACGACTATCTCTTAATTAGATAAATAGGATAAGGTAAAAATCGATCATTTTCTTTCATGCGATACACTTATTTGGGTCAATCAACTATTCTTTGCCCCTATTCCCCCCCTCTCCCCCTAAAAAAGATACACATTTTATAAAGCTGTTTTAAATATTAATTAATTAATAATAATATTTTAAATAACAATTAAATAATGATAATAATTTAAATAACAATTAAATAATACTAATACTAATTTAAGTAATAAATAATAAATAATAATAATAATATTTAGACAATAATTAAATATTAATAATATTTTAAATAATAATAATAATAATAGTATTTTAAATAATAATAATATAAAAAGTAACACAATAATAAATAATAATAATAATATTTAGACAATAATTAAATATTAATAATATTTTAAATAATAATAATAATAATAGTATTTTAAATAATAATAATATAAAAAGTAACACAATAATAATAAACAATAGCCCAACTTTTTTTTAATCATAATTTTTATTGTATTTTATTATTTAAGTTTGTATTTATCCGAAGGATTAAGTAGACCATTGTTTATGCTTTAGCAGTGCAAAAAGTGGAAATAATCAGAGCCCGATTAAGGTTGTAGGGGGCCCAAGGCCCAGTACCTTTTCAAGCCCCCGCCCCCCACCACCAAAATAGTAGCTAGATATTTTTTCAAAGGGGGAATATTCGAGGGGTTATCATTAGATTATCACACGGTTTCCAAGTTAACCAAAATCATTTTTCGTTTTTGAGAAATAATTGCAGGAAACTGCAATTTTAAGAAATTTTTTTCTAAATCGTTTTATTAAATTTTGGCCCTTTTCAGCAGTGGACCCAAGGCCGCGGCCTAGTAGGCCTGTGCAGTAATCAGGCCCTGGAAATAATTATTAATATTTTTATTTTCTCAGGGTAACGTAATAACAAAACAAAAAATTTTGAACTCGGTAAGTAGAAACACTAAACACAGACTTTCATAAAGCAAAAAATGGTCTTTTAAAAAAAAAAAAAAAAAGAAAAGATGAACTGTTGGTTAGCGTATTTAAGACTTCATTTATTAATCTAGTAAATAAACCAAAGGAAATTTTGAGTTAATTATATATATATATATATATATTATTATTATTATTATTATTATTATTATTATTATTTTTTTTTTTTTTTTTTTTTTTTAAGAAAGAAAAAAAAAATACTAACTCGTATTTGGTGCAAAGAATAGTTGATTGATAAAGTCTTTGGGCAAAGAATAGCTAACTGATAAATTTTCTCTTCTACTATTTCAATATTAATAGTGCTTAGATTTATAATTTCATTGATGTAATTTTATAATGATGATATTCATGAAGTTCCAAATATTATATATTTTTAATTTTTATTTATTATTAGTAATGGTCTATCATTTGGCTTTATAGCATCTCCATTTCGATATGGGACAGGGGATATGACCATACTATATCCAGGGGATATACAATAGGTTTCCGGGCGGCGCGCTCCGTTGCGCGGGCTTCCGCCGTCAGCTGCGTTCGCAACCGGCTTTATATTTTTTTATCCGCATAACCAACGGAAGTGGGTTTTCCGCTCTGACGGATTCTCCTACCTTTATTTTACAGGGGCAACACGAAAAAGGGGGGAAGGGGGAGATCACTCTTCGTAGCATTCCACAGGTAAGCTAGTGTTTTGTAAGCAGGTAATTACGCCACTGGCGGTGATTTGTTGTGCTGTGCTGTAGTGAAGCGGGATGTTCAAAATCATGATGCTCCCCACGTGTTATAAAATGCTGAGGATAGGGATTGTTGTTACATATTGCCAGATTTAATTGTGTTTTTTGTTCCTCTGGCATAAAATGCGGAAAAGGAAGTTGCTGTAAATTATTATTCAGTGAAGCCTCTTAGAAGAGCCCGAGGCGGAGGTGTATCTGGAGAAAGCATGATTATATTAAAATTTTGGCAGTATGCTTGATGATAATTGATAGCGTATTTTTATTGGTTTGCCGTTAATGTCACGTGTTCTATAACACCAGAACATAAAAAAAAAATGTTTTAGTTTTAAATTTAGTCTAAATTAACTAATATTTTATATTTTTATATTACTGATATACTAATATTTACTAAATACTAATATACTAATAATGGTATACTAACATTTTATATTTTTATATTACTGATATACTAATATTTACTAAATACTAATATACTAATAATGGTATACTAATATTTTATATTTTTATATTACTGATATACTAATATTAACTAAATACTAATATACTAATATACTAATAATGGTATACTAATATTTTATATTTTTATATTACTGATATACTAATATTTACTAAATACTAATATACTAATAATGATATACTAATATTTTATAATTTTAGTTTAACTAATATATAAGTTAAACAAATAAAAAAGTTAATAAATTCTTAAATTTTCAGGCGTGAAAGCGGGAAATATGAAAAAAGGTGGAATTTTTTTTTCATCTATACAATGATGACAAATTCTTGTAATTTAACCACAATTTAAACATATATTTATACAATAAAATAAATTGAAAAATAAAATTAAAAATATAATTGTACGTATGATTCTTATTTTCTTTTGATAACTTAGAGAATATTAAAAATATATGTAAGTTATCATTAAATGTATATATTCATTAAATAAAAAAAAAAAAAAAAAAAAAAAAAAAAAAAAAGAGTGGAAGGTAGTTTGCTAAAGGTGCAAATTTAAATATATCTGATGGATTTATGTCAAATAGAGAGATTGTTTTTTCAACATAAATATTACTCTGGATGATTTGGTTGTTTAATGTTTTTCAACTGCTTTTAAAGAAAAACAAATTCTCAATCATAAATATATGCACACCAAATTAATCTTTGCTCCAAAAATACATCCCTGCACTTACCCAAAAGTGTTGAGACAAAATATTATTTTCCGAAAAGAATCTTATGCAAAATTTCTTTCACCTTTAAGGTTGTCTGGGATACATTTTAAAATAACTTTTATTTATTGAGTTAAAATTTTGAATTTTTTTGTGATGGTTAAACATATCATTTGTAAAAAAAAAAAAATCACATCATAAAACTTCTGATAATTAAAAAAAAAATTTATTCAAAATTTATTAAAAAAGTGGGGTAATTTATAACTCGAAATATTATTTATAGAACTTAATTTTTTTATTTAAATAAACAGAAATATAAAAAAGTTTTAATTTTGATTTAGCATTTTAAAAAATATATTTATCTTTAACGGTTCTTGACTTGTAACTTTTAAATACGAGAAATGGTGAAAAAAACCCATCATGAAGAAAAACGCGTTTTCATAAGAATCCGTTTTCATGACAACTATTGCTTGAAAGCTATATTTTAAAAACAAACCAAAACGAAAAAAATGATATTTCATGTTCTGATTCAGATAGAAACATGATTTAAACGTCATTTTAAACAGAAAAAAACCAGATTTTTTTTCTTTTTTTTTTTTTTAATGCAATAAATGTTTTAGAAATTTTGAAGTTTTTTGTGTTTCGGACTCCCTTAAAGTAAAAAAAAATAAAAAAAAATAAATAAAGTTTCACATTGAAAAAACATTTTTAGCGACTTCATTCGAATGATTTTCAGATGCTCGTAACAAGCTAACATTTGATTTGATGACAGTTCAGAAACAAATGCCAATGTTTTGAATAGACAAAGTGTCTGAAAATTAAATCCCCCTCCCCCAACACAACCTCCTTATGTGCTTCGAACATTTTCTTGACATTTTTACACCAATTCATAGAACGTCCAAAACTGCTTTCAAAAAGGCGGAATTCCTTCTTTTGGAGGAACTCTTTCAATCCTGAATTTTACAATTACAATATTTTAACGCTTTGCTTGTATAAAAATATGAGTTAGTAATAAAATACAAAAGATTTTTTAACCAAAAATAATTTTTTATGCCTTGTATGCATTCTGGTAGTTTTTATGAAAATAATTTCGTAATGTATATAAATTATGAAATTAATATCTGAATAAAATATGCCTCATAACATATGAATATTTTAACAGAAACCAATTTCTAGAAGATTCAAATATGTGAATCAAATTTCATCTCATTATGCTTAGTAGTTTTTGAGTTATGCTTAAAAACTACCACATTATAGTTTGTGTTGTAATTTTTAAAAATGAATTTGATAGTAGAAGTTCAAAGCTACATTTGCATAATTCAGGAAGTTTATCCCGAATGACTTCTCATTTGTATCGGAACTAAAAATGACCGAATAATCCAAATATGATATTAAATTTAGGTGTTAGTAAATTAGAAGAAAATTTTTAGTTAGAAAATTTAAAGGATTTTTCTCTGTTTCAATTTGGGTTAGATTCCCTAAGCTTTCTTTATACATACAGAATTGTAGAAGACACAATTTCCAGTTGAATCTCGCATTTCTCTGCGACTATTTTGTAGTAAAATGGTTTCTTATAACATTTAGCATAATAATCCCACCAAAGTAGACTATAATAGCCTCATTTAATATATCTGATTGCTCAGATGTGGGACAAGGCTCAAAATTGTACAGATGCGTAGCTGACATGTATTATAAATAATCCTCGTGAGTCATCTAGTGAAAATGAAATTTATTATTTTTATCAAAATTATTAACAATAAAAAGAGCAACAAATTGTCTGAGACATTGTTGTGCTTATAAATGCAATACCCATTTAATTCATTAACTTTACCGTGTAGTTATATTTTATCGAAGAAAATTAGTAACATGCCCGAATCTACTACAGTAGAGCGCGGTTATCGGAACTCCAATTAATCGAACTTCCAATTATCCGAACAGCCTATTTCTTCGCCCCAAAAAATTTAACAGAACAACCAAATTTTTTTAACCGAACTCCCAATTATCCGTTGGCTTGGAATAAAATTTTAAATAAAGAAAAAACTGATAGTGGACCAGAAAATGAGGAATGTAAAACAATAAAGGAGATGGGAAGAATCCTAAGCTATGAAGAAAATGGAATTAACGAGTGGCTAAATAGTGAAGTACATGATCCTGGATATCAGATTTTAAATGATGATGAGATTGTGGATGAGATTCATGATGCAAAAGAAACTGAAGAAAATGCAAACGAATGCTCTGAAAATAACCCAGGTCCATCACATAACGAAATCTTTGAATGTTTGGAAACAACTATGAAATGGCTCGAACGGCAGAAGGACGTTGATCGTATTTAAGAAGAATTAGAGATATGGGAGCAATAAAAAGAATGTCTTCGTTGAAGCAAGCAACAATCAAAAGCTTTTTTGCTTAAATTATAATCTCTAGAATTCAGAAAATGATAAAAAGAAAAAAAAAATCTGATAAAACTGTAGAAAAAAAAAATTAAAAAGATAAAAAAATAAATAAATAAACATCCAAGCACTAACTGGTGCCGCCAGTCCTAAGCTTAGATAACGTGTGAAAGCTTTTAGTATAGTCAGAAACATCCCTTAAATTGTCTCTCTATTTATCCGAACTTTTGCTTATCCGAACTGGGGTGGGTCCCGACTTGTTCGGATAATTGGCGCTCTACTGTATTTTTAGATTTTACATTCATCTTTTTAAATTGAGATATCCTTTAGAAAATTTACCAAATTTTTCTGGTATTTAAAGTTTAATGACTCTTTCGTTCGTTTCTATTTGAGTGTTTAAAATAGAAGGAAAACAGAAAAATTGGTTTAAAAAGTAAATAAGTACAATTCCGAGCAAAAATAAATAAATACATTTACTCAATTTAACCCAATTTAATGTAACGTGATATTAATTTTATGTTCAACCTAAAATGAAAATCTGTCTTTTCGTTGGCATGTTTTCGTTTAGCATCAAGGTGCGGTATCTTATGGTTAATCTGTTTTTCTACTTTTTAATTTGCTCTGGATAATCAATTTCCAATTCTAATAACTCTTACCAAAAGTTTTTTTACATCAATGTACTAAACAAATGTTCCTTGTTGAGATTGATTTAAATCAAAAATCATGTTTAAAAAAAAGTAACAGATAGTCACCAAATTGAGCTACAGTATTCAAACAAATGTCATTCAAAAGCATATTTTTTACCTATTCGATGATGTAAAAATTGAAATTATACAATGTTTAGAAGAGATGCAAGAGCGATAAAAATAGCAACCGGTTTTCTGACAGGCGTTCAAAAGCATCATGGACATATTTGACGACGACAAAGCTTGTAGCGAAATAAATGGGACTTTGTTGCTAATAAAGAAAAATGAGATAAAATTTGAAATCTCATGGGAAGGGAGAAAGATATAATTTATTTGAACTTTCTTTCCTGCCGACATCCATACACAATCATTTCATATCATTACTTTAAAGTAATTAATTCAAAATTTTGTTTTTAAAACGGATCACAAACTTTCGACGAGGAAAAATTGTACAGATGGAAATGGAATACTCCTCTCTGTATTATTAGTAACTAGCAGACACGGCCGGCGTGAACAAGGGGGGCATATATGTATAAAATAAATAAAAATGCAATAACACGGCGATCACAATAATGGTGTCCTGTGCATTCGCGCCAATAAATCCTTAAAAAGAGAACGAATTTTTATTATGTATATATACGTGGGTGGTTCAATAATTATTGTCCCTAATGTATATAAAATATTTGTACTGCGATGGTTGATGTGGAATATCAAAGCCTAATCTCTTAAATGCCTATATGCTCAATTTCAGAACCGTAGCTGCTATATTAACATAGTTTTGGAGCAGTGGCGTGGCGTGAAAATTTTCGGTGGTCATCGCAATTATTTAAGTATGTGGTGAAAAATTATTAACTCTAAAATTCAATGGTTGAATGTTCAAAAAAGAAACTTTAAATCTTACCTTCACTTATACATGAACTCCAAATGTTCTGCTAAAACTGGATCGTAGAGTTTTAAAAGCTTATTAAGAGTTTTAAAATATTGCTTGGTCATCGCCGCATCCAGCGATGACCGGACGCCACGCCACTGTTTTGGAGGGAGGGGTGAAGTTTTAAAGACCTATTTTTGGGGGAGTTTTTAAGGAGGGGGGGTGAGGGTGAAATGCTGGTTTCGGAGCTTATGAGGCTACATTTGGACAGCGGATGAGATGTGACTAATCACTATGATCCCGAGTCCAAACAACAGTAGTTACGTCTCATTCACTGTCACAAATCTAGCCCCATAAGCTAAAACTCAGCCTTTCAGCTCCACTCCCCCCTCTCACTCTTCCCTCCAAAACTATGTGAATATAGCAGCTACGATTCTGAAATAGAGCATATAGGCATCTAAGACATTAGGCTTCGATATTCGATATCAACCATGGCAGTACAAATATTTTATATCTACTAGGGACAATAATTATATATATATATATATATATATATATATATATATATATATATATATATATATATGAAGAGCCCAGATGATAAAGGTGGTATGTGACAAAAAAAATGAGTTAATCACATGATTGAAGATAATCAATGTCTGAGTCGAATTCTGAGCTGTCCTGTATATAGGACGATGGTAAAATAGGGCTACTTAAATGATAGGAAGAGGCTAAATTATAAAAAACATAAAACTATCTAAATTGTCTATTTTGCTGATTTAAAAACATTAAGATAACTGCTCTTTTTTGTTCTTGCTAAATCCAATCGCGTCGTTGCAACAGTAATCAGCCCTCGCAGTTAATTGAATAAAGCCCCTAAATTGACATCCCAGCCTTGGGACTTCCTTTTGCCAGAGTTACATTCCAATTACTGTTGCGTTATTCCAGAAATGAGATTCTAATTAGCAAGCTTTGATTTTGGTTGTTTTAAGCAGGAAATTAAGACCTAGTCGTTGAGCGCGATCTCTGAAACTGTATACTCGCTGCAAACAATGAGGCATGATTCAGAAGTAATACATTCAGTTCATTGAACTATTGTTTTACAATGTTTTTCAAATCTTATATTATTCCAAAGCGCGAAGAAAAAAATTGTTTTGAAAAACTTCTGAAAGTGGATATTCGGTACTTTCCAATGCACTAAATCATAATAATAATAAATAAATAAATGTAGAAGTAAAAGTATTTTTTAACACTATTTTATAAACATTCAATGTTTAAATCACGTCTAATTTTATGAATGATTTTTTTTTTTTTTTTTTTTTTTTTTGCAAAACTTGCCGTTAGAATACATTAATTTGGCGTGGATACCAAGCTTTTTTTTTCCTTGGTAAAAAGCACAAGCCAGTGAATTTATTTAAAAATATAAAAAATTTTCTCTGTTTTATTTTTTAAGATAGGGCAATAGGAAAGAAAGAATAAAACATTCTAAATTAAATTTCTCAAAGTATAATCGTAAATTGATTAATATTAAACTATTAATTGACAAATGCGTATTTTTTAAATATTACACTCTTTATTTTTTATTTATAATTTACTTCCTACTTTTTTGCTTTTAAAATGATTCATTGTTTCAGTTTCATAGTTACTTGGCATATTTTTGTGGGCGTGAATTGGCACAAATTGCATTCTTTGTTGTTTGAACTCGTATACAATTGTACGAGCTACAGAGAGTATTTGTCGATTTACCACATGTAGCTGTCTAACGGAAAAATGCATTAAAATTAATGTATTAATTTATAATTAAGTTCTAACAATATTAAAATGTTGTATTGTCATCGGAAATACATCTGTGAACGTGATTTTTATAATTCTAGCGTATTAGGAAGTGAGTTAAAAATCGATGCCTTTAAATGCAAAAACCAGGTTGAGTTAAATAAAAGAGTGTAAAAAGACTTTTTTCTATGGATATAATTGCACGAGTTAGAGAGAGTTATTTGGCAATTTATCACCTGTGGCGGGCTAATGGAAAACTTCCTTAAAATTAATGTATTGATTTCCATTTATGTTTCAAAAATATTAAAATGTTTTATTGTCATCAGAAATACATCTGTGAATGTGATTTTTAATATTCTAGCGTGTCAGGAAGTGAGTTAAAAATGGATGCCTTTAAATGCAAAAACCAGGTTGAGTTAAATAAAAGGGTGTAAAAAGACTTTTTTCTATGGATATAATTGCACGAGTTACAGGGAGTATTTGGCGATTTATCACCTGTGGCGGGCTAATGGAAAACTGCCTTAAAATTAATGTATTGATTTCCATTTATGTTTCAAAAATATTAAAATGTTTTATTGTCATCAGAAATACATCTGTGAATGTGATTTTTATAATTCTAGCGTATCAGGAAGTGAGTTAAAAATCGATGCCTTTAAATGCAAAAACCAGGTTGAGTTAAATAAAAGAGTGTAAAAAGACTTTTTTCTATGGATATAATTGCACGAGTTAGAGGGAGTATTTGGCGATTTATCACCTGTGGCGGGCTAATGGAAAACTGCCTTAAAATTAATGCATTGATTTCTATTTATGTTTCAAAAATATTAAAATGTTTTATTGTCATCGGATACACATCTGTGAACGTGATTTTTATAATTCTAGCGTATCAGGAAGTGAGTTAAAAATCGATTACAAATTCTATCTGTAGATGCAAAAACCATGTTGAGTTAAATAAAAGAGTGTAAAAATTCTTTTTTCTATGGATACTACAGTAATATATGTGAAAACGGAACCTTTTTTTTATAACGGATTCCTGTCTTAAACGGATCTGGACGGGAGAATTACCATGAAATTATACATATTAAGACGGAAACATGTGCAAAATGATTTTCTTTCTGGTCTTATGCGATTCCGGTTTCACAGGTTTAATTGTAATGAGTTTTGAGAATTATGTTTTCATGATTTGAAATATCGGTATGGTGTTAGTACACTTGCGTTTTCTGAAGAACTTTTTTAAAGAGATACATAGGCTTGTATGGGCTCGTGGGGCTGGACCCTCACCAATAATTTCTAAAATTGATTCTTTTTATCCTATAATATAAAAAAAAGTTTATTTTTATTTTCTAATATTTTATAAAAACTTTAAAGCACCTTTTTTTCGGCAGATATATATATTTTTAAACTTTGCCATGTTTTCTTTTCTTTTGTTACGATATAAGAAATTTTTTTTTTACTCTGTGTGTACCATTTCTAAAAATTAAAATAAAATGCCAAACATTTGAACTTTTGTAGACGAAGGGTCATATAAAAAAAATGAAAATAGGAAATAAACCCATTATGCAGAAAAAAATCAATATCCAAAGTCAAATTTCTTTGTGATTTTATTAAGAACTATTCGCGAATAACAGCGTATATATTATTTTATAAACAGGACTCTACATTCAAATTTTTACATTATTTCAAAATTTTATTAAAGTTTTATTATGTCAGAAAATAGAGGACAGCGTTAAAATTTAAATTTCCTGAAAATTTCACTGTAAATTTAGCTGTTTTCCTTTCTGAATTTTTCAATTTCTAGGCGTAGCTTAAATCTACATTTAATCTGACGTATATATACAAAACTTCAAAAAATCAGACCGAGAATATAAATTAAAAATCTTTTCAAAAGCAGCATACAATTTCGAAAAAATATTTTCAAATCTATATTTGATTTGACGTATATATACAAAACTTTAAATAATCTAATCGAGAATCTATATATTTAACAGACAAAGCTGTTTTTTTAGTCATCTGGGCTGAGCTTTCTACTGAACCGATTTTTATAATTATTTTTTAAATGAAAGCACCTTATTTGTAGAGGTGCCCGCACTCGCTATTTTTAAAATAAAGTCCTTTATGAAAATTCTTCACATTGGTGGCAATCGGGTTACTTCCATTGTTGAAGAGAGAAGGGAAATAATGGCAATTACCATATCATTACGGATGCCACTTTCGTATTGCAATTAAAAATAATTTTTTGAACTTTTTGAACAGAAAATGACGTCAAATTTAAAATAATGCATTTTTACTCACAAAGTTGTTACATTTCAATATTTTTTTTTATCATTCCGCTTATACTGAAATTGAGACGCTCATCTCAGAGTGCTTCAGTTTGTAAGAATGATATCATAGTAAAAATGAAATCAGTGTTTTCTTTGATAAAACTAAATATTTTACTACGAATGCCTATAAAAGTAAATTCATGGATTTCGCCGGTACTCAGATTAGAGGCCTTCCACATATGAAGTCACGCTTGGAGTGTGTGTGTGTGTGTGGGGGGGGGGGGGGGGGTCGTGAAATTGTGACAGTTGTTGACAAGGGAGTGGGAGGGGGTAAGATGGAATGTGACATCACACATTTTGGTTAAAATAAAAGCATTAAAAATTAGCAGATTAAATTTTGAAGTTATTTTGAAATTAAAGTATTTTGTGTTTATAGAGTAGATTTAAAGCCAAATATATTAAATTCCGTTTCAAATTCCAAAATACGACTGTTTTCAACTGCTCTTTCGTATTAATATTTTATTACTATTGTATATTAATTACTATGTTTTTGTTATAAACCTTAATCTTATTTCATACAAAATAAGTACATGAATCATTTTTATTGTTATGCTCACAAATGTCGTTAAAACACATAGTTAAAGTTTAAAAATAAAGTTTGAAATATGATCTATAACGTAGTGCTTTGTTTCTGAACTGCAAGTATATGTTTATGTAATATAGCGTGACATGTGACAAGGGGGGGGGGGGTATGGTGAAGTGTGACACTTTGTGACAAAAGGGGGCAAAAATATTGAAAAAAAGTGTGATATCATTTATGGACCGCCCCTTAGAACCTGAAGTCAAGAGTGCGAATGTTTACATGCAAAATTGTAACTGGTAAGCATGACATCACGTTTATGGAATATATTTATTATTAATCTATGGTACGTTAAAATATTTTTTTAAAATAGTGGATATGAATATGAAAAGTATGCATGTAAATTTTGCGATGGAGAAAAATATGTTATTTTTAGATTTTGTTGGGAAATAAAAATTATGCTTGAGTCAAGGGGCGCCATTTTCGTTGATTTTTCATTACGTAATATCAAATATCAAAGAGCCTCAATTAATAACTTCATAATTTCTTATCTAAATTGAATGTTACTGATTACGTATAAGAATAAAGTTTAACTTTTCAATAATTTGCAAAGTTCAAATTAAACTCTTTAAATGTTCAAAGTTCAAATTAATTTGCTCTAGATATATTTAATAAAAATTATTTAAATGCTTATTTCGGGTTTTCAATATTGGGATATCTCTCGTTCCACGAAAAGAGATTGCCAGACAAAGAATCAAGATAAAATTCAGTAAACGCTCTGTAAGGCGGACTCTGTGTAAGACGGAAATCTGTCTAACTCGGAAAGATTTTCAAGTCCCTGCGAATCCATAGGCATAGAGTAAAATTTGTCTAAGGCGGAATATTGTCTACTACGGAAAATTTTCTCGGTCAAGATCGATTCCGCCTTAGACAGAGTTTACTATCAAAAGACCTTTACATTCTTTAATCATGTGACATTTCAATGGTGATTGCGAACTATTGTAACCGTTCTTCAAACCGTCAATGCCAGTTAAAGTAGATTTTGGTGTCAATGAAACGGATTTACGAATAATTAAAGTGTATTTGTCAAATTTATTAAAATGAATAAATTTGATTTTCATTTGATTTTCAAATGTTCATTTATATGAATTACCGTCTAATCTAAAACCTAAAAGTTTTAACCCTTTATGTACCGAATTATGAATTCATGAAAATTTTATCTTCTAAACAATATATATATATTTTTTAAATATACTAGGGGGCTCGGCCCCATACGAGCTACGCTCGCCAACCCCCATCCAGACACCGCAGACTCTAAATGCACGCTAATTTGATCGGCTTTAAAAAGATTTCGAAAAATTGAATTATAATTTAAAAAACAGTGGCGATCTCCCTATAGACGGATTTCTATTCCTTTCTCTTTGATTGGGAAATTTTAACGCCAAATCCGCTGCGGTACTACTTGATTATCCCGTCGACCCATTTCGCCAAATTATACAAATTGACATAATTTTTATTTTAAATAACGAAAGAACAAATAAATTAATACAACATTAATAAAAATACAAATAAAATGTCGAAATAAAAATAACTTGATGACGTAGACACGTGTAACAACATTTCAAAATAAGCTAATATAAAATGAATTAAGTAAACAGAGTCTTTGTCTCCTGGTATTTTTTAACAAAGTGAAAAGAAAGTTCTTTAAAATGAGACATTTTAAATTAATCGTTTTTAATCTGACGTAATTTTGACCAAGCTATTCTTTCTCTTTTAAATATTCACGTGAAAATACTTTTGTTAGAAATGAAATATTATTTGCGCTTTGCTAACAAAAATAGTTGAAAAGATCCTCTCAAAATATCAAATAAATTTCTAGCGGAATTTCTAAATTTAAACTGTTTTGCAATATTATTTTGTGTTCATTTTATGTAATAACTGTAATGTGACGTAAATATGACGTAATTTCTCCTATTTAAGACTTCTAACGCATGTTAATGAATTTATTATTTTACAATATCCTTTCTCTTTTAAAATTCACGTATATACTTTTTATGACGTGATTTTTAATAAGTTCCTACTTTTTATACGCAATTATTTAATTTTAATTTGAAAGTATCTTTTCTGTTTATAATAGTCACGTGTAAATAAATTTTTAATTTGAAGCAAACATTATTGTTTCCGTTGTTTATACAGTTGGCAACAGGTTAAATTAGTACAATTTTCTAAAATAAGTAAAAAATATCTCTCGAAATGCTGAAAATTTGAATTTAAAATAAAAATGAAACCTCGAAAAATGAGTCAAATTAAAAAAATAAATGAATTCTGCACACCGGGAAATTATAACGTATAAAATGATCTAAAAATGATTAAATTCCGATGTATAGTTTTTGCTCCTATAAAACTTTTTTAGTGGAACGATTTTGTCCAACTTTAGCATTAAATATCTCTTAAAATAATTCTTCGATTTGAAAACTGTCTGCATCAGCGTGTTTATCAAACCTTTCTGTATAATACTACCGATTTTCATATTTTGTATGCATTATTGTTCTTAATATTAACGGAGAAAGTCCTCCGGTCACAAAAAATTCAAAACCGGCGGCGGCGGTGACAGCGGCAGTTACTTTTTTTTAAGAATAGAGAGATATTAAATATATATATATTTATATATATATTTATATAATATATATAGTATAGGCTACTATGTAAAAATTTTACAATTTTTTTTTATAGTAGCCTATATAATAGTGATTATTTATTGTAATTATTTTTATTATTTTTTTTAATTCAGTCAATCAGTTCTTTTAAGCATTTTCATTCGTCGAATTCGACGGGTTTCGACTCTTATAAATTAAAAATCCTCATTTTTTTTTCACTTTAAATTGTTTTTTGTGTATTTTTATTTATAGGGTGTTCATAACTTATTGTCATGGTTTCCTTATCTCATATATATATATTTTTTTATTTAAGAACATGGCAAAAAATATTATTACATGTTCGTAAAGTACAACTCAAATAGTTTTTTTTTTAATAACACAAAGTTGCAAATACGCATGGTTACAACTTAAAACGTTATATTTTCGTTAACGTTATATTAACGTTATATAGTCAAATAACAATTACAATTAAATTTCATCAAATTTATGAAAGATTTATCAAGAAATTATGAGTATAAAGTTAGATGGATAAATATATGTAATACATTAATAACTTTTTGATAAATTTGATAAGATTTTAATATTAATTATTATTTGATTATAGAGGTTATTTGATTAATAATGAAGAGTTGCAACTTTATGCATATGTAATTTTGTGTTATATGAAAAAAAAACTTTTTGAGTTGTACTTTACGAATATTTATAATCATATTTTTCATCATCTTCTTAAATCAAACGTTATGAGGTAAGGAAACCCTCCGACACTAAAATATGGACATCCTGTATTTATTGAAATTATAATATTATCATTTACTTTTGTCGTGCTAGTAAGGACCTCTAATTTAAATGCTTTGATTTTGTCATTTATATAACTTTACATTAAGGAATGTGAATAATGAAATTAAGGTTAAAAAATTATGTATTGTAATCCATAAAAAATGTATTACGTTCGATTTAAAAACGTTTTATATATTCATATACAAATTTTAAATATTTTTCTTGGGTACCATTTTAATTATGCTTAATATATTGTAATAAACACATTTAATGCATATTTTGCTTTATATATTCTAAAAGTTTTAAAAATTCAGTAGTTATTAAAAAAGCGATGAATTTGATTTATTTTTAACATAAATTTTTCGAATAGATATAACATGTTTTCGTGTTGTATACAGAAAGTTTTGGGCATAAATTCTTTTTCACTTGCGTTATAAATTATTTTATTACAGTATTGAATGAATTACTGCAATAATTACAAATAAATGTGTTTAAATTTATTGTTTCTGAGTGCAAAGTAAAATTTCTTAAAAATTCAATAAAGTTAAAGTAACTAATCTATAAAATATTTCCATGTTATTTAATATTTATAAGTATATTCTATTTTTAATGTGTATTTATGAAGTAAAGTTAAAAGGAATCGAGCTCATAAACTCAATTTTTGGCCGAACTCAAAATCTAAATGAAAAATTAAATTGTAAGCTGACCTTGACCTTGTTTTTTAATACGTATTACCTGTAAACATTGTTTTTCAGTGGTTTTACCACGATAACTTTTCAATAAGTTAACAGATTTACCTATTTCTTTCACTCTCTGTGTCTCTCTTTTTTTTCAATAAAGGAAATAAAATTCTCTATAAACTATACCTGAAAAAAAAAACAAAGAATTTTTTTAAGTTATAACAAAAAATATGTTCATTTTTATGCATTTTGAAATTTTTAATGTAAATTTTATAAATTTTTACTTTTCTATTTTTATTTTATTATTTATTTATTTATTTATTTATTTATTTATTTTATAGAACCTAGACTTTAAGATCGTAACAAAGCTAGTTTTTCAAGATTAATTTTTCTGTAAGACATAAAAAATAAATACAAAAAGTTGTAATAGTATACATATACAGGCTTCCGGATCAACGATCTAAATTAAGTCGATTTTTTTCATTTCAAACATTGCTGGTCTCCTTAAAATAAAAATGCACAAGTATTTATTAATCTTAGACACTATCGAGCGTAAATAAGACCAGGAAGTGAGACAGTTTTTTATATATTTTGCTTTTTTTACTTTTTTGTTTGTTTTCTTGTTTTTTAATCAACGAGTTATTGTGTGAAATTGAGACAGAAAAGAGAAATTTGCTCTAGATATACTTAATAAAAATTAATAAAATACTTATATTGGGTTTTCAATATTGGGATATCTCTCGTTCCACGAAAAGAGATTGCCAGACAAAGAATCCAGATGAAAATAAATGAATCAAAAGACCTTTACATTCTTTAATCACGTGACATTTCAATGGCGATTGCGAACTATTGTAACCGTTCTTCAAACCGTCAATGTCAGTTAAAGTAGATTTTGGTGCCAATGAATACGAATTTACGAATAATTAAAGTGTATTTGTCAAATTTATTCAAATTAATAAATTTGATTTTCGTTTGATTTTCAAATGTTCATTTATATGAATTAAATCTAAAAAAATTATCTAATCTAAAACTTAAATTAAACCTAATCTAAAACTTAAAAGTTTTAACCCTTTATGTACCGAATTATGAATTCATGAAAATTTTTATCTTCTAAAGCATTTTTCGTGAATTGTTTAAACTACATTAGAAGATTTACATGATCATTTAATAAATTTTAGAAGGATTTTAAAAGAACTGAAGTACTTAGAAGGATTAATTAAATTTGAATTTATAGAAATTTTGTGAACTATTTATAACCCCACCCAAATCTTTTATTTTAAATCTTTTTCTTAGTATTTTGTAGAATTAGGAAATGTATAAATATAATGTTCTTACAATAGAAATATAGAAATATTTCCGAATTGAACCCCCCACCCCAACTCCAAGAAAACTGAAAAATGCAAAGGCAAAAGAAATCACTCTTTTAAAATATTTTTGTTTTATGTAACCAATAATGCTTTTGGAAAAAGATGAAGTAATGTATCTATAACTCATTCTAAAACTGTATTACAACTACTCGATGCATTAAATGAATTTTATAACACGTTAGTTTAATGGTACTTATAAGTACCGTCAGTAGATAAAGGGTTAATAACAGTTTTGTTATTTTTTAAAAATAAAAAGGACAAAAATTTATGTTATAAAAATGCATAAGAAAACATTTTCCCGTGCACAGAATTCGCACGAGAAAATTCTGAAATCTTTAGTAGACATGCAGCTTCTAGTCATAAGAATGTCATACAAGATTGGCAGGAAAACACCACAATTGGATTTTGAATGCCATTGTTTTCGTATAGTAATACTCGGCTTATTTAGTTACAGAATTTCTGTAATTAAATAAAGATAGTATTATTATTCGGAAGTAATGCTATTAAAATTTCAATAGTGGTATTCTTGTGAGAATCATGATATAGTACTAATCATTTAAATGAATTACCGTTTAATCAAAGTTTTTAAAGATTTAATTAAAAGTGTTATCATTATGATACATTAATGACAAATATTATGTCCTACAAAAATGCGTGGTAAAAACATTTTCCACGAGTTACAAGTCGCAGGAGAGACTAATTTAATTCTGAAACTTTTAGAGTTATTCCTTCAGCTTCCCGTTATAGGAATAATTTAATCGATTATATTTAAATATGGCATTGTTAAATCAAAAAAAGGTTATTTTAAATCTATCCGTCATACTACTCCTTTTCTAAGTAACATAATTTATAATTAAATATTATTACGAAAAGATATACGGCCTGATGAAACCAATTTTTGGTTTACTTTTCTAACATATAAACTACGGCGCCTTTATTACTTGTCCTACACACACTGTAAAAAAAGACGGATTTTTCTTAAGAGGCTACTTCAGTCAAACGAAAAGACCCGTTCGCTAATGCTAATCCTATGGAAGAAATTTATAAAGGTATCTCGGTCGCATTTCAATATTTTTGAATGATTTATTTTTTCGTTGGATAACTGAGATCGATCTGTATGCAGGCCGTTTTTTCTTTTTCGATTTTGATTTCAATTTTTTTTTTTTTTTTTTTTTTTTTTTTTTTTTTTTTTTGTGATGTTACTTGAGGATACTTTTGAGGATACTTTTACTTTCGAAACCGGTTCCGAAAATGAAAGTGTCCTCATTAAAAATACCACAAATCGAAAAAGTAAACAACTGCCTTTGTACAGATCGATCTCAACTATTCAATGAAAAAACATCATTTAAAAATATTTAAATTCAAATGAGATATCTTTATAAATGTCTTCCATAGGATTAGCATTAGCGAACGAGTCTTTTCGTTTGACTGAAGTAGCCTCTTAATCTACAAAAATGTACAAAAATCACGAACGTAAATATATAATAACCGCTTCAGAGTCACCCAAGATTTCGAAAAGTGTTCCTTTATCTTTAGAGACCTCAGAAAACGATTTATTTTCGAAATTTAAAAAAGAAATAAATTTCTATTAGCTGCCCGTAAGTTTCGGAAACGTTTCCTAGAAGCTCTTACAATGCCTTAATCAGTTCTCTGTACCCGGAAAATAGATTTTCGGATTCTATCCATTCTGAAGGAAACATTTTCATCTGCATAACTGAATTTGTGCACACAATTGTAACAAAATAATGTTAATTTTCATATTAATGTTAATGCTGTTAATTTAGTATGTTTATCTGTTAAACACGTTTTCTGAATATCAAAATATATACCTGAGAATTGATAGCATCCGAAAAAGGGATATTCCGATGCAGAAAACTGATTATTGCACAAAGATTCTTGGAAACGTTTCTGAAAATGACGGGCAGCTAATAAAATTATGAATTCTTCTTTAAATTTCGAAAATAAGTTTTCTGAAAAATAAGTTTCGAGTTTTCTGAAGTTTTTAAAGGTAAAGGAGCGCTTTTCGGAAGCTTCGGTGGCTCGGAAGATACTGTACATTTTCGTTCTTGATTATAATACATTTTTATAGATTAAGAAACATCCGTCTTTTTTTACAGTGCACTGTAAAAAAAAAGGGCAAATTTTTAGCCCCCGGTTTGCTATTTCTTTCTCCCAGCTTATTTTGTCTCCAATAAATAACGTTACCTTGTGTACGCCAGCCGTAAAACAAAAGCTGATGTTTCATTGTGCGATTAAATACTCTACAGCATTTTTTAAAACTTCTAAGGAACGCACATTTTCAATGTTTATACCGTCGTATTGGGGGAAAAAAAGTACTTTTTAATGCAATTTGTTTGAAAACTGCATCTCCATTTGTTTTTGAAATATTAATTTTTTTTTGTAGTTTTTAGCGACATTTGTTTTATTTTGGCAACAAGTACTCCATTTCTGTAGAAAGTAAAGAAAAAAAGATTGAAAATAGCAATTATATCTTTTTGTTGCCATTTTTCTGATAAAAATTGAAATTTTTTTAAAAATTAAAATACGTGCTATTTTGAGAAAAATATAAATGAATGATTTATGATAAAACATGGAGCTATTATAAACTATATTTTATTTTAAGTCTCTATATTAATACAAATGACGTCATTTTACATAAAATAAAAGCGTGTGCTTTAAGTCTTAAAATTGAAAATATATTTTGCACTACAGTAGAGTTCCGATTATCCGAGTCCCGCTTAACCAAATTATTTCCTTCTGATGGACTAGTGGCTTCTATTATTATGAAACAGCCATTATAAATGAAGCGTTAGGTGAAGATGAAAGAGCAGTCGTAAAAAGTTAGAACTCTGATTTTCTGGTCAGAATGGAAAAAAAAATGGCCTGGAATAATAATAGAAACCACCAGTTCACCAGAAGGAAATGAAGTAATGGAAATGTTGGGGGCGAAACTAAGTTCTGAAAAAGCAGAATTCCTGTTCTCTAGTTGGTTTTTTTTTTTTTTTTTTTTTTTTTTTGCTCTAGGAAAATATAAGATAACCACAAACGAAAATAAACAATAACCTCTTCCGAGTTATCCACGGTTCCGGAAAGTGTTCTTTTCTTTAAAAAACTTCAAAAGATTATATAATTCGAGATTTAAAAAAGAATTTATAAAGACAAAGTTTCTTTTGCTGTGAGTGATTTTCGGAAATGCTTCCGAGCAGTTTTTATAGTGTATTAATCAAAAAACATAATATGAACTTTAATTTTCATCATTCACTTAAAAGGTATGACCATAAACAATATAGATGTTAAAAGGTTAATTTAAATTTTGTATTTCGAAAAGAACTTTTTAAGCATCATAAACAATACAGATGCTAAAGACTAATTTCATTTACTAAACAAAATAGAGGAAACAAAATTCTATCCAAAGTATACTTTATACATAAATTTAAAGATGATGGAAAAATAGAAACACATGAATAACACACGAAACTCAATGTTTTGGTTTAATCTCCAAAACCATCTTCAGGTGTAAAATTTTCCAAAATCACAAATCACCAGAACAATCTACATACTACATCGTCTAAAATTATATTAAGTTTGAATATAATTTTAAACAATGTAGCATGCAGATTGTTCTGCCGATTTGTGTTTTTGGAAAATTTTATTGCTGAAGAGGGTTTTGAAGATAAAACCGAAACGTTGAATTTTATTTTCACATAATCTTTAAATTTATGAATAAAAGTATATGGACCGATAGCCGGCAGTACAGACAATCACCTCATCGAGTTCATGGATGAAATTCTAGGATTAGTTAAATCTTGATTCGCATATTAAAACGCAATCGGTCTGCCAAGTCCTATCTTGGTGGAAAACACCTGAAAACCCGATTTTAGCGGCTAACTCGTGGGTTTACTATTGTGTTTTCCTGCTCCCAGTCCTCCATGTTTTCATACTTTTTGGTGCAGGAAAACACAATGGTAAACCTACGAGTCAGCCGCTAAAATCGGGTTTTCAGGCGTAGGTTTACAATTGTGTTTTCCTGCACCAAAAGGTATGAAAACATGGGGACTGGAAGCAGGAAAACACAATGGTAAACCTAAGAGTCAGCCGCTAAAATCGGGTTTTCTGGCGTAGGTTTATAATTGTGTTTTCCTGCACCAAAAGGTATGAAAACATGGGGGGACTGAGAGCAGGAAAACACAATGGTAAACCTACGAGTCAGCCGCTAAAATCGGGTTTTCAGGCGTAGGTTTACAATTGTGTTTTCCTGCACCAAAAGGTATGAAAACATGGGGGACTGGGAGCAGGAAAACACAATGGTAAACCTACGAGTCAGCCGCTAAAATCGGGTTTACAGGTGTTTTCCCACCAAGATATGACTTGGGGGACGAGTTCTGTTTTAATATGCGAATCAAGATTTAACTAATCCTAGAATTTCATCCATGAACTCGATGAGGTGATTGTCTGTGCTGCCGGTTCCCGTTCTAATATACGTTGGATAACAACCTCTATTTTGCTTAGTATTCGGTTTTACAACGTAAAGTCTTTAATTATTATACAGTAAAACCCCGGTTATCCGAAAAATATGGGACCAAAGCATTACCGGGGTTCCATAGGAATTTTCGGATAACCGGGGTTTCATAGACTTATGGTGAAAACTTGTTTGATAAAAAGCTGTGATCGTAATTTAGAACATCGTAATAATAAGAATGTTGCGGTACTGTATTCAAAGGACCCTGAATGACAAACTAAAATTATAAGTTGCTCCAAAATCACAATATATTTTGTAAAAAATAAAAATAATAATAAAATAATAATAAATGAAGTGTCGTACGTGTCTGTCTAATAAATTGCCCGAAATTACGCAATGGACCAAATAAATAAGTTGACTCTGTTTATTTATTTTATAAAGAACATGCTTTTTAATACTATTTCTACCAGTGTCCCATAACCCCTTTTAAATATTTGATTTTTAGTTATTTTGCTACTAATTTTTATAGCTAATCAGTATTAAAACAACTGTTCAATGTGTTAAAAATGATTCGGAATTGTTTTGATCTAAAACTTACAAATAAAATAGTAATCATAAATCAAAATATGTCTAAAGGCGTCATTTGACAATGGTAAAAGTAGTGGTGACAATAAAGTTTTTCACATTTAAAAAGGACTTAAAGGTATTTTAAGGTCTTTCGGTTAAGCCGATTTTCGGATAAACGGGGTTCTAGTGTAATTTAATTTATCTTGCATTTCAAAAAGAGGAACTTTGCTTTTCGTCTTATGATTTTATTTTATGTATTAATCAGTTTTTCTCAATCTGAAACGTGTTTTACAGGACAGACATGATAAATTGACAGCATTAACATTAACATTAAAATTAATATTATTTTGTTACTCTTGCAGGTTTAAATTCAGTTACTCAGCTGAAAATAGATTAGCATATGAAAACCGAACGCTATCAATTCTGAAATGTTGAACAAACGTGTTTTACAGGACAGACATGATAAATTGACAGCCTTAACATTAACATTAAAATTAATATTATTTTGTTACTGTTGCAGGTATAAATTCAGTTACTCAGTTGAAAATAGATAGCATATGAAAACCGATATCTCGAGTTGAGAAAACTAATTAATACACTATAATATCTACTTGAAATTGTTTCCTAAAATCAGCGGCAGCAAAAGAAACTTCGTTTTTATAAATGCGTCTTTAAATCTCGCAAATATGACAGGTTAAAAAATTGCTAATGGTGGTTTGTCGATATACCAATCAAAATGTGATGTTAACAGGTCAAATTTTCAAGTGTGCCACAAAACTAAATATGACGCGATAAAAAAGATTATTTATCAACTGTTGCAAAGAAAGGTGACGAATTACTTCAATTAAAGTTAAATTATGCAAGTAAGACAATTTCTGTGCATATTTTATTTGTCCTGGCTAACTCTTTTGTATGTTTTTTTTTTATTTTCTAAAATTCCAAATTTAAAGAATTTTTTTCTTTTAACATTAAATTGGTACACTATTTAATTTCTGACGAAAACTGGATTCAATTTATTCAACATGGGGGATAACACCATTTAAATGTTTATATCTTATAAAATGACTTACGTACGAAAAATATCATTCCGTGGAAGTTCGCACTATCGGGAGGTCACTGTACAAAAAATTTCACTAATCGAAATACTGTACTGTACATTTTCATTGCTTTTCATGATATCATTGACTTCAAACAAGAAAAATATATTTCTGTTGAAAATCTCTTCAGAATCTCTCTATTTTTGTTAAAGTTATGAACTATGGTTGGAAGTGGGAAACTGTATTTATGACAGAAGAAATGGATTAAGACCCTGTTTCTTGTACATTTTTTTTTTTTTTTTTACTTCGAGACACCCTGTATATACAGCGAGACAGTATAGAATTAGTAAAACATTTCATTTTATCAAAGGATTATGTTTTGCACAATGTAAATAAAAACGATATAAAAAAGATTCAGTTGATAACGATGTTGTTTTCAATTGGCTAAAATGTTTCCATTCAGACTTGTTCGAACTTGTTCAATGATTCCTTTTGAACTTGAGCACAGTTCATTCGCTAGCTCATTATCTGCTGGAATCATGTGTTATCTTGAGTCGGAGAACTGTCCTGCACATCAGATCCGAGTTCTGAATGAGAAACCTATTGATATTTTTCTTTATTCAGAATTGCTATTAACATGAGAATGATTTTCTTTTTAAAGTACGTAGATTAAAAGCATTTTCAAGAGTTTCTTTTGGTAGAGAATTTTGAATTCTCCAATCAAGTTATAATTACAAGATTTGGAAAAATTATATTTGGTGTGCAAATTTTCATATTTGCAACCTATGGAATAATAGTTTAATTATATGCACGTGAACTAATTTTTTTTTTCTACAAAAATTAATCAATTGTGACTGTAGTAATTTGTGGATTCAAGAGTTAATTGGAATATAAACAAATACTTTGGATAAAACAGTTTTTGATATGCTTTATTTTTCAAAGCATAAACATTAGTATGTTTCACAGGAATTTAATGGAATATAACAGAAAGCATATCAGTTAGTGGTAAGTTATATCGTTTATGCTTTTTATTTATCTTTAAGAAGAACTTTTATTACTTTTCTCTGAGAATTTTTTTTTATATATGTACCACAAAATTTATTATCCCTTTAAAAATAAAATCAAACAGTTTAATTTCAGAGTGAAGAAAACTTGATTTTTTAAGTATATACTTTTGCTATTACGGTAAATATCTCAGCATTTTTAACAATAACTTAACATAAATATAGCCAAACTTTTCTGAATTTTTAAAATCAAAAAGTTAGATTTTATGATTTAAGCTTTAAACAAGAATGCACAAACACTTTGCTTTGAAAGTTTTCCATGTGCCACATAAAATTTAAAGGTACTTTTGACTGAGAAGTTTTATGAAAAAAGAAATTTTGGTACGTTTGTAAATTAAAGAATCTTTATTTTCAGTTCTCAGTTATGAATTTCTCTTCTTTTGTATATTGAGTAACCAACCTATAATACTAATATACATGATTATATATATGTGTATATAGTATATATAATATGGTATTTTTTTTTTGAAATATTTTCAAATAAAAGCATGTGATTTTTTACAAATTTATAAAATAAAATTTTATTGTTATTTACTTTACACAATTAATTTTTAGGAAGAAGATTTTTGAAATTGTTATTTTTTAACTTGAACAATTTATAATACCGAAGAATATTTTATATGTTTAACGGTATATACGGAACATATTGTTGTAAATCGTAAGCTTTTTCACTATATTCAATAATTAAAACGCGTGATACAAATGATTACAATAATTAATTATTAAATTAATAAATTAAAATTTTAAATAATTTAAAACGAATAATTATATGTAGTAATTTAAAATTTCCGTTTGTATAGTAAAGGTGTAAAGAAGCAATATTATTAAAGTAATTTTCAATACATAAGAATATATTAGTAATTGAAATACGTCTTTTAAATTTAATGTTGCTAATATAAAATGGCCATACGTCGTACTCCCCCCCCCCCATATATATCTAATAACATTAGACACAAAAATGATATACAATTATATAGAATACTCTGCAATTATGAAAAATAAATCTTATCTTGACTTGCTAAAAATTTCATTATCTCACAAAATATTCTGAAAAAAAAAAATTGATATTTTCATATGAGAATATTGTTAATGTTTCAACCTTCTCAGTCTTGTCATCGCCTGAGGGAGACACTAAATAACACTGCTTAATTAATTTAAATGCTTTTAGATTTGACGACTTTACTTCTAGATTTTGTCAATAAGATGGGAGCATATGATAATAATTGATTTATTTATTGAATCATTTTTGGAGCTGTTTTAGAATAAATTGAAAATTGATTTTTTGGAATCATGTAATGTTGGTCTCAGGGCTTAGTAGACTAATGATTTAAGTATATAAGATTTAAACAAAAATTTTCATGTATACGTTGTATTACAAGTGTGAATTTGTGTTAAATATTTTATTTTGAAACGAAATCTATTTAGCACCAATTTATTTAATAATTTAAAATTGGTACTGTGCGCCCTTAGCAGCCGTATTCCTTGCACACATTCTAGACCGGCAGCATCAAACTAGCTGCTTTCTGCAGAATAATTCGTCATCTGTCAAGTGTATTGAAAATCTGTTAGTGTATTGAAAATGATTGAACAGATGAAAGGTAATTTTTTACCCTTTTTTACAATATGACACTTTGGACACCGGTTTGATAAGACGGCACTGTTTGTTCATTTATCTTAGATACTAAATATTTTAATTTTTTGGCTGTTTAATTGGTTTTAATATACAGAATTAGTTATTTTGCTTTTGACGTCTCTTATATCCAAAATTTAAAGAACAGAAGTAGCTGGTAGAAAGCCAGATACCAAAATGATAAAACCAAAAGTAACTGTTTGTATTTTAATTTATCTTTTAAATAACTGAAATTTCATAAATTGAATTTTTAAAATAAAAATATTTCTGAAATTCATTTTCGGAGCAGAAACGTAATTTCGGCTCAGTTCTAAAGCGGAAGTAAAATTAGGTTCTGTCCCAGTTTACGCTATATCAGAAATAACGATTTTTTCGGTTTTCGGCTCGATTTTGGTTTGTTATCTCTCTAAATTTTCGGTATTTTAACACAATTTAAAATTAACTTTTGTTAATTGCAATTGTTATTTAATTCTTATTTAAAGCAGTTTTATTACATTTTGGCACGAAATTTGCAAATCATTCATATTAAAAAAGTACAGAAAATTGTAATTCATAGATTTGATCTTAATTTAATTAAATTATGGTAAATATTTTCTATTCAGATTTTATGTATCTAATGGGTGAAGAAATTACAAATGCATATTTTATTTCTAACTGAGTTGAATTTAGTGCGCAATTCAGGTTTAGCAAATTTTAGTTGTGAAGAATTTATTGCATTCAATTTTATTTACCAATTGAGAAGTAATTGATCAAATAATGCAATGTTAGCGAAATTCAAATAAAAGGTCAGTAATAATTATTTTGAGCTAATTTGTGATGTAGACATATAATTTTTTTCAAATAAAATTGGAATATGTGGAGAGTTAATTGCAAATTAAAATTTTCCATTCTACCAGATAAGTTATTTTCTAAATGAAATTTTAGTAAATTAGAATATTGTATTTTACCAGGCAAATCAAGTGTTTAAATGTTATTTTTTCAAATGTTGGCTAAAAAAAAGTTTCCTTTGTTACCAGGCAATATATTTAGTATACAGAATTAGTTATATTTTATTTTTGACATCTTTTATATCCTTCAAAAACCAGAAGTAGCTGATAGAAAGTCAGATACCAGAATGATAAAGCCAGAAGTAATTGCTTGTATTTTAATTTATCATTCAAATAACTGAAATTTCATAAATTGAATTTTTAAAATAAAAATACTATTTCTGCAATCCATTTTCAGCGCAGTTCAGTTCTAGAACGGAAAAAATAGGTTATTTTCCAGTTTATGTTATATCAGAAATAACGAATTTTTCAGGTTTTCGGCTCGGTTCCGGTTCAAAACGATGAAATAATTCGAATATTCTACGCACCCTTTTGAATTCGAGGGGAAAGAGAGTCCGCTCTGTTTGTTTATGTATGCCTGCGTGTTTTCATATATTTGTACTGAAGTTGTTCTTAATAACATTAAGAAAACTACATTTTTTGACAGATTATTTTCAAGGTTCCTCTCTTTCACGATGATATGAATGTTTCGTCATTAAGAGGAATGAAAGAAGAGGCGTTACCTTGAGCTTTCATTACATAAATGCACGCTATTTCCCATCTGTCTGCGACACATTTAATGTGTTCAGGACTTTGCATTTAAAGCATTTAATATTTAAAACAAACAAGCTATTTTTTTATGTTTTTATTTTTTTACTAGGAGCGCAAATATGTTTGAAAAAAAAAAAAAAAAACATTATTGAATTCCACTAGAGATTTTGCTATTTTTCTAAATGTACATTCCTAATGCCAGGATGCCCGTATAATGATGGCGTGGATATTACTTTGAATTTTCTGTAGGGGTCTGCACCTCCCGAAATTTCCAAACTCGGGTACGGTTCATACAAAAACTTTATTGGTCCTGTTCGGTTCGACCTAAAAGCTAAAATTTCGACACGGGCCCAATACCGCCCTGGTATTTCTTATGTCATTAACTCATTTTATTGAATCTCTTTTATTTTTATTTATTTATTATTATTGATTTGCTAATTTCCATTGTTTCGCCAGGAAGCAAGAAAAGTAATTAACTCGTATTTTAACAATTTCTTGGAAAGCTGTTGCTATTAATTTATCATGCTTTCAAAATAGTACAATTTTATTTCATTGTGGCAGCTAGACCTTGGTAATATGGTAGCATTAAAAAAAAAAAAAAATAAATAAATAAAGATGCACCTGAATGCATTACAACTATTTCTTGATTGGGATAATGCCTTTGGACGAGAAAAGGAAGTTAATTCTCTTCTCGTAACACTGGATATAATATGTTATTCTATTCTGCGTGTTCTAAATAATAGATGTGTAACGGAAAATTATACTGAATTTAAGCAGTTGAAGTAATAATGCACATATTTACAATTATGGATATTACTTTGATTTTTCTGTTGGGGCCTGCAAGAGAAGTAATTAACTCGTATTTTAACAATTTCTTGGAAAGCTGTTGCTATTAATTTATCATGCTTTCAAAATAGTACAAATTTAGTTTATTGTGGCAGCTAGACCTTGGTAATATGGTAGCATTAAAAAAAAAAAAAAAAAAAAAAAGATGCACCTGAATGCATTACAACTATTTCTTGATTGGGATAATGCCTTTGGACGAGAAAAAGATGTTAATTCTGTTCTCGTAACACTGCATATAACACGTTATCCTATTCTGCGTGTTCTAAATAATAGATGTGTAACGGAAAATTATACTGAATTTAAGCAGTTGAAGTAATAATGCACATATTTACAATTATGGATATTACTTTGATTTTTCTGTTGGGGCCTGCAAGAGAAGTAATTAACTCGTATTTTAACAATTTCTTGGAAAGCTGTTGCTATTAATTTATCATGCTTTCAAAATAGTACAATTTTAGTTCATTGTGGCAGCTAGACCTTGGTAATATGGTAGCATTTAAAAAAAAAAAAAAGATGCACCTGAATGCATTACAACTATTTCTTGATTGGGATAATGCCTTTGGACGAGAAAAAGATGTTAATTCTGTTCTCGTAACACTGCATATAACATGTTATCCTATTCTGCGTGTTCTAAATAATAGATGTGTAACGGAAAATTATACTGAATTTAATCAGTTGAAGTAATAATGCACATATTCACAATTGTGGATATTACTTTGATTTTTCTGTTGGGGTCTGCACCTCCCGAAATTTCCAGACTCGGGCCCGGTCCACACAGAAACATTATTGGTCCTGTTCGGTTCGACCTTAAAAGTTAAAAGTTCGACCTGGGCCCACCGCCCCCTGGCATTTTTTGTGTAATTAACTCATTTTATTGAATCTCCTTTATTTTTATTTATTTATTTTCTCAATTTCTATTGTTTCGCCAGAAATTAGAATTACCCTATACTGCGTGTTCTAAATAATAAACGTGTAACTGAAAATTATACTGAATTTAATCAGTTGAAGTTATAATGCCCATACTCACAATTTTCATGTGGACAATGCGCAGGCTTTTAGTGATGAAATAAGTCGACAGTACTCTTGAACATTTTTCAAAAATAGTCTGCATAGATAATGATTCATTTACGTGGTTGTTTTTTCCATTTATTGGTCTCTTAAGTAAAATGAAGACTGTATAATTTTTTAAAATAAATTTCACTGGATTGCCTAATGGATTTGAAAATAACCTTTTCTTTATGCGGTGGGATTAAAATTCAAAGAATACTAAAGCTCTAATTGATGATCGAATCTTCGTTAACGGTCACGGAAAGACAGTTTACAACTCTTCTAAAACATTAAATTGTTACGAATTATTTGGACACTGAAAATGCGATATCTATTTCTACAGTCAAAGTGCGGAATTTTAGCGAAATCAAATAGTCGAATATGAAATTTTAGAATACCCAGTAAGAGGTTCGTTCGAAAACTCAAAAAAAAATTATTTTATGAAGGCTATTTAAAAGAAATTGCCTCCTAAGATTATAAAATGTCTGTATAGTTTTATTTATATAAGATCTGTTTTATAATGGTATATTTAAAGAGAATGAATACGCATAAGAAGGTGCATGTTGTATATTTTTCATGTATTATTAGTATTTCATTACATAAAATCAAAAATATTTGTTATATAAGAAGCTGTTTCGAAAATTGTTTTGAACATGTTTCACTTCTAAATTTGCTTCTCAAATTACTTTATTTAATAGTTTATCTACGTACCCATCGTATATATAGAGTTCCTTTACCTTCGGTTTATTCTGTTGAGCTGAACTACATGATAGACCAGATGTCATTACCAATAAGGTTATCTGAGCTGAATATGTACTCCGGTTGTCAGCCTAGTTAGCTTAAACGGTAGAGCATTGGCCCTGTAAGCCAAGGATCTGGGTTCAATTCCCGGCCTGGGCATTTTTTCGCTCAGTTGGAAATATTCAGTTCGTACTTTATTTAATTTCTAAACACCACAAGGTCAGCATCTCATACAATTGCTTCTATCCTTTACAAAACTACAGTTTCTACTATACAAGAGACAGCTCATCTGCACTTTCACAAAACTTACCAGGGGCTAAACCCAAATCATCATCATACCATACATTTTGCAGTCGCAATCATTTAAGAATGTTAAAATACCCATAGGAATGAATAACTGGAATTTTAAACACATTAGAGTAACTTATAGCAAAAAATGCACTTATTCCCAATGTCCTAAGTAACTCGTATATCTTATACATTCGTAAAGAAACCCCACCGAATTATCAACTTTTTATTTTAAGCTCCATTCTTTCAACGCGCGTGCTTCTGTCATAGAACGTTGAGGGTTTTAATAAAAACACTGCATCAGATCAGTTGGCAAGAATTGACCTTTTACTTGCAATTCGATATCCTTGTAGAAAATTGTTCTTGATAACCTCATGTAACGAATGGCTTCGGAGCAATAGGACTGTAGTATGTGTCTTCCTTGGAGTTTGGAGTGTTTTGAGCCAGATGAAGACCCATAAAACTCAATGTATTATTATAGTAATACAAGCCACTTGTTTTGCTCGTGTTTGAGATTTGTTATATTGAATCTTCAAACATTTTATTTTTCAGATTCAATTATTGAATCTAATATTTTTAATTTCAGTTTTTTTTTTTTTCTTTAAGGTGTCTCAGGACTCTTAAAATTTGAAAAAAGAAAAAAAAAAAAAGACCATTTTCAATATTTAATATCTTAAGGAGTATTTGATTTTAGACACAATTTTTAATTGGGATGAAAAATATAAGTATGTTCCTTCATTTCAAATATTGAAAAAATTGCAAGATGAAGAATTAGCATTGACAGGGGGCTCCAAACTGTCAGACATTTGACGAGCAGAAAATCGGCATAACAGATTACGTGCAGGATTACAAATTAAATTTTGCATCTAGAATGAAAATTTTGGCGCCTACTTGTACTTCAGATTGTAATAATTACTCTGAACCGTAATAAATTTGTTTTTAAAGCATTTAAATATTTTTAATACAAAGTTGTATTTAGCTCATGCAAAATTTAGAAAATTTCAACTATATAATGAGCTAAAAAATATATTTTTTAAAACTATAAAAAGGAAATTTTAGGTTCAGTTTATACAGACTAACATGAAACGCATGTTTTGAAAATTTCATTAAAAAAAAAAAAAAAAAAATCAGAAGTTTTTGCAATGTTGTGCGTGTTATGCCCTAAAACGTCATTTGGAGAAAAATGACTTCGAAGTTTCGGAAACGCTGCTTCAACTATTGAACGGATATAATTCTAAAAGCCATAACTTCTGTTCTAATGGGAATTTCAAGGAAACAATTATATCAAAATGTTCAGAAAAGATAAGAGTTTAACATCTGAAAAAAAGAAAAAAAAAAAAAAAAATTTCGAAAATTTTAAAGCAAACATTAAAACAGTTAATTTTTGTTGTATGCATTATTGGTATGTCATGGCAACAAGTTTATTTTTCTGCAAACGTTTATTTGTCTGAAAAAATTTTTGCCTATGCATGCACTTCAATATGGGCTCCGTTCGTAGCTTCCAGAATGTCCAGTCGATATGCAATCACAATCCACGTAGCATGTCAGGTGTGAAGAAAGGCAATTACATGACATATCAATGATGCAAACAAGAAAAATTAACTGTTTCGGAAAAAAAAAATGCAGCAAAATAAACTTGTTGGGTTGCTCGCAAACCTCTAGGACTCATAATTTCTGTACAATTAACATTTGAAATCAGGGAGATTTCATGGGGGCACCCTGTATATTTTCATTTAACATTCGCGCGTTTTTTGCCACTTTTAAAAATCCCTTTATCCATTCTTTTTAGTGTGTTCAATTGAATTTTTTAAAAACTAAATTTAGTTTTTCAGAAACTTTTTTTAGTTATAATTTACACCGAAATGTATAGGATTTAGCTATTAATTTTTAACTTTTAGCAAGATGTCGAAATGTGATTGGGAAATACAGAAGTGTTTCAACTATCTTTCATTCAAGTTACAACTATGTTTTATTCAAATTTCTAGATATGTTTTAGCACTGCTTGAATTAATAAATCTACTTTAGATATTATGAAATTATTCTATTATTGCAATTATTACTTTTGCCATTTGCTTAATCATTTAATTATTAGCTATTTCTATTAAGAAAAATATGATTTAATAATGCTACTTTTCTGAAATACAGTTCCATTACTAGAATGCACTGCATTTAAAAATTCACTTGAAAACAGAAATTTCCCATTCAGTACAGAAAAACATAATATAATTTATAACAATTGTTGTTATACATATAAAGTATTCATTCCTGCATTCATTTAGCATATTTTTAAAGCTTTCGACTAAATTTCGACTCTTTTTTTTAAAGCACTTTTCTCGAATAAAAATTTAGACCCTCTTTAGCCTTTCTATAAGTCAATTTTAGTCTTTTTTTTTTTAACTTAATGAGTTGGAAACATCGATAAAGACTAGGAATCTTAGGAAAATAGACGAAATTTTGAAGAGCGCTTAATTAATGTTCGTTTCTCGTTGAATAAGATTAATTAAACGAATAATTTATAAACTTTATGTAGATTTATATACTCTGGTGTACATAAAATTTAAACTAAATAAAGTACATTGCAGCAGTAACAATTTTATCGAAAATAGAAGTCAATTACTTCAAAATGATAATAATTATTCTTTGATAATAAAAAAATACATATTGTTGTTCTGAATAAAGTGGTTCTTCTAAATTTTAAAAGAGTAAAATATACTAGGCTAACTAGAGAATGCTAATAAAATTTTAACCTACTGTTACTACTACTACTACTACTACAAATAATAATAATAATAATAATAATAATAATAGTAATAATAAGAAGATTGTTTTAATTTTAAGATAGATTTGCTGTAAGCTACTATTACGTTTTTTTTTTCAGAAATCGACCTAATGCAAATATTTCTTATATATATATATATATACACACACATATATATATACATATATATATATGTATTGAACTTGACAGTATCTTAGATGAATTATTTAATCAAGTACAGTAAACTGTCGTCTCAACGAATGTCTTTTTAACGATTTTTTTAGCTTAAAGAATATTATTTAGATTAGAAAAAATTCCCCTGTACTTTATTATTATAAATATATTTATTTTAACGAATTTTTCAAATTAACAAATTTGTTGAAGTCTTAAAAAGAATGCTCATTTCAATTTAATGAGCGCTGAGTTCACAAGAAAAACAATCTTTATTGGAAAACTAGAATTACGTAAGTAAACTTTAATTAATTTTCGCTACCTCACGATATTCGAATTTTCACCGTATCTCGCAGCTGTTTTTCGAGAGACGGGGTGAAATAGCTGCCCTATGCGCATCTCCAAAATTAAGAAACTCTTCCTTTACATTCACATTTAATCATTATTCTTCTTACTGCCTTCGGTTTACCTTTACACTCGCCATTATCTTTTATATGTATTTTAATTATTTAACTCAAGGTGAATATAGCACTAGAATTTTAACTTTCATTTATTTATATTCCCTGCAAACTAATTTTCTCGCAGATAATTTTCGATTTATTAAAATCTAACTTTTATAGGTTGAGTTTGAGCTAATCTTGATAATGCAGTATGGAGTACAAATAATTACCAGGAAGCCATTGTAAGACATTATAAGTGACATTTATTTGTTAATTTTTATATGCATTTTAATTATTTAACTCAAGGTGAATATAGCACTAGAATTTTAAATTTCATTTATTTATATTCCCTGCAAACTAATTTTCTCGCCACAATAACAAGCTTTAAAGGAGTCATATCAATTTGTTTAATTTGCGTTAAATTTGATGTATGTACCCCCGCTCCCCCCCTCCAAAAAAAACAAAAACAATAATAAATAAATAAATAAATAAATAAATAAATAAATAAATAAACCTGTTTTTCCGAATGTACCGGAAGGACTTGCTTTTCTATTATGTTCTGAATTAAATGAAAAGTCAGTGCGATAAAGCGCAGGTAACCTGAATAAATTTAGAATATAGCTGTTTTAAAGCTTTAATAAGGGAGATTTGTTTCAGTCTGTGAAAAGTGAAAAAGAGTAACACGGGAGAAGCATCGCACTTGCTTACTTCAGAAGCCAGTGTATGGCAGTAGTTAAAAATGAAAATGCATAATATCATATGCAGTTAATAAATACACAGGGCCCGACTTATGCAGAGGCATGTGGGACAGCTGCCCCGCCCACCCCCTTTTCAGGGTTCCCCCATAAGAGTAATCAGGATTTTCATTAAAAGGTGCCGAATGATTAAAATTACTCAAAAGTGACCAAAATTCATACGTTTTCAAACATATAGGAAGGGGTTGAGCTCCCCCTTCCCTTCTCTGCTTCTAGTACATCCTCCAACCATGCAAAAAACAAGCTATATCATTAGAAAACTAATGATTTCAATTTTAATATGACAACTTAGTATTCTATTGTTTTCAAAAAAAAAAAAAAATTCTTTACTAACGTTTTCCTCGTAGCGTGGCAAGTTAAAACCATTAATTATGACCCATTTGGGGCATTTTCTCATAACGTACGTAGATAAGCAAAGTAAAAGTTTGCAAAGAAATACTCGTGTCAGCCAATCTATCATTTTTTCTACTTATTATCCTACTAGTATTTTTTCTTAAAAGTTGTGACCATCTTTTTGTGATATACTGTATACAGGTGTGAGAGTACCGGTACAGAATTTATGCATACATATAACATGTATGAAGTTTAGTACTAGCCATTTCCACGTTATTCACAAAAAATTCTGTAGATAGACAGAAAGGGGCCCCCAAGAATGATTCTTGCCCCGGGGCCCTTTATAGCCTAAGTGGGGCCCTGTAAATACAGTAAAACTTCTATAGTAAAACGCACAAACTGAGTAGCAGTCACTTCTATTTAAGGAATACTTTTAAATACACAAGACAAATATTATTTGCATATTTTTACTTCTGAATAGCGTACAAATTCGGTGGTCTCGAGGCGTCCGCTATTCAGAAGTTTTGCTGTATTCTAAAATATTTGTAATTTCTATTGGGAAAATAAGATTAAAAACCTGTTTTCAGAAACAATAAAAGGTTAAAAACATTTTTATGAGAATAAAAGTAAAAAATAACCGGCATTATTATACCGGTATCCCCAAATTTCCCCAAATATGTGTATCTATCCTAAAAATAACAAAAAAAAAAAAAAAAAAAAAAAAAAGAATGACTGTTTACTTAAGTGTAAATGACTCGGAAAGTTAAAAGAAATATGAATTTTACAGTTAAAGATGTGTTTCAAAGTTTTTGTCTTTTTTTTTTTTTTTTTCTTTTTTTTTCATGTTACAACAGTTTATGTCAATATAGCGCGTACTTTCTTTAAAAATCATTAGTTTTTTGCTGTTTATAAAGGAAAACCCAAACCACGAAGTTGGATAAATAGACAAAATGACTAAACAGACCGAAATCTGTAAACGTCGGTCTGGTTTTTTTATCTTTTTTCTGACGACTTTGTATTTGACTTTTCTTTCTTCATGCAGTGCTTAGTGTTAAATGTAAGAGTATTCAGCCTTTTAAAGATTGAGGATCAAGCTTTTTAGAAAAAGAAATATGTATTAATGTTTCTGACATTACTTACTTCCATAATAATTAAGGATAGACCGAAACATGTTTTTAAGACCGAAACCGAATTTCGGTAATTTTCCCATTTTCGGCCGAAAACGAAAATGTCCAGAAATTTTTTTAAAGTAATTAATACCTACACAAATATACATAATTATTAATTAATTATACGTGTAACTCAAATTGGCTCTCTGTGCTTATGACCGAAACTTTTTATTTTCATATAAAATGTAATTAATTCATCAACGACACAAAAGTGATTTTCTAATTATACGAATCTCATCTAATTGAAAAGTGTTTTAGGTATACATACCTCGATTTATCTTTTTTAATGATTTTTGAAATTGATCATCTGTTATACTAGAACTTTCTCAAAGAGTATTCGAAACACTTCTGTGGTTTCAAACTAAAAATTTTTTATTACTGCGTCAAGTCTGCAGCTTTCAATGAGCACGTGAAAAGCGTCTTCAAAGTTCAATCATATATGCATTTCTTGCTTGATAATTTGTACTCACGTCTTGAGTGAGTAATGACTGACAATTATAAACAGTGAAGTTCATTGCAATAAAAAAAGAGTATCGTTTGAGACAGTACATCTCAAATCAATGAGTAACGTTCAAAACTTCCGCAGGAAGAAAGAAGATTTTTGGGAATACAGATAGTTTCAGTCCGGTCGAATATTTGTCAGTATTTTCTCCGTAAACGAATTTTTGGCGAAACTCAAATTTTGGGCCGAGAGTGAAGCGGATTTTCGGTCGATCTCTAAGAATAATTCTTGAAAATTTCAAGGTAGTTCGATAAATACTAACGGATTTGTGCATGTTTTGAGAACTGGAACCTTTTAACCAGAATTTTAATATGGAACTTTAAATGCGCTTTAAAAAAAACAAAAAAACAATAACCATTGATTTGAAGGTGATCAAATAATATATGTATATATATACATATATATAATTTTCCTGTGAAATTTCTACATAAATAAAAAGAGCCTTTTTTGTATGAAGTATATTTAATTCCGACTTTTATTTTTATGTTTATCGAATAAATAAAAAACGGTTTTTCCATCAAAAAATCCAAATTTTCTCTTTCAATGTTTCGTCCACTCCACAATAACTCTAAGTAATTTTGCACTTCACAAGAATCCTTTGTGTGTATGTGAGTGTGTGAGTGAGTGAGAGAGAGAGAGAGAGATCTAATTTAGAGAAGGAGTAGTAAACATGTAGCAAGTACTGAGGCATAATTGTTATATGTCTAATTCCCTTATAACTCCCTTTATTTATTCCTTTGAGATCGACATATTTTTGGTGGAAATGAAAAGTTTTAGTGGTTTTCCCTAATTAATAGGATAATATTTGATTGAAAAAAATCTTTAAAAAAATACACGATGTCAGGTTATACCAAGGGAGGATCCACACATTTCTGTGGGTGCAAGCTCGACTTTAAATCGCACAAAAAGAGGAAAATGTTATGTTTTTCCTTTAGCATCCTCTACACCAGCCATACTCAACCTGCGGCCTGCGGGCCACATGTGGCCCGGCGACCTATTATGTGCGGCCTGAGACACCTAATCATTAATCCATATTTATAAAATTTCATTTAATTTTAAAAGTATAATAAGTATTTAAGTTCTTGTATATATAAAACATCTCTATATAATAAAAGGCAGTGTAACGCATCTGGGGCGAGCCCATCAATCTTACCAGTCTCCGATTAGATGGAGCCACGTTAGGCTTCATTTTGATTTGAGATGTAGATGAGAAAACTTATCTGCCTAAATACAAATCTTTTCTGCCTGAAATCCCTTATGTTCAAAATAATTTTCTATAAAAGATTCAAAACTAACGAAATTTCAATGATTTACGCAGCCATTCAGAAAACAAACGTAACGCACTTCGTGCGTAAAACGTAAATAAGAATCTGTGGTAGAGAGTTATTCCTTTTGTGATTCATTGAAAAAAAATTCTAAACCATGGAGCTATGAAGATTAAAGGAGACGACATAAATGACATCACTTGAAGCTGTCCCACCCCTGCTGCGTGACGTCAGCCGCGGGTAAACAGAAGAAAAACACCAATAGGCGTGAAGAACACTTTAACAATACCGCCTTGGCTTCCCCTTCGTTCTTTCGGATAGGGTTCAACCCGAGATACCTATTTATTAATCAATATACATATAAAAAAAAATTTTGGAGGGAGGGAGGAAGGGGGGGTGGTAAACGATAAAAATACAATTTCAAAGTGTTATTAAAAAATATAGTATTATTTCAATAGTTGCAGAAGACTGTTTTAATTACACAGTTTTATTGCATATTTGTTAAATTTTTGTTTTATTAAGAAATTTTAATTTTGTTATAGTATATTAGCCGGAAAACCTGGTTTTCCCAGAAATATTGTAAATGCTAATTGTGTGTTTATTAGAACATAAACTAGCCGAACTTTGTTCATCCAACCGCTTCCATATTGTCAATTATTTTTATCAGTTTTTCAAATTTTAAGTGAAAAACACAATTTTTACCCACCGTCCTAGGACGGACATTTACACTAGTAGAATATAAAACTTAGTGTATATAAAACAACAATACTGTTGTTTTATATATTTTCATGGGAAGACAAAATTTGCCTTGTTATTTATAATTAATTTAAAAGTATGTTAAAAAGCATATTAAATGCGTCTTTTTAGTGAAAAGTTCTTTTTACTTATATTCCTATTTGTGTTACAGTCCTGTAATGAATTCTTAATCTCCAACACTTTTTAAAATATTATTACAATTTGATTAAATTTGTACTATATTTCTACAGTTAAAAAAAAAAAAAAAAAAAAAAGTTTACACTGAGCAAAAGATTATTAGAGAAAATCTCTTGATTTTTTTTCTTTAGAACTTGGGAATTATGCATTGTTATATTATTACGTTTTATGCTTATTATATAGCTAATGCTGTTTTTCAGAGTTGGACGTTTGTCTCGGAAAAAATTGCCACCAAAAATTTTTACACACTATTTTCAAATAACAAACTTCGCAGCATATTTTTACATCATTTGGAATAACAAAATTTATTGTTTAAAAATAGTGGTATTATTATTATTATTTTTTTTTTAATTTAATTTTTTTTTTTTGCTAAAATTTCCTCCATAACAAACGTTCCGTTAATATTAACTTTGTTATATTGCTTTGATATGCTACTTATTTTTTCTTAATAATTTAATTACTCCCTTTTTTTACCATTTTAGAAGTGTGTTGCGGCCCGCCGAAAGTCGCAAACATATGTTTGCGGCCCGCGAGAAAAAAAGGTTGAATATGACTGCCCTACACAGTTGTGTAGGCCAGGTCATAAAGGAATATGAGGTCGTGAGTTTTAAAACTCGCCTTATCCAGAAACTCAAATTTTGGGAAATCGCGAAAAACCTCTAACTTGCGTAAATTGGTTTTCATTATAAACCAAGATTTTAAAAAACCAGAAACACAGGATAAAAATAAATTTTTTTGCAGGTTGTAGTATTTTTTAGGTGCAGGTTTACCAATAGGGAAAACACGACATTTTTAATTTTGGATAAGGCGAGATTTGAAACTCACGTCCTCATATATAAAAACACATATTTCTTTGTATTTAAATATTATTGTCGCTTTACTTCTTAATTTATTACATTGGTTTTTACTATCTTTCAATTTAGCAAATCTTTAGTTTTGTGTATTAAGCTTTTACATGTCCTGGCACTTTTGGTTTTTTTTTGGACATTGTCCCATAAAGAATACAACCAATCAACCTGTGGCGTAGCTAAGGGAGGATTCGTGGGGGGTGCGGTCCGCCCTGGGTGTTCTTTATTTGCAAAAAATATATATCATCTTATGAGATTTTGGGAAAGAATTCTGACATATAATGAAATTTCTAGTGCATCACGCAACTGAGTTAATTTTCTTTTGTTGGACAATCTGAAATTTTACACAGAATGGGGGTCTAAATTAGATTTGAACCCCTGAACAAAATTCTATTTATTCAATGAGTGAGTAGTAAAAACACTTTAAAAGAAAACATTTTCTTCTACATATAGGCACCGTATTTACTTATGTGGACTATGGGATGAGTGATGAGTCGCCCTTGTGGTTTCTTATATGAGAGGGCAAATAGTAAATAACGAATGGCATGATCATTTCCTTGCTATTGTTGCCTTGGATTATTTCGCCCCTTTTTTGAAAGAGACTGAATCCACAGCCAATGTAATCTATATAGTAGTCTGTGGTTGCACGATTGAATTCTAGGAAAGCATATACTTTAGGTTGTAAACTAGTACATCTCATGCTCACAACCATTGCAATATTCAACAATCAGGAAAAGGTGACATATGAGTCAGGTGTGGTCAGAAAAGTTTATTTCAGCGAACGGATGAATCGGAAGAGAACATGTCGACAAACCGCTTTGATTTAGGATTATCTTATTTGGATAGTTATCGCCTTTCGATATAGAATGGAAATAAAATTATGTGTATATGTGTTATACTTACAGCATTTCGATTGAGAGGAAATATAAATACAATAAACTCTGTCTAAGGCGGAATCGGTCAGGACCGAGAAAATTTTCCGTAGTAGACAATATTCCGCCTTAGACAAATTTTACTCTATGTCTATGGATTCGCAGGGACTTGAAAATCTTTCCGAGTTAGACAGATTTCCGTCTTACACAGAGTCCGCCTTACAGAGAGTTTACTGTACATATTTTAAACGATATTAGCGATAACATTTACGTTAAAAATATTTATATTTTGTTGGTATTAGGAAAGAAATTGCTTTTAGAAAGGAATGTGGGCTAAAAATTCTGGGACGCCTAATTCTTTTATAATAGACCATACGCCCAACAGGGGGGCAATTTCATTTTTTACGGTGGCGATTCCAAATTTGTACTAATCCCATTCTCTGGAATTTTTTTTCCTTTTTTTCCGGTGTTGCGTGGGGCTGGCCAATAAAAGGTTGGGAACCACTGTAATAGACATATTAATAAAAATGAAATATAAAGTAAAGCACCTTTCATACGTTGAATTTTCATGTTTTTTTTTTTATTTAAATGTTTTGAATCTTAAATCACACTTTATTCCATCATAATCTGATGTAAAAATATTTGCTTATTTCATTTATACCTTTTTTTTTTGAAAATATTATTATTTTATTAATATAAAATTGCTACAACAACGTTAAAATGCTATTTATAATAATGTAGAATTGTGATTGATAAAATATTGCGGGTAAGGGGCACCAAGCTAGGTGGGGGTGACACCATTTACATTCGCCCCGGGTGTCACCCATCCTAGCTACGCCACTGCAACCAACCAACAACTACCAAGCTCATTATGTTGTTGTGAATATTTATTTTGTTTCTTCGTCTCTTTTACTTTGATTTCTTATCCTCAATTTGTTGTTAAATAAGTACGACTGAAAATATTATTCAATATAATTTTCCTGAATATTTAATTGATATATGATATATGATTTATGATACTTTATATTTAATTTCCCCTATCTACATTAATAAGAAATTGCAACTGTAAACATATAAAAAAAGTCTCTTTCATAGCCCTATTTTATTAATTAGTTTTCATTTTTTCCGCTTATCTTTCGCGATAAATCATTTTCAGTCGTGCTTCTCATAAAATTGATATTCATTACTGATTTTAAATATTTTATTCAGAACAACTAGTATTAATTTGAGTACCAAACTTGTTATCGCGTTGAGAATTTTTTTTTTCTTCGTCTCTTTTTCTTTGTTTTTTTTAAAGACTTAATTTGTTGTTAAATTAAATTTCATCTGAAAATAATATTCAACCATCGTACATTATTTCACTTGATATTTAATTTTAAGATTAAAAGAAGATTATAAATGAAAGCACATAAAGATAAACCCTTCTGTTCAATTTTTTTATGAACTGTTTTTTTTTTCAACTTCTTCCGCTCATCTTTCGTGATAGATCATTTCCAAAATCTTTCCGTACGTGCCGTGCCGCTCATAAAATTGATACACATTACGACTTTTTTAAAATATTTTATTCAGCGCAACTAGTGTTACTCTTCCTACTGATTTCTCCTCAATGAAAAGTATGCCATTCTGGAGAGCTGTTATCAGGTGATTTTATAATATTACCTTCATTAAACACTTGCTACGACATACGATACCTTACGAAGGTAAGGGAGAAGGATAATAACCTGATTTCTGCGATAAGGCTACTAAAGTTGTAAAATTTCCTTTGTTTCATGAGCTTTAATTATGCCAGTAATGTCATCTGGATACGTGGAGGTATTGGATTACATGTAAAAGTCACACAGAACCACTTTTTTGAGTGATACTTGATATGCTTACTCCCAGTTTTAAATAGATAAGTTTCTTGAGATGCACATCAGATTGAAAACGTCTTGGATGGTTTTGTTTTTGGTATAATGTCATTAGTTTCCATTTCCATTTTTGCTTTATTAGCATAATAATTCTTAATAATCTAATTTTAAAAGCTTGTATACAGGGTATTTCTACGATCATGGGGCAAACTTGGAGGGAAGGTACACATAAAGAAGCAATTTTGGTATAGCAATGTGGGGTCGGGAATGAAAAGTTTTGGCGAAAAAGAAGAAATTCGAAGGAAATGAAAACGAGCATTATATGAACATAACAATTACAGTAAGTGCTCGAATGCACCACTAGCAGGCGAATGGCGTACCTACAAGTGTTTCACAAACATTTGCAGTAACGATTGAAAGTCTTGCATTGAGTTACAAATGAGACAATGAGAGTCAACTGAGACATCAAAGTACTCAAATGTCCCACTGAAATGACTGAAAGTCTTGCAATGAGTTACAAATGAGACAATCAGAGTCAATTGAGACATCAAACTACTCAAATGTCCCACTGGCAGCGTACCTACAAGTGTTTCACAAACATTTGCAGCAACGACTGAAAGTCTTGCAATGAGTTGCAAATCAGACAATCAGAGTCAACTGAGACATCAAAGTACTCAAATGTCCTACTGGTAGTGTCTAGCAGGCGAATGGCGTACCTACAAGTGTTTCACGAACATTTGCAGCAACGACTGAAAGTCTTGCAGTGAGTTGCAATGAGACATTCGAATCAACTGGTGTCTCATAGATGAGACATCCATAGATGAGACATATCTAGATCTCATAGATGAGACATATCTGGAACCCTTTCGAAGGTTCCAGATGTCTCATTTATGATACATCTGGAACCTTCGAAAGGGTAGGGCAATCACTTGCTAGACGCTGCCAGGTATGTATCGATTTTGGTGTTCGTACATTTGAGCACTTACTGTAATTGTTATGTCAATAAAACGCTTGTTTTCATTTCCTCGCAATTTCTTTTTTTTTTCTCCAAAACTTTCCATTTCCGACCCCACTTTGCTGTACCAAATTTGCTTCCTTATGTGTACTTAGATCGTATACATGATCGTAGAACTCCCTGCACTGCATGTTTCGAAATAATGTAAATATTTGATTAACTAGTATTGCACGAGCTTTTGCTTATCTAAGAATTTAAATATTTTTACACATTATTTATTAAAAAATACAGAACAAAAGTACATGGTTGGATATATTGCACTACTAAAGTAGTACAACGTAGCTTGTATATGTTTTGAAATAATGTAAGTTTTTAATTGATTAGTATTGTACAACCTCTACTTTCGATTTTTCTTAGCATTTAAATATTGTTACACGTTATTTATTAAACAATGCAGAAGAAAAATACATGGTTCGATATATTGTACTACTAAAGTTGTAAAATTTCCTTTGTTTCATGAGCTTTAATTATGCCAGTAATGTCAACTAGATACGTGGGCGTATTGGATTACATGTAAAAGTCACACAGAACCATTTTTTTAAGTGGTACTTGATGTGCTTACTCCTAGTTTTAAATAGATAAGTTTCTAGAGATGCACATCAGATTGAAAACGTCTTCAATGATTTTGTTTTTGGTATAATGTCCTTAGTTTCCACTTCCATTTTTACTTTATTAGCATGATAATTCTTAGTAATGTAATTTTAAAAACTTGTATATGTTTCGAAAAAATGTAAATTTTTGTATAACTATAGTATTGTACAGTCGTGGAAAAAAAAGTGAAACGCCTCCTACTAACTCCGCAACAAATTATTGTAGAAGAAAGTCACTGGTACCAAACGATTGGAAATAAAGTCTACTTTTAAAGGATATATATATAATTTGCTTTTGGGGCCATTTACGAAACCAAATTATCAAAACGAACCCAAACTTTGTTTTTTTCAATAGCAATACCCAAGTTTAACACCATAATTAAATTCTGCTCCCTTCAATTGGCTTAAATACAAGTTTTCATGATATTTATAACGGTAAGTTTCAAAGAAATTAATTATTTTAAAATTAGCTTATTTTAGGGCTGTATCCAAATTGAAGTTCGGTACTCGATTGTTGAAATGCTACAGAATGACTATGTCGCTTCTATTAATGTATTATTTCTTGCCAATAGGGCCATTTCACTCGCTTAATATGTTTCGACTATTGCCAGCTAAAATGTTTCAATACAATGAGTAAAACATATTTTTTTCAAATTACGCTTTTCTGCTCATCATAGACTTCTCATTAAACCGCTATTTTGACGTTTTTTAAACATAATTCGAAACTACTTGCAAAAAAATTTTGAAATTGAGAATTTTCATAAAGCAGAATATAAGAAATCTATCAAAAAATGTAGGCTGCAATTCATATTTTTTTCAAATATTAATTTCATAATTCATGTTATAAATTTTTTTAAATTACAAATTCAATGTAGGTTTTTGTTAGTATTATAACCACACAAAAAATTATCGCATTATGATTATAATTTCAGGAGATAATAAAAGTATGAAATGAATCAGAAAAATATGATTGGAAAAAAATATGAATATTAGAAGCTCTAAATTTTGGGTGAATATTAGAAGCTTTAAATTTTTCAAAAACTTATGATCCAAATGACTTGAAATTTCGTTTCTAGGCATAGTTTGAAACGAATATTTAAATATGATGTCAAAATTGGGTGTTGCTATTGAAAAAAGCAAAGTTTTGTCTGGTTTTGATTTGTAGATACCTCCTAAGCAAATTTTATATACATCATTTAAACGTAGACCTTTATTTCCAATAATTTGGTACCATTAACTTTCTTCTATTATATTTCTTTGAAGAGTTAATAAGGGGTCTTTACTTTTTTTTTTCCACGACTGTACAACCTCTACTTTTGCTTGTCTTAGAATTTAAATATTTTTACACATTATTTATTAAAAATACAGAACAAAAGTACATGGTTCTATATATCACTACTAAAGTAGTACAACGTAGCATGTATATGTTTCATAATGTAAGTTTTTAATTGATTAGTATTGTACAACCTCTATTTTCATTTTTCTTAGCATTTAAATATTTTTACACGTTATTTATTAAACAATGCAGAAGAAAAATACATGGTTCGATATATTGTACTACTAAAGTTGTAAAATTTCCTTTGTTTCATGAGCTTTAATTATGCCAGTAATGCCATCTGGAAACGTGGGCGTATTGTATTACATGTAAAAATCACACAGAACCACTTTTTTGAGTGATACTTGATATGCTTATCCCGGTTTTAAATAGATAAATTTCTTAAGATGCTCATCAGATTGAAAACGTCTTGAATGGTTTTGTTTTTATCGTAATGTCATTAGTTTCCACTTCCATTTTTACTTTATGAGCTTAATAATTCTTAGTAATGCAATTTTAAAAGCTTGTATACAGGGTGTTTCTACAATCATGGGATAAATTTGAAGGGAAGGTAAAGTACACATAAAGAAGCAATTTTGGTATAGCAATGTGGGGTCGGAAATGAAAAGTTTTAGCGAAAAACAAGAAATTCGAAGGAAATGAAAACGAACATGATACTGACATAACAACTATACAGTAAGTATCCAAATGTGCCACTGGCAGCGTCTAGCAGGCGAATGGCGTACCTACAAGTGTTTCACAAACATTTGCAGCAACGACTGAAAGTCTTGCAATGAGTTTCAAATGAGACAATCAGAGTAAACTGAGACATCAAAGTACTCAAATGTCCTACTGGCAGTGTCTAGCAGGCGAATAGCGTACCTACAAGTGTCTCACGAACATTTGCAGCAACGACTGAAAGTCTTGCAATGAGTTGCAATGATACATTAGAGTCAACTGGTGTCTCATAGATGAGACATCCATAGATGAAACATATCTAGATCTCATAGATGGGACATATTTGGAACCCTTTCGAAGGTTCCAGATGTCTCATAAATGAGACATCTGGAATCTTCGAAAAGGTAAGCCAATCACTTGCTAGACGCTGCCAGGTATGTATCGATTTTGGTGTTAGTACATTTGAGAACTTACTGTAATTGTCATGCCAATAAAATTTTTGTTTTCATTTCCTCGCAATTTCTTTTTTTTTTCGCCAAAACTTTTCATTTCCGACCCCACATTGCTATACCAAAATTGCTTCTTTATGTGTGCTTTACCTTCTCTCCAAGTTTGTCCCATGATCGTAGAAATACCCTATAATGTATGTTTCGAAATTATGTAAATTTTTAATTAACTAGTATTGTACAACCTCTACTTTCGTTTATCTTAGAATTTGAATATTATTATACATTATTTATTAAACAATATAGAAGAAAAATACATGGGTGGATATATTGTACTACTAAAGTTATAAAATTTCCTTTGTTTCATGAGCTTTATTATGCTATAATGTCATCTGCTTGTAAAAGTGGATATATTGAGTTACTAAATCTAACTCAGATTTTTATTTTTATTTTTGTGATGTTTAATACATTTTCTTTTCGTCTTAAATTAATAAATTTCTTGAGATTCTTATCAGATTGAAGACGTCTTGGTTGTTTTTGTTTTTGGTATAATGTCATCAGTTTTCACTTCCATTTTTACTTTATTAGCATAATAATTCTTAATTATGTATTTTTAAAAGCATATGTGTATTTCTAGATAATTTAAATTTCTATTTAACTTGTATTGTACAACCTCTTCAGTTTATCTTGCCATTCAAATATTTTTACACATTATTTATTAAACAACACAAAAGAAAAATACATGGTTGGTTATATTGTACTACTAAAGTTGTAAAATTTCCTTTGTTTCATGAACTTTATTATGCCATAATGCCATCGGTATGTAAAAGTGGAGGTATTGGGTTACATGTAAATCTAACTTAGATTTTTATTTTTTTGATAGTTGATATATTTACTTTTCGTCTTAAATTAATATATTCCTTGAGATGCTTATCAGATTGAAGACGTCTTGTTTGGGCTTTACTTTTGGTATAATGTCATTAGTTTTCACTTCCATTTTTACTTTATTGGTATAATAATTCATAATAATGTAATTTTAAAAGCATGCGTGTATTTCTAGACAATGTACATTTCTATTTAACTTGTATTGTACAATCTCTTCTTTTGTTTATCTTAGCATTTAAATATTACACTGTAAAAAGCACCTGTAATTTTTACAGAAATGAATTGTATTTTTTACAGAAAAAAACTGTTTTGAAGAAAAACAGTTTTTTTCTCTAAAAGAAACTGAATTTTGTAATTTTTGCAGAACAAATCTGTATTCTTTACAGAAAAAACTGTTTTAATGAAAAATTACAGCTTTTTTCTGTACATGAAACGGCTTTTTACTGGCGCCAAAATTGACAGTTTTTTCCTGTCAATTTGGCAGATTTTTTTGTACAGTGTACAAGTTATTTATTAAACAATAGGTAACAAAAACACATGGTTAAATTTATTGTAATACTGGAGTTGAAAAATTTAATTTTTTTCATGATCTGTAATTATGCCAGTAATCTGTGTATACAGGTGGAGGTATTGGGTTACATGTAAATCTCATTCAGATCTTATATATATATATATATATATATATATATCACCATTAAAAAACATTACAGATTACCAGCATACATAAAAAATAAATAAATGAAATGAGCAGAAAAAGAATAATGGATATTTATAGAACCTAGACAGAATCTTCAGGTCCCAAATGCCTAGAGTTCCGCAAATAAAGTGTGTGGTTTCATCTTCATATTAGCAATAAAAAAAGCTAAATAATATGAATTTGGGACTACCAACACACAAAAAATAGAGAAATAAATTATGAAAAACAGGTAAGTTTAAAATAAAACATGATTAAAAAGGATTAAGAAATAAAATTCACATTACCATATTGAAAGCATTGATATATATACAGGGTGTATCTAAACTCTTGGACAAAACTTTAAGGAGTGATAGTACACATTAAGACAAGCAATATTAAATGGGAAACTAAGGGTCTCAAATGTCTTCCGAAGGAGATAGGCGCCATTAAAGTTTAGGGTCTAAAATATCAAATGATTATAAAAAACAGAAAAATTGGTCGATTCGTTTGCGGTTTTCACTAAAACTATTCTTTATGTCAGTATTTTCTTGAATATAAATTTTATAGATAAAGTTTTAAAAAAATAAAGGAAACTGAACTGTGTTCAGGGAGGGGAGTCAAATTTCAACTCCTGAACACAGTTCAGTTTGCGCTACTTAACCATTCCCAACGATTCAGATTTTGAGCTCAAAATTTAAGTTTAAGTCAAAGCTTTCGAAAGCATTTAATGAAATACAAAAAATAACGGTAAAAAATAGTTGTTCGTTAATCCAAAGTCTAAAGCGCTCTCTTTCGGTATTTTTTGAACTTTATCTTTAAAATTTATTTTTAAGAAATTGCTGACATAAAGCGGTTTTAGCGAAAACCGCAAACGAATCGACCAATTTTTCCGTTTTTTATAATCATTTGAAATTTTGAACCCTAAACTTTAATGGCGCCTATCTCCTTCGGAAGACGTTTGGGACCCTTAGTTTCTTATTTAATATTGTTTGTCTTGATGTGTACTATCACCCCTTAAAGTTTTGTCCAAGAGTTTAGATACACCCTGTATGTATATATATATATATATATATTTATTTGACTTTTTTTTTTTTTTTTTTTTTTTTTTTTTTTTTTTTTTTTTAAATTGGTAAATTTCTTGATTTACGCATCAGATTGAAGACGTCTAATATGGCTGGGTTTTTGTTATAATGCACTAGTTTTGTCTCCTTATTGTTATCTGTGTTAGCATAAAATTTGCTTAAAACGTAATGTTAATAGCATATATTTTATAAATAATGTAATTTTTTAATTCTATTTATTGTATAACATCTACTTTTGTTTATATTAGCATTTAAAAATTTCTTAGTATCGAGATGAGATAATTTAGAAAAGCCTCATAGATGGCTTTGCCAAAATGCACAGAATCTAGTAGCCTTACATCTACATTCAAACCATAAAAATAATATTGAGTTAAAGCATAAAAGTATGTATTTTATAAATTTAGAAAAAAATTTCTTAAAAACTAATTTTAATAATAATGATGACAATAATAAGCCCAAATGAATGTTAGGTTTATAAACGAGATACGCGCTAAGGAGAAAATGATAGGAAGAACATTGAGAAAATCATAAAAAGTGGCACATCCCAAATATGAAATTTAAAAAAGAGCAACTTGTTATTTACAGAATCCTGTGCTTACAACTACATGCAAATCATAAAAATAATTTTGAGTTAAAGCCTTAAAATATTTCATAAGTTTAGAAAACAATTTCTTTTAAACTATTTTTAATAAAAATAATAATATTCCCAAATGATTGTTACTTTAATGAACAAGATACGTGTAAAGAAGAAAAAAAAATAAGAAGAACATTGATAAAAGCAAAAAAAAAAAAAAAAAAAAAAAAAAAAAAAAAAAAAAAAAAAAAAAATGGCACACCCTGATCTATAAATATGAAATTTAAAAAAGCGCAACTTATTATTCACAGAATACTGTACCTTTAAAACTATATTCAAATCATAAAAATAATTTTCAGTTAAAGCTTTAAAATATTTCATAAGTTTAGAAAACAATTTCTTTTAAACTCATTTTAATAATAATAATAATAATATTCCCAAATGATTGTTACCTTTATGAACAAGATACGGGCAAAGAAGAAAAAAATGAGGAGAACACATTGAGAAAAGCATAAAAATAGGCACACCCTGATTCATAAATATGAAATTAGAAAAAGCGCAACTTGTTATTCACAGAATCCTGTAGCCTTACAGCTACATTCGAATCATAAAAATAATTTTGAGTAAGCCTTAAAATATTTCATGAGTTTAGAAAACAATTTCTTTTAAACTAATTTTAATAATAATAATAGTATTCCCAAATGATTGTTACCTTCATGAACAAGATACGTGCAAAGAAGAAAAAAAATAAGAAGAACTTTGAGAAAAGTGTAAAAATAGGCACACCCTGATACCTAAATATGAAATTGAAAAAATTGCAACTTGTTATTCACAGAATCCTGTAACTTTACAATTACATTCAAATAATAAAAATAATTTTGAGTAAGCCTTAAAATATTTCATAAGTTTAGAAAATATTTTCTTTTAAACTAATTTTAATAATAATAATAGTTCTCCTAAATGATTGTTAGCTTTATGAACAAGATACGTGCAAAAAAGAAAAAAATAAAAACATTGAGAGAAGCATAAAAAAGGCACACCCTGATCCATAAATATGAAATTAAAAAAAGCACAACTTGTTATTCAGAGAATCCTGTAGCCTTATTACATTCAAATCAGAGTAATGATTTTGAGTTAAAGTCTTAAAATATTTCATACATTCAGAAAAAAATTATTTTAAATTAATTTTAATAATAATGATGATAATAATAAACCCAAACGATTATCACCATTATAAACGAGATAAGAGCAAAGAAGAAAGTCTTAAGAAGAATATTGAGAAAATCATAAAAAGTGGTACATCCTGATCCCTAAAATAAGAAAGAAAGAAAGAACAACTTGTAAATTTGCTGAAATAGGCTAACAGGGAAGATCCTGCTTATATTCATGTTCCCATCGTTTTTTTTTTCTTCTACAATTTTTCTTATATTGACAACAAAGAAGGTGTTGGAGTTTAAGTGGCCTATCAAGCCAAAAGCACTCCATTCTCGATAGCAGGAATTCGCTGTCTCATATTTAAACAATTAGAAAAAATCTCTTGTGGCTATGCTGCTTTTGAAATGGAAATAGGTAAAATGCTCTTACCTGGGATTCATCAATATCGCGATGACGTATAACTTCATCGGTGTGGCGTGGCCAGGGATTTATCCAAAAGCTTCTTGAAGAAATTATTTTATTTTATTTTGTGAAGCATTATTTATCCTTTGAAGTATCCTTTGAGAGCTTAATATGAATCGCTAAATCCATGGGAAGATATAATGTAATATGAATTAGTATTGTGTGTTTTTACGATAAAGAAAGATTCAACTTTTAGCTTTAAATACTTATAATTAAACATATTACTGGAGTATAAGAAACTCCGTCTTAACAGAGAAGCTACATGATTAAGAGTGATAATACATAAAGCTGCTAAAACACATATTCGCAGCGTAGAAAAAATATATAATAATTAAAGGTGTCTGGCAACAGTCAAAAATGTTCAGATGTTCCTTTTTGGTTACATATGAGTGGTGAAATCTTAGTTATTAGCACATATGCTTTAGAGAGTTACTCAAGTGGTCTGTAATAGCACTCATTATCAAATGCGGAAGTAAAGAAACAGTTCGTAAATTTGCTTGTTAAAATGATCTGTGTTTAGTAACAAGTTCTTTCTTTTCTTTTTTTTTTTAATCACTTTTAGCAGTTGCCGAAGAACATCTGGGGAATTAAATTTAACACCCCTCCTTAATCTCCTCAGATGGATAAGGTAACAAGTTCATAGTCTTGATGTCACACAAAAGTTGAGGTTTGGGTGTGGGCTTCGTCAAGCAGTCAGCAATCATGCATTGCGTGGGACAATATTTTAATTCGATAATTTTATCCTCCTTTAATTGTCTTATGGCGTGAAAGCGGATATCAATATGTTTTGTCCGCTTCGAAAATTTTTCATTTTCTATCATCTTTATACTGCTTTGGTTGTCATGGTAAAGTAAAATAGGTTTTACTTGATACAAGTTAAGATCTTCTAGCAGTTTTAATAGCCATAAAATTTCTTGTCCTGCGGTTGCTGCAGCAACATATTCCGCTTCAGCGGAAGAATATGCAATGCTTGACTGTAATTTTGTAGTCCATTGAATGGGATTATCACCCAGAAAAAAAATATTGCCGGTGGTTGATTTTCTATTTTTAGTGTCCCCAGCCCAATCAGCATCAGCATACGCGATGAGTATTGGTGGTTTATTTTTACTTATTGTTAGGCATAGGTTTTTTGTGCAATTGAGGTAAATAATAATTCTTTTTGCCGCTTTCCAATCCTTCTCTCGTGGCGTTGCACTTCTCCTACTAAGTATATTTACTGGTGCCATAATGTCGGGTCGAGTGACTGTGGCAATATACAAGAGCGAACCGATCGCTTGCCTAAACTTTGTATTGTTCGGAAGTAAATTGTCGCTATCTTCTAATTTATAGAAACCTACTTCCATCGGTGTACCAATAGGTCTTGCATCTGTTAAATTTAACTTTCTAACCAAATCTTCTATTTTTGACTTTTGGTTTAATTTGTAACCATCATTCGTTTTGATTATGTTGGTTCCTAGGTACTGACTTATTTCGCCTAAGTCTTTTACTCCGTACTCATTTTTCAATTGCTTTATTACATCTTTAATTATTTCACTTTTACTCGCGATTAAAATATCGTCAACGTAGACGATGATATAAGTGAAATTTTCCTTTTCTTTTCTAGTAAACAAACATGAGTCAGCAGTGCTTTGCACAAAATTCATGTTTTTTAATGATTCTGCGATCTTTTTGTGCCAGGCTCTAGCTGCCTGCTTTAAGCCGTAGATTGTTTTATTCAGTTTACACACTTTGTTTTCACAATTTTTTTCTATAAAACCCTCTGGTTGTTTCATGAAAATTTCTTCTTCTATTTCGCCGTGAAGAAATGCAGTGTCGATGTCAATGTGTTGAACAGAAAGATTTTTATATGCCGCTGAGGCTAAAAATGTGCGGATTGTTGTGTGTGAAACTACGGGTGCGAAGGTTTCATCATAATCTTCGCCGTACTTCTGATTATATCCTTTCGCTACTAAACGGGCCTTGTATTTTTGTACATTTCCTAAATTATCTAACTTTCTCTTAAAAATCCACTTACAACCAATAATTTTCTTATTTGGTGGGGGATCCACTAAATCCCAAGTTTTATTTTTCTTTAATGAGTTGATTTCTTGCTGAGCGGCTTTGAGCCAATTTTCTTTTTCTACTGGGTTGTTCATGTTTGCTATGTCATAAAAATCGGTTGGTTCGAATGTGTCATTTGTTTTTACGTGACATACGTATCTGTCGGGTGGTACTCCTCTATTTGACCTCTGAGACCTTCTCGGTTCTACGTCGGGTTGTTTGGACGCGGTTGGTTCTTCGTCCGAATTACTTAACTTTGTTTGAATGTAGTTGTTGTCATTGTCTGAGTTTTCTACCTCTTCGCTTTCTTTTAAGTTGTTTTCACTATTTTCTATAAATTTAACTGTTCTCGCTATTATTATTTTGTTTTCTTTTGTAAATATACGGTAACCTTTTGATTTGTTGTCATACCCCACAAGTATTCCTTCCTGCGCTCTATCATCTAATTTGTTTCGCTGATGTTTCTGTATATAGGCATAAGCTTTACAGCCGAATGTACGCAGGTAGTGTAAGGTGGGTTTTTGGTTGAACCAAATTTCGAACGGTGTTTTGTTTGTTATTTTGGTTGGTAGCCTATTCTGCAGGTGATTGGCGGTATTTATGGCTTCTCCCCAGAATTTTTGAGGTAAGCCTGCTTCGGAGAGTAGACTCCTAGTCATATCTAATAATGACCTATTCTTTCTTTCCGCTACGCCGTTTTGGCTCGGACAAAATGGTACCGTAAACTGGTGTTGGATACCTCTTGCCCTTAGGTATTCTTCCGTTTGTTTACCTAAATATTCCCCTCCATTATCGGATCTAATAGCTTTAGGGAATCTGCCGAATTGGGTTTTCACCATGGCTACATAATCTTTTAACTTTTCGTGAACTTCATTTTTATGCGAAAGTAAGTAAATTACTGTGAACCTTGAATAGTCGTCTATAAAAGTGACGAACATTGTTTTTCCCCCGATAGTAGGTGTACCGATAGATGTGCACACGTCCGTGTGTATCAGATCGAGCACTTTGCTTGTTTTGGGACAGTTTGTTGATTTCGGATATGGGGCATCACTTATTTTTGTTTGGATACATATTTCACACAATGCATTATGATTACAGTTATTTATTTTTATACCGTCTGCTAAGTTTTTATTTATTAATTCTTTTATCGCATTATAGTTACGATGGCCAAGCCGTTTGTGCCAAACTTCTATGCAATTTTTATTTTTACATTCATGTGCAATGTTTACTTTATTAGTTTCAGCGCTTTCTAATAATTCGACTTGATATAAATTATTTTTCATTCTTGCTTCAAGATAAATATTCCCGTTTCGGGATAACGTGCATTTTTCTTTATCGAAAATTAATTTATAGCCATTCTGTGTTGCTTTGCTTACCGATATGAGGTTCGATTCTAATTCTGGTACGTATAATACTTCTTTTAATGTGATTGTGTTTATCCCTCCATCGGATGTTTTTGTTTTAAATGTCGTTTCACCTGTACCGTGTGAATTCAGCGTTTTTCCATTGGCAATTATGACTGTCGTCTTTTCAGTGTCGTTAAACTTAGTGAATGCATCTTTACTGTTTAGAATGTGTGTCGATGAACCTGAGTCGATTATCCAGGTTTGTTTTCCTGGTTTCTGGACTAAAAAAGCTGCGTCGCTGCCTTTTCCTGAATTGCCCTGTGTTTTGTTAATCCGAATTGGTTCTGTTTCACGGTTTTTGTTTTCTCTATAATAGTTTGCGTCTTCATAACATAACGATGATGTGTAATACTTGGATTTGTGCGGCTGTTGTTTTTGTGACGGTGAGTAAGTGTTTCTGTTCTTAAGATGCCAGCACTCCCTGTATGTATGGTTTTTTAATTTACAGTATGTGCACTGTTTGTCCTTTTTATTATAGTGTTCAGCCGGAAACTTTTTATGCGTTTTAAACGCTTTTGAGGAATTCTCGCTCTGATCTGTGTTTTCTAAACGTCTTGTATATTCATCAGTGAGTTTTCCTTTTATAAACTCTGAATTAAGTTCATTTTCTGGACGGGCCTCGAGGGCTATAATTAAGGTGTTGTAGCTAGGTGGCAATGAACAAAGTAACAGAGCTGAAATGTGCGAGTCATTAATAGTTTCGCCTATGGCTGAAAGTTTATCAACAAGTTCTAAAATATGTGTAATGTGTTTTATTAGATTGCCGTTTTCTGGGAGTTTTGCTCCGTATAATTTTCTCAGCAAATATAACTTGCTTGAGAGATTAGCCCTTTCATGAATTGTTTTTAAAGCTTGCCAGGTTTCTCTGGCAGTGTTTAAGTGCTTTACATGCACGATCTGTGAGTCTTCAATACTCAAGTTGATAATTGCACGTGCTTTACGGTCCCTCTTCGTCCAGTCCGTGTTAATTGGATCTGGGGGATTTTGTGTTATTACATCAAACAATTCTTCTTTTATTAAAATCATTTCTACGCGAAATTTCCAATTTGCGTAGTTTGTCGAATTTAATTTTTCGACTATTTGAGTTTCTTTTATCCCTGCCATGTTTATTTTTATTTGTTTATGCGACCAACCTATTTCCTTTTTATTTATTTATTTACTGTAAAATGTAAAATGAACGATTTCTTTTTTTTTTTTTATTATTACTCACAACCAACAAATTGTTCATTCACTAATTATTTAAATGTTCATTACATAAAACATAAATATATAAATGTTTCTTTTTCATTCACCTTTATATTTCTGGTACAATAACATTCATAATTTTATTCAATGCAGCATCTTTTTATTTTTTTTTTTTTATTCAGAACATGAATATTTTTAATATTTATAATCTAAGCCACTATATAAAATTTTTCTTCTTTTTCGCTAAACATGAGCACTTTATCTGTCTCATTAATCTTTTTGTTGGAGTTTAAGTGGCCTATCAAGCCAAAAGCACTCCATTCTCGATAGCAGGAATTCGCTGTCTCATATTTAAACAATTAGAAAAAATCTCTTGTGGCTATGCTGCTTTTGAAATGGAAATAGGTAAAATGCTCTTACCTGGGATTCATCAATATCGCGATGACGTATAACTTCATCGGTGTGGCGTGGCCAGGGATTTATCCAAAAGCTTCTTGAAGAAATTATTTTATTTTATTTTGTGAAGCATTATTTATCCTTTGAAGTATCCTTTGAGAGCTTAATATGAATCGCTAAATCCATGGGAAGATATAATGTAATATGAATTAGTATTGTGTGTTTTTACGATAAAGAAAGATTCAACTTTTAGCTTTAAATACTTATAATTAAACATATTACTGGAGTATAAGAAACTCCGTCTTAACAGAGAAGCTACATGATTAAGAGTGATAATACATAAAGCTGCTAAAACACATATTCGCAGCGTAGAAAAAATATATAATAATTAAAGGTGTCTGGCAACAGTCAAAAATGTTCAGATGTTCCTTTTTGGTTACATATGAGTGGTGAAATCTTAGTTATTAGCACATATGCTTTAGAGAGTTACTCAAGTGGTCTGTAATAGCACTCATTATCAAATGCGGAAGTAAAGAAACAGTTCGTAAATTTGCTTGTTAAAATGATCTGTGTTTAGTAACAAGTTCTTTCTTTTCTTTTTTTTTTTAATCACTTTTAGCAGTTGCCGAAGAACATCTGGGGAATTAAATTTAACAGAAGGAAGAGAGGAAACACCGCGCATTTTATTTCTTATTTAGTTATTTCACATAGTACATTGGTGGGAGAGTTTCATTTACCGTGAGAGCTTGATAAAACTTCGGGTATATCCACCTTTTCTGTGTCGCCATTGACATGACAAAATTTTTGGCAATTATAAAATCGTTTTCCTTCTTTCATCGTACAAAAATTCCAGCTACCTATTCAAGGTGTCCATTGTTATCATTGACCAATAGCTAATTAGCTAATTTCTAAATCGTTAGTTTTGGGGGGTATAGTTACAATTGCAACAATGTTCCAAACGTCTTCCTTATGTAAAAATCTATTTACGTCAAAATAGTTATTTTTTAACTTAGTTTTTTATATGCTTCCTGGATCGCATAAGTTATATGTACATTCACAAATTAAAAACTTTTAAAAATGCATCGTTACTGAAAATTTTGTGGTTTATATAATTTGAGTAATGAATCAAGCCTTTTTTAAAAATTTCTGTTACATTAAAACATCTCTAGGATTTTTTTACAATAAAATTACTACGTAAGACGAGAAATTTTTTGGGCCCCTCCTGAAATTGGTGACCCTGGAGAATACGCCCCCCCCCCCCTCCCCATCTGCCGCTAATAGATCACTGGTTTCGAATTCATTTTGGAAGATTAAGAAAAAATCGAAACGTGTGCAATATGTATAAGATAATTGAAAATACTGTATTCTTTAACACCTGTATGTAAAGATATGAAAATTTGCAGCGTATACGATTAAAAATTACTTTATAAATGCGTTAGAAAGATTACCATTCTCGAAAGGTGAAAACAAAAAGTAAATACATTTTAATGGCCAGCGATTTTTTCAAATATAATATATATATACTTAAAATTTGTAAAAAAGGAAAAAAAAATCAAAAATTATTAATTTGTCTGCAATTGTTATATTTTCATAGCTAAACACTCGTAATTGATTTAATAAAGTTAAACCATTCTTTGAAACGTCAAAAAGTTAAATATCTGAAAAAAAAAAGGAATCATTAAATAGAAAATCTGTTCATGTATAGCAGGGATCGCCAAACTTTTTACTATAATGGGCGCATTTCAATTGCAGAATCATCTCCATGGGCACAACCTCTCTCCATACACACATTTTATCTATGTGTGCCTGCGTGTGGTGCACATTTCAGAAACACATAATCTCATATATTGATAATGTGCGAAGGTTATAGATGCACATCTTCTATATTATAAAGGACAAACGTGTCCGTGCGAACGCTGACATCATTTTAACGATGGCAACACCAAAGATTAAATTTTACTGCAATTTTTTTAACGTCTAAACATCGCACATTTTAAATTTTTACACCGTCGAAAAGGGAAAAAAATGTACTTTCAAATGCAATTTTTTTGAAAACTGTACACCGCTATTTACTAAATTTTCATTGTTTTCAAAGTAATTTTTCAGGCATGATTTTAAAAAAATCTATGTCTATCGTGTGAAGACCATTATCTAAGATGAATCCATTTGTATTTAAATTAATATAAATTGTTTAGAATTTGTTTTCATCTTATATGGCATAAAGAAATTAAAACATTCATCAATCAATAAATAAAAGCGATAAAATATAAATAAAATACAAATTTAAGACATGTGATCAAACTATGCATTAAGCCATTAAAACCACTAAAATGATCAGAATAAACAAAATGCTGATTTTAAATAGTTATCTTTGGCGATTTCTTCTGTTGTTAACTCCTGGCGCGAGTGCAATACAAAGCAATCGCTTTTAATAAATTTCAAAATTTTATTTAACATAATTACCTTACCCGTGGCCCTAATTTTTTGCGCATTAGTTTGTCGATGCTTTTTTTAACAATAAAAGTTAAAAATAATTCAAAAAATTTTATGTAAATTATTTTAATGAAAAATTATACATTTTACTATTACATAGTGAAATTGAAGGACAAATAATAAACGACACATACTTTGTGACCAATGAAATCCATTTCCTTCCAAGTGTTTTATGTCGCTAATGTTTTACGCATGTTCGAATGAGATGAAATGAGTAAGTCTTATACCACTTCGTTGGTCCTCCTTTGTCAACGTAAAAGTCTCTTCCTCTTCTCGGAATAGTTGAAACTAATCGTTGGCACCCCAGGAATCGGAATTTTTTGCCATTCTTCAAGAATTCTTTTCAACTTCTGATTGTCACGTGATTTTCTTTCTTCCTTCTTTAATTACCGCCACAAATCCTCGATAGGATTGATGTCCAGTGAATTCGGAACCCAAACTAGTATAGGGATATAATTTTGTTGAAGCCAGGCTTTTGTTGTCCTAGCTGTATGCGGTTTGGCTAAGTCTTGTTGAAAAAGATAGCCCGATTGAAGGTCAAGTTGTTGAATTGAAGGCAACAACATATTCTGCAAAGTGTCCCAGCAACGTTGTTCATTGATAATCCCGTCATATGGCATCATTTGGCCGACACCAGAACAGCCAAAAAAGACCCAAATTTGAGCATATGACGAAACTTGCACTCTCGTTTGTCGCATTTTGGAGTTAAAGCTTCATTTGTTTGCCGTACGACCCGACGGCCGATATTTCCATATAAAACTGGAAAAGGAAATTCATCCTACCATATAACACTTTGCCATTGCTGATCTTTCCATTTTAAGTGATCCACAGCCCACAGAAAACGTTTCTTGTTTTGAACAGGAGTTAGCACTGACTTACGTTTGCTTTTGTAAGATTTGAAGCTCATTTTATGCAATCTTTTTGTAGCCATTTTGGGAGTCACTGGTCACCCTATGCTGCCTTGTCATAGGGATGCGGCTTCTATCATCGTTCCTGGTCTGCTGTTCATTACCACTCGACGCAACATTCGATCTTCTCGGGCCGTTGTTGTTGATGGGCGACCAGTACTGTTTCTTGGCTGTATATCTCCGGTTTCAACGAAAGTTTTCAAAACATAACGCACTGTTGATTCAGGAATCATCAAATCCCTGCCTATTTGCCTCATTAGACACCCCCTATTTCGTTTTTCGATTATCTTTTTCCACAGCTCTACTATCAATCTTTTACCACCCATTTTCTTCTTATGAACTGATTTGAAACCGCTCTTCTTTTAAACAACCCATTCCATCAGTCCCGGATGTAATAATTTGCATAGTTGGAAACAACCAGCCAATCGAAATTGTCGAAAATTTTCTTTAAATATACACATGCGCAAAACAATAGGGCTTTCTATTTTTAAGAGGAAAAATGTTTTACATACGCAAATCTGATTGTGCGGCTTTATTTTTATTATTCAATGCAATTAATTTTAGACGACTGACATTTCAAGAATTAGGTTATTTATTTAGAGAAAATTAAGTCTGAGTTTTCTTTCTTTGGAAAACTTTACTTTTAAACTGGTGGGCAAAGAATTAGGGCCACGAATAAGGTACTATTTTTTTTATACAAATGGGATTTTTGATATTGTTAGTGAACAAAACTCTACGCTTGATCCTTAAAAAGGGTGCTATTTGATCCAACAAATTATGTCAAACTAAAAACTAACTATAATATTTTAAAGAAACATTTTTCATTTATAAAAAAAGACTTTTAACGCTTATCTGTATGATGAACATTTTACTTCAAGTCACATAGTTTAAATATATTTCATTTCATTTCATTTCATTTTGTCATATTGTTTATTAGTCATTCTGTTTGTTTTGTCATTTTAATCAAGCTCTGTCACATTATCCTACTAGTTATTGTTTGCCTTAAAAAATTGTCCTATCTTAAATTTTTAGTATAATTTTTAGTGTAATATAGTAGTATACTCACATTAAGTGCCAGAGCGATCAAGCTCCTTGAGCAAGCATATTATGAGGGTCTCCCAGCCTCCGCGCTCGTTCGCGGGTACCGGGGCCTCCGCAGGAAGGTGGACACGTGTTTTCCCCTCGTGGACTAACCAGCTCCTATACCAAAAGGTTGGCTGTCCACGAGTGGGTGATTAGTAGTTAGTGGTATTGTTAGTGCGTATTCTAAAACAATTATTAAAAGTAAAAAAATGTAACATAACTATAAATTAAATAAATGGTTTTCACCTATGTTTTGTAACCCCGGGAAACCCGGGTATATTTTTTACCCTTTGTTTAGGTAAATTTCATGTGCAAAGGTTAATAAATCTAATCCGCAAGTCATCGATATGCAAATGATAGAAATAATCTAGATTAATTTTAACACAATTTTATTTACCAGTTGGAATTATTGTGTTAAAATTAATCTAGCGTAATTACGTATCCAGCGATTTCTGGAGCTCCATTACCTGCGATTTATTCTGTTGAGCTGAACCAGATTTCAGACCAGATGCTATAATCAATAAAGTTAGCTGGGTGAAAAAGTTCCACCAGATTCGTCCGGGATAGCTCAGATGGTAGAGCACTGGCGGCTTAAGCCAAGAGACTCCTGGTTCGAATCCTGGTCCGGACATTTTTCGCCCAGTTGGAAATGTACATCTGATATGATATAACTAATGTCTAAAATGTCTTTATTTGCACAGGTATCAGGCTTTTAATATTTTGCTCACAAAAGATTTTATTTTAAAATAAAATGTACATAGGACATCCTATTTTTATTTATTTATTTATTTATTTATTTTATCAAAATGAGTATTAATCTATAAGGGCAAAATGTGTTTTTATAAATGAAAAATTGCAGATGCTTCGTGAGCACAAGAAAAGGGTTCAGTGGGCGCATAATCGACCGGAGAAGCCTGATTGACCACCCAAGGTTTACAGTATAATTATTTATCAAATAAAACCGTGACATTTGAGATTTTTTTAACATACATCTTTTTTTTCTATTATTATTATTATTATAAAGATTTTTTTAAAAACAGGGTGTATACAGTTTAACGCAAATTCTAAACAGAATATCCCGCTCTATATAATTGCAGAAAAATATTACAAAGTCTGCCATTCAAGTCAAAGTACGAGGCGATTACATATTTTGCGAGGCGATTACATATTTTGCGATTTAAATATTAAATAGAAATTTTCTAAGTAAAAATTGTGGCGTCAGATTCCTCGGAAATTTCAAGGAATGCGTGTGTACCTCGTCACAAAAAAAAAAAAAAAAAAAAAAGAAAAAAGAAAAAAAGCATGAATTGAGTATTTTTTTTTAAAACAATAAATAGTTTTAAATTTTTAATTGTTAAAATACATTAACCGGAAACATAACATATTGTTTGCAGTTTTCAGAAATATATTACAAATTGCTTAACACGTTGAGAGCCACGGTGACTGATACTGAAGTTGAAAAATTTACAATGTTTTAAGTAATTTTTAAGAAAGTATAATCCTTTAATAAATAAAAGGTAAGTAAATTTTAAATAATTTTTCAGTAATTACTTAAAACAATATGTATATATATTTAGTTTTATATCATATTTTAGACTTTCAGTCATCGGTTAATGGCGCGTTCAGCGAAAGTTCAGTGTTAGTCACCGGTGACTGACGTGGCAAACTTATAAAAAAATAAATAAATAAATAAGCAAAGACAAAAATGCCTGTAATATATTTCAATGGAATGGATGTCCACAAAAAGAATGAATAGCATTTGTTTAAATGTCAAAGATTCACTGTTAAAAGAATTTAAAATAGGTAGGAAATACTTTTATTATTTCAAAAATATGAAAAATTCCTTTGAGGGTTAGATAAACTAATTTTTAACCACTATCTTACAAAAGGAAGAATTAAAAATTCTGCATATCAATAAGATAACTAATAGAAAATTAACTCTTCCGAAACTAGGTACTTAATATTTTTGGGCAAAATCTTTCCACCATAACTAAAATATTAGTAAAGAATATAATGTATAGAATTAAATGAATATATAAAAAAATTTTGTAAAAAATATGATATACATGTTTATAACGAATATATAATATATATGCTGAGAAATTACATCTAAAATTTGGTTCTTTGTTTGTAAATATTATTTCAGTTCTGGTACTTATTAATTTTAAAACTTATAAAAGTAAAAGGGAATATATTTACATACACACGCAAAGTTAATAAAATAATTAAACTAAAAATTAATTAATAAATAATAATAATAATAACTTTTCAAATAAGGATGGAACTCCAATTAAATGTCCTAAAAACGCCAAAAAATAAAATAATTTAATTGCGTTGTTCACAGTTAGTAATAATAATGGTCATTATTATTTAAACACAGTGGAGTATATATAATTAAATTCCATAAAAATGACCAAAAATTAAATAATTAAAATAGAATTATTTAAATGATTTATTAAAACACAATCAAATAATAATAATAACAGTAATAACTTTTCAAATAAAGAGAATTATCACTAATTAAATGTTCTAAAAATGCCGCAAAATAAAATAATTTAATTGTGTTGTTAACGCACTTCAGTTAATAAATAATAACTGAAATTATTATTTAAACAGAGTGGAGTATATGCAATTAAATATTTTTAAAAATTGCCGAAAATTAAACAGTTAAAATTAAATTATTTAAATGATTTGTTAAAACACATTCAAATAATAATATTAATAATAATAATCATATTTTAAAGAAAGAGAATTATTTGCAATTAAATGTCTTAAAAACGCCGCAAAATAAAATAATTTAACTGCGCTGTTCACGCACTTCAGTTAATAATAGTAATATTATTATTTAAACAGAGTGGAGTATATGCAATTAAATATTATAAAAAAGACCGAAAATTAAATAGTTAAAATTAAATTATTCAAATGCTTTGTTATTATAATATTATGTAATATAAATTATTAAATAAAATAAATTATAATTTAAATAAATTATATTATAAAATATTATATATATTATGTTATGTTTGTAATTATTGTTACACATTAAAATAATAATAATAATGAATGATAATAATAATTTTTTAAAGAAAGATAATTAGCTGGAATTAATTGTATTAAAACCTTTATGTGCTTTGATAAAGGTTTCTTAAATTAATAATAATAATAATAATAGTAATTATTATTATTATTATTATTATTATTTAAAGATAATTGAGTGTATGCAGCCAAATATCCTAAAAAGTCCACAAATTAAATAATTAAAATTAAACCATTTAAAAGCTATGTTAAAACACCTTCAGTTAATTAATAGTAAAAATTTTAAACAAAGAGAGGTATTTGAAAGTAAATATGCTGAAAATGATCTAAAATGAAATAATTAAAGATTTTTGTTAAAATATTTTTGTTAACACTACTACTAACATAGTATTTTCAAAAGAGAAAGAAGTATTCAAATAAATATCCTAAAAAGTCAAAACACTTTAAAAATTCTATATCTTTGTAAACTTTTTAAATTTTAGGCCTTGATTTTTCTTCTGTAAAACAGAAAGAAATTTCATGAAAAAAAAAAAAAATATATATATATATACAACCAGTTAAACAGTTTTGGTAATTATTTTAATCTATTTTTTTCTTTTCTTAAAAACAAACTGCTTAGAGACACATTCAAACTTGACGAACTGGATGTTGTTGAAAACGAAAAAATGCAGTTTGGAGCAAGTTTTCGTGAAAGAATCTTACACAAGATAGTATGATTGTATTTATTGTCGCAGGAATTTTTGAAACTGTTCTGTATATGCTCTGCTGTGTTAAAAACAGAACACTTTTCATCTGTTTAAGTGAACAAAAATTTCTTCCGTTTCCTTTTACCCTTAATGTACTGAATTATGAATTCATGAAAATTTTATCTTCTAAAGCATTTTTCATGAAAGTTTAAACTACATTAGAAGATTTACATAATCATTTAATAAATTTTAGAAGGATTTTAGAAGGGTTTAGAAGTAGTCATTAAATTTCAATTTGTAGGGATTTTGTGCACTATTTATAACCCCACTTAAATCTTTTATTTTAAATATTTTTCTTAGTTTTTTGTAGAATTAGAAAATATGCAAATAGAATGTTTTTACAATAGAAATATAGAAATATTTCCGAAAAGAAAATTTCTCCCCCCCCCCCCCCCCCCACCCAAAGCCAAGAAAGCTGAAAAGATGCAAAGGCAAAATAAATCCTTCTTTTAAAAATATTTTTGTTTTGTGTAATCCATAATGCTTTTGGAACAAGATAAAGTAATGTATTTCTAACTCATTCTCAACTGTATTACAACTAATCGATGTATTAAATGAATATTTTATAACAAGTTATTTTAATGGTACTTATAAGTACCGTCAGTAGATAAAGGGTTAAAACACTCAATCATACAAACATACACATGGAGTCTTATGTTATTGTATAGGAGTAATTTTTTAAATTTTATGTCTCGCAAACCTCTTGAAAAAGCAGATGTATATGGCGTACCCCTAATCTTTAACATGGAAGATCCATAAATAGAAAGAGGAGGAATAGTGAAAACAACGAATGAATACAAATAAATATTATGTTCATGTTACCATTTAATGCAATCTGCATTAGTAGTAAGTTTTTAAAATGCGATGGGCTCGCTTGTGGATGCTTGCTTGTTAATTTGATGGGGTATGATGATGTATGAATATGATATATGAATATGATGGGGTATGTTAATTTGATGGGGTATCATCTTTAACATTTGGTGTGTTTTTCCATGTTTTATTTTAAAAAGTCAAAGATATGATTAAACTTTTCCAGCTGTCTCATTTAACAGTATTTTGTTTGTTATATGTTATTTGTGTAGACTCGTCGGGTACCCCAACTTTGAGAAACACTAAGGTAATAATTTTAATGAATTTTGGTATCTTTCGAATATTGCGATAGCGCTCTCACAACACTATTAAAAAAAAAAAATCCGTAATTTGCCGTGCGATTTTCTTACTTCTACGAAAATAAAAATTGCGATTTTATGGTGTGTCAGAAAGAAGCCATTATGTATTTGAGAAAATCATTGACTCTTATATTTTCTCACACGAAAACACCCGCTTGCTAATGTTAATCCTATGTCAGAAATTGTTTTCAATAACTCGTTTGCATTTCCATATGTTTAAACGATTTTTTTTTATTGAATAGCTGAAGTCAATTTCTACAAAGGTCGTTTTTTAGTATTTTGATTTTGTTTGCAGGGTTTTTTTTCTTTTTATGAGAATAGTTGCACTTTTGTTATCTATCGGTTTCGAAAGTGAAACTATCCTCATAAAAAAATCCTGTAAACAAGATCGAAAAAGTAAAAAAAAAAAAAAAAAAAATGGCTTCTGTCGAAATCGACTGTCCAGTGCAAAATAAAAATAATTTAAAAACATGAAAATTTTTAAAAAAAATTCTCCATTAGGATTAACATTTGTGAACGGGTTTTTTCGCGTGCGTGAAGTAACTTTTGAGGCTTTAATTCTTAGCCTGTAAATATTTTTTCATTCCAATTTTCGTATTTTTACGAAATGTATTTTGCAGTATTAAAATAAAATTAAATCGTAGCCCTAGTGAAAACGACAATTTAACGAGATTTTAGTATTGTTATCTGTCAAGCATTTACTAATTAGACATAATTTCAGGCCCTTTTTATGGAGGCCAAACTCGCCCGAGTCCAATACCGAAAGTACACAGTAGAAAATAGTTAATAACATTTAAAAATTGTCACAAGATTAATTTTCCCATTTGAAAATATCTTCTTACATAGAAATAAGCATTGATCCTAAATACTCCCTCATGACAATGGTTCGTGATTTTTCATGTCCCTGAATGTTTATTTAAAATGGAAATTTGTCATTTATACCAAACTATATATATAAACCCGGTTTATTGCGTCATATGCCGCCATCCGAAGAATCTATAATAGTCTTTTTCTATTTTTTCCCGTCAAGGGTCCATTCCTCCTCCAGACTTCTATCCCTCATTGCCTTTGCAATATCATCTATCCAGTTCTTTCGTGGTACTCCCCGTTTCCTTTTTTTTTTATTTCTTTTATAATTGAATGTTAATTTGGGTAGTCTTTCATCATTCATTCTTTTCACATGGCCATACCAGGTTAATTTCTTTCTTTCTTTTTTTTAATATCATCCATTTCTACTGCCGCTAATTTATGTCTTTCTGTCTCCATAATTCTCCATCCTTCTGCTCCATATAACAGTATGCTCTTTATAATAAAGTTGTATAATGTATAGCTTATACTTCCTAGAGGTTTCCTTACTCCACCTAATAGAATTTAATAGTTTTGCAGTCTTTCTCCCCTGACAAATTCTGTATTTAATTTCTTGCGAGTTTCTTCCTTCTTTATTAATGTCTACACCTAGATATCTATAACGCTTACAGCTTTCTATTTTTATGTTATTATTTAGATTTAGGTCTGTCTAATTTCCTCCTACACATAGGTATTTGGTCTTGCTGATGTTCACGCTAAGTCCCCATCTCTCATATTCTTCCTTAATTTTTACCGTCATTTTCTCTAAATCATATTTACCTTTTGCAATTATACCTTGGTCATCTGCGAATTGTAGAGTAAAAATTGACGTTCCATTCATCCATTCCTCTGAATTTCTCCTTCCAAATTTTCAATGCTTCTTCAACATAAATTTAAAAATTCCCTGCCGCCCGGCCTACAGGCGGAGGTAGATTTCGAAATTAAGTATACTAATTTCACAAACAAAAACCAAATCATGATTAGAGATAAACCCACTTTAACAATTTTATCTAGCCGCTTTTGACGAGTTTTTATTTCATTTTTATATAATAACTGGTTTTATCAGAATCATGTTAGGACGGTATCCAAAAAAATACTTTTCCATGCTCAACAACTCGAAATTTTCTGCCATAACTCCAGATTCATTTTTAATAGGAAAAATATGAAACTTATTGACGTGATTTTTGAAGAGATTTATAAGCGACCTGTGTTTTTAATTTTCGTTCAATTAATTAAAACTTGATATATAAACAATTATTTTCTCAGTAAGATAATATTCTTCGTTTCTAACACAATCGCTTCGGGAAATTCCGTTCAAAATGCCCACTTTGACATCATTTTTTGAAATATATTCTGCCTCTGTCAAAAAATCGATCATTACGGTACATTATATAGTTTCTGAATAAGCGAATCTACCAAATGGATGCGTTTGAGAGCAAAAATGAATTTAAAAATGAGTCAAAAAATAAGCAGTTTGGATTTGAATACTCCCTTAAACGATGATTTTTCCAACACAATCCGCTTCGGGAAATTCAGTTCAAAAGGCCCACTTTGACAGCATGTTTTAAAATATATTCCGCCTCTATAAAAAAAAAATTGACCATTACGGTACATTCTATAGTTTCTGAGTATGAAAAGATACCAATTGGAAGCCTTTGAGAGCAAAAATGAATTAAAAAATGATTCAGAAAATAAGCAGTTTGGATTTAAATACACCCTTACTCAGATGATTTTTTTCTTCAACTGCTATGTATTTTTAATTTGTTTTTGCTGTAAGAATTGGTCCCATCCAAAACTTGTCTATATAGATGTTGTAGACAATATTAAGAAGATATATGATAAATTGATGGGGATTTTATATCTTTTGAATTGACGGAGTTATGGATTTTTTTCTTCTTCAAACGCCCTTTTTGTTTTCGTTTTTAATTTTTTTTTTTTTTTTTTTTTGGTACGAATTGGTCCTATCAAAAATTTGTGAATATAAAAGTTGTAGATAATGTTAACGAAATTTATAATAAAATTAATTGGATTTGATATCTTGAGAATTGAGGAAGTTATGAATTTTTTTCTCCCAAAAACTCTATTTTTTGCGCCCCTTGAGCCCATTTTTAACTTTATCAAAAATATGTGATACATAAATTTTTGGCCCTTTTTTTAGAAGTAATAAAAACTTTAAACTGATTTGATATGAACAAAAATTAAGTAGTTGTGGGGGGTTTTCGGTTTCCTCAAAACACCTCCCTATTTCCATCCCCTTGGTCCGATTTTGCCCATTAACGAACTTGACCGAGATTTTATGCCCCTTGATTTTATGTATCAGTTTGGAAGAGATTTGTGCAGAATTGTGGAAGTTATCGTGTCCAGAAGAAAGTGATATATATACATAGATAGATACATACATACATTAGATAGATAGATAGATAGATAAAGTTTTTTACTGAGGGTGGTTTGGGGCTCTAGGGGTCATGATCGATGTAGATCTGCAAAAGTTTTTCAGAAATTCCAACATAGGAATGACGCCAATAGGTAGTATTTCATACGAAATCTACCTAAAAAAGTGTTGGGGAGATACAACATCCCTGTCTGAGATCTATACCAAACTACTGAAAAGAAATCTGCAAAAGTCGCAATTCTTATTCTTTTAAAATATCGTTGTATAGCTATTGGCGAAAGATAAGATGACTGACTCATAACACATATTAATCAAATATTAACTAAAATATATGTATTTAGCGACCATTTTGTCATATGTCAATAAGAATAAAATATGAGTCTCAACAGATTTTATAACCACAGGATAGTTATATTTTCTCACATCTCAATGATTTTAGGAAAACAAATAAATGTATATATGTTAATTTGTAAAGGGTCTACGAAAAAACTGATTGGGCTCACGGCCCCCAAATTCCCTGCACAGTATTGGCAATATACCAATACACAGCGTTAATAATGATTATCTTATTTAAAATGCTATGCAACATCCAAATATATTTCTACAGTTGAATAACCTATAAAAACAGAAACAGAAGTAATTTTTAAATAAGATCTTTAAAAGGGAAAACGAACAAATAAAAAAACCCTTTTAATTACTTCAGAGGTTGCATTTTCTATGATTTAACATTTTCTCTTTTTTTAGAGTATGATTTATATGTATTAAATGTGTACTGATTATTTTATTAATTTGTGAACCTGTATTGATTTGTGAGTATCAAGTAATCGTATATAATCAAGTGATAACGCTGATTTTACAATTAAAACACCATAGTACTGTTTGATAACCTTAAAAATACTACATTTATTCACTTGAAGGTAAACTTTAAAACCAAAGGTGTTATTCCTCATTCGTTTTAGGGCGATACCTATAATTATATGCTTGGTGCAAGATAAGCAGGTTCAGATTTCAAAATGAACCCTATATCATAATACTTTATACCCTGCTGGCATAATGTTCTTGATAGTAAGGAAAGTGACTTCCTGTGTGGGGAGCATATATGGTCTTATTTAATTAGATAAGGACATAACGAACGATCTTAAAGGTAAACAGAATGTATGTATCTTTTGCTCAAGCGATCTTTAAACATTTCTATTAGAGTAAACAAGCCTATCTTGAGTAGAGCCTTGAACAGGTCGGGTTGTACCCGAACAGGATCCAAAATTTCTGATCAATCTTCATCAATTCGAAACCCGACCCGAACCCGATACACTTCAACCGAATCCAAAATATTCTCTAGTCTTGGCATATTGTAGTCTGATTTATTAGACTATATATATTATATTATATTATAATTAACTGTATTATAATCAACAAGATTATAATTATATTATATTATTATTGTTATTATTATTATTATTATTATATTATATTGTAGTCTATATCTCTAGTCTTGGCATTTAGAACGAAATGTCGAAATATCAAATACAATGCATTGGTTTTCAACAAAAAATCTGATATTGTTTGTTTAAAAAAAAACATTTTTGATTCGCATAATTAAAATTTTTAGAAATCGATTTCTGTTAAAAAATTCATAGGTTACAATGCATATTTTGTTCGAATATTAATGTTAAAGTATATATAATTTCGAAATTGATTTTCGAGAAAATATGAATCGCAATATGCATTGTAACCTACGAATTTTTTTAACAGAAATCGATTTCAAGAAGCTTCAAATATGTGAATCCAAAATCATAGCTCATTCCTCCAAGTTTTTAAAATCGGATTGCAGTCTGTTTTGAAACGATTAAAAATGAATTTAATTTTAGGAGTTCCAAATTTCAAATGTGCATAATTGATAAACTGCTTCACAAATGGTGCCTCAATTTAAAACTTTCTCGTGAATCCAAGTAAGATGTCTCCTCCAAGTTTTTAAAATCGGATTGCAGTCTGTTTTGCAACGATTAAAAATGAATTTAACATTAGGAGTTCCAAATCTCAAATGTGCATAATTGATAAACTGCTTCACGAACGACGTCCCGTTTGGTACCTCAATTTGAAATTTCCCCGAGAATCCAAGTAAGATGTTAAAATTGTGTTCTTATGGAAAATTTCAAATTTTAATACAATTGGCTATACGAATGTATAGAATTTGCCAACGATTTGATAAAAATAACCTTTTTATAAAATTTATTGTTTTAAAGTCAATCGTACTGTTTGGTAAAGATTTTCATTCGTTTAAAAAAATGTCAATTTGTATCTTTACCAATCAGTATGGTTGACTTAAAAATAATAAAATGAGTGTATTTACTACATTTATTGTAGTTCCATTACCTGCGGTATCTTCTTTTGAGATGTATATATGGCAGACCAGATGCTTATTACCAAAAAGGTTGTCTGAGTGAATTGCGTCAGTCGGTTGTCAGTCCAGGTAGATCAATAGGTAAAGCGTTGACAATTTAAGCCAGAGGTCTTTGGTTCAACTACCGGCTTGAACATTTTTTTCACTCAATTGGAAAATGTCTTCGTTTGGTAAAAATCGCTGAATTCGGTGTAGCTCCCTGAGCACTCCCTCCTCCTTTTCTCAGACCCACACCCTTTAAGCGGTTCTCAAATCACTTGCTCAACAACGCGAAACTTTCTTATACATTTTCTGACTCATTTTTGAGCGCAAAAGCATAAAATTGGCATGCCTGATTATTGAAGCCATGTGGAAATGAATTTTCCATTTTTTGATGAATAAATTACTTATCGAGTTATAAGCAATTGTGATGACCGGTTTTCCTCTTTTCTCGCGTTACGCGTACGGAAATTCGGTTCAAAATGCCAGCGTTGGCAGTATTTTCTGAAAGATCTTCTGCCTTTACCAAAAAAAGGAAAATGTCTTTCGATCATATAATTTCTAAATAAGAACTCCTGCCAATTTCATGAATTTCCGAACAAAACTAAATTAAAATTGTGTCAGAAAGCAGCCCCTTTGGATTTAAGAACAGCCTTAAAGTATCTTTAATGATATTCATCAATTTCGTTCTTGATAGTTTGTCCCATTTAAACGGCTTTTTTAATTAAACGACGCCCCAAATAAATGGAATATACTGTATCTATATACAAAAAGCGTGAGGCCGATTCTTTTGACAGTGCGCAAGAGATAACTACTGCATCAATTTACTTCATTTTTGTTTTAAACGACAGATTTTAATCTATAGGTGTGTCAAATTTAGTTTTTGTAGCCATAATTAGTATTCGTCAGAGTAATTCACGGTAAAAAAAAATTGATTTTCGAGAGTGGTTTATTCAAAACTGGCTTTAAGCATGTTCTTAAGGGTATTGGTCAGTGAGATCTGCATCGTCACTAATGTTGAACTTATGACCGTGGAATTTATTTGTCTTTTTAAAATATCTCGTCGGGAAATTAAAATTTTTAACTGCTTTTTCTCCGTGTCCTCTTCTTGAAGGATATTTCGCTTTTTTTTCTTAACTGCCAAAATATTTCTAAAATATGTACTGAATTTTATTTGAAGTGTTAAAATCTTACTCACTGCAGCTCGTCAACTTCACTAAGGTTTTAGCGCATAAAATATTAAATTTAACATATATGTTCGAAATATTATATGTTCGAAATATTTTGCCAACTAAAAAAGAAACAGACATTCTTTAAGAAAAGAACACAGAAAAAAATTTAAATATTAGTTTACTGGGGTTATATTTTAAAAATACGAATGCTTTCCATGCCCATAGGTTTAACATTAACGAGGGAGATATGAGATCTCACTGAATATACACTGTAAAAAAAATTCCGCAACGTTCCTGGGAAAAAATGGGCAGCTGAGTTGCCCATTATTTCCAAGAAACATTTCTTGAAAATGACTGGAACTTTACTGTATATGTTAAAAACTTTCTACAGAAATGCCAGTAAGTTTCCTGCGAAATATCAGGAATATTTCTGTTGACAGCAAAACATTTTGACATTTCACAGCATGCGGGATCCGCAGACGATTTTTACATTTCCAGTTGACAATTTTCGCTTTATTAGCATTATTTGTTAGAATGAAAAAATATTTTGAAATTGACATCAAAATTATTATTTATAATTTACACGTAAAAATAAATTTTCAGTTAAAATTCAATAAAGTAAATATATATATGATATATTGTTTCTGAACTTTGCTTAAAATATAAAAATATATAAATGTAAATAATAATTAGAAAAAAAATCTAGACATAAAATATTTTGGATTTTCGTTAGTAATTATGTTAGTTTACAAGTTAGATAAAATACATATAAATTTTTATGAAAAAAAAAAAAAACCTAAACGTAATTGTATATTTTTTACGAAAAAAAAAAAAAAAAAAAAAAATCAAATTTGCAGATATTCAAAGTGTCAAATATATATCAAATTTAAATCAAATTGTAATAAAGTGTTAAAATATAAAATTAATTAAAAAAGAAAAAAAAAGTCCAGAGGTAGCATCGAACCCGGGCCGTACGGGTGGCGTGCGAGCTTTCTGCGTCCACACCACGAAAGACATGTTGAGAGCTGCAAACTAATGGGTATTTGAAACGTATGCTAAACCACGGCATCTAATTTCTGAAAATCTAAGTCCCATTTGAAGAATCCCACAAGAATAATTAGAGATAAGAACTCTAAAACATACTTTAAATTAATCAAAATCGGTGAGAATCATGTTTGATGGTCCCCTGGTTAATGGAGATCGAAATATTAGGTGTATTTTTTTTTACACGGTCTGCTTGCTCCTTAAACATTCTGTCTGCTCCACAGACAAGTACGAGAGATAATCTCTTAGCGATGTCACGGAGGTATTTTATTTTCATCTGAATTGTCTTCACAATAGAGACGTAAAGGATTATGTCGTCTATTGATTTATTTGCATTCCATATTGATTTTTTTACATTCATTTAAGGAATTCTTTTTCGACACTCGCGCGCGAGCAACGGATTATAGCAAAAAAATATAAAAATATATAAATGTAAATAATAATTAGAAAAAAAATCTAGACATAAAATATTTTGGATTTTCGTTAGTAATTATGTTAGTTTACAAGTTAGATAAAATACATATAAATTTTTATGAAAAAAAAAAAAAAACCTAAACGTAATTGTATATTTTTTACGAAAAAAAAAAAAAAATCAAATTTGCAGATATTCAAAGTGTCAAATATATATCAAATTTAAATCAAATTGTAATAAAGTGTTAAAATATAAAATTAATTAAAAAAGAAAAAAAAAGTCCAGAGGTAGCATCGAACCCGGGCCGTACGGGTGGCGTGCGAGCTTTCTGCGTCCACACCACGAAAGACATGTTGAGAGCTGCAAACTAATGGGTATTTGAAACGTATGCTAAACCACGGCATCTAATTTCTGAAAATCTAAGTCCCATTTGAAGAATCCCACAAGAATAATTAGAGATAAGAACTCTAAAACATACTTTAAATTAATCAAAATCGGTGAGAATCATGTTTGATGGTCCCCTGGTTAATGGAGATCGAAATATTAGGTGTATTTTTTTTACACGGTCTGCTTGCTCCTTAAACATTCGGTCTGCTCCACAGACAAGTACGAGAGATAATCTCTTAGCGATGTCACGGAGGTATTTTATTTTCATCTGAATTGTCTTCACAATAGAGACGTAAAGGATTATGTCGTCTATTGATTTATTTGCATTCCATATTGATTTTTTTACATTCATTTAAGGAATTCTTTTTCGACACTCGCGCGCGAGCAACGGATTATAGCAAAAAAATAATAAATGGCGGCCGCAGCGTTTTGCTGTTTCCAACTTTTGTGTCAGGAACGTTTCAGATAAGAAAACCAGAATTTCACAGGAAAGAGCTAAATTATTCTGAAAACCTGAGAAAAGGCGAAACGTTCCTGGATTTTACATGGAACGTTACCATTTTTTTTTACAGTGTATCAGGATTCGCCTTTAAGGGGGTCCGGGACACATTTTCAAAAAAATTTTATTTATTGAGTTAAAATTTTGAAATTTTTTGTGATGGTTAACCATATCATTTGTAAACAAAATCGCATGATAAAACTTCTCATAATTTTTTAAAAAAAATTTAAATTTTAAATTTTGTTAAAAAAGTGGGGTAGTTTAAAATCGTTATAACTCGAAATATTATTTATAGAATTTCAATTTTTTTTTCATTTAAATAAACAGAAGAATATAAATTTTAATTTAGAGCCAGCATTTTAAAAAATGTTAATTTTTAAAAAAAATTAAAAATATTTAACGAAAAAATTACAAAAAAAGTGGTGTAACTTAAAAAAAAAAAAAAAAATCATATTTTCAAAAGTAAATATTTTTTTCAAATATGCTGGCTCAAAAGTAAAGTAAAATAATTGAAAAAGATATCTTCCGAGTTTCAACCCTGTATCTTTAACGGTTCTCGAGTTATAAGAATTTAAACATGAGAAATGGTGAAAAAACCTATCATGAAGAAAAACCCAATTTCACAAGAACTTGTTTCCTTGACAACCATAGCTTGAAAGGCAGATTTTGAAAACAAACCAAAACGAAAAAAAATTAATATTTCCTGTTCTAATTAAGATAGAAACATCATTTAAACATCATTTTAAGCAGAAAACGGCAGAAAATTTTTTAATCCAATAAAAAAAAAATGGAAAAATTGAAGATTTTTGTGTCCCGGAACCCCCTTAAGCTAAGCCAAAGGATCCTATTGATTGTTTTATTCGGAGATTTCATTGAAGAATATAGCGTCTTCTGAGGTTTATTGTTTCTATTATTAATGGAAGGTAGAAATGTAACTATCGAGAGAGATGAAAATTTGTCTATTTAGTACTGTTTCGTATCGTATTTATAGTAAAAAAGATCAAAATCTGGCTAGAATCTGTTACTAAAATCAGCAGTAGTTTTATATGAATTTTATCGTGGATCTATCTTACAGAGAAGTTACTGGTCAACAAATTTGAACTTTTGCTCTTTCACAAAACCATAATTAGTTGTTTCTTATGAAGTTTCTGATGCTGATTCCGAATCTTGTTTTAGATTTACCCCAGCAGGTCTTCTTTTTGAAATATCTGCATATTTCAATTTATGCATATTTTGTAAATTTTGTACAATTATATGCAAATATAAGGCATAAAGCATTATCAGAATTTTTGTTTTATGTTATGATTAATGTATAGTTTACTCTATAAAAACGTTGTTTCTGCGATTAAACTGACGTGTGACCGTGAAATATTACGCCTCATTTGCATATTTTTCATGTTTTTCTAACAAAGTTTTTTGACGTCCAAATATTTCTGCCACACGAGTACGCTAATATGTTTCTAAACTAGTTTTTTGTGCTGATTTCAAATCTGGTATCTGTTTTCCTCTATCATGTCTAGTTTCTTTTTAAAAAGGCAAATTTTACTTTTTGGTCAAAAAAGTCAGAAATCTTGATAGATTCTACTACTTTTTACATTTTTTTTTCCCGATTATATGACTTGTTGTTTGTGTCCCTGATAGGAATCTGACACTGTTCACCCTTCTGACAATGAGGTACATACCCCTAAAAAGCATCTGATATCAATCTTATTCTGTGGCATGGTTCTGAATGAAGGTTTTCTGAATGAAAACTTCACTTTTATTAAATAAGCTAAAATATACATTTACTTCTTTACAAATGAATTTTCTTGTAAATACTGGTGTTACTTAATTATTTCAACAGTTTATAAATACAATTACCTTGCCCCTGAAAGGGTTAAAGTTGAAAGTTATGTAAACATTACATCATTGGAAAATATGCAAATTAGGCTTAATAACTGACATATAAATGTTAACACGTTGAGTGCCACCATACAGATTTGCCAGTTTGGCCTCCATTTTTATCCAGAAATTTAGTGTTCATACCAGAAATAAAGAATAGTATTTTACGCTTTATTTAATAAAAGACATTTAGCGATAACTTAAAGTAAAATATCTTCTTTCGATATTTCCGGTATCAATTTAAAATTTCTGATCACTTTCGCTGCCGATCCCGCGCCTGCGTGTGACGTTATCCCGCGCGAACGGTAGCGAAAGTGTTAAGCATATGCAGATTGTGACAGTTATATGAAGCAGAAAGTCCAGTAGTCATTGTCTAGAAAAGGTAATTCAATCTGACATTTATTGTACCTATGATTTGCATAAAATAGCCCATAAAAGCTTATATTTGCATAAACGCAAATATGCAAATTTATCAAAAACTGGACCACCTAGTGAAAAAACGGAAAGCATATCCGAAACCAGCGCAAAACTGATCTAGAATCGACTAATTTCAGTTCTGTGACAGAATCATCGTTGTCCAGTGTAATTAGTAGCGATGAAGGAAATTCAGCAGGTAAGCCGTCAAGTTTTGACGGATGCAAACCAGTATGGCTTTAAGACATCACGAGATCTTTCAATGTAAAATTGCACTATACCATGAGATTATTTTTGGATAATGTATATTTGATATGAAATGTAAAGAGCCATAAAGAATATTACTTTTAAATTAATATTAATGTCATAATAGAGCAGTTTTGTTCGTTGTGTATTACTTTTAATGAATCCTCTTGGGTTTCATCAGTGATATTTTTTCATATATGACAACGAGCTTATGGGTTAGTCATTGTATTTATTTACCTTTCTTAGTAACCTAAAACTGAGAAAGCTTTACATGCAATGGAAATAGAATAAACAAGGCCAAATCATTCATAAAGATTCAGGTTCAAGGTCGGACATAATTCTAAAATCGTATTGACGGAATAAAGTTTTGCTGGGCGAGAATTTTTTTAGACTTTTGTGGCACTCCTTTATACAACTAAATACAACTACCTCCTTAATTAAAATCAAGCATTCTATTAAGCATTTAAGAAAGCATTCAAAATTAAGATCCTTGAATAACTCTTAAGATCTGCTGCTGATTTTCTAACTTCTTCTAGTTTTTAATCTCTAAAAACGTTTTTGTTAGATAAGTCGTGCATATTAAAAATTATAAATTGTTATTGTTTGCTAATCAAAATGTAATAGAAGAATTTGTTTGATAAGAGAAGTAATTTATCTTGTAGAGGTAGTTGCATATTAAAACTTTTTGTAAAATGTGTAGATTATCTTAAGAGCCTACACTCATGTGAAAATGACATTCGCAATATAATATTAAACCAATGCAAACATTATCCACAAATTTATCTTTTACATATCCTTATTCTTAAATGATTCTTTTTGCATAGGATATCTAATGTAAAAGGCTCACGTGATGATTTTGTTCTTTTATCATCATTATTATTATTATTATTATTATTATTATTATTATTATTATTTCTGTTTCAGTTTCATACTGAACTGGCGATCCTTACCAACTCTCCAAAATTCAAAATTCACTCAGAATTAAAGAATCTCAGGACACTTAAAATTGGAAAAAAAAATGACCATTTTCAGCATTTAATATCTTAAAATGTATATGATTTTAAAATACAAATTTTATTGGGATGGAAGATATAAATATGCTCTTTCATTTCATGCATTTAAAAAATTGCAAGATGCAGAATTAGTATTTGTAGGGAGCTCCAAACTGTCAGACATTTGTCGAGCAGAAAATTGGTAAGACAGCTTACGCGCAGGATTACAAAATAAATTTTGCAACTAGAATGAAATTTTTTGTGCCTAGTTATACTTCAGATTATAATAATTACTTTGAACCTAATTAAATTTGTATTTAAAGCATTTTTATATTTTTAATACAAAGTTGTATTTAGCTAATACAAAATTTTGAAAATTTCAGCAGTATAATCACCTAATATATATATATATATATTGAACAATAAAAAGGAAATTTTTGGTTCAGTTTATACAGACTAACTTGAAACATATGTTTTGAAAATTTCATGAGAAAATATTCAGAAGTTTTTGAGATATCCTGCGGATTATGCCCAAAAACGTCATTTGGAGAAAATCTCTTCAAAGTTTCGGAAACGACCGGATGCTTCAGCTATTGAGCGGGTACAATTTTAAAAGCCATAACATCTGTTTTAATAAGTATTTCAAGGAAACAGTTACATCAAAAAGTTCAGAAAAAATTAAAATTACGAAAATTTTGAAGCTTTAAGAGTCCTGAGACCCTTTAAATTGCAAGGGAAATCGAAAAAGTGCAAAACCATTCACGTTAGCCTTCGATCTCAAATATCCTACTCAAAAATAATCTTTTATAACTATTGAAATGCAAACGAGAAATTTATATATAAAAAAACGCTTCCCAGTTATACGTTTTCTCCTCTCTGATCGAAAAATCCCATCTTAACATAAAACGAAATTTAACTAGGCGATTAATCATTACTTAATATAAATATTGAAATACCATTTTCACCATCAGAAAGTAAATGGCAGTTGCAGACGTTATGCATTTTTCAAAAAAGTTTTTACTTCATTTTAAATATTTAAAATAATGCGATAAACTTCGAAAGTATCATTTGAGCAAAATCATCTTCATAAAAATATTTGAAGTGCGAGAAAATAATTTTTGAAAGCGCAATGCGTCTGCATCTGTCATCTACTTTCTGATGATGAAAACCTTATTTCTATATTTAGATTAGGTAATGAGTAATCAACTAATTAAATTTTAGGCTAAGAACGCTGATGCATATTTTTTTTAATGTTTCAGAGACAAAGTAATTATGTTGCTAAAATGTTAAAATGGTTGAATGGCAACAGAATTTGCGGACAGATTGATTTGAAAATAAATAAATTCTCTTCTTTCCGCGTACATTATAAAAGAAAAAATTATTAAAAATTCCTGCTTGTCGTTTGGCAGTTTGGAATTAAAATTAAGTGATATAAATAATATAATTAATATATCCCCGGCCTCCAAAGGGTTAAAGGAACTCACCACCTTCGAATTATTGAAAAGAAGTTATTTTGTTTGTGCAATTTTCAAAGCTTTGCTGTACCTTTATTTCGTCAATCTGCAAAAAATTTTTGAATGCGATTTTTAAAAATTATTCAATATGTGTACACATTTTCGTAATTATAAAAAAAAATAGGAAATTTATTTATTAATACATAAAATATAAAATATTTATGGTTTCTTTCAGTAATTTGATCTTAAACTACTATGCGCAAACTTGCAGAATAAAATGTTAATTCTCAATTAAAATGTTTATATTTTTATAATCTCATTACATTAGATAACAACCTAAATATTTTTTTTAATTTACAAAATTGTGTTAGCGCAATATTGTTCAATAATAATAATAATAATAATAAACCAAAAATAATTTAAAAAAAATATGAAGTACTCAAAAATGAGTAAATCGATGTACTCGTATCGAATTGAGTTCGTTTGGATAAAAAAATGAACGTATGGTTTCTCAATTTTGAAACATCATATGTTATCAAACTTAAACGAAACGATAATTTTACACTTTGTAATGACTTATTTCATTCACGGTGGAATAAAAGATGTTCATTAATGTAAATATTAAATTATCTACAGCACTTTTAAAATAATTTAAATGTGCATAAATACAATAGTCTTATAAAAATATTTGATTTGGGTATCTTAATAATAATTTTGCTATTTTTCCTTAAATAATCAATTCTTGTTAATAATTTTGAGAAGGAAGTAACGGTCAGTAAATTTTAATTTCAATCTATAGTAAAAGGGGGCGTACAGGCTACACCCCCTATATTGATATATATATTGAATACAGGTGTTGTTGGTACAGGGGGCGGCACATAATGGTTCATATTTGAGCATATCCATGAAATAAAAAAGGAGTACATGTGTTTTCAATTTTGGGTATATTTGGATCGGAGCTATTTTGAATATGTGACGTATTTAAAATTGATTTACTCAATTTGAGAACCCATTTTTTCAGTGAAACTAATACTATTTTTTATTATGTTTAAACAATTTACAATAGCAAGCGGAGACAGTACCTTTTCTTTTTTGAATTTCTCCCTTTTATTGAGGCATTATTATCCGAGAAGTGAATTCGGTGTAGATATCACTCAGTGTGTGAACTAAGAGCAGTGCATTATTCAGATATTTGGAAGAGCGGGCCGTATCGATTAGCCCTCCTTGCGGTCGAGGGTCGAAGGTGCGCGGGGAGGGATTTCCCGTTGTCTCGAAACAGGATGCGTTCATTGTTTCGGCTACTTCCCTTTTCTTCCATATGCTACATCCTCATTTACAAGGCGGGGTAGGTGATCAGTTTTCAATCGGACGATTTTAAAGAAATGCTTTAATGCCCAAAGTGTTCGTTATTTCCGAAGAGTCCAGTTACTGCCTGAGGAAGTAACGCTCGTATCATCTTGGTCCATAAAAAAAGAGATATTAAAAGAAAGTGTTAAGTTGAAAGAGTTTTGTACGTGGATGTGTAAGTGAACTAGATTGTTAGTGATGAAGAAAAATTTTCAAATTACCTTTCATCTTATTTCATAAATGTCTTTGTATTGCAAGAAAAGTCAAAGGTCGAAAGATAATTCGACTAAAGTGAGAAATGCGAGAAAAGGCGTTTGTCCTTTGAAAAAATTTAGTTAGTGTATTGTTCTTTGTTCAAATGTGTATTCGAATTTTCGAACTTTTAGGTGAGGTAATTTGTGATAAAATCAATGAAAGCAATTACAGTGTAGTACTGTAGATTGGTACTTGAAGGTGTAAGTGAAATAGATTGCTAGTGATGAAGGAAAATTTACAAATCACCTGTCAGTATATTTCATACAGGTTTTTGTATTGCACGAAAAGTTAAAAGTTAAAATTAAAACATTACTAAAGTAATAAATGTGAGGAAAGACGTATTTGCCTTGGAAATTTAAATTTCGGTTAAAATATTATTCTTTTTACAAACACGCATTCCAACTCCACGCATTCGAGAGGTGTTCTAATTTGTGATAAAACTAAAGAAAACATTAAAAGTATAGTATCGTAGTTTAGTACTTGACTATGTTAGTGAAATACGTTGCTAGTGATGAAGAACATTTTTCAAATCATCTTTCATCTTATTTCTTAAGTGTCTTTACATTACACAAAAAGTTATGTATGTTTAAGCAAAATTAGGTATATGCCTTTGTATTGATGAATGTTACGCATAACTAAAGTTAGGAATTTGGGGAAATGTAAGACGCATGCCTGCAAAAAATTTTCAGTTCATATATTGCATTTTCTGAAACGCACATTCGAACTCTTGAACTTCTAGGTATCGTAATTTGTGGTAACAATAATGGAAACCTCAACAGTGTAGTTCTGTAGTTTGGTACTTGATGTGCAAGTAAAACAGCTTAACTCTTTGTTGCATACCGTCCACTACAGTGGACAAAAATGCTATTTTTTCTCCTACCTAAACTATTTCATTTACAGTTCCTTTTCAAAGCTTATGCTACTCTGTGATATCTATGCTATCAGTAGAAAAATTGAGATAGCAATACAAGCCGGATAACTTAGCAAATAGGAAATAACAAGTTTAAAGTTGGGTATTTGCTAGTTTTGACGTATGCAACAAAGGGTTAATAGTCGTGAAGGAGAAGTAGCAAACCATCTTTTATCTTATTTTACAAATTCCGTAGTATTGCATCAAAAGTTAAAGAATAAAAGGTAAGCGTGACTAAAGTAAGAGGTATGCGCAAAGTATGTGCATCACAAAATTTCATGTAAATATTGTATTTACCTACAAAGGCGCGTTGGAATTCTTGAACGTCTGCGCATCGTAATTTGCGATAGAACGATAACAAAGTAGTACTGTAGTAAATTTAGCTCTCAATCGAAATGTCGAGCCATTAGGGCAGATTTTACCATTCAACGACGTTAGGCGACAGCCTAGGAGCTGTAAATAATGGGGCGCTTGTTCATCAGGCGAAACTGCCGTAATCTGCATTAAATGAAATTTTTTGAGTTCTTATAAATATGTACGAATTAAAAATAATAATTTCTGAAGCGCTGTTTTAAAACAATTTAATTCTAAAAAGGTACCATACGTACAATTCTCGAGATACGAATGGAAGAGGTTTAAATATGAAAATTCAAATAATGTAGCAAAACCAATTTCTGGAAGCGCTTTGGGAATTGATGTTTTGTCATATAAATGTCAACATAAATTAGAAAACAGTGTTCCAAATTTATTTACTGCTTCCAACATACTATTTGCAACATTGGCACCATCAGCAACAAATTCGGGAAGGATTTTTTGAAAATTGAAATTGACAAAAACATATACTGCATCAGCATAAATTAGAAAACAGCGTTCCAAATTTATTTACTGCTTCCAACATACTATTTGCAGCATTGGCACCATCAGCAGCAAATTCGGGAAGGATTTTTTGAAAATTGAAATTGACAAAAACATATACTGCATCAACCATGGATCAAGAAAAATTGGTCAGCTATTATATTAATTGAACTTAAAATTGCAGCTAATCTTGTCGGCGATATATTAATTCAAACATTCACAAAGGCTACTACAACAACAACAACAACAAAAATGTTTATAATAAATTTAAATTGCCATATGTATTTAACATTTAACTGTAAATATAAATATAATACTGATAATGAATATGTATGAATGTTAATAGAGTATTGATGTTTAAAATACGACTTGGTGATATTCAAAATACCTTTATATGATATAACTACTATTTTATTAATTACAAAAAAGAGTCAAAAATTTTTTAAGATCAGATTTGTTTAAATATTTGACTAGATTATGCTTGGCAGCGTATTTGAATGTATGTAACTGCACAATGATAAGGAACGCATGATTTATTTCTTTGCATATGGACGCCAGGTGCTTTTGCATCGGCCCTGTGAAACATCAGATTTTTCCAAACCAAAGCTTCTAACCTCCTGGTGTAGAAGTCTCCTTGCTATTGCGTTTAAATAATCAGATTATTATTAATAATAAAAAAAGTCAGATGCCTCATCGCTGAAATTCGCTGCAAAGCTGGTCATACTGATCCCAGATCTTTTGCAGAATATAGCTAGTTATCTGATTCTGTGCTTTACTGGGCATCGACCTAACTCTCGCGTAAACAGATCGACCATCAGCGTGTCTTATCATCCCTTTTTCATTTGGGGCATTCCAAAAGATATTTAGGAGCAATTTATCGGCCTTAATAATGTAATTTTTTTGGCGATAAAGTAGGAGTAATATACATTCTTGCCGCGATTGTATCTCTATCATTTTCTTTTTCATTTAATATAGTTGTTTTTGATGTTCTTATCGACTTTCAGAAGATAATCGTTAAATTCAAGTGCTCAAAAAAAGTTGTTGTTCATTTCTTGCTTTAAATAACTCCGTTTTATTACATAAGCGAAAGTAGTGTGTGATTTTTTTTTTACTCTTATAAAGCACACTCTATAAAAAAATACTCTCTATAAAAACACGTGACAAATAACATAAAAATACTGAACACGGCATCTAAAAGGGTCACATGAGATTTAATATTCAACAATTATAATGAATGTAAGTACGAAAAAAGAGGCATGTTTGTAAGAAACTTCTTAAATCTTGTATGCAATAATAATAATAATTAAAAAGATTCAAATTTCGTTCTTATAACGTGTTTAAACTAAACGTATAAAATTAGGTTAAAAGAGTCTTTATTTTCCAATCTGTTTAGATGCTAAAACGCAAATGGAAATGAAAAATTAGGTATATTTCCAGTATAGGGGCCTTGGCGCTTTTTAAAACTAAGTTGGAGCAATTCAGGCTTCAGAAAGTTAGATTCTTTGCCAAAACAGCTATGAAAACAGACTTGATAATCTTTTATGCTTGTTTATATATGCATTTATGTACATATATAAACATGTTACTTATATTTAAATTATTATTGTTTTCATATACAATTTAATTCTATTAGCGTATAAGCATAGATAAATGGGTTCTTTATATTAAATAAATTGAAAAAAAATTATTTTTGTATATGAAACAGTTAATAGGTTGCCAAAAAATATGCTGCTAAAATTCCTTATCTCGCCAAGGCCATTTTCGCTATTTTGCCAAGGCCCCTATACTGGAAGAATACCAAAAATTGCATTTTAAAGTTTCGAAGTTAGTTTGAGGATTCCCAAAAGATGATCCATCTCTTCATTAAAATCTGAACTATTTTTAAGATTACTGTATACAAAAACGATGAGCAATCTTTAAAAGATGTCACTTATTTCATCTTTTGTATTTAAGGGATCCGAATACTGCCGGCGCCCAAAACATAACACGAAAATAAATTTACCACTCTTTAACATTTAGTCTATGTATCAGTCAACTACGCTGAGTTTATATTTACATTAAATTATTTTAGTTTTAGAAAAATATAGAGAAATATATAGAGAATTTTGAAGAAATTTCAGAAAACTTCAAATATGCTACATGCACCCAATTCAAACAAATTTAGTTTGAAAATATAATTCTCAATATCTTATCTAGGCAATTTATCTAGGAATATTTGCTGATCTAGGGAAAATATTCATGTTGTGAACATTCTTTTAGGTGCATTAAGAAACATTATTAAGAAAAGGCATAAAAAATTTGAAAAACAAATAAATAAATGAAAACATTTTGAGTTATCATTTTTGAAAAAAGCAAGATATATTTATAGAGAACTTATGTAAGAATATTTATTGATCTAGAGAAAATATTCTTATTTCTGTTAGTTGCATTAACGAACATTATTAAAAAAAGACATAAAATTTTTTTTAAATAAATAAATAAATGAAAACATTTTGAGTTATCATTTTTGAAGAAAGAAAAAACAAACAAAAAAACAAGATATATGATATAGGCAATTTATCTTGGAATATTTATTGATCTAGGGAAAATATTCTTATTGTGAACATTCTTTTAAGAGCAGTGAGGGGCATTATTAAAAAATAAATAACAAATTTGAAAAATAAATAAACTACTAAATCTACAGATCAGGAGCCTCAACGTCAGCTCTTAAAGTCATTGTCTTTTAATAGCACATTGTATAATATTCAGTATCCTACAATATGCAACAATATGCACATATATCCTACAATTTCTCAGTAATACTTACGAACTCTTTTGTGTAGCCCTGTATATGATCTATATAATTTATATACACCACATAGTAAACAAAAATTTAGTTAATCTTAAAAAGCATACCATAATCGAAAACGCTCTTCAGCAATCATCCCTAATAGACAGTGCTTCGGATACAGTATTGTATCTATCAGAAATCCTTTATGTGACCCTGAAAATGAACGATAAATGCGATGCAAATAATATTCAAATGCAAGCTTCTTGGCAAACCTAGGTAATGTATATCAATTCCATGATATTTGAAATACTGCAAAATAATTAAAATAAGCTGCAAACAGTTTTCCCGTGACCATTATATAACAGACCTCTTTTGTGTGACCCTGTAAAAAATGATATGTGCTTTACATCTCATATATTACCAAAAGGGTGTTTTAGTGCATCTCAGAAATACATATCAATTTTATTATGTTTGTAACAGAGTAGCATCATTAAAATACGCCGCATAAGAATTTTCTTCATTGACCGTTATATAATGAATACTTTTGAGTTCCCTGTACGCGTGCTGTAAGTGCTACAAAACAACATCTTTTATAATAACCATGTTCTAGTGCACCTTAATAATGTATATAAATTTCATGATGTTTAAAATTATGTAACACTATTAAAATATTCAGCAAATGATTTTCCCCATAGACCATAATATAACGGAATAAATACTTTTGAGTGACCCTGTAATTCAGCTATAAATGATGCTACACAATTCATTTTCAATAGAGAACATACTACGGCAAACCTCAATAACGTATTTTAATTACATGTAATTCCGAACATATTTACGTGAGTTAGAGCACGTACAGACAGACAAGCCGAAGTCATAAACACTTTTCAACTATGTTGGAAAGTGTTAAAAAACCTTTGTATGCCTTTAAATGCACTTTTTTCTTTTTTAGCATGTAAAAACATCAGTTTATATACATCCTAATATACTCCATAGCAATAACATACTAAAATCAGCCCAAAATAGGCATATCTGGAGACCTTAAAATTTATTGGATAATTAATCATTATCGTGTCCACTGCTAATTGCATAAATCGGATCGATTTGGCGCTATAAAATATAGATTAACTAACATTTTATTTCCCTCAGCCAGACTTTGAATGAAAGTAGGTTATTTGAATGATTTATCTCTAAAGGCTACGAAATACTGTTGCTTAGGTTACCGGCAAAATAAAAAGAAAAAAATGAAGAGAGTATCATGTCAAATATGTAAATGGATGAAACAAAATATTTTATATCATTGGAAAACATGTATACATGTTCCATCGAAAATTATACACGTAATTAAAAAAAATCTAATAAATATATTGACAAAATTCAAAATAATAGGAATAATTTAAAACCCTTATTTGGAAATTTTAGCATCCATAATTTAACAGACAAACAAACAGACGGAAACCAAAAACTTTTCGTGTCTCCACAGCAAGACTTGACTGACGTTTCGGCAACAAATAAATAAATGATAACATTTTGAGTTATCATTTTTGAAAAGAGCAAGATGTATTACATAGGGAATTTATCTACAAATATTTATTCATATAAGGAAAATATTGTTATTGTGAACATTCTTTTAGTTGCACTGACAAACTTTATTAAGAAAAAGACATATCAAATTTGAAAGAAAAACAAAACAAATAACAACATTTTGAGTATGGATAGACAGAAACAGGTTTTTAAGGCCGAAACCGAAACTGAATTTCGTTGATGTTCCTATTTTCTGTTGAAAACGAAAATGTCCCAAATTTTTTTTTAAGTAATTAAATTGTATGTATTAAAGTAACTAATATATACGTAAATATACACAATTATTAATTAATTATATATATTTATTAAAAATGTATAGTTATTAATTAATTTTGCGTATTTGTTAAATCTATATAGTTATTAATTAAGTGGCCTAAATTGGCTCTCTGTGCCTTAGACCTAAAACTTTTTATTTTCATATAAAATGAAACGTAATTAATTCATCAACGACACAGAAAAATTTTCTAATTATAGAAATTTCATTTAATTAAAAAAAAATATTTTAGTTTTATATATACACACCTCGATTTACCTTTTATAATGATTTCTGTAAATGATCATCTGTTATACTAGAATTTTCTCAAAGAGTATTCGAAACACTTCTGCGGTTTCAATTTGAAAATTTTCTATTACTGTTATGTCTGAAACTTTTAATAAGCACGTAAAAAAGTTTAGTTATATATGCATTGCTTGCTTTATAATTTGCATTCACATCTTGAGCCAGCTTCACATCTTTTGAGAAAAATGCACTATTAATTTACACGAGAAAACAAGTGCTGCCAGATTTATATTAAATTCTTCGTCTCCAGATACTCTCATAAAATGATATTCATCTTAAACATTAAAAAAAGGTCTTTTAAAATTATATCTTAAAAATTATATTTGATAAAAACATAATATTTGAATTTCGTTTGACGGCTTAGGCTTACTTCCGGCTTTACTAATCACTAATGAATTATTAACTATTAAAGTTCATACGTTTTCTCGCAAAATTACTCAAAAGAATACGTTATAGCTTTACCATCTATGGCCGTGAATTGCTTAAAGTATGTTTTGAAATGTATGATGAATTTTACCAACTGAACTATATTTTATTATGCTATGAGATGTTTGTAGAATATAAACAGTTTCATATACAGGGTTGCTAAAAAAAGTCGGATACACTGTCGTTGACTGATGGTAATTTCTGTAAGTGCGTTTTAGTTGTGCTGTGCATTTTTTAACTTAATTAAATTTTAGCATAATGTGTTTATAAAGAACTGTTAAACCTATACAGGACTGCACAAAAGAATGCAACTACATTACCGCTTATGGGCAACGATTTTTGAAATTGAATTTTCAATTATGTCATTTGTTTTCCAGTTGAATTAAATTGTGTGGTATGTATTAAAGCTATATGATTCATAGAATCATATACGGACTCCACAAAGAAATTCGAACATCTTACCGACTACGTACGGTAATTGCTGAAATTATTATTTGAATTGTGTTATGCTTTTTCTTAAAAATGTTTATTCATAGATATCTTCATTTGCCGTATCAAAAGATGAAGTTTCCTTACAATAATCCTCCTGTATTAAAGCTATATAATTTATAGAATCATATACGGGCTCCAGAAAAAAAAATGTCTAACATCTCACCGGCTATGAACGGTAATTACTTAAATTAGTATTTGAATTGTGTTATGATTTTTTAAAAATTATTTATTCATAGATATCTTCATTTCCGCATCAAAACATGAAGTTTCCTTACAATATTCCTGGAGTGTTGGATAATATTTCATAATTCATGCGCTGCGCATGGTTTTTCTGTTTTTTTTTTTTTTTTTTTTTTTTTTTTTTAATATTAATGTTCTTTAAGTAACTGTGCATATAAAACGGACTATTGCTGCGTTTATACCATTCTATACTTCCATCTATATGGTATTTCATTATGGTAATTCTTTTCCATTTTCGAGTTTCAGTAGCTAATATTATTTTATCCACTTTGTGAACTAATGCCAGTTATCTTTCTGTCTGCATTGAAAATCTGCGGTCTAAGTGTCTCGTTGAGAAATGCTTCACAGGCAAACTTTATCTTAACCAAGGCATTGATGCAGCTCGATAAGGCATTCTGTTTTTCCCACCGTTCTATTCTCTTAGGAATATTTTTCATCTTTGTGCTTTAGCTGCTGCTATGCAGAAATTTTTGTTATTTAACATTTAAATGCCCGTTGATGTGCTTTCGACGCAAGGTACAGTTGTGGGGGAAAAAAAAGTAAACACCCCCTACTAACTCCTCAACAAATTATCGTAGACGAAAGTTACTGGTACCGAACGATTGGAAATTAAGTCTACTTTTAAATGACGTATATAAAATTTGCTTAGGGGGCCATCTAAATATTAAAACGAATCCAAACTTCATTTTTTTACAACGACGACTTTGGGCTTGCCTGCTACAATGTCACAAAAAAGCGGGACAGGGAGACAAAAAAAAATCGAGACAAGAGCTTCTAAATCGGGACATAAAAGTGCAGAAAATCCTATGAAAGCAGAACGTGCCTATAACGGAATGCTGTCTTAAACGTAAAAACAATTGTCCCTAATGTAGGAATACCATGCAATTTGCTAAGAAAAAAGTCTGTTTAACCCTTTATGTACAGAATTATGAATTCATGAAAATTTGATCTTCTAAAGCATTTTTCGTTAATTATTGAAACTTCATTAGAAAATTTACATAATCAATTAATAAATTTTAGAAGGATCGAAGGATTTAGAAGGATTCATTAAATTTGAATTTATAGGGATTTCGTGCAATATTTATAACCGACACTCAAATCTTTTATTCTAAATATTTTTCTTAGTGTTTTGTAGAATTAGGAAATATAAAAATATAATGTTCTAGAAATATTTCCGAATTGAAAATCCCTCCCTCTCCCTCAACGCCAAGAAAGCTGAAAAGATACAAAGGCAAAAGAAATCATCCTTTTAAAAATATTTTTGTATTGCGTAACACATAATGCTTTTTGAACAAGATAAAGTAATGCATCTATAACTCATTCTAAACTATATTATTACTAATCGAGGTATTAAATGAATTTTATAACAAATTATTTTAATGGTACTTATAAGTACCTTCAGTAGATAAAGGGTTAAAATGGAAATATTTCCCTTCCCTTGCGATTCCGTCTTAGCAGATTTTATTATACTAAATAAACACAACAGCGAAATCTTTGGTAATTTCTTCAGCTTCTCACATGCAGCTAATACGAATGTGTAGCTTTTAATAAATTTCAAATTCATGATAGATATTTTTCGTATATAAATGATTTTTGGTGTTTTTAGTGGGCAATCTAAAAAAATAGGTTTAATCTAAAAAATCTATTGGAGTTTTCAATAATAATAATAATAATAAAAAAGACTTTCACTTATATTCTGTAACTTGAGAGGCCCGGGTTGGATCTCCTAGTGTACTATCTAATGCAGTAAAATCTGCTAAGATGAAATTCCAATGGACTTTAAACATTATTCGTTTTAGAAAGAATTCTGTCTTATCAGGTACCGTCAACCTGATTACTTTGGGCCACTTTTTCCTGGTTCCACTCACATTTCTATTATTAAAAAATATTATGTGTGATCAACGTCGAAATGGAGTTGTAAATAATTAACATGAAACAATGAAGCAAAGTGTGTAGTTTTAAAGAAGAAATTTTTAATTTTTTTTATTTTTTAACTATTTTTAAAGTTTTGGAACAAAGTAACCCCTGCTGGGGGCTTCTTTGATCCATTCACTTAGTTTCATATAAAATGAATACATTTCATATGTAAATGAATACATTTTTATTGAAAACCCCTTGCAATAGCCTTTGCTAATAAATTAACACTGCAAACTCGATAAACAATTTTTTTTTAAACATTTAAACACAATAAATCAGTCGATAATATTAAAGAAACGAGAAACAGTTTTCGTCATGTTATCCTCAGCAACTGGAACAAAAACAATTAATGTAACATTTTCCTACAGTAACATTTGAAATAAATGTAACTTAAAACATGTTTTAAGAGATTTGGTTATATAAAAGGCATTGTAATTGGGCTATTTTCGGACCAAAAAAGGCCTGGCTCAAAGTAGCCCCGAAATACTAATTTTCATGTTAGGTTTATGAAAACGCAAACATTTTCTGTCAAAATGAAAATTTAAAGGAAAAACTATGATCCCACATGGGTTACAGGTTACTAAAGGTAATAGTTTGACACTTATCTTATTTGTAGCTCTTATCTAGATTGTTTCAGTACAGAAAGTTTGGAGAGTTAAAATTTACACACGAAAACAATTGTTTACAAATATTGCCACTAAAAAAATTTAAATTACCCCCAAACTATTCAAATACCCTATAGTAGGGTATAAAATATTTTTCAAGGGCAAAAACTCCAAATTATCTCGTATTGTTTGTTCATTACAAAGAATAAAATTTTTTTTATGGGATGGACCAAAGTAACCCCGCATATACCAAAGTAGCTCGGTTGACGGTACACCTATTTTAACTATATTATGTTATGCTATATTATATGTGGGACCATGATTTTTTTTTTAAATTTAAGACAGGATTAAATTACATGCAGGTTTCTTTTTCAAAGGTTTTAATGTACTTCTGCTGTTTTACTGAGTAAATATACCCATTTGTCATGACTCGTATTATGCTGCTTCCAAAAAATGCCTATTCAATTGTTTTCATATTGTAGATGTCATAAATTATCCGCCCACCCGTATCACATTTTGTGGACCCCTCTCCTCTAGAAATATGACATAATTAATGGACCCCCCCCCCCCTTATTTCTAATGGGTGAATGCTTAATGTAATTATGCAATACATTTCAATCCATTTGTAAACAACTGAAAATTAACAGTTCACAACAACTTGCTCAAAAATATTCTCTCCTTCTCTCTCTCTTTTTTTAAAAAAAATTTTTCTTCCAAGTCGTTCTGACATATTTGCAAATTCCTTTACATTCGTATATACGTGAGATTTTCAGATATTCTCACTCTAGTTCCAAAGAATCAAACAACGTTTTAATTTTTCTGCAAATAAGAAACATCTTGAATTATAGACGATTACTGAAAATAATGCATTTCCGTAAATTGCCCTGTGCTGAAAATCAGTTCAAAACTCTAACTATGGCATCGGTTTTCTGAAAGATATTTCATTCTAATAAGGAAAATTAAAGCCTTTATTTGATTATTCTGTAGCTTAATAAGAATATCTGCAACTTTTATACGTTCAGAGAAGAAAACACTTTCTTGAATGTGCTAGAAAGTGCAGCAAGTTTGGATTTGAAAACATTTTAAAGTAAATTACCGTTTCAAAAACTGTTAGGGAGACAGTTCATTTGCACTATAAAAAATAAATATGTAAATTAGTTACTTTTACATACGTACATGTGTAAATTCGTAAAATTACACCTTTGTCATAAAATTTACACTCTTGTCGTATACATTTATCTATTTATCGGCTTAATGGAAGGGTGTAATTTGTTATCCTTTCAAAATTAAGTGTCAAAATCAAACCTGAGTTTGTTCTTCATGCAAATTCTTTTAAAGAACATAAAACTATTTTTTGAAAATTTACACCCTAAAATATAAGGTTATGTACATAAAATTCATCGTTTTTGTTTTTTACACAGACATATGTGTACTCATGTGCAATTTACACTTTAAACTGTGTATTTCAGAGTTATATCTTTTTACACACTTAAGCAGATTAACTTAACAGACTTAAGCAGATTAACTTAACACACTTAAGCAGATTAACTTAACACACTTAAGCAAGAAACTTAACACACCGGCGTGTATTTGGCAATTTACTCGCCACTTTACACATATAGACAAATCGTTTTTGTATCAACAGTATATCTGTTTTAATGTGTAAATTTAAGCATTTATTTTTTAGTAAATGCTATAAACCCAACTAATACTGTGGTCCCGGGTTCGATTCCTGGCTCTGGCTAATTTTTCACTCCAGTTGGATTTATTTTATGTATTGTATGTATGTCTGTTTAATATTTATATATACCGTTAACAGTTGAATGCAGGCATTTTTTATGTGTGTTTTATTACATATCGTAGATCAATGTAATAGTAAAATCTATTCATCGTTGTCAGGGTCATCAAAGGCTATACTATTGATGGCTGGTGACTTCCCCAACATGGTTTATTGGGGAAAAATTGCAAACCCAGGTATCGGCCAGAGTAATTCAGTGGTTAGAGCGACAGCCTGGAATGGTGTGGCCCCGGGTTCGATCCCTGGCTCTGGCTAATTTTTCACTCCAGTTGTATTTATTGTATGTATGTCTGTTTAATATTTATATATACCGTTAACAGTTGAATGCAGGCATTTTTTATGTGTGTTTTATTATATATTGTAGTGTGTGGGAATTCTTTTATTTTACATAGTCAAACGAATAATATTTAGTAAAATTTTTGGAAGTATGGCTGAAAATTGTAAAATGGGAAGATATATTCAATATATATCTGATGACGATCCAGAATAATCAGTTGAAGAAAAAAAATGTATATCTCTAAAGAAAAACTACAAAATGGCGTGAAATAGAATATGTTAAGAAGTGCAAAACGAAAGAGTGTACACTGTGGAAGCTCTGCTTGGCATAATATATATATATATATAATAAAATAAAAAATATAGAATATGAAAATAATAATCAATTTCTCTTGAATGTAATATATTTTCTCATATTTTCTGGTATTAAATCATGCTCGGTATATTTTTTATGAAATAATCTTATTCTTTCACCATTAATAACACTGGGACAACAATGGTTCTGCCACAGAACTGAAATTCGTTGATTTTCCAGATCAGTTCTTTGTGCTGATTCCGAGTATACTTTCCGTTTTTCTATAGGTAGTTCAGTTTTTGAGAAAATTGCATATTTAAGTTTATGCAAATTTAAGCTTTTTTGTGCCATTTTATGGAAATTTTAGGTACAATAAATGTCAGACTGAATTACCGTTTCTAGATAATGACTACTGGACCATTTGCTTCAGATAAATGTCACATTCTGCATATTCTTAACATTTATCTGTTAGTTATTAAGCTTAACTTGCATATTTTACAATGGTGGAATGTTTACATAACTTTGAACTTTAAAGCAGTTGCCACATAATTGACGTAATGTTTTTCTAGATTAGATTTTTATGCTGATTTCAAATTTGCAGTCCGTTTCCTTATATCAGGTCCAGTTTTGAGTAAAACGAATTTTTACTTCTGTGCGGTATTGACACAAGTTCGATATAAAATGCTTTTTAGGGGTGCCTCATCGTCAAAAGGGTAAACAGTGTCATATTCTTATTGGGGACATAATCAACAATGGCTATAGTCGAAAAACAATTGAAAAAAGTAGTAGAATTTATCCTAACTAGCTGAAGTACATCACAAAGTAGCTTAATAAGCATTTTATGGCTTTTTTGACAAAAATAATATTTTTTTCCCCCTTCAAAACTAGACGTGATAGAAGAAAACGGTTAGCAAATTTGAAATTAGAGCAAAAAACTGGTTTGGAAACATATTAGCGCACTCGTGTGGCAGAAATATTTGGACGTCAAGAAACATTATTAGAAAAACATGAAAAACATCCAAATTAAGCGCAATATTTCACAGCCACATTTCAGTATATTCTCAGAAACAACATTTTTGTAAAGTAAACTAGACAGTAATCGTAACGTAAAACAAGAAAGCCAGTCTGATAATGCTTTATGCCGTACATTTGCATATAATTGTACATAAGTTCCAAAATTTGCATAAATCGAAATAGGCAAATATCTCCAACAAAAGACGGGATGGAGTAAATCTAAAACTAGATTCGGAATCAGCACCAAAAACGGAATAAGAAACATCTAATTTTAGTTTAGTGACAGAGCAAAAGTTCAAATTTGTTGACCAGTGATTTGTTGACCTACTTACCTTCTTTAAACGTACATTTTTGGATATTATTTTTCTGCGTGTAAATATTATTGAAATTCAATTTTCTCATTTGATACGCATAATTTCTTATCTGTTTATCTATTTTATTAGTATTATGAAATACCTTGCATTTGTAACAGCGTAAAAAAACAAAACACCTGTGTCGTAAAAAATACGAAATGACCCCCCCCCCCACCCCCCTCGTGATAAAATGTCTAGTTTGCATGCTGAAAAGTTAAAGTCCTTACATAAATTTTCATGTAACTCAAAATCCTTAAGGGGGTATATACCTTTAAACCTACAAAATTTTCGAATTTTTTTAATGCATATTTTGATTTCGTAATCATTTCTGAACAATATGCAAAAAACCGCATTAAAAAATTCTCATTAGTTTACTAATTATGGCTGTTTTATTAAGACTATATATTAAGACTACATAAGATAATTAAACTTTGAGTTGCGCTTATTCAAAATGAGGAATTTTGAAACTGCGCGCAGTGTTACTATAAAACTATGCATGGCAATCAAAAGAAATTTTCAAAATATACACTTTGCTGTATTATCTACAACTTAAAACCAGAAAAATGTAATATTTTATTTTTTTTTTCTGTTTTCTTACTTTGAAAATATTTTTTTTAAAGTGAAAGTTTTTAATTTTCTGTTAATTTTGTAATTTTTCAATATTTTTTTCAAATATTCTGGTTTTAGTATAAAGGTAACACTATTATGTATTTATTTTCACCAAAATTTCCTCTTCATATGCATATTTTCAGATTTTATCATGCGCGCAAGATTTTTTCTCTTATTATCATATATTTTTAAACATCATTTCAATATTTATTTATGAATTTACAAGCATATATATATTTTTAAATATAAATTTGAATATGAGCCTTATATTTAAATGAAGTTTGATTTTTAATTTTGAGTTATTACACAAGTTTTGAAGCTTGGAACATAGTGATATTTTTTACTTTTTCGACGTGTTCAAAGGTATCCTACCCCCTTAAGGCTCCCAGTCACTAATCTTCCGAATTCCCCTCGGTAATGTTAAGTCTATGGACGTTTGATACATTTTTATATTCAATATATATCCTCTGGAAATTAATGTTTTTGACTTCTTTTTTTCTGTTTATTCTTCTTAAAGGATGTCTCTTTTTTTTCTTAGAGTTCAAAATATTTCTAAAATCTACGCTTAATTTTATAAGAAGCGTTAAAATTTTATTCCCAGTTCGTCAGTTTTTAACACATAAAATATTAAATAAAGCATAGATTTTATAAATATTTTGAGAACTAAGAAAAAAAGAGACATCGTTTTTAGAACAGAGCACTGAAAGAAGAAGTTGAAAATATTAATTTCCCGGGGAGATATTTTGAATATAAAAATGTATCAAATGCCCATAGACTTAGCATCACCGAGGGGAATTCGGAAGATGAGTGACTAGCAGCCTTAAATGCCAACATCTAAAAATGGGGATTTTGATAATGCCAAAAGTCACTACTTCACAACTGCAGCTTGAAATGTTTTGAAATGCTCAGAAATCCTGCATACTTCTATAATCTGAAATCAAACCTTTGTTGTGAAAAATTTAACATTAAAATTTGAAGTTTAATTTTTTTTTATAATTTTTCAAATATTTTTCATATATTTTATAATTTAAAAATAATCTATCAAATTTTAGTTCATTTTACACAAAAATTACACTATATGGGATTTTTTAATTTTCTATGTCGTCATTCAAAGGTTTTGAACATACCTGGTTTGCAATATCAAAACTATCATTCTGAGATGCAAGATGCAATCATTTGAATTATAAGAAAACCTATACATAAATGAGTCAATTCTTTGTTTAATATCTCTGAAACAAAAAGATCCACAAGCATAAATTTTGTATTACAATGATTAGAATTAATGAATATTTTATGTAACTTAAATACAAAATAATATAAAAGGAATAAATAAACGCACTTAATGCATTTGTTACGTTATGGGCTTCCTCATAAAAAATTCTGAAGAGCAATAATGCAATATCCGCTAAAGTTGGTGGCATTAATTAATTGATTAAGTCAATTATTATTTCTGGTAACCTTCTTTTGTATTTCATTTATTTTATTAAATAAAATGCAATTAATTACAAAAAGGAACTTCTGTAAATTACAGATTCCATATTGTAATTTAAAACATTTTTGGGAGAAGCCAATTTTACATGAGCTTTTCAAGATATTTTCACTTCGTTTTTAAGATGCAGATTTTACTAGGTATCATCAATACAGTTCAAATATATGTGACAACTCTACAAATTGTGCACCAGCATAAACAAAATCAATTCGAAATTAATATACAATATTGGTATTTGTCGTAAAAAAGGAATAAAATAATGTAAAGGACGTTAGACATAACAGAGGTTTCGCTATCAATAAATACATAAATGTATTTTTAAATAAATGCATACAAATAACCAATTTGGTCCTTCATTCAAACCTTACATAGCTATCTGTATTATAAAGTAAAAACATGTTCATGTTTTTAGCGTTACTCATGTTCATGAGTAACGCTGATGTTGACGTCATATTGACGGCGTCAACACTTGACCCATAAATTTTACTTTTTCTGCAATTAATTTTACCCTCTATTGGCCGCACAATTTTAATTTTTAAGCCATCGTATAGGGGGGAAAAGTGTACTTTCAAACGTAATTTGTTTGAAAGCAGTATCTTAATTTAGATATTTTTATGATTTTTAAAATTATTGTCAAACATGATAAAAAAAAAAAAATCTGTCTCTATTGCGTTTAGTTCGATTGCAAAGATTAAACTGTTTCCTCTTAAAAGAATATAAATACAGTAAACTCTGTGTAAGGCGGAATCGATCGGGACTGAGAAAATTTTCCGTGGTAGACAATATTCCGGCTTATGCAAAAAAATCCCCCCAACCCCCCCCCAAAAAATCCCTCAAATTTGATGATTTTTTATTGATTTTCTGACTCGAAAATCGGTTGAAAACTGAAATTCGGAAAGATCTTTTGTCTTTATAGATAAATGAGAAACGCCATTCAATTTCTTAGTACTGCTGTAATACATGCGAATTGGAAGTTTACACACACACACAAAAAAAAAGACTAACAACCCCCCCCCCCTCCTCTCTAAAACTTCGAGAATGAGACGTGAACGCTATAACATTGAATTTCAGTTCATCCTTAAAGTAAAATATATTGCACTTTCGAAAATATATATTTTGATAAATGTTCATTCTACGAGGAATATTAACTTTTAAATATAATTTTGCATATAAAAAAATGGCACAAGCATAAATTGCTTAAAATTTAAGCAGTTTCTGTCCTTTTGAATTATCTTTTTCAAAGTGTTACGGAATTTAACTAACATGCACGACATTGAGTATTTGACTTATCAGTTTTAAAGTTTAATAAACAAAATGCCTTTCATTTTTAAATAATCCCTTTTTCCGCCTTACGCAAAATTTTGATTTCGGTGGGACCTTAAAATGCTTTCCGTTTCCGTGTTAGACAGATTCCGCCTTATGCAGCATAAATTAATGTAATTTTCTATGGGTTCGCCGGGACTTGAAATATTTTCCGCGGTAGACAGATTTCCGGCTTATACAGAGTCCGCCTTAGACAGAATTTACTGTAGTTTATCATTTTTTTCTGGGTAATATTCCATGACGAAATTAAAACTGCATCAAGAAATGAATAAAATAATATAAATAAAACACAAATTTAATAGACATGTAATCAAACTACGCGCTCAAAACAATGAAATTATTAGAATAGAAAAGGCTGCTAGTAGCGAAATCATTGGGGTTTTGGCTGTACTCCTGGAATGCGGTAAATACGAAAGTATGGCTTTTATCAATTTATAAAAGTTATTTGAATGCATAATTGATATTTTTCATTGATACTGTTAGTGGGTAATCTAATATATATATATATATTAAATGTAAAAATTTGTTAGAGTTTTCAATAAAAAAAAAAAAAAAATGGTTTACACTTATATTTTGTAATTGAGAAGCCAGGATTGGATCCTGTAGTTTTTATAACTTAATCGTTAAATTAATTTTAATTAATGAAAGAAAAATTAATCTTTTAAACAATATTTAAAACATAAAATGGAGTAACAGAAATTGCAAAGAAAAGCTCAAAAACTGGGAATATTTATTGCTTAAAAATCTTATATATGATGGACAAAGACAAAATGACAGTAGATTTCTTTTTCAAGAAATGTTTTTGCAAAATAGATTAGTAATGCTTCCTGGAGTTCCTTATTATTTTTTTCTACTAAACGTAAAAGCAGTAACACAGGTTATGTTTATTTTTATAGAACAAACGTAAATTAATTGCGTGGAGTTATAAAGTTAATATTTTAATGAATCAGCACAGTTTTATTAAACTATTTAAATTGTTAAATAGATTAAAACACAGAAAGATTTTGTTGCACATGATGTTTAGAAATACAGTCTATTTAAAGTTGCACCTATAGTCATTTGACCAGATAAATTTAACAGCTAATAAAAGAGAGAAATGGACCTAGTAATCAGTGTTGCCAGATTGGGGATTTTTCCCCCCTTTTGAGGAATTTTTAACCTCCAGGGGAATTTTTTTAGGGCAAGTAGTTCGTGGGGAAATGTTTTGGAACATAAAAAGTTTTGGGGAAAAACTTGGGGAATTTTTTTCATTATTTCACGTAAAGTTTACGAAAGTCATCTGACAGCACTGAATCTACCCCGAACTCGATTTTGATTTTGAAAACGAAATTAAAATACAGAAATCTGAGATATCAATCATTATTAGATGTAAATTTCCAATTGGGCGAAAAATGTCCGGACCAGGATTCGAACCCGGAACCTCCTGGCTGAAGCCGCCAGTGCTCTGTCATCTGAGCTATCCCGGACGATTCTGGTCGAACTTTTTCACCCAGCTAACCTTGATGATTACAGCATCTGGTCTGAAACCTGGTTCAGCTCAACAGAATAAATCTCAGGTAATGGAACTCCAGAAATCGCTGGATACGAAATTACACTAGATTAACATTAACACAATTATTCTAATTGGTAAACAAATCATATTAGATGTAAATTTTCCAATTGGGCGAAAAATGTCCGGACCAGGATTCGAACCCGGGACCTCCTGGCTGAAGCCGCCAGTGCTCTGTCATCTAAGCTATCCCGGACGATTCTGGTCGAACTTTTTCACCCAGCTAACCTTGAATCCTGGACCTTCCTTGAACCTTCGAATCCTGGTCCGGACATTTTTCGCCCAATTGGAAATTTACATCTAATATGATTTTTTTACCAATTAGAATAATTGTGTTAATATTAATCTAGTATATCAATCATTATTCTCGTGGACGTGCTCATCGTTTACAACATTATAGCTTACACGCATCACAGGTGCATTTCGACCTACCTTGGACTACCCCCACCTGAATTTCCAGATCACAGTGCGGCAGATTTTTCCGGTCATCGCAGATAGACATATACACATTTCTTTTATTAGTATAGATTTATACAAAAGTAATAAAATTAATTATTTAACTTTTTTTGTTTGTTTAAGGCTGGTTAATTTATGCTTCATAGAATAACAGTAGAGTTTTTTGCAAGACATGCAATTGCATACTAGAACCGCATTGCTACGTTTATAACTGAACTGAGCAGAATCTATGCAGCAGAATCCTTGTGTCTCGTTATAAGAAACTTGAATGAAAACTCTGCTGTATTAAACAATAAAGTTATGAAAAAAGAGGAGGAGACATAAAGTATAGACGAGTTTACCAGGTGCGAGTGAAGTAACAGAGGAGGTTGTCCCAAGATGGCGGCTGTTTTTTTTAGTCGGAACAACAGTTTTTGATTACCGCCGGGCAAACTTCCCACCAGTAAATTTGAATAGAAAATTTAGTCTTACGCGCCTTCTTCGTGGAAACATTTTCTCGCAAATATTCTAAAAATTTCTATTTCTTTTTATTGCTTTCAGTTTGCCCAGGGATTATATATTTTTTTTTTTCGCTGACACTTACAGAAGGTTTTCTAGGTTATCCCAATATGGCGGAAACGCGGGACCGGACTACCACAAAAATAAACTCTCACCAATAAAAATTAATATCTGCTTCTGACATTCTTTTTTGACTGAAATTTTGCAATTATAATTCGTTTAAATTAGGAGAAAATATCTATTTAAATTTACTGGAGGAAGTTTAACCCAACGATAATCAACCCCTGCGAAAACGGTTACAGTTGCAGCTTCACTATTGTAAGGATATGTCATTTCCTCTATACAGGGTGTCCGGTCTGCATGTAAACTCTGTTTACTCGATTAGAGACCACATAGAAGTTTCCGTCATCCTGATTGGTTAATTTCCCTTTCGTCTTTTCTAATGCTTAAGGTCTTTGGAAATTGAAATTTGTAATGACAACAGTAATATACCATTGCACAATTCTTTTAATTTTTTTTTTTTTTTTTTTTTTTTTTTTTTTGTATATAAGTGAATTAGCATTTAACATTCAACATTTTAATCTAACTCAGTTCTTGTCAAATGACTAATTAATCCAGATTTCCGCAAAATGTTCTTAGGTTAGAAAACCTGAATTAAAGGAAACACATTAAAAAAATATATGTAATGGCGCCATCTTCTTTTCTTATACTAAACTTTAGCTTGTTTTTTTAGTCAACGTTTGTCTTTTGTGACTATTGTTTTCTTTAAGGAATTAAATCTGATTTTTGATTATCAGTTTCGAAAACGTTTTGCGTTGTATCTATTTATATTATGTAATATACACATTTATACTTATAAAAAGTTTTTAAAATTCTAGTATTTTATACAGGGAACGAAAGTTTTTTTTTTTTTTTTTTTTTTTTTTTAATAAATAGTCTGAACAATTCCATCATGAAAAATATTACTAAAAGTTTTATCGCGAAAATAAAATAAATCACAAGTTTGCTAAATGATGAATTCGGAATGTTGTAACGTTATAAACTAAACAAACATTAAATTTAAAGGTTAAAAATCGACGTTTCGGTCAACATTTACGGTGTTGACGTTAGTTTAGTTTTCAACTTTACAACATTCTGTATACACCATTTAGTAACTTTGTGATTTATTTTATTTTCACGATAAAATTTTCCTTTGTATTTTTTATTAAAAAAAAAAAATAATACTTTTGTTCTCATTTCCATTTTGACAATTTTAATGAGATATTCAGAATTTTTAGGTGGGAAAGGGACTAAAAAAATTATGTTTGTACATGTATGCATCATACTATAATTGTACTTTTTCATTAATGTTTTGATGATTTTTACCTTGGAGATGTTCAAAAACATTTTAACAATTAAGAAAAGCTGGGAGTACGAAGATGTATATTTTTTTTAATTTAATTTAATGAAGAGTGGAGGAAGGAACGTAAGATATGCTATAAGACGTAAATATCACCAAAAAAATCCTTATAGCTTGTAAAAATATTACGTTTGTAAAAAAAAAAAAAAAAAGGTTGTTAATTTTCTCTCTTACCTGAATAAAGGGTTCTTAAAATTAGTGTTTAATAGATAAAATCGATTATTTTTGTTTAAATCTTCCCGTAAGTTTAAAGGAGAAGGGTATTTCAAATCGTTTATTTTAACAAACGAAAACGGGAATAAAACTATTTTTTTATGTGTGCTTTGAACTGCTCTCTTTATCATTATTATTTAAATCTGCAACTAATTAGGGAAATAAATAAATCTTTTATTAAATAACAAAATAGTTTTCGCATGAAGCAATTTAATAAAAATTTAAAATATTAGAAGGTAAAATTAATTTTAAACAAAATGTATTCAGAATAAAATAAAATTGTGGCACATTTTCTAGTAAATATATGCCTATAATAGAAAAATCTAATACGTTTTGCATTTGGCTGGTTTAATTTAGCGTTTTTTTCCAAGGAATATTTCCCTTTTTTGCTTGATCAAGTTAATCTTGTCCACAAGGCTTTGATGATCTTGAATTCCATTTTCTATTATTCAAATTTCTGAATTCTTTCACCCATTTATTGCAATCTGCTAAATTTTTAACACTGCTGCAAACTGAAATTAAATTTTGGGAAATTGATTCGAGTTCATTAAAATATGAAGTCGGAAGATTAACTTCCCCAAAAGCAGACATTTTATAAAAATGAGGAAATAAAAAACTGTTAATGAGCAGTTGTTTCTAAGTTAGTGCTTTGCGTTTTCATAATGGCGCTAAAACAAATCGCATAAAAGAAACCAACCAATCAGGAGGCCGGAAACTTCTCTGTGGTCTCTAATCGAGTAAACAGAGTTTAAATGCGTCCGGTCTCAACAGTGCCCAATGGCTAATTCCTAAACCGTTAGTCATAGACATATAGTTCCAATTACAAAAATGTTTTAAATCAGGTAAAGAAATATTTTAAAAGCGATTTGGGTCAATAAAAACATTTCTTAAAAAATTACGAAATTTAAATTTTTATACGGTCCCCCGGTCCTATAAGTTATATTTAGTGAAATTTTCCTTTTACACTGACAAGTAATACAAAAAAAGTCCCGTTATTCTACGATTAAAATTGACCGAGTAATAGCTGTTTAAAGTTGGAGCATATTTTTTGCTGCAAATTGGGGGTCATTCACAAATTTAGTCGAAATATAATTTCGTCAGATATAAAAAATGTTTGGGAGTAAAATTAACATTGCAATATAAATTTGAAATCTTTAATAATTCTGGCATATTAATGGAAAATATACAATTTGTAATAAACATTTAAGAAGAAAGAGAAAAACAGAATTTTTATTAAATAAAATGATTCTAAATTAACAGCCTCAATTCTTTACAAAATGATATGTATTTTAAAATATTATTAGATTGCACAAGCCTGCAAAAGTTGGGTTATGTCATGTTTTTTAGCTTTTGATAATTGATTCTGATATATTCTGTACCGCTGAATCCAAAATTGACCTTCATTTTTAACTATCATATCAGGATTTTTCGCAAATTGCAAATTTCAAAGTTAAGAAGTTCAATGTTAAAATTGAATTTCCTCCCCCGTCTCATCGGACAACTTAGCTGTAAAAATCCCAGGATAAGCAAAAATATCGAATAATTTTTTTAATAAAATAAAATAAAATAAAAAATGTTTTACAGTATGAAATTTTTGCTATATTTTAACTTACACATATGCGATTTGCAAAAAAATTCTAACGTGATGGTTAAAAATGAAGGTCATTTTCAGATTCAGTGCTAAAAAGTGATTAAAAATCAAGTATCAAAAGTTAAAAAACACAACCATCTCCTCTACTTTATAGTATTCGATTTTTGTTGTTCTTTAAATTTGAAAATTTATGATTTGCGAAATATCCTGACATGATGGTTAAAAATTAAGGTAATTTTCTGATTCAGTGCTAAAAAGTACATAAAAGTTAAAAAACCCAACAATCGCAGTCTTGCATTATCTAATCTAAACCTTTTTCTTAAACTCCTTGGCAGAAATCTATCCGAAATTTTTTTTGTTATTCTGTAAAATAAGTATAAATGGTAACCACCGAAAATCTTAATAATATTAGATTGTTATCGGATTTGCGACAGTATGTAAAATGCAATCTCGATCGGATATTTAAAAGTGGGTTAAAGTTCGAGTACAAATTTTGAACTGGAAAAACATACATACGATTGTTGAAGTAACATAAAAACGTATAAAAAAAACATAATTTTTGTTAAAAGAAATCATAAGAGAAACAGTCTCAAATCCTGACAAAATAAAACATATGTTATTTTAGCTAATTTGAGACTTAATCATAATACTTGTTGGATTTTTTTTCAAAGCGCAGATACACATGAAGTAAGATCTTCGAATACTTTAAACACTTGGTATATGATCCCTCAAAGCCAAGCCGAACTCGTTTGTTTTCAGAGTAGAAAAGTGGCATAAGTCATGCATTTTTAAAGTTTCATAACTCGCTCAATTTTAGCGTTATATGAATGGGACTTTTTTTGTCTTACTTGTCAGTGTAATAGGAAAAAATTACTAAATATAACTTATAGGACCGGGGGACCGTATAAAAATTTAAATTTCTTAATTTTTTAAGAAATGTTTTTATTGACTCAAATCGCTTTTTAAATGTTTCTTTACCTCATTTAAAACATTTTTGTAATTGGAACTATATGTCTATGACTAACGGTTTAGGAATTAGCCATTGGACACCGTTGAGACCGGACACCCTGTATAACAGTTCCATCTATTAAACGGCATAAACCTTTACATTACTAAATCTTCAGGTCTTCATAGTTGACATCCTCCCGATTTATTTCATACCAATGTTTTTATGTAGAAATAGTTGTTTTATATAATCACACAATTTTTGAAATTAAATAAAGCGAGAATTTTTGTAATAATTTACTGGTATTAAAAAAGTCGGGAGGTTGGCAACTATGGGTCTTATCCGAAATGTTCTTTTACCGCGTTTTTTAAAAGATTTAATTAAAGATTTGGAAGCAGCTATTTTTCTTTCATTATTGAAGAAAACACAGTGATTGATAGAATGAGGATGCTTTGCATTACGATAGGTACTTCAGTAGGTATGACAAAAAAAATTGAAAACAAAGTTTTATAGGTTAAGTCAGATAGAAGCAGATGATGACAATACCGTCTCAGATTCATTCAAATCTCAGCTGGCTAGATAAGGTCTAAACCTCAAAAAAATTATTGGTGTAAGCGTAGATAGAGCTATCGTAATGATAGGCCAGTATCATCGATTGGCAACAATTTAAAAAGAAGCGTAAACGAACTTGTCGTTGTAAAATGTATCTCTCATTCTCTTCGTTTTGATGCGAAAATGCAAGCAAAATTCTGCCGAGTTTATTTATTTTTTATTTATTTATTTATTTATTTATTTTAAATGGGGAATTTTTTTCAAAAAAAAAAAAAAAAAAAAAAAAAAAGGCTTGTTTTGGGGGGAAAAATTTGAGTTTAAATTAGTTAAACATTTTTTCATACTGAATAATTGAAAATTGAAAATTTACTGTTTTGAGTAGAAACTGCGTTGGGGAATTTTTCGGAAAATAACACTGATTTGGGGAAAATTTCGGAAATTTTGGGGAAATTGATTTTCGACTATCTGGCAACACTGCTAGTAATAAATATATTTAAAGCTGTGTTTATAGTCATTTGGACAGATGCATTTGATCCTTAATAAAAGAGAGAAATGTATCTTGCAATACAGTCTATTTAAAGTTGCGTCCATAGTCATTTGGACAGCTAAATTTGATCACTAATAAAAGAGGGAAATGGATCTAGTAGAGTCATTCAGGGTAACTTTGATCCGCATTTTCTCTATTTTCATATGCCACACTCTTATTTTAAGAATATTGTTGCAACTAGGGGCATAATATTGAAGAAATGATCCTAAATTATTGTATGACTATCAAAATTAAGGAATAATAATGATAAAAGTAATAAAAAATGAATTTTTATCCTGGTTCAGCCATTTAGGGTAACTTTGCACCATATGATAAATATTATGTAAAATAATTCATTATAAAAAAAAAAGTATTATAGTTAGGACAAATTTGAACCCCAAAAAACGTTTTCAGATATGCAAAGACTCCGAATTTACATTTCCCAACATCACAAGATCTGTATAATTTATGATATTACAACAAATATTATTCATAAGAAAAATGGAAGAAGAGATGAACATTTAAAAATAAAAAAACTGTTTATTGTTCAGATAAAACATAAAAATGCAGTTAAAAACAATTTTCAATGTTTTAACTCAATAATACATCCATAGTTACAGTAATACATGCTAATACTAGTATTATTCAAACAAGAATAAAAAATGTCGAATGCATGAAATGTCAAATTTGAATAGCTCCGCCCCGAATAACGCCTTTAAATGAATTTTATGTATTTTACACATATTTGTTAAAATAGTTACATGTTATATCTAATGCACACTTTCGGCATTTATATAAAATATACGTGCAAATATGGGAAAAATTTGACAGTAGCACCTATAATCAGTAAATTATAAACATCAGTATAACTTTGAGCCGGCTCAAAGTTACCCTGAAAATGTGGTAAAATGTTAGTGCCTTCTTATTTTACATTTTATTAATTATTAATGAATAAATAATCACAAAATATTAACACATTTACAACATTTAGCTAATAATATGTCTGATAAATGAAGATATTGTTACTTACTATGAAAATTTAATTGGATTACAACAACTTCGAAACAGCATTCAAAATTAACTTGAAAACAGTACTTCACCAAAAAAACTAGATGATGCAATTAATTGCGCATAATGTTGCTAATTTATTTTCTAAAATAAAGAGTTGAAATCCCAGTTTAGAACCTTGCCAACAGAGCACAGTTCTGGAGTTTATTTAGTCTTTTGGAGTCAAAAATATTGAAAATTAGGAGGTGGTACAAAGTTACACCCCATGGTTCAAAGTTACCCCGAATGCCTGTAATATAGTCTATTTAAAGTTGCGTCTATAGGGACTTAAACAGTTAAATTTGAAAGCTAATAAAAGAGGGAAATGGATTTAATAACAAGTGTATTTAAAATTGCGTTTGTAGTCGTTTGGACACATAAATTTGATAGCTAATGAAAGTCAGAAATGGAAAATACAGTCCATCTAAAGTTATGTCTGTAGTCATTTGGAATTTGGACAGTTAAATTTGATCACTAATAAAAGAGAGGAATGGATCTAGAAATACAGTCTTATTTAAAGTTACGTTTATAATCATTTAGACAGCTAAATTTAATAGCTAATAAAAGAGAGAAATGGATCTAATAACAAGTTTATTTAAAGTTGCGTTTATGGTAATTTGGACAGATAAATTTGATAGCTAATGAAAGAGAGAAATGGATGAAACAATGCAGTCCTTTTAAAGTTGTGTCTGTAGTCACTTGAACAGCTAAATTGGATCACTAATAAAAGACAGAAATAGATCTAGTAATTCCGTCTATTTAAAGTTACGTCTATAATTATTCGGGCAGCTCAATTTGATCACTGTTAAGATAAATGGATTGGCAATACAATCTATTTAAAGTTAAGTCTATAGGGACTTGAACAGATAAATTTGATAGCTAATAAAAGAGGGAAGTGGATCAAATTAAACAAACAAAATAAAATTGGAGAGAAAATTAGTCTAAAGTAAATAGTTATTATTTTCTCCAAGAAAAAGCAGTACTAAAATGCTATTGCTCTTTATATATAATATAAAACAGAAGTTGGGGCTGTGAAAAGCTCAAATAAATTTAGTTTCACTCTTTTAAAAGAAAAAAGTAATTAGTAATTCAATTATACCAGATTAATTTACTAGATGTTCCAAAATATAGGTATTTGCTGTTGGATGTTTTTCACTTAAATTCAGAGCTTTTCTTCTAATTTAAGTTTTTCAAAATTTATATTTGTACACTCTTAAATTGTACGTTCCGAATTTTTATCTAGATATATTTTACATATTGTTCATCTTTTGCTATAGGCTAAAGATTTTAATCATTAAAATTGGGGGAAAATTTCTTCTGTGCAGTTTTATTTATTTATTTATTTATTTTGTATGCTCGGTTTTTCCAATTGGGAATATGGAATTTTAACGTATTACAGAAATCTCAAATTTTTTTCTTATTATTATTATACCATATATATATTTAATAATGTGAATTATTTTAAGACCATCAATATATTTTTTGAAGTATTGGATCGTTTTTTAATTTTATATGAATTTTTAAGTTGTGGACAGTGAAAAACGGCAAAAAGGCCCATTTTATTTTTTTCTGTACATTTTTAACTTTTTACGAATAAAATGCAATTTCTGCCTCAAAATATTAAATTACCTTTCTTTTAACTTAATTTTTTCTGTCACTAGAAACGAAAAATTGCGTTTTTAGTGCCTGAAAACGCGAAAAGTTCATAAAATTCAAAATGAAGTTTTGGTTGTTGAACAACTGAATATTTACCGTTTTACTTCTTAGAGCATTGAGAAAGTTTTTCTAAATAAAACTAAAAGTAACTAGGCGGTGTTGGGCGTAATCGATTACTTTTGCGATCAGATTAATAATCACGATTAAAGTAATCATGCTAAATTTCAATCATGATTACTACATAATATTTCTAATTATGGCAACTAGTAATCATCAATCATGATTACAGCAATCCATTAATCATGATTACATAGATTACAAGAATCTGAAGTGAAAATTCGTTGATGCATTTTAGTTTCTTTTATTATAGTACTGACTATGGAGGTATGCACGTTTTTAAAAGTCATTGAGTAGCTCTATTCACTAAATAAATGTCCGTCGAAATGAGGTTGAAAATGTTATTGGTAAATGTATAATAGGGTGTATCGATTTTTAACTTTTTTTTTGTTTCCAAATTCCAAGTTGATAAAAAGTTGCTACTAGACACCACAACTTACCACAAAAAATTTTTGATTTTTAAAAAAATGTTTAGGTCTCCCGCACAAGGCCTAAAGTTTAGAAATTTCACTTAAAAAGTAAATTTTTACAAAATTTAAAAAAAAACCTAAAACACTTTTTTTTTAAATTGCAAGTTAAAATTCCTCTAACAATAAGCATGAAAAACGATAGAAAATGTATTTCAAAAACTTAGCACAACATTTAGGTCTCCCGCACAAGACCTAAAGTTTGTTAATTTTGACGAAATTTTCGTAATTTTTAGTGTAAATGAACCTTTTTTTTTTCGTTAAAAACACCAGACTTAAGTGTATTCTTATTACAGGAGGCATAAAATGACACAATATATATATATATATATATATATATATACATACTACATAAATAATATATAAATACTGTATACCTTAAAAAAGATAGTTTAACGATGTAAATTGTTTGATAAAGGTGTTGAAATAAACTCTATCGTTATTTGTGATTACTATTGTTTATTACAAATGTATAAAATATTATAACGCGGAATAAAATGTAGTATATAAGTACAAAATGTTGCTGATGTAATTTCATAGAATATGAGCGCAGTTTTCTTGTTCTATTTCAAATTAACTGACTTGTTTTAAATATTCGCCCTTTCATCTTGTCTTCAAAACCTGAAACGAAAGTTATATACAGTATTTACATAGGCCTACAGATTTTTACAAAATTATAGAAATGATACCCAATGAATTTCAAATATTATAGGGAAGACAGTAAAATAAAGATGTTATTTAAAAACATTAAAAATCAAAGTAGTACAAAAAGCACTTACTTACATTTTAATCCTTCACTGAGGTTTTGTACTGGCTCTTGGTCTCGAACGCAGGTAGCTCTTTACGGTCTTCCAGTCTGGCACGAATGAAACCATATCTTTCGATCATCCCACACACTCGCTTTGAAGCTTCTGTGACTTCTTTCACAATTCGTTCCACAGCTTGATTGTGAGAAAGAATTGTAAATTCAACCCTTGAACTTTTTCCCGTTTCCGCAATTAACTGTAACTCTTCTAGGCTCATATCGGTAACAAGAGGGGGTTCGGTTACTGAAGTGATTTGCCAGTCAATCATATCTATATAGTCTTTAACATTAAAATTGATCTTAGGGGGTTTAAATATCCTTACCCCTTTCTTTTCTGTTTGACGAGCTTTCTGGATTCTCTTATAAGCCAAGACTCTAATATGTTTTCGTTCATCAAACAACATAGCTATTAAAACATGCTCTGGGTGAGCCATGAATGCATTTCTCTGTAACGTTGCATGGACGACATGTTTTAGCTCGTCTTCCAAGTAATTGCTGAAATGAATCATTTTAAAAAAATTAATGGAACCCTGCGGGATTTTGGGATTGCACTTAATTGAGAACCATGATGGTATGTAGACTTACATTATGAACTCTGCAAGCTTTCTCAGCTCAGGGGTCGGATCATCCATGGCTACATACAAACGAAGAATTCGATTTGCCAGGGTAAGCCACCTGGCGTGCAAGATGTTTCCGGGGTTTCGTCTGACCAAATCTTCTGTACATGTACCTGTTGATACGGCTTTGGATATTTCTTACAGATACTTTTGGTCTGTGCTCAACTCATTAAGATCAACTTCTGGTATATCGCTTTCAATTGCAACAAAATTGACAACATCCAGATTTTGGCAGCTTAAAAGTTGTTTACCAATAGGTTCGCTAAATGTGTTTGGTCCAGAAGTTGGCCCATCAAGAACAACCATAATTTCTCTAAATGATAATTCATTCAAATATAGTAGACACACAACTGCCTGCAACTGATGTTGTATTTTATTTTCAAATAAGGTGATAACTCTATTTGAAGTGCTTGTGTTTGCTGCCGTAGTATCACAACCAATAGCTTTTAGTTTTTTTAAGATCGACAGTTTTTTCTTCACAATACTTTACAAGTGATGTAACTATTTCATTTCCTGTTCCATTTATGGGAGTTACATGACCGAAATACTTGGATTCAGGTTCTTCAACAATAGATATGTGTTCTTCCATTAAAGATTTTCGGACACTTTTACCAGCTACAATTTCTTTTGTTATGGTTTCATCTTTACGACCATCAAAGTAAATGGCCAACAGATCGGAGGTTCGAGTTGAGCTTACTTCTTTACGAGACTTAAGTCTTTCACGTGCTACTTTTGATTTGTCGATTACTGCTTCTTGGTTCTCCGCAGTAACGACATTTAAGTCTCACAAAAGTGCAGTAGCTAACTGAGCTCCAGGTCTACTAGAAATGCCCCTGCGGTCACAAGCTCGTGAAAACAAAGACAAGCGTTGTGGCAGTTCTTGTTTTACTTCTACACTTGAAACACTTTTTTGACTTGTATCAAGTACATTTATTTCAAAATCACTATCTTGACATGATGTGTGAGACATTGAATCATTTGTACTATCACCAGAATCAATGTTATCAACAGATTTTAAGTTTTCATCCTCAGTCTTTTTTACAACTACCTGCATTAAAGCTTGTGACCTAGATTTTCTTTCCAATCGCTTTTTAAGCTTTTTAGTCTCGTTTTTGTCACACTCTGCAATTGACATCAATCTAGGACCACGTTGGTCGAGCAAAAACTCGTGTTCTAGTGCCGGGACTTTTTTGTCAATAGAGCAAATACAGTTGGTGAGGTAACATTTGCAAGTACAAATATCAAACAATGCAGTTTCAGTTTTTGACTGAAAGCTAGTTACTGCATCTTTGTAGGAGTTAGGGTACTTCCTTTTAGGTCCTGAACACTTTTTGATTTTCTCAAGCTGCTCATGCAGTTTTAAAACCATAAATATTGTGTTTTTGGTGCCACAAACAGGAATTGAAGCTCTTTTCCATATTTCCTCAAGTGTTAAAGCAACTCTTAACACAATTACCTTCTTTGCAGGCTGATGTATTCCCTCTTGTTTCATTTCAATGCGTACCCACACAAAATACTTCAAAACATCCACCTTGGTTGGCAGAACATTAAACTTACTCACATCAATAGGTTGCCCGATAACCGGCTTGTCGGTAGTTTGTCTAGTTAGATGCGGTTTTTTACTCATAATGAACAACAACACTCACTCAATTGATTCTTACAACAAGACTATCGCACTAAAACACAACCGTAATGCTCGCTCGTGGGCAGACGACTGTCGCGGTGATTCATAGGCGGCACGTCACTGCGGCGCGACAGTCTGGCCTTCCCCCACACCATCGCTTCAAGTTGACGCTTGACGTATTGAAATGTGATTTATTATTTCACTTATTTCAACAATTCCAATCAAGCCTAACGAGGCTTTAGTTACATTTAATTTTTAAACCAGCAACAACACAAATATCAAAACACTGAAAAATGTTAAAAAATTGGCTGAAATTTACGACTTTTAGGCCTTGTGCGGGAGACCTAAATGTTGTGCTAAGTTTTTGAAATACATTTTCTATCGTTTTTTGTGCTTATTGTTAGTGGAATTTTAACTTGCAATTTAGAAAAAAAGTGTTTTAGGTTTTTTTTTTAAATTTTTGTAAAAATTTACTTTTTAAGTAAAATTTCTAAACTTTAGGCCTTGTGCGGGAGACCTAAACAATTTTTTAAAAATCGAAAATTTTTTGTGGTAAGCTGTGGTGTCTAGTAGCAACTTTTTATCAACTTGGAATTTGGAAACAAAAAAAAAGTTAAAAATCGATACACCCTAATGTATAATCTGTCTCAATGGTTGTGCTTTTATCTTAAATATTTGCAATATATACATTTCCTGATATCAGTTAATATGTAAATAACGTTCATACAAATATTTAAGAGGATGTTTATGTGGAATTTTGTTTGCAATCTCCACATTTTCAAGAAATTCAATTTTATTTATGATATCCTCCATTATTTTGTTCATATCTCACACTGTCAAACAAAGAAGACTTTTTAGATTTTCCGAACTTTATAGTAATCCTTTACAACGTAATCAAGGTGATTGTGATTACAGGTTATTAATTCATAAAAGGATTTCTTTTCTGGTTATTTCTTTTAAATCTGCAAACTTGATTAACGATTACAAAATCTAATCTTAATCTGTAATTGTTAACCTGATTACATTTTGCCTAATACTGACACTAGGGACCAAATAAAAATTTAAATCTCGCAATTTTTAAAAACCCACTATTTTGGAGTTTGACAAATTTGAAGTTTAGGAATCAGCTATTAGATAATGCAAGAAGGGGACACCCTGTATATATCGGATCACCATATAAAATATAAAATTATTTGATTTAAATATCTCTTTAAAAATATAAAGGGAGATTAACTAATGCTGTATTTTATTCGGCATCTTTAATAAATATGAAATACAAAAGGGAAACGTTTTCTTTATCTATGTTCAAGACCAATTTTCGTTCATCAAGCGCATGTTGAATTTACATATCCTTTATAGACATAAAAACCTCTTAAGTTATCGCAAAGTTGTGCGAAAGGACACTTATCTTCACTTCCGTTATTAGAGATGCAGCACTTGACGCTTTCTGTCATGGAGTAATTTTCTCTTTGTACCACAATTGAATGTTTCATTAAATGCTCCAATGTTTTCAAGATTCTTTTGTATTATTTATAATAAACTTTTCCGAAAATTAATCATTATTTATTATCATTTTTAAAAAAAGTAATAAAATATTATTTTTTCAATAAATATTTTGATTAAGTTTTAGCATTGTTAAAATACTGCAAGCTATATGTGATGAAAAAAAATTAAACGCAAGCCTTTAGGCTGAGATATCCATTTTCGATGTTATAACTTTAATGTTATACGTTTTAAAATTAATTGCATTGTTGATTTTGGTATTATTGCTAATATCGGATTGATTTAACTGAAACAATAAACTATTTTTTCAAATTAACATTATAAAAACCGATATTTAATGATGATCACAAAATACACAATATGAAATTTAAAAAGTTCACTGTTTTACTTAAAAGGTGACAAAATAATAATAATAATATAGATGTTGCCAGTTAAAAATATATACATTTTATTTAAAATTTCTTAGTACTTTCAGCCTGCAATTCCCTCGGTCATCGTCAGAGAATATTTTTATTATTAATTGCTGTTCCATTCATACAAGTGACGTATTTGTATCAATGGAACAGCAATTAATAATAACAATATTCTCTGACGATGGCCGCGGAAATTGCAGGTCAAAAAGTACTAAGAAATTTTAAATAAAATTTATATATTTTTAACTTGTAGCATCTATATTATTATTATAATTTTGTCGCCTTAACAGTGAGCTTTTTAAATTTCATATTGTGTGTTTTGTGATTGAATGAAGGTGGAATATTGCATTTCGCCTTATGATTTTATTTACTTAATGATAATGTTCCTTGTTATGCAACAATTAATAATCAGAGAATATTTATTATGGCCCGACTACGCCCCTCCCCCCTTTCAACCTTTTTAAAAGCCGACTTTAAGTAGTTTGTTCTTCACTTTTAAAAGTTAGCAATTACAAAACAATAATTTCAAACATGGCAGTTAAAATATTTTTAGTGCCGTTTAAAGATATTCCATTGAGAAAGTCACTATTTGCTGCTTTCTTTCACAATACGAAGTCATTTACACCCGCAAATGCATGCAATTTACAGACATTCCCATGACGGTTTCAAAAAATAGAATAATGACTTTTATTTTTTTTATGAAAATAAAGTATCTTTTAGAATTAGTGTTTTAAACAAATTAAAAAAAATATATTAATATCGCAAGACAGTCTCAAAAAGGCCATCATCAGGCAGCAGTTAGCTTAAATTAAAATTTACCCTATTTTGAGAGGGGGATCTATCCGAATTTTTTGGTCCCTAAAAGAGAACACGTCTATGGTGAATATAGGAGTTAAAGTAATTTTGTAGTTGTGTAAGAAATACAGTGAAATACGTTTAACACAAAACTGAGGGGACCGAAAAAATTTTTCGTGTTAAAAGAATTTCGCGTTAAAAGATTCTTAAAAAAAAAAAGAACAAAACTCACAAATATTTTCGACGGCATCAAATTTTATTTCGATTTCATGTTAAACTACTAGTAAGTTGTAACCATTAGGATAAAAAGTAAACAAAATATTGTTTTTGGCGGAAAAAATCAGATTTTTTTAAGTGTGATTTTCAGCATTGTGAGATCTAGCTTGTTTGAACCAAATAAGTTAAGCTGTCTCTAAATCTTCCTACTTAGCAGTTATCATAGGTTTTCTCTCAGGCTTAAACATACTGCGCTCAAACATTAACGTAATGCGATCCCTGTTTTTTATTATTGTTGATAATGTATAATTGGTAAAGCAAAACTCTTTGCAGATTTATGTTTTCTTCCTTTATTTTCATCATCTGCATTAAGCAGCTTCATCTTCATTTGAAGCGAAATAGCTGTTTGTTTTCTCACCGATTTCTCAGCTATTGTGCTCATAAAACATAAGCTAATTTACAAAAAACACGAAATTTTCTGATTTTCACCAAAAATTCAGTGGTTTCAACACAAAATTCACCAATTTCAACTTAAACTAACTAGCTCGAAAGCGAATTTTTCTCGTGTTAAACGATTTTTGTTTCGAGTTAAAAGAACAAAAATGTATTAAATTGCATTGTATACTGTCCGGAACCACTATATAATTTCGTGTTAACCGAATTTTCGTGTTAAGCGTTTTCGTATTAAACGTATTTCACTGTAATCGTGTTATTGATCTGACATACTGAAAATTTAAAGAACATACTTCGGTAAGACAGCAATAAATTATCATCTATCAGTTATTTAAGGCTCCTAGATCTGAAATCCTGTTTCGCATTTTTCAGAGTTCTCATTAAAAAAAAAATTAACTTCATTTTTTTTGTATATTCTTCTCAAAGAATGTTTCTTTATCTATCGCTTAATACTAGAAGCACCAAGAGAAGTCCATTTGACTGCTACCAAGTATGTATAATTTGATTCGAGCCAGAAATTTCTTTAAAAAAGAGTTGTCTAGATACTTTTCAAAACATAATTCTGCTAAAAATATTTTTGTGTACAATCATTTTAACATGATTTCTGGAAACGGAAAAACACGGGCCAGACACTTAAAGGGTTAAATGTATGTATCACACAAAAATAAGTTAAATAGATAAGTAAAAAAGCTTTAAATAAAAATTCTGTTGTAATTTTTTTTATATAAAACTTGAGTGGAAGTTCCGGCGCTTATAGTGTTAACAAAATATTTTTTAAATACGTATTTTGTTTTAAGCGTTAAATTCAAGTTCCAAACTTGGCAATTTCTACAAGAAATATATCTTCAAGCATATATTTTAGAAATTATTTGAGTATTATTTTTTCTTAATAATTATTTTTGTTATTATCTGCATGCAGTAATGATACCTTTATTATTATACATTTCTTATTATGACTTAATTTATCCTTCAGCCTTTAGTAATAATAATAATAATAATAACAATGATAAAAGGTTTCTCAATTTCCTTTACATCGTTGCCATTGTATTAATTCAAATGTATATTTGACCCTTTAAATTTAAAATAGTGACCGTTTTTCCGACCGAATAATTTGGGATAAAACATAAAAAGTACTAGAAAGTACTTATGTCTGTTCAACCCTGTTGTAATAAGACATTTTCCTAACGCCTTCAATAATTCTTCCTAAGCCTATTTTGTCATGCATGAATAGTTACGCAAATTAGCTAATATTCGTCAGATTTCAGTAAATCCTGACTGTTCCGATTTGGACAGCTAATTTTAATATTATTAACATAAAAGTAACTTTTCTAAAATGAATAAATAAATAATAAAAATAAAATAAAATAAAATAAAAGACTCAAAATCGGATACGAAAGTTAAAAAAAAAAAAAAAGGGATATCGTCATGCACAGAAATAATGATTAACGCAATTGATCTGTAGAACAAAACGAAAAACGAAAGATGGTGATTATACATTACTGAATTATAAGGGACAAAAACTGATAAAATCTTGAAGGAAGTACATAAAAATATAGGGAGAAATAAGGTATTAAAAATTAAAGATTATTTAAATGTACAATGCGAATAAAAAAACAATTTTCAAACATTTATTTAAAAATAAATACTCTCTACTTCTTTTTATTGATTTTTTTAAATGTTTATTTTTAAAATTTTAAGATTTTAACGAATCACATTTCCATCAAACATGGAATTTGAAAAACAGAGTCAAAATGGTTAAACTTAACCAGCGTTCTTAAAATTTATTGAATGATTGCAGCTAGAGATGAAAATCAAATCGAATAAATGGAATATTGCTATTCAGTTTGAGTATCTTCAAGTAGACAATATTTTTTAATGATTTTCGTAGGCAATATTCTTAAGCTCTTTGCCATTTCAACAAAGATGCCGTATTTCAAATAATGTCCACGTCTTAAGAGAGCGTTACTTTCTAAGGAAAATATACTCCGTAAAAGAAGGTTATTTTTGTAATTTCCAGCATAATTATTACTTTCACGCATAATAAAATCGCTGAATGGCCAAGTCAAATAAATTTCCAGGAACTGCATGAAACTCCGCCTTCCATCATGAGCAGTCTTTGCCAGGGTTTTCTCTTCTAGCCATTTTAGAGTGCCTGTCATGTGAGCTTTATTATTAATTAGGTATGCCATCTGTTTCTCTTGTGCTGATTGCAAGAACCTTCAATTAGCCATCACTCTTTCTGTAGACGGTTAGTAATTTACGTATGAAGTTAGTGGGTTTCGCGTACAAATAAAAATAAGTACCAGTTTTCAAGATCTTCAAGTCAAGATATTTTGATTTTGAAGTAATTTTCATATAATCGTTTTCAGGAATATTTGTATTTTTACGATAACCCCTTGACAAGTCCCATTGATTTTCTTTTAAAATAACAATATTTCCAAAGAATAATCTTCATCGTAGATTTCTGTTGCACATGTTTTAGGAATATAAGAAGATTAATTTTTCGAAACCGTGATATTTAAAAAAAAAAAAAAAAATGAGTAGCGGGACCAGTATCCCTGGAATAATATCTATAAGTTTTTATTAACTTTAGGAAAATTAAAATGCATTTCTTAATCAGTAAAATTTATCATGATAGTGATTTTAAATTTCAAATAGTTTTCTGAGTTGAAATATCTTATTCCATGTATTTAAATTAAAATCCACATCAGCGAACAAGCGTATGAAGAGAATATTTACCTTAGTAGTGAACGCGAATATTAAAAATATATTTGCGACACGTTTCGTACACAGTATTTAAATTAAAATCCACACATGTGGGTAATGGCTTGAAATATTAAACCTTTAACTAGTGGAAAAGAGTATTGGAAATGTGTTAGTGTTTGGAAACATTTTATACACAGTATTTATTAAACTAAACACCTACATATGTATTAAAACATACATATGTGGTAAAAGGTTTGAAAAAAAAAACCCCAAATTTTTAGCTAATGGAACTGAATATTGAAATTGGTTTGTGAACATTTACCTTAGTAGTGAACGCGAATATTATAAATGTATTTGCGACACGTTTCATCCACAGTATTTAAATTAAAATCCACACATGTGGGCAATGGCTTGAAATATTAGACCTTAAACTAGTGGAAAAGAGTATTGGAAATGTGTTAGTGTTTGGAAATATTTTATACACAGTATTTATTAAACTAAACACCTACATATGTATTAAAACATACATATGTGGTAAAAGATTTGAAAAAAAAAAAAAAAAACTTTTAGCTTGTGGAACTGATATATTGAAATTTGTTTGTGAATTCAAATATTTTATCCATAGTATTTTAAATTAACATCCACACACATAATTTCATACCTTTTTCACTGATTTGGTAAAAGGTTCCAAAACGTATATTTAGCTAAAAGAAACGAGTATTGAAAATGGGTTTGCGAGTGAAAACCCACTCCGAAAAATCATTCATTCAAAAATCAGCTATTCTAACGACAGTAATTAAATTAACCCTTAAATGCCTGATTTTTCAAAAATCATTGTAATAATGTTTTTCGACTTTCATTTTTTAAATAAATCATGGGAAAAATACTTTAAAAAATCATATTTTGTTTTAAGAATAGTTTACGGCTAAGAAACAGTTTGTTACTAATCGGAAATGCTGGTGTTTAATTGAAAAAATAATTTCCCTTGATAAAATTCTATAACATTAAACACACAAGAATTATAGGAACTATAATAAGAAATAAATTTTACTTGCTCACTGCAGGTCAAAAAAGGGTATTTCGCAAGCTTCCAAACAAAACAAAAGAACAAGTAGCAACAATTGAAAAAATAAATCGATCTTTATTCTTAAACAGCACAAGTGTTGAAAATCGATTTTATAATATTTTCAGAATGTATTTTATTGGCAACATTAGGCATTATAGCTTCAGTATTATTCTAACAGTATTTTAGAGCCTAAATTGAGTATGTTGCCGAAAAGCAACACCAGGCATTAAGGGTTAAACATACACTTATGTGGACAAGGGTTTGAAAAGATCAAGTATTAAGCTAGTGGAAGCTAATATTGAAAATGTGTCTGGGAGTAGTAACCTATTTATATACTTATTCATTCATATAATATTTACTCACGTATTTATTGACAGTATTCAAACTTAAACACGCATATGTGGACAAGGGAATGAAACGATCAGTTAGTTGAAACAAGTATTGAAAATAGGTTGCGAGTGAAAACACATTCAAATAATATTTAATCAAATATCTTGCCGACAGTATTTAAATTAACATCCAGACATATTCTGTTAAGTTAGAATAAAATATTTTGTTTTCGTTACGATTTCTATTATTTAAAAAATAACGTATATTGGTTCAGTTTTAGTTTTGTCCCATGAGAAATTACTTTAGTTCGATTTTTGATTCGGTTCCAGTTCGAAGGCTTGCTTTGGGCAGGTGCTTTAGGAGGGCACTGTTTGTTTTTATTCATTAGTTAATAAATACCTTTTTTGGCAATTTAACCTCTTAACTAATTTTCCCGCACACGAAGAACTTTTTTGCTCCGTCAGGAAGAGATTTTAGATATCACCGATTTTTAACAGTATTCTTATAGTCTTGTTTAGTGACACATTTTTCTTTTTCTTTTTTTTTCTTTTTTCTTTTTTTTTTTTTTTTTTTAAATAAGGCAAATATTGCTACGCGGGAAAAGTTGCAGTTTGCCTATATTTTTGCCATATTTCGTTTAATATGTTAATAAAAAGGAACTCTCAAGAGGTTAATTAGTTTCACTGTACATAACTTCTGATTTAATTTTGGACTGTCTTAAATCACAAAGTTAAAGACCAGAAGTAAGCGATGTCGCTGATAAAAAAGTTTTTACATTTGCGTTACCGAGCAGAAAAATACTTTCGGTTTCGTTTTTGAACTGCTGTAAATTATAAGCAAAAGAAAGTTTTAAAGACGAGCTTTTATTATAATGTACTTAAAAAGGGGAAAATGTTGAAGGACATTTGATTGAAATAAATATCATTTTTTAAAAGAAATGAATTAAATTGCGAGGAATATTTTTGATGGTTTGTTAAAAAAAAAAAAATTAAATAGATATACAATTTAAAATCTGGCTTCCTGGCAAGGAAAAATAAATAAATTGATTAACGTCCTCCTGAGGATCGAACCCACATCCATTCATAACTGCACGGAACTGAAAGACAACGCATTCACCAACCATGCCACGGTTCAATCGAAGAACACCATCTTATTTCTGAATCAATCGATTACATTTACGTTATATACGACTCTAAAGCGAAAGCTGAGTTCCCGAGGCGGTCATCGCTCGTGATTACATGAGTGATGACATTTAAGTAACCTTATTGGAAAAATGTTTTTCCCTGAGAGGAGGCGGAGGCAAATTTCAGATATTTGTTTACAGAATATTGTATTGTCACCAGAAATACGTCACACTACCAAAATTTGGATAAATTGTATCACAGGAAGTGTGTTAAAATTGGATTTAAATCAAACTTCTTGGGAAGGAAAAAAATCTATCAACGTCTTCCTGAGGATTGAACCCATATTCGTTCACCACTACACGGAACTGAAAGACGGCGAATATATCAACCATGCCACGGTTCAATCGAAGAGCATTAGCTTACTTCTGAAGCTATCAATGATATTTATGTGATTACATACGTGGTGACATTTACGTACCCTTATTGGAAAAATGTTTTTGTTCCCTGTGAGGTGGTCAGACATTTGTTTACAGAATTTTGTATTATCACCGGAAATACGTCACACTATCAAAGATTAAGTCAACTGTAGAAGAGGAAACGTGTTAAAATTGGATTGCAAGATTTGAGATGACAAGTTAAATAAAAGCTCCCAAGGCAAGTTAAATAAAAGCTCCTAAAAAAGTCTCCAATTCCATTTTTTTCCATAAAAATTTCCATGAACTTTTCTGGTTTTCAGTTCAGTTCCGTTTCAAAGCTTTGTTTTAAATTTTCAAGAAAAATTTATTAAAATAAATAATTCCTTATCACTGTATCTACGCAAATATCATCTACCACGTAAATTATTCAGTTTTAACATTTTCTAAGCTTACTGTTTTAAAATTTAAATATAAAATATTCTTTTAAATTTTACAAGTCATTGACATGTTCAGGGCTTGAAAAACAATTACCGCTCCAGTTTCAGAAAACTGATATTTAAGGGATTTCCTCCAAATACCTACTGTTGTTTTAACGCATCCGGATGTCAAAGACCTGAATAATTTCTAATGATACTCGACTGGTTATTGTTAGTAGAGATAATAGCTATGAAATTTTTAAATATATCAGTGGAATAGATTCGCCATTCATCAAATAACAATAGAATCAGTATTCGTCGACTAACATTACTTACATCCTCAATGAAAATGTAAAATTTATCAATCTTTTCGATTAAAGTTACAGAATATATCATGTAGACGACATTTTGAATGTAACGTATGTTAACTGGTAAAGTACATTAAAGTCTTTTGTTTATATTTTAATTTCTCAGAGTGACAACTTAATCAACTATTCTACATGTATTGCAACAAATGACATAAAATTTATACTATGTGTCATGGCAAATCGCTGCAGAGTACAAATCCTTAATAGGTCAACAGTGATGCTATGGGATTTCTAGTTGAAATGCAACTACACTCCCTGTTGATGAGTAAATTGTGTAACACATCTTAGAGGAGCCATAAAAAATAGCCGAGCCATAGTACTATAGATGTACTATAATAAAAAGTTAAAAAGATTAAGATAAAAAAGAAAAGATCGGAAAAATATACCTTATTTCTTATTTAAAAATATTTCTAGTAAATTGTACTCCTTTACAAGACTCCTTTATAATAATTCCTAAATATTTTCCTTTGGGAATCACAGATTTAAGATGATAAATCAAGACTTAAAGTTTACACGGCGTTTTTTTTTTTTTTTTTTTTTTTTTTTTTTTTTTTTTTAGGTTGGATTTAACATTTGTATAATTAATTAATATAAAGTTTTATCAGTAGCTTTAAGTAAAAATAGCATCGTAGCATCGTAAATTTGTAATGCATAACATCTTTCTTTTAAAGCAAATTTTTTAAATTATTTTTATGGAATTTTTATACATGACTTAGATACTTAGCATTTTTTTCTCAGTGCTATTTCTGTAACCCTTTTCTGCGTGATTTTTTATTGCCGTGAAAAAAAAAAAAAAAAAAAAAAAAAAAAAAGGGAAGAAAAGAAAAGAAATTGCTTGAGTTGTATTAAAAAGTGGAAAAATATTTTTTTTTAGAATATTACTTATTTTTAATATTTTCGCTTATGGCAATGTCAAGACCGAGTTTATAAACGGGCACACTGGGAAAGTGTTCAGGGCGTAAAAACCTACGAAAACAAATATAAAAAAGCAAATGAATAGAAAAGTAAATTCCAGCCTATAATAGTTTAATATCAAATCCTAAATAAAGATGTTAGTACATTAAAGTTGCGAGATATGCCCCTTTAGTCAGTACCTGGTATTTTGAATTTTTACTTAATTTACAGTAAAATCTGAGAAAACACAACCTGTCTATAACGGAATCTTGTCTTAAACAGAAAAAACGTCATGGTCCCGTCGAAAAGAATACCATACATTTATACATGATGAAACATGACTAAAACAGATTTTTCTCCGGTCCCTGGCAATTTGGTTTTTAGGTGCGTTCGTAATAATATAAATACATTGCACCTATAGTCGTCGTCAGGTCCGCCCGTCTGTCTATCTGTCTGTTCGGTTGTCCTCACATAACAGCGCAAAAACTACTCAACCGAAATGTTTGAAATTTAAAATATAAATCGTTGCACAATTTTGTCGAGTCATTTCAAATTTTATGAAAATCGCATGTATAGTTCAATCACAGAGACAGTCCAAAGTATTCCGTTACATTATGGTCAACGGCAAAAAATAGTTTCAAGTGCATTTTAATGATGTTATATCCTTTCGAACATAATGGAATTGATATGCATTTATGAAGTGCACTAAAATATACATTCTGTAGAATATGCTAAGCAAAGAATATTTATTATTCATTTACAGGGTCACACAAAAGATTTCCGTTACATAATGGTATAGGGAGAAACATTGTTTGCGGCGCGTTTTAATTATATTAAACTATTTCACATATAATGAAATTGATATACGATGCTGAGGTTTACTACAGGTTACTTCCTGTATAGTAGAAAGTGCATAGTATTTACAGGGACACATAAACGATTTCGGATACTAAACTGTATCCGAAGTAATGAATATTAGCTATGATTCCTGGAAGTGCATTTCTAGTTGTGATGTGAGTTAAGTTAAAATAATTTTTGCACGTTACGTTGTGTATATAAATGTTGTAAATTATATACAGGGTTACACAAAATAATTCGTGCGTGTTACTGAGTATGAACGAAAATAGCTTAAAGGTGGTTTTTAAATTATTTATGCATTTTACGCTGAACTACAGTAAACTAAGATGTGTTTGTAGAATATAGACAAATGATATACAGGGCCGTTCAAAGAATTGAATACATGGCCGTCTATGGATGATAATCTTTGGAAGTGTAATTTCAGTAGTTTTAAGAGGGTTTTAGTCTTAATTAAATTTTAGCGAAATAGTGGCGTGTATATAAAGATAGAAGGTAAAATGTAGGGCTGTACAAAAGCATTCAAGTATTCTTCCTTCTATTGGTATATATTTCTGAAAGTAAAATTTCAACCTATTATGTGTTTTAACACTTTCCAACATAGTTAAAAAGTGTTTATGAATTCGGTTTGTCTGTCCGAACGCTAACTTGCGTTAATATAGTTGGATTGCTCTGTAATTGATATATATTATTGAGATTTACTATGCCATGTTCGGTATTTAAAATAAAGTATGTAGCGTGCATAGTTTATTTACAGAGACGCTCAAAAGTATTCCATTACATTATGGTCTATGGGGAAATGTCGTAATTATGTAAATACATAGCACCTATAGTCGTCGTTTGGTCCGTCCATCTGTCTGCATATAACAGCGCAAAAACTACCCAACTGTATGATTTGAAATTCAATATATAGAATCGTTGCAGAATTTTCGCGAGTCATTTCAAATGTTATGAAAATCGAATCAAAACTTAAAAAGATATTAAGAAAAGTTTTCTTCATTCTATTAAATATTAAATCCTGTCATACGTAATTAATTCAATGATATCTCGTGATAGATAATTATTCTAGGTTGCCATGGTCATTGCGTCCTATTATAAAATCCTAATACATTTGTATTCCAGCATTTTTGCACAAGAGTGCAACAGCTATTGCGCCAAGATCTGAATATTTATAAAACGAGTTATAGTACGAACGCACCTCATTTGCCACGTTTGACGTATAATTTCCGACCTTTTTAATGTTTACCTTAATCGTAGTATGCGTTCTATTGTGATCACTGTATATGGCAAAGCAGGATATAAAGTAAGCGTTCAATCTTAAATGGGAGAGGTGTCCTCAAAATTAAAAGCGAGGTCACATCAGTCAAGGTCACACGCCACGTAGCGGATGGGGTTGAACTACAGCAAGACGCCTAATTGTTTTCTTCTTTGTGGATAATCTATTAATTGTTACATCTATGAAATATTCATTTGTTGGTAGTACTTATATGTTGAAAATATAGTAAATTCTATTAATTTTTATTCGTGATTATTTAATTTATTTATAATAGTTAATTATTTAAATAAAAACAGTCCTTTTTAGAACTAATATTATTTGTAAAATGGAAAAACGTTGGCCATCTAATAGCCGTAGTTTCTGAAATTGTAAGAAAAACTCTCTGATGGAATTCATCTCTTTCGTTTTCCAAAGAGTAAAACAAGTTAGTTACGTGTTTTTATTTTATTTTATAAAAGAAATAAAATATTATTTAATACATACTATCAAATAACGCTGATTTAAATACGCTTAATTTTCATTATGTTTTTTTTTTAAATGTAATGAACAATGACGATAAAAATTAGTTAATATATGTAAAGATAGAATTTTGTAGACTCATTTTTTACTCAATTACTGGTGTGCTAAAATTATAAAAATGACACACACGGGTATGTTTCCGATGATTAAGCAACGTTTATGAATGTTTGGAATATGTATAGAATTTAATTGTACATAAATTAATCTGTTGTAAGTCTTCTTGTTTTCTTGTTTATCGAGCGCAGACGATACATTTCCTAATATTCTCCTGATCGTATTGCACAAATGTTATTTAATATACAAAAACTTATTTCATTTATTTTCATTTTATTTAAAACTAATGTCATTTTATATTCGGATCCACTTTAATTTAAAATGCAAGCATTAAATGTACTAATAAACGAGCAAGTATTGTTCATTTTATTTGTTTAAATATTTTGAGGATTCTAGACAGCAGCTTCAATAATTTTCCTGAAATCGACAGATTAGATTTTTTTTTTTTTTTTTGAAACAGACAAATCCATTTAGAGAATGTCTGTTAAAAATTCAGTAACGAATTTCAAATCTTTACTCACTCCCGGAAGATGAATCTTGTTTACCAGATTTATGGTAAAATATTTTTGTTATAGTTTGTTTTCATAAAAATATGTGTATTTAAAAAAAAATAGTCGCAATGTCATTTTAGTTTCGGGACAAAAGGCAATAATGTTTTCGTAGTATTAACTGGCGTCATACGTCTACTTATTCTTCATACCAGACAAGACTACAGAGGTAACAACAGCGGTCACCAACCGGTGTTCGAGGGAAAATTTTGATGACCTGCAACATGAATTGCATTTTTTATGTTTTATAATTAATAAAACAAAAAATTCTTTTAGTAATAAAACATTGGATGTTTAGTTTTTAAAATCTGTATTATAACAGCTATTGACAATTGAAGAGCTGAGTGGATGAACATGTTATGCTACATTTTCTAAAAATTTTTTTAATCTTTTGGATGAAAGCGTTACGAGGTATCCTATCACATGGGGAAGCTAAAATACTAAGATTCTATTTAGTCTTGAAGATTTAACACATTATTCATTAATATTTAATATTTTAATATTTAATAATGTCAATAATATTAATAATTTTTAATATTTGAAAATTAAATATGAATGAGTTTTTCTGAGAGAGTTTAGTACCATACCTGTTAATATTTTAAAACATGGTATCAAACAGAAAATAAATCATTAAAATTTACAACAAAAACCTTCACCTCAAATTTCTTGAAATGTAATTTTTGTCACTTAACATGTCCTTCCACTTAGCTCTTCAATTCTATTAATAGATGTTATTTGTTATTTATTTGCAGAGAAGTTATTCTATTTTTTATTTTTTTTTTTTATTTTTTTTTTTATCATATCAAGACCTTATTTTTAGCTGTCCATAAAAAGTTAATACTTATTCCAGAATGAAAAAGCAATAAAAATTTAGATTCAGTTTTCTATAACTTGTTTGTGCTAAAAGATATTTTCATCTGTCTCAGCAATTAAAACGAGGTGCTGGTCTCAGCTCGAAATGAAATAGCCCTATGTCTTGCAATAATAACACTGAAACCAAATATCCATGAAAATATTTCAAACAAGCAAGAACAAGTATCACACTAAAAATGTATGATACTCTAATAAAATTCTTTTGCTTTGTTGAATTGTAACAATGTTATTAAAAAAAAATTAATTATTACAATCTTGAGATATTTATATTAAGATTTAATATGCTTTTGCGATTTTTTTAAATAGCTATATAGATATTTATAACTTTGTTTCATTAAATAAGTACTTCTTAGATTAACAAAAGGGAATTTCTTTAACCATTATTGTACAAATGTATTTATGATTTTAAAATATTCCTATTCGTAATCTGCGGTATCTAAAATTAGGAATTTGGTGATTAGTGAGTTAAAAAAAGTTGGTGATTGCTGATACATACCCTTTATTAATCTGTAGGATATGTGATAAAGCAAGCATTAAAGAGTTACTTTAAGCATTAAACATTAAATTTTGTATTTTATCTGTGATGCTTCATTTTCTATTTCGTATTCTTTCTTCAATAGTTATTAATAAATATATACTTAATTTTTAATTTCCTCAATTTTTTTTTTCAGAGTCTAGATGAAGATGATTTTGATGTGGCTTGTAATGAAACTTGTAAAATTCAGAAGGTAAGATCATATTTTTCTCCTGGAGTTCCTACATTTCTGTACTTTATATGAATAGATCTATTATATTGCCACCATGCTTAAATTAACCTCTTTACGAAATTTTTTGATTTACAATTCCTCTTTACATTTTATAATATAAAAAGCACCAATGCAAATTAGAGATTTGGTGTTTAAAACATCTCCCAGAGCGTAGAAATTTTTTATATCAATAATAAAACTTTTTTTGTGATTAATATGTGACCAATAAAAACTAATGGAAAGAAAAGTAGAAACAACAAGGATAAATTTAGCGTATAGTTACTTCAAGATTTCAGAAATGGAGCCCATCGCCAGAGAGAAATTTAAGAACGAAAAAAAGAGGGAGGGGGAAGGGAAACAAAAGCAGCAATGCTCAGTATGCCCGCGTTCGGACCTAAAATGTTAATCTACCCATTTTTTAAATAAACACGTTTTTCGTTATACTTACATTAAATATTTGTCATTTATTTAATTAGTACGTATTCAGTTAAAATAAAAATAGCTTGCTGTTTCTTGTCTCACGTATTACGCGTTACCTTGTCTCCAAACAAATAATAATTTCTGCGTCATATTTTTTTACAATTCAGAAGAATGCATCGTACAAATGGCCAATTTAAAATAAAATTATCCCACTCACTGATAAAAAGTAATAAATAAATAAATATTTCATATTTGTGCACTTTTTAATGACTAACATTAATCATGACTTATAAATTTATTGTTACGAAAATATAAGTAAGTTCTTTTTAAGTACATTTCTTTTGCTTGAAATTTTTTAAAAAGCTATAGGAATTTGGTAAAATATCATACACATAATGATTGACAGCGTGTTTTTTTTTTTCTTTTTTCTATAAAACATTACCGTCGAATCGAAAATCCAATCTGAAAATGTGAAATTAGCAAGTATGTCTATTGAAACGATTTGGAACTGAATGGCTTTATTTTTAAATTTTTCGATAAATGCATTATGTCTTGGGATTTTATTGATCATTGTCTTATGCTGAACTTCTTCGAGCTGTAGCGTCCGGAAGTTCGATTCAAAAGGCCAACTTTGACAGTATTTTCTGAAAGATTATTTGTCTTTGTCGAAAAATGGAAAACATTATTTCTGCAAATAAATAAAAAAAATAATAAATAAAATAAAATAAAATGAAAACATTACATTCAAAAATTCTAAACTAACTATAAAGAAGAAAATATATAAAACGCATATGGAATGAAAATTCTATGCTAGAAAAAGAAAATATAAAAGTCCTTCTGACCAGTGCCGGGAGGAAGAGGTAGCTTTCATATTCCTTATTTTAAAAAAGCCAACTTATATTATTCAAACGCACGAAGCTCAATTTAGTGGAAACCGAATATAGGAGATTCAATACTAATTTTTATCAATACTAAATCATTATGAATGAGAATTTCGCGAAATTAGTCAGCTTTATCCTAGCTGCTTTTATTTAAAGTAACTTATATTTGGCTGCCAAATTCGGCGATTTCTTAAAGTGCCTGCCATTTTAAGACAACATGGTGGATGAGGCTAACCAGTGAACTTGGTCGAGACCTTAGTAATTGCTGTGCACATGCTCACTCACATCGGAATCGGTTGATATATAAGAGTGCTGTCTCAGGCAAAAAATCAGTTTTGAAAAATGTCACCCACATTAGAAATTGAAACTGCTATATCTGAGCCATTTTTTAAGATAAAGACAAACAAAAAATGCTCCTGAATCCTTATATCAAGGTCAAATACTTAAGAAAGCAACTTTTTTCAATTTCTAATTTTTTTGCACCTCACTTTCAATAAAAAATTTTTTAATTTGATGACCGCCATTTTGAAACAAGATGGCTGATGAAGCTGGCCAGCGAACTTGGTCGAGATATTGATGTATACTATCCACATGCCTTCTTACAACGAAATAGGCGAATACATGTGTTATCGCGTGACAAATACAAGATCGTTTCAAAGTGTTAGCCATGCTAGAAATTCAAAGTGCTATAATTCAACCATTTTTTAAGATATAAACAAAAGAACAAATTTTCAGAAACAAAAAATTCTCCATAATCTTTGTATCAAGGCCAAATACATAAAAAAAATCTTTTGCATTTTCCAATTTTTTTATACCTTAAATTAAATTTTTTTTTAAATGGCAACCCTTTTGAATCAAGATGGCGAATAAAATGTCAGCCACAATAGAAATTCAAAATGCTATAACTCAGCCATTTTTTTAGATATAGACGAAACAAAACCTGATCCGGAATCTTTGTATTAAGGTAAAATACATACGAAAAAAATCTTTTTCATTTTCTAATTTTTTGGTTTCTCATTTTAAATTAAAAATTTTTTAAATTATTTTAAATGGCCGCCATTTTGAAACTAGATGGCGGATGAAGCTGGCCAACGAACTCGGTCGAGATATTTGTATGTACTATGTACACGTCAAGGTACATCCAAATCGGTTCATAAATACGCCTGTTATCACGTAACAAAAATCAGGACGTTTCAAAATGTCAGCCACGCTAGAAATTCAAAATGCTATAATTCAGCCATTTTTTAAGATATAGACGAAACAAAAACTGCTCCCGAATCTTTTTATCAAGGTCAAACACATAAGAAAAAAATATTTTTTCAATTTTCAGTTTTTGGTACCACATTTCAAATTTAAATTTTTCTTAAAAATTTAAATGGCCGCCATTTTTAAACAAAATAGCGGATGAAGCTGGCCAACGAACTCGGTCGAGACATTGGTATGTACTATGTATAAACGAAGTTACATCCAAATCGGTTCATAAATACGCCTTTTATCACGTGACAAAATTCAGGACGTTTCAAAATGTCAGCCATGCTAGAAGTTCAAAATGCTATAACTCAGCCATTTTTTAAGATATAGACGAAACAAAAACTGCTCCGGAGTCTTTGTATAAAGGTCAAATACATAAGAAAAAAATATTTTCCGCAAATTTTGTCGGAAGATCGCGTAAAAAACGAGAATCCTTCCAAAAGAGCGCGTAAAAACACGAATTCCGTGAAAAGATTGCGAAAAAACGCGAATTTCGTCAAAAGATTGGGTAAAAAATGCGCCGTCAAAAGATCGCGTAAAAACACTATTTCCGTAAAAAGATCGCAAAAAAACGCGAATTCCGTTAAAGAATCGCGGAAAAAACCCAAATTTCACCGATGGATCGCGGAAAAAACCCAAATTTCGCCGAACGGTCGCGGGAAAGACGCGGATTTCGTCAAAAGATTGCGTAAACAACGTGTAGGGGTGATTTTGGTCCGAATTTTCAGAAAATTTAAGGCATTCATTTCCGAAAATTAAAAAAAAATCGGTCACCAATTCGAAAATTCGGACATAAAAAATATCGCGAATTTCGAAATCGTCGCCGAAAAAAATTAATTTTGTCAATTGTTTGCAGAAAAATCGCCAATTTCGTCAAAGGATCGCATGGAAAACGCTAATTTCGTCAAAAGATCGCGAAAAAACGGCAAATTTCGTCAAAAGATCGCGAAAAAACGGCAAGTTTCGTCAAAAGATCGCGAAAAAACGGCAAGTTTCGTCAGAAGATCGCGAAAAAAAAAAAAATTCCGTCAAAAAATTTTAACCCCCCCCCCCCCCCCCACACACAAATTTCGTCAAAAGATCGCGAAAAAAACAAATTTCGTCAAAAGATCGTGAATTTCGTCAAAGGGCCGCTGAAAAAAACGCATAGCTAGTGTCGGAAGTGGATCCCCCCCTCCTGCTGTAACTTTTCAGAAAATTTGCTGTGAATTTCAGAATTTTTTTTCTTTTTTTACTCAGAATCACCCTCCAAAAAAAAAAAAAAAAAAAAAAAAAAAAAATAGGAATCAGAAGTTTTAAGTGTCTTTTAATGTGAAAGGTAGGATATCTATGAATATTAAAAAAAAAAAAAAAAAATTAGTAATTTTTAATATATTCAAGTTATTCTTTTTTGTCATAATATATATTGTGTAATTGCAAATTAGTGAATATTTTATTCGAGTTTCTCTTTGAAATTTGTTTATTTATAAGGATTCAGCTGTTTTTAATCCTTACTGAAAGTGTTATAAAACAAAAAAAAAAATCTTCTGATTTCTTCTGATTTTTCGCCAAAATCTTCTGAATTCTTCTGATTTTTTGTCCAAAATCTTCTGAGTTTTACCGAAATTTAGTTGGCAAGTATGCCACATTTCAAATTTTAAATTTTTAAAAAATTTTTAAATGGCCGCCATTTTGAAACAAAATGGCGGATGAAGCTGGCCAACAAACTTGGTCGAGACATTGGTATGTACTATGTACACACCGAATTACATCCAAATCGGTTCATAAATACGAGAGTTACAGTATGACAAAGGTCATATATATATATCAATTTTGAACGGAGGGTGGTTTCGGGGTCTGGGGGTCATGATCGATGAAAATATACCAAAATTTTTTGAAATCGCTTTCCTCCGAACGGCTGCAATAGGTAGCTTTTTGTAATGAAAGCTACCTAAAATCATATGTGGAATGAAGTTTTAAACATAACTAAATCCAAAAGAAGAAAATATATGAAACGTATATGTAAGGAAAGTTCTAAACTAACTAAACTAAAGAGTAGAAAATATATAAATGAATATATAATGGAATGAAAATGCTAAACTAACGGAACTAAAAATAAATAAATAAACAATATGAAATGAAAAATAAGATTAAGAACTTATATGCCATTTTCTATATTTGGATATATAACTGGATGTGTTTTGTTGACATGCTTTGATATGTAATAATAATAATATCCGGTAAACATACCCTTGCAGAGGTTAGCAGAATTTTCTATGTATGTAATTTTTCTTTTTCCTATTCCACAAAAGTTTTTGCAGGAACTTCGGTTGACGAAACCTTTTGATACACGACGTAGTATTTCCAAAGCAAGTGCAAGGTCCTGTGGTAGAAATTTTAAGTAATGCTTTATTTTTGCTTTATGATCGATCCAGAAAAAAAATTAAATGCACACATATATGTAATATATGCTTCCTTTTTAAAATGTTAACACTGAAATATCGGATATGGATTCATCTTATTGCATAGTTTGCAAAATGTTATAACTTTTCATGCGCTCATGCAAAACTTCGTGAAATTGTATTTAAAAAAGAAAAAAAAAAATCTTTTTTCTGCATGGTTTCAATGGCATGCTATTTCCTTTGTAGTTTAGAGTGGAGAGGGAAAAAAACTAATTCTTCTTTCACTGTCAGGATTATTCCTCAATAATGGATCGACAAATTAATTATCTTAAAAACGGACAAACAAACATGAATGAAGTAAATAAAATAATAATAATGAAAAAGAAATTGTAATGAAAATATAGTTAGATATAATAATGATTTCCATATTCCTAAGTAATAGTCTTTAGATGTTTTTAAATATTATATGCACTTTAAAATCAACCAATGAACATTTAAATATTTCAAAATCACTAAAATAACCCCGTGCAAATTTTATAATGACTTGAGCAATGTATACTCACAAGAATTTTAATTTTATTTAACTTAATTTATTGAATTATATGAAAATAATTTTGCTTATATATAACCTTGTTTGTAATGCGTGCATTTCATTGTCAAAAAAGAAAATATATTTACAGTGAAAATTATTAGACCATTCTTGTGCCGATTGGAGGACAAAAATGCAAATGTTAATGACAATAAAATATATTTTATGATTAAACGCAAATCTACTTTATATATTCTATTAAAAAATCAACCAAAATGTAATAATATGACTTCCGTCAAGAATGTAGATAAAATGTAAAATTTGTAAATTACATTTTTTTAAATAGTTTCTTTAAAAACAATGCATTCAACTTTGTAGAATACAGCACTGACATTTCATTAATCGTTTTGATGTGATGTATGTATGTTTGTAGTTTTCTGTACAGGCTATAACATATTACGTGATTTTAAACCTTTATCTACTGACGATACTTATAAGTACCACTAAATTAACTTGTTATAAAATTCAATTAATACATGGATTAGTTGTAATGCAGTTGAGAATGAGTTTTAGAAACATTACTTTATCTTGTTCCAAAAGCATTATTGGTTACACAAAACAAAAATATTTTTAAAAGGATGATTTCTTTTGCCTTTGCATCTTTTCAACTTTCTTGGCGTGGGAGGGGGGGGGGGGGATTTTCAATTTGAAAATATTTCTATATTTCTATTGTAAGAACATAACATTTGTACATTTCCTAATTCTATTAAATACTAAGAAAAATATTTAAAATAAAAGATTTGCGTGGAGTTATAAATATTGCACAAAATCCCTATAAATTCAAATTTAATTAATCTTTCTACATCCTTCAATCCTTCTAAAATTTATTGAATGATTATGTAAATCTCCTAATGTAGTTTAAACAATTCAGGAAAAATGCTTTAGAAGATAAAATTTTCATGAATTCATAATTCAGTACATAAAGGGTTAACAGAGTCATGTGATAAGTTGCGTAACATAAAAAAAAATAATGATAATTTTATAATGTAACGTTTAAGGATGTGTAATTTATTCTTCATAATGATGCAGAAGAGAAGCAAACGCATTTTTCTCTTTGATTTTTAAAAGCGAGAACGTGTTTTTCTTTCCTGTATATTTTTTTTATCTTTTAATTTATCCAGTTTATCGATTTGAATTTGAAAAAAAAAAAATTCATTCAGTTTTGAAAGATAGGGAAAATTTATTTTGAAAATTTCTGTTTGTTGTAATTTATTTTCATAAGTTGTTGATATTGCGAGCCGTTTTTACTGCTTTTCGTCTCATTTTGAATTCATTCAAATATTCGCGCGAACTTGCTCCTTTCTCACAGTCTGTTAACAAATTCAACAAGTACAATGATGAAAAATAAAACTGTAATAATAAATAAATAGAAAAAGTCCTTCCCTTACAAATAATATACAAAGCATAATATTTCATTTAAAATTTATTTAATAAACTCAAGTTGAAAAGTTTAATAACAAAACCGCTATATTGTTTTTTACACGACATAAAAATACTCAGGATCTTTGCTGCACCACCGATACTATGCGCTCTGTTCTCTAATTGACCGTGATGTGTTGACGTGCGTTTGACGTGAAATGAATCATCGTATAAATGGAGATCGCATTGCCAAAATGAGAACATCTGTGAAATATAATACAGAAAATTGTTGAGAGGAGTTTTATTTTCCTATGATAAAATTTAGTCAAATTTCGCTATTAGCAAGGAAGTCTTATTTCCTTCACTACAGACTTTTCTGTAGTCGTTAAAAAATCGTAGTTCTCTTTTGGACGACAGCTGAAAACCAGCAGTTATTTTTAGAAATGTATAATGGGGGTGGCAACGGCTGGCGCTATATAGCTTTCGCTTCCATTCCTCATACATAACTTCTAAAAATCTCATACACATTACGGGGCCAGGCACTCTACGTGGACTTGCTTCTTGTCCTGATTTTTAAATAAAATAACAAAGATATAGACTACAAAATCCCCTTTTTTATGTAAAATGTTTAAGTAAAAATAACAAACATGGCTAAAGAAATGAAAAAGTCAGAACTTAGCTGCATAAATTGTGCAAGTTTGTTTTCACTTTCGGAAAGTTTTGGCGAACATTCGGTTTCGGTGAAAAAACAGCCGAACTTCGGTGCGCACCGAAACTTTAGTCTGATCTCATAAGTGCTTGCTTATAGAAGAATCCATGCACAGGTCAAAGTGATACGCGCAATTTTCATTCATGCTGTCATTGTTTGAGTTTTGGACAATATTGATGAGAATAAAGTATTTAATAACAATAACTGTTCATTATTTGTAATAATTATAATTACTAAAATACACTGATGAAGTTAAAGTTGCAGTGGATTTGAATGCCAAAGAATCTATAAGAATTTTCTATTATTTATTTTCTTTATAGTAATTTTGATATCTGCATTTGTTTTCTGAAAGAAAAATAATATCCCCCCCCCCCCTTCGACAATAAATAAATAAATAAATAAATAAAAATAAATAAATAAATAAAAGAATGCTCATATAACTTTGTAAAACTTTTGGTATGTTGATAAAGCTATAGATATCCATAGCTTCTCTAGAAGAAGCCCCTGTTCTATTTAGTAATGTTCTTGATTACTGTTTATAATGAACCATATATTACAATAGCTAGTTGCTATGTTTGCGTTCGACAAAACATTAGATTTCACTTCTTTTTAATGATAAACCCAGTAAGTTATACTTCTTTTATGCTCCATAATCATTTTTATAAATGCAAAATAAGTAATTTTATAAAGTCATATATGTAATTATATAGGAGCTTTTGTATAATCTTATTTGTCAAAGAAGATCAGCTGTCATAAACGCTCCCTTTTTATGCACGAAAACAATGTACACGCATTACAAACATAAACAAAAAATATACACAATAAGGTATTCCAAATATGAAGAATTATATTAATAATTATTAATGTGATAATATAACTATAAAACATAATCTTCTTTTACTATGGGTGGAAAAATACGTTTTTTTTTAATACGCTTTAAAACGCACTGAAAGGTTAATACAATTCATATCATATTTTGAACCAACGAGCGAATCTTTATCAGGATTAAATTGAACAATACCTTTTTAGTCTCAAGTCGCTTTCTATACACAATAATGATAAAACACCGTCTTTTCACGAAATTTATTTATAATCCTGCGCGATATATTTACTTTAAAGATGTAGCATATTGTGTCTGTTATATTTCTACAGCAGATAAAAGCAATAATATATTTATGGAAACCTAATTGATCATTTCGCGATCCATTAACACAACGCCTGCGACACATATTGGTGGGTCGCAACCCATAATTTGAGAACCACTAGTCTATATTAAGGCTGTTCTCAAATTCAAATTGTCTGCTTTTGGACACAAGTTTAAAATTCATTATTTTTAGAAAAGTACCAAATTGGCAGGCTATTAAGAATGTAATCGAACCGTTTTGTCCGTTTTTCGATAAAGGCAGAAATTTTTTTCAGAAAAAGCTTTGAAATTTGGTGCTTTGAACCGAATTTCCGGACGCGACAGTGGAGGAAAGGGAATCTTCAATCCTGGTACAATAATTGCTTATAATTCAAGATGTAATTCATTTACCGGTAAATGAGAAAAACTGTTCGAGATTATAAATCACTTAATCAATCATCATGTCTGAAAGTGTCATGCTTTTGTGTTTAAAAATGAGTCAGAAAATATGTCAAAAAGTTTCGTGTTCTTGAGCGGGGGGGAAAATATTTTAAGGACCACTTTAATGTAAATTTTAATACTGCATTGATTTCCCACTAATTACAGTTTTCGATTATATAAGTCTCTTTGCCCTAAACACCTTTTTTCAACATCCTTGCACTAACAATGAAAAAATACCGATTTAAATTTCTGGCATAAGCTCCACTATCAACTACCTCTGTGTGCGTTATACGCTAATATATTTGGACATGCGTTAAAACATTAAGGATTAACACAAGCGGAGAATAATAATAATAATAATAATAATAATAATTATTATTATTATTATTATTATTATTAGTATTTAGGTTTTTTTTTTTTTTAAGATCGTGAGAAAGAAGTCTGTGACGTATTACTGAAACGCATATGCGTTATAAAGGGCAATTATGTTTTAAATGAATTTAAAAATTTAGTTTTATCAACTTGGCTCAAAGAAAAACAAATTATTATTGACAGTTCTTTTCTAAAAGTTTAAGTGAGATAAGGCAAATAATGTTTCATCAGGGTAAAGTATGTAATTTAATTTAATATTGTTTTTTATTATTATTATTATTATTATTATAAACAATTGAAATACCTAAACGTTAATTTTTTTAAAGATACTTTAACTGTCTTATCATTAAGAAAACTAATCATGCATGATTTTATGTTAAAAGAAATATCACTTATCTTTTTTTATATATATACATAATTTTCCTTTAAAGAAAAATAAGTGTATTCCTATTACGCTTTGCTCTCAGTTATGCAACGTCCTTGTTTTAAAACATCCCTTCAATCGCGCATACATGAGGGATCACATTATTAAAATTAGAAGAAACATCAATAAGAAATTAATTATCTGCATCATTTACATTAAAAAAATTTAATTATATTATATTTATTTATATTATTTAGTTATGTTATAAAAATTTAATACACATACCTTTAAATTTCTACTGAAGTAATAATAATTGCAAATTAAAAATAGCTTTTTCTTTTCTTTGGGGAAACGGCTGCTGTCACTCAGCTACCGAATTTCCCTTGTTAATGCTAAGTCTACGGGCGTTTGATGCATTCGTAAATTTAAAAATATCTCCTCGGGAAAATAATATTTTTAATTCTTTTTTCCTATATATTCTTCTTAAAAGATGTTTTTTCCCCTTAGTTTACAAAATATTTCTAACATATATGCTTAATCTTATATGAAGTGTTAAAATCTTACTAACATTTCGTCAGCTTTTAACACATAAAATATCCAAATTAAGCCTATCTTTTAGAAATATTTTGAGAACTAAGAAAAAAAGAGACATCGTTTAAGAAGACTACACAGAAAAAAGGAGTTAAAAATACTAATTTTTGAAGAGATACTTTAAATATACAAATGCATCAAACTTCCATAGACTTAACATTAGTGAGGGAAATTCGGAAGCTGAATGACTAGCAGCCTTAAAGGGCTACTTCGCTCCCACGAAAACACCGCTGGCTAATGCGAATCTCATTTTTTAAATATATCATTTGTATTTCAATATTTTTAAGTGATTCTTTTTTTTTTCTCCTTTGGATAGCTGAGGTTGATCTCCACAAAGTCGTTTTTTACTTTTTCGATTTTGTTTGCATGTTTTTCGTATGAGGATGAACTTTGGGAACCGGTTTCGAAAGTGACGGTATCCCCATAGAAAATATCTCTAATCAAAATCGAAAGTCGTAAAAAAAGATATTTGTAGAGATCGACCTCAGCAATGCAGAAAAAAAAATCCTTTAAAAATATTGAAATGCAGACGAGATATTTTAAAAATGTCTCCCATAGGATTAACATTAGCGGGTGCTTTCGCTTGAGTGAAGTAGCCTATTAAAGATCCTATTTTAAATATGTCATTTCGATCAAGTTAAAAGCTAAATATTGAGTAATTGGAAACTCTTTATAGAAATTTTTTTACTGTTTAGATATCAAATAATAAATAAATATCTCAGATTTCTTATAGTAAATCCTAAAAAAAAAATTTAAAAAAAAAAAATTGCCCAAATAATATTTTTGTTTATATTGAAAACAAGTACGTGCAAATTAACTCACATGCATAAGTAGATCTGTCTTTGAAGATCGGTATATGTGTTTGTAAGCATAACAGTAAAGTTTGGAAACCGTTGCTGGAAATTATTTTAAAGTATTGCCGGTACTTTTCGGTTAGCCGGGCGCCAGTGTTTTATATACATATTTATATACATACATATATGTAAATATACATATATTTACATATACAAATATTGTATATATACACACATATATATATGTAAGTATATATATATATTTACATATATGTATGTATATAAATATGTATATAAAATACTGGCGCCCGGCTAACCGAAAAGTACCGTATTGCCCTATCCGAAAATTGTAATTAAAGAATACTGTCGATAACAAAAAAAATTAGATAGTGTATTTATTTATTTATCTAAAAAAAAAAATAAATAAATAAAAAATAAATAAGAATTGTAAATCAGTTGATTTTACTGTTTGATTAAAAGTTAAATGCAGTTGTGTGTCCCAGAAGACAATACCATGTTTTCATATTTTCATAACTTAATTATCAATTAATCGATTAATTTTAATTCAATTTTGAATATCCGTTGAGAAACCAATGTAGAAATCCTAGATAGTTTAAATAATTCTCATGAATGATTTTTTTTTTTTAAAATCTATTAAACTGTGACGCAACCAGTGGCGTGGCGTCCGGTCATCGCTGGATGCGGCGATGACCAAGCAATATTTTAAAACTCTTAATAAGTTTTTAAAACTCTACGATCCAGTTTTAGCAGAACATTTGGAGTTCATGTATAAGTGAATGTAAGATTTAAAGTTTATTTTTTGAACATTCAACCATTGAATTTTAGAGTTAATAATTTTTCACCACAAACTTAAATAATTGCGATGACCACCGAAAATTTTCACGCCACGCCACTGGACGCAACATTAAATATTTATTTGTTACAATAATGTAAGGTAATATTTCCAAAATGTAAACATTTTTTTTCTATTATTTCCAGTTGCCGGATTTAAAAAAGAATCTGACCTTTTTTTTTAATGGTGTTAACATGGGAATATATCGTTATATAAAGAACGTGAATTTTCATTTAGAAAACACAAATTCGGCGTTTTTTTTTTTTTTTTTTTTTCTTGAAAAAAAAAAAAAAAAAAAAAAAAAAACTATTTTTACTTTTATTTCTATTGGCGAAGCATATAACACAACTTTAATGAATCATTCTGTTTGTATACATAAATCAATAATAACGCCCTGCAAAAACCATGCGTCATCTGTTTGTCGAAGAGTTTTCCCATTCACACTGCGTCAAACAAAGTAAATTGTGCTGGAGATTCGTGCATCAAAGCGTCAATACTACTGTTGCTAAATGCATGCATCTTTTGCAGCGCCCTAATTGGGCGCGAGGCAGGCAGTTATCGAGGAAGCGCGCGGGGCCGACACGATAATTGCCCTTTCGCCTCACTCCCTAATGAGCCACTTCCTTATTAAGAATCGCCACCCTGTACCTGCAACGGCCACAAAACAAGACGCTCTCTGCAACTCGACAGGGAACTAAATCCTAAAATGGCAAATCTTTTGGTGAATCCTTACCCCCCTCGTCTTCCTTTGCTTTTTATTATTTATAAGATTATTTTCCCCGCTTTTAATCGTTTTAACTGAAGTAATTCTTGCAGTAAAATTGCCTAGATTTAATCCACTTAAAACATTTCAAAATTATACAACAGTCGAATTAGGATATTTTAATTAATCGTTTAGGGGTAGCGGGGTCGTGGGAATTAGAAAAGCAGCTTGAATTTAAATTCTAAATAGTTAATAGCCTTAAAGGGACAAGGGACCCTCAATCTCTCTCTTTTTTTTTTCTTTTTTTATGGCATTTTAAATATTATTCAAGGGCACACTATATGAATTATGGCATTTATTTATCTCACAAGAAATTATTATTATTATTATTATTATTTTTTTTTTTTTTGAGAAATATAAAAAAATTTTCTGAATATTTTAAGCGTTGCGAAGAACATTCAAAATATCCCAACCTCACTCCATATCAATTAAAATCCCCAATATTTTTATGCAAGTTTAGTTTATATATACAAGTAAAACTGTGCATCGAATTTTACATAATTGAATATAAAGGTAAGAAAAAAATATTTTCTAAATTTTATGAAATTTTTAGTATTTTCGCATCCTATTTCTGCTTTTAACTACCTTTAACTTTTCCAATTATATTTAGTTTTAAAAAAAAACTATGCACAGTTTTATTTGAATATGTAAACCAAACTGGCCTAGACAATATTGGGGATTTTAATTGATATGGAGTGAGGTTGGGACATTTTGAAAGTTCTTGATAACGATTAAAATATTCAGGAAAATTCTTTATTTTCCTCCAAAAACATTTTTTTTTAAAATTTCTTGTGTGATATATGTATGCCATAATTCATACAGTGTGCCCTTGCATAATATTTAAGGTGAAATTAAAAAAAATAATAATAATAAAATGACTTTGAAGGTCCCTTGTCCCTTTAAACAGAGGACCAATGATTATACAGGGTGTCCCATAAATGCGTTCGCATTTTAAAAATTCATTAATTTTTTACAAGTTGTTGTATAGGAGTACACTGTAAAAAAAAAAAAAAAAAATACTGCCAGTTTTCCGGTAAGAATCGGAAAAATAGTTGCCCTTATCGTACCGGAATAATTTCCGACCCAGCTCGGAATAAAATCCGTAAAAATAAGGAATTAGTCAGTAAAACGGTATTTTACGGATTTTATTCCAAGGAGGATTTATAAGGAATTAGTCATTTAGGAATTTATAAGGAATTATAAGGATTTATAAGGAATTAGTCCATTAATAAGGAATTAGTCAGTAAAACGGTATTTTACGGATTTTATTCCGAGTTGGGTTGAAAATTATTCCGGTATGATAAGGGCAACTATTTTTCCGATTCCTACCGGAAAACTGGCATTATTATTATTATTATTATTATTTTTACAGTGTATGGTTTGCACTAAAATATAAGAGAAATTAGATTAGAGAAAGTGTCTGTAAATATTTTTTGCTTCAAGCGAACTATTTCCCGTTATCAAAACAGCGAATGTGACATAGATATATTAAAAATAGAAAAAAATTAAATAAATTTAAAAATTCTTCGGAAAATTTATAACTAAGCAATGCGGACTATATAAAATCTTATATAACGACTTTTCTCGTCATTGAAATATATGAGATATAAATAAGAGGAATCAAATCTAAATCAACTTGATTTATAATTTCATAAAAAATTCAAAAAATCAGTTGAAGAAATATTTTTTTCAAAAGTATTTTTGATTTTTTCGAGCTGCTGTTGTTACCACATAGGTAGCATTCGCACTAAATTTCAGGCAAGAGCAAATTAAATTTTAATTGGCCGGTTGTGGCCCAGATTGATAAATAGGAGATTTTTAAGCTTTTTTTTAAGATAAAAAACTAAAGAAAATCACGATCTGTCGTTTATATATTTTATCGTATATGCGTTATATTTAAAGAAAATTATATAATAATTTAATACATTTAAATATTTAATCAATAAAAGCTATTCGTCATAGCAGTCATAAAAAAATCTATAGGGATTTTTATTTAATTTTCCAAACACTGGTATACGTGTCCAAAGAGTAAACAAATAATAATAATAAAAAGAAAGAAAAATCATGCGTCAAGCATAGATTATGAAACACTTGTGCCCTTGCATAGTATTTAAGGTGAATTTTCTTCTTTTTTTTTTCTTAAAAAAAAAAAAAAAGAATCTGACTCAATGGAATCGGACGCTAGACCTACGGTTTTGAAACTTGAGATGTTACATGGACACCACTAATATTTGTTACACAGCAGCAATATTTATCAGTTATATTCAATCGCATTTTCTTGATGATTTTACCAAAAAAGTCGGTTGCAAAATCATTTGAAAATGGCTTAAAAATGGATTAAATAGCTAATCCGTTTGCCGATTTTTTACTAAAATCTACGCAGTTTTGGGGACAATAGTTTATGACATATTCGCCAAATGGGAGCTCAATCCGAAATACTGTTTGGGATTTCTTGTGTTCACTCTAGTGTTGCCAGCTCCACTGCCACAAAAAGAGAGAGAGTGAGGGAAAAAGAGCGGGACAGATGCTTCTGAACCGGGACATAAAAAAAATATAAATTCGATGAAAATGGAACCTGTCCATAATAGAATCCTGTATTAAACCTAAAAAACGCAGTGTCCGTACGGAAAGAATACCACACACTTATATCTGTTAAGAAAAAACTGTCTAAAACGGAATCCTTCCCTGTCAATTGACTTTCCGTCTTAGTAGGTTTTATTGTATTAAATAAGCACAATAATCTTAAACAATATACTAAAATCTGTGAAAACGAAATCGCTGAGGACCGAAACAAAATTCCGTTTTGGAGAGGTTAGCGACTGAGTAGTTATAATGATAAGATAGAGGGTAAATTGTACTTTAAGACAGACTTACGTTATAAGCAGGTTCCGTTTTAACATCTTTTACTAAAAAAAGTACAATAAAACCTGTAAAAACAGAATAGCTAGAGGTTGGAAATTTTTTCCGTGTTAGCCGATACATTTGTACGGTATTCCTTTCTGCGGATTCATAAAAATTTTCCGTTACATGCAGTTTTTGTTTTTTCGGGATTTACTGCATTAAGTTCCGCTCGATGCAGATTAACCAATAGCATGTCACTAAAAGAAATTTAAAAGGATTTATGCATCATGAAAAATAAGACTTTTGGTTTTGGTGCACCACGCAAGTGGTTCCGTGGGACGTGTCTTAGAAGCCCTGAAAGTTGTGACGTCCCACCCAAATCGGGGCACCCTGCAACGCTTAGTTCATACACACACATACAAATCATAATTACAATATTTTCCTTATTATGTGTTCAGAAAGTAAAAATCCTGTCAGACGGTGTGACATTAAAACTCTTCCAGAAATTAACCTGAAACTAGAAAGTAAAAAATATTTTTAAACTGTATTAAATTACAGGGGCAGCGACCCTAATGAAGATTAAAAAAAAAAAAAAAAATCAATTACAATTTTTTCTGGCGTTTTAAAATCAAACATTGTTTTTCTAGATTTTTTTCGAAAGGTTGTATCCATAAAGATTAGTAGATTTGCATAAACTGAAGATATCAAAGAAATATGTTATTTGCCTGCGGAAAAATATAATCTTTAATTAAAAATATATATATCTTAAAATCTATTGATTAGTTTTGGAGGTAATTTCCCCACCAAATCAAAAAATAATTATCGAGAAAATTAAGTTCTAGATCCGAACCCATACCTTTAAAGAACAGATAAAATTGGAAAACATTTAAGTTATTGCAAAATTAAGTAACTTTTTATGCTATCGAAAGAAAGTGCAAGTTGAACAGAATGTAATTCGATAGCCTTGATTTAAAAAGATACTGCAGAATTGAGTAGAACATAAGATATGAAACTAAGCAAAATCATTTAATTTTTTTCAACACGAAATTTGATCCAGATTATTGATTACAGGAGCTTTGGTTTTAACTGATATAATCGAAATTACCACATAAAATTTTCTAGAGATCAAAATAATCATTTCTAAAAAGATCATCTTAGGTATATAAAAAATTTCATTTTCAAAAACTTTTGACTTGGCTAATAGTAGCAAATTAAATTAGTATAAAATATTATAAACTGTTTTATAGTATCATATTTTCGCTATTTTTTATTTTTTTTTTAATTTTTTTACTTTTTAACTTTGAAATTTACGATTTGCGAAAAATTCTGACGTGATGGTTAAAAATGATGGTTATTTTCAGATTTAGTGCTATACAGTACATAAAAATAAATTACCAAAATTTAAAAAACACAACCGTCACATCTATTTTATAGTATCAGAATTTCGCTATTTTTTTTTTTTTTTTTTTTTTGTTTTTGTTTTTTTACTTTGAAATTTACGATTTGCAAAACTTCCTGACATGATGGTTAAAAATGAGGGTCATTTTCGATCGTTATTTTTTGACTTTTTACCATTTAAATCTACGATTTCCAAAAAATCCTGACGTGATGGTTGTGAAGGTCCTTTTCGCATTCAGCGATCAAAAATACATAAAAATCAAATTATCAAAAGTTAAACAACACATCCATACCAGACTTGTGTAATTTAGAGCAGGTATAGAGTGGTTTTTTTTTGTTTTTTTTTTAGAGGTATACAAATTTAAAACGAAATAAAACGCATAAAAATAATGTTAATGGCCATGATATTGGTTTTATAAAATAAATAATTTTTTGCCATTAGTGTTTAAAAAACATTTATGGCATATGGGCGCCGTGCCTGGTTCGAAGGAAGCGTATTCTAGAAGTTATTAAGTCTGGTATTATACCACTTTATCGAGCAACTGAGGCCGTATATCAGAAATAACTCGGAGAATGTTGATTTCCAAGTGGTTCAACGTCTGTGGTTTATCGGCGTAGACCAACGCCTTCACATATCCCCACAGAAAAAATAGTCTATCGGTGTGAGATCACATGACCGTGGAGGCCAGTCCGCAGGTCCATTACGAGAAATTATGCGCTTACTGAATGTCTCCCGCAATAAACTTTTTCGCACAATTTGCAAGCGTTGTTCTGGCGTAAGTCTATTCATAATGAAATGGCAAAATATACTGAGCACAAATCATCTGTCAGCTGTCAAATTGACTGCGAGAGGAAACAGTGTTGACAATTTCAAAAGCACACCTCTAAATAAACGTCCTTTACTTAAAAGCTGAAAATTGGTAGTATGTAGTAGTACCTTACCTGGTTATGAAATAATTGAATTGCCAGCTAGCTGGTGGTAGATTCGCGAATTATAAATTTCACAACTTGCAATATTTTTGTTGAAAAAAAGGGGGATTTTTGATAAAAGACACAATTTATATACTTATAAAAATATTTGTTTTTTTTTATGTAAAAAATATCTGGCAGGCGAAACTGGTAGTACTAAATATATGGATGGCACTTGTCTTCAAAGTTCTAAATAATAATAATAAAGTTTTTGATAAAAACTTAAACTTATACAGCACATTCCATATACCCACTATTGTAGGTTAGTACCACGGCATGCCGACTAGGTGTTTGCAAGTACCTGGCAGGTAACAAAAATGGTTGCGCGTGGGTGCAACAGAGAAGTTGATTCTATAAAAAACACTATAAAAAAAATTTTGTATTTTACAAAAAAAAAAAAAAAAAAAAAAAAAAAAAAAAAAAGGTGCGGGACACAGTTGCCATAAAATTTAAAAGCTGCTGTCTTTAAGAGTGCTGTAAAATTATTCAAGTCTGGATAAAGTAGAGTTGCTTATTGACTGCCTGGAGTCCGTGACAGAAATAATTCATTTTTTTGCTTAACTTTTTGCTTGAATTCGATTTCACAGCATCGGTGCTTGAAAAATTACAACAGAAAGTGCAGAAAAAATCACAATTTTTTCTTATAGTGTATTGAACGGATGATTGAAGCATATGTATAGAAATAAAATTTTAAAAATTTTGTAATTAAATTTAATATGGATTTGGAAATGAAATTAGTTATATTTTATAAATAAATACAAAAAAAGTATTTTATATTACATTTAAATAAAGCAAGTGAGAAAAAAATTATTTGGATATATATTTTTTAATTTTTATCTTAATCATTCTATGTCAACTCTTAATAGACAACTCATATAGATTTGACCAATGATGTCGTATAATTGTCAACTCATATAGATTTGACATATTATACAAAAGGCTCTATATTTATATACCTTCATTAGTAGATGGGTCGCGAAAAAATCATTAATTTTAAGTTAGCAGCATACCAATTAAGATTGAGAGGCGCTGGTTTAGATTCTTCTTTTACTTTTTTATTTCGAAGCAGGACATTTCAGTGCTGTCTTTTCGATATGGATATTTCGTTCTTATCAACATTTAAATAATTTAAAATAATTGTATGTAAGTTGATATGTGAAAAATGAAGTGCTTTTTAAGAGATTTTAACTAGTAAAAGGAGTATTACGCATTAATTAAATTAAATTAAATTAAATTACAGAATATCGTTTCTAATTATTTCTAATGTTAGATGTTACCATCCCCTTTCATATGCCCATACAAAACTCAGATCGATGAATGAGGTATCATTCGAAAGGTTTTTGAACATAATGCACTCACATTTCGTTAAAATGCGTTGTTTAATTAAAAATTGTAGTTAGTTAAAAGTAATGAAAAAACGCATTAGCAAATAATATGAAAGATCGCAGTATGGAAGATTTGACTCGTTTCACTGGTACAGTCGGCCCCGCTTAATTGCATACCGTTGGTTCCACTGAATTGTATGCATTTAAGCGGGGTATGCATTTAAGCGAGGACAGCAATTAATGTTATGAGTATACGTCATCATTTGATTATATACCACAGATGTGATAAATATTAATGGACAATAATCATTTACCTAACGATTTAAAAACTATTCTATTAATAATATTAATAAATAATTTATTCTTACCCTATATGTAACAATATATGTAATAAAGTATAATGTATTATCACACTATTTACGTTACATGGTTTAATTTTGCCTCGGACACTGCATTTCTGCACTTCCGACGCTAAATATTGTTTTTGATTCTCTTGACCGTCCCGATTTGCCCCGATTCCAGGATTTTCCAAAAAGTACCCCCAGCATCTTGAGTCACTGTATGTATATGACAAGCTTTAAAAGAAAAACACTATTTTCCAAATTCAATACTCCCATGCGTTTCCTAGAATTAAGTTAATAAAGTCTTCTTTCACAACGATTTCTATTCTTCGATTGTAAATATAACAAACTATTGTTACAAAAAAAAAAAAAAAAAAAAAAAAAAAAAACGTTTTTCCTTTCTTCCTATTTATCACTATAACAGGAATTCATAAAATCCGGATTACTAGATTGGAGATATTTATGCAATTAACCGGGGATTGTTATGCGATAAAACGAGTATATTTAACATTAACCTTATGGGGAGCGTTTCTGTTCCACGGCATTCTATGCGTATAAGCGGGGTATGAAATTATCCGTTACCCGATTAAGTGGAGCCGACTGTATTAGAAATAGTTAAGATCGTATAACTATACTACAACATGCTGATCATTTTAGAACTTTGTGTGTAATAATAAGTTTTTTAAGGTTTTGGGGGGTAAGGGTTAGCCTCTAAATCCTCTGATTTACTGCACGAGTTCGCAATTCTTTAAAATATCAAGAGATTTAAAATAAAATTGCAGTTTTATTAAAACCACCAAACAATCTTTATTATGTTTAAATTTATGGATAGTTTTCAATGCTAAGAAAGTTCTAAGAGATTTTAAGAAACATTTTCTTCGTCGTTATTTATTATTTAAATAGGGGTGGGGGAATAGAATATTTTATTTAATAAATATATCGGTTATTACGTCAAGGTTTGCTCCGAGATAAGTAGGGGGTAAAAGCATTGTTTCCTTATACCTGCTGCCAGTGAAGTGGTTAACATGTCAATGTAGAACAAATTTGCTATTCGATTTTTTTTTGGATTGCTAATTTTGCTTAATAAAATTAACACTAATTTTTGTGATAATTGGAATGCTGGAAAATAAAACTTAAACGTTAATTAGTTTATTTAATAATTTAATAAGACACTTTTTCTCTGTTTTATTTTAAGTAGCTCTTACTTTAATTCTAATTATATTATTTTTATTTATAAAAATTATTATGGATAATTTTTTTTTTTTTTTGTGGATTTATAAGAAGTCAGTTTCAAAATTATTACTTTTACATTAGAAGAAAATAAATATCTATCTGAAAAAAAGCTTATAATGCCTCTTTTTTAATTAATTAATTTTTTTATGCCATAAAATTCCCAAACTAGTTGAAACGTAAATTTAATCCTTTCATTCTTTGCTTTTATAAGATTAAAGTAAACTTGGTGAAAGGCAGAGGAATTCTTTACTCCATACAGATAAACAATTTCTTCGACCCTTGGAGAAGAAATTTGTTATACATCAGAAAAGCAGTGTTAAATACTTCTTTTACTTCTTATATGTCTACAAAATGCACTGATTTTTTTTCAATGTCACTCATAAAAAAAATGAGAGCTGGATAACTGGAAGTGTATTCGAACTAAGGAAAATTACATTGATAAATGATAATGATACTCAGTGACGCATTCAGGATCTGTGTCTGTGAGTTTTTTGAATGAATAATACTCATAAAATGGATAAGTTCGTTGTTTTACAGGTTCATAATATGATTTGAAATGAGTTAGCGTTCACCTGTTTCAAGGGTTCACGGAAAGAGCATCCTCTCCAATCTTCATAGAAAAATAGAGAATGATAAACAACAGTAGCAGGAGCAAACAGATAGCATAAACATTAGCAGCAAGTTTGGTTTTTCTGATATTATCTTGCCGTGACAAATTTGAATTGAGAAATTCGCAGCAAATCTCTCGCAAGGTATATCATCACCCACTTGCACGAGTAGTTTGTTGTGAAACTGATGGCAAGACTGTCTTTAATTCACGAAAGTGACGAAAGCAAAAAATCCCTCTGTTGAGAGAATAGACAATCAGTAGATACGCAGAAATTGCAGAAATTTTATTCGGCTGGCACCGCTTTTTTTAAACGCAATATTTATCAAATACCAAAAAAAGGCTCAAATTGGAAAGTTCAAATATTACCCTAACTTGTTTATGGTGGTAAAAATGATGCACGCGCGCGTATGCATCAATAGACCTGATCAAGTCTATGGACCTTTTCAAAGGGATTAAACCTCAGAGTAAAGATAAGAAGTTATATGAGAAGTCTATGGGTTAAACTTATAGTGTAACTGTTGTAAACAGTTAATGTGGCATGGAAAGATTACTACTTTGCTGTAAGTTTGCAGTATTTTTGATTACTTGTTTGCAATAAGTTTGATACAGCATGAATTTAACTTGCACGACAAGTTAGCTTCAAGTCCAAAGTATGGTGACTTCGGCGTTTACGTTATCTTGCTGCTGTCTTGTTATGAACTTTCAGTCCTGTCATGCTGAGCTTGTTGCAACTTTTCAGGTTTTCAAAGCAAGACTTCAGCAAATTTTCTGCAAATTAAAAATGCTATGTGGGACTTTGCTACTATTGTTCCTGGCGCTTTCTTTCACTCATTTTCCATTGAATTATCCTATTTTATTAAAAGACAATTGTATGCTAGAAGGACTAATGTATAATTTTTACAATGTACAGTCGTGGAAAAAAAAAAAACTAAACATCCCCTACAAACTCCTCAACAAATTATCGTAGAAGAAAGTTACTGGTACCGAACGATTGGAAATAAAGTTTACTTTTAAATGATGTATATAAAATTTGCTTAGGGGGCCATCTACATATTAAAACGAACCATAACTTTGTTTTTTTTCAACAGCAGTACACAATTCTGACAGCATAAATGAACTCTACACCCTTCAATTAGTCTAAGAACAAAATTTTATGCAATTCGTACCATAAGTTTCCGAGAAATTAATTATTTTAAAACGAGCGTATTTTAAGGGCTGTATCCAAATTGAAGTTCGGTACTCGATTGTTAACCGAGAGAGCTCCCTTCTTGATCAAGGCACCTTAAGCAGTGAATTAAGCCTGTTAAATTACAGGATAGCAGAAGAAATTTCAAAATATTTAGTCTCTTCTATCATAGATGGCCCCTTAAACCATCATTTTGCCGGTTTTTTTTAAGAATAATTTGAAAACTACTTGGAAGAAAAATGTGAAATTTTCGATTTCCATAAAGCGCAGGACTTAATAAATCTGAATCCATCAAAAAAATTGTAGGTTGCAATTCATAATTTTTTTGAATATTAATTTCATAATTCATATCAGAAAATTATAAAAATTGCAAATTCAACGTATTTATGTTTGGGTATATTAGTATTATTGCTACACAAAAAATTAGAACATTAGGATCATAATTCCAGAAGTTATAAATAAAAATATGAAAATGTAATTTAACATTAGAAGCATTAAATTTTGAATGTTTATAATTCAAAAACTTATCATTCAAATGACTTGAAATTTAGGTTCTAGGCATAGTTTGAACCAAAGATTTGAAATATCTCGTTAAAATTGGGTATTGCCATTGAAAAAAATGAAGTTTGGATTCGTTTTAATATGTAGATGGCTCCCTAAGCAAATTTTATATACGTCATTTAAAAGTAGACTTTATTTCCAATCGTTCGGTACCAGTAACTTTCTTCGTCTACGATAATTTGTTGAGGAGTTAGTAGGGGGTGTTTACTTTTTTTTTTCCACGACTGTACCTACATGTAATTTAAAATTTGGAAATTACTTCTGCACTACATTCGCACTACCAACCTGCAGTGGAAAAATTCTGCCGTTGAAGCGAAACAAAAACTTAAAAATGTTTCTCTCGATTTTTTAGGCAATTTTTACTGAGAAAATTGTATACTCTTTCACTTACATGAAATTTGTAGCATGCGACAAAGGATTGCTGTTATTTGATTTCTGACTACGTCATTAATAGCTTCTACTAATAAAAATGAAATTATTTCTTTGTAGTGCTATGAAGGATGTGACTTATGGACAGAAGCGATCTCGTCGACGTGCCATGATGTTTGTGTAAGTACATTAAATGATTTTATTTATAATTTTTTTACAAGAAATATTTGTAGGGCTTGAAATAGTGAAATACATGGTAATACTCTTTTGATACGAATAATTGAACATTTTATGTCAATTTCGTTAGAAATTCTTTTAAAATGTCATATATATTAAATTGCGTAATCAGAGCTATATTTTTCCAAATTACTTTGTTTTATAGAGAATATTGATATGAGAATTATGATAGTAATCGTGAGATGGCTCTTCTAACTTCCCGTGGATAATATGGCATTAGCCTAAGAAGAAGAAAATAAACACGAACTAACTATAAACAAACCAATTAGTATTTTAGGAAAATTTTTATTTTATCCTAAACAACCAGAAAATTATTAGAAACTTAAGAAGAATTATAACATTTTAAATGAACTCCATTGATTCATCAGGAAAAAATTTTAATAACTGTCATGAACTACGACTAACAACTAATGGTCTAGTTAGAAAATAATACGCAATTCATCATTTCAATAATTCATTAATTTCATTTTTCTCTTTACTAGTTTTCTATTCTTATGTTTTATTTATTTTTTATCATGATTTATAGTGTATTAACTAACATATTGTATAATCATACAAATGTATTTTTCTCATTTTTAATTTTTTTTTTTTATTAAATGAATATCAATGGATCACAGAAGCTATAAACTTCTTAATTCATTAATTATTAAACATTTTACGAAACGTATTTAACAAATTAATGATATATTTTTTAAATAACATGGAAAATGAAGAACCGACTTAAATGACATGTGATCCATCATTTAATGAAAATTAGTCATCAGAGCTATACGCATGTTATATAATCTTATTTATTCTTTCTTTTATAGGAAGAAGAAACTAAAGTCTTCAAGAGAAAATCGGTAAGGTTAAATTCAATATATTTTTTATTAAAAAATTTGTTATAAAGTTGTGCCATAGAATTAATGGATACAGTTCTTTGTAACTTTCACATGGGATTTTGTTATCATTTCTAAATTGTTATTATTTTATTAAATCAATAAATCAGTTTAATTCTGAATAACTTTTCTACCATGATTCTACATTTATGCTAAGAATTTTCTCTTTCAGAGCTTATATTGTGTCAGAGGGTGTAACATAGCAGTCAATATGTATATTGAATCAATCGAAGGTAATCGTTTCTATTATCTGTACACGGGTCTAAAAAAAGACTCCAGAGCTTTAAACTTCAATTATTCATTTGGTATTAATATAAAGCTGAAATTATTGCGATGCTTCTAAGTAGCTCCTGAACTTTATGCACTGTAATTAAAAAAATAATAATAATTTTAGCCTATAGACTATTAAAATGAACATGTACAGTTGGATCAAATTTCTCTAAATTGTCATCTTTTAATTCTATATTTATTTGTTTATATGCGAAAAGAATTGTTTTGAGGACAACTTGAACATTCTTTAAAGTTATGAGAGCGTAACGCCATCTATTGTTTAAAATGGAAAATATTTTTAAAGATAGTGTGTATAAAATGTATGCAGTGTGGCAGCCATGTGTGTATGCAGCCAATGTATGCAGCCTTGTGGGGTATATGGGAACAAATTTTGCTAGTTTCAACTGCTGACAGCTTTAAGGAGCACATGATCCATCTAAAACTACCAGAAAGCTATTGTTTCACTCTTATGCTTCAGTTATATTTAGTTATTGGTGTTATGGCATGTTAATTAAGTACCTAAAATTGCCTGTTCACAATTACTCCAGATGTTCATAATTACCCCCAAAGAATATGGAGTAGTTGTGAACATCTATTTTTTTTTTTTTTTTTTTTTTTTTTTTTTTATTATCGGGATAGTATAATGAAAAAAATTATAACGTTCATATACAACTTTTGTTCAATCACAAGTTCATACCATATTATTCTACCACTAGCTGACTTGCCCGGCATTGTCTCAGCCCATGACAATAACCTTAAACATACTTAAAATCAGTGTTGAGTGATTTAAACTAAAATCTTTCCCAACGAACCTAATGTTGGGAGGCCCGCTGCCTTCGGTGGCGTACACCCTCGAATTTCTATGATTTTATATTTTTAAATGAAATTCTATCCTAACGAACCTAGAGTTGTGAGCCTCCCCCGTCCCCTCCCTGCCTCCAGCAGCATATACCAAACATTCTCTACGCATGTTCGGGTCTTTTTGAATTATGTTTTTAAACGAAAATCTTTCCAAACGAACCTAATGTTGGGATCTCCGCTGCCTCATATTTTTAAACGAATCCAAGAGAACTAAGGGTTCCCCATTACAATGATTACCGATTTAATTTCTGCCATTTAAATATGTTAAACTTTCAATACTGAACAAAAATTCCCGGGAAAACCTATCGTTTCAACTGTGCAATCAGTTATGACTTAACATGACCTAATATGGAACAAACTGGAAAAAAAAAACTATTCATAACTACCCCATATCACAAAAAGTATGGGGTAATTATGAACATGTTTCCGTAGGTCATTGAAAATAATTTGCAACAAAAACTTAAGCGTTATTCTGTTAGAGCGATTCTAACTAAACAATTATTGATTAAGGGCAACGACTTACCTTGATTTCATCTGGTAGAAGCGAAAAATATTCGCATTCAGTACAAAAGTATTTGTCACTTTGAACTGTTAAGAATTTGATAAGCGTGAGCAAGGCTGCTAACCGTGAGGCATAAACGGCTGGAATGCTCTCATCTTATCAGAAAGGCCTGTAAACCTTTGATTTCTACTTCACTGAAGTATCAGATACTCTCACACGAGTATTAGTCGCGTTTGTTTTGGATTGCTCCATGTTCATAATTACCCCAACTGCACCTACTTTATAAACGTGCCATATTTATTTCAAATTTACTATAGTAAATGAATTATTGATTTTTAAAGTTCTTGAGGTATTTATGGAACATCCTGCATGTGATGTGTGCGACTGTTTTTATATATTATTATTCAATAAATACGACATGTATTTAATTATTTTGATTTTCATAAATTACAGAAGAGCTTGGAACTCCTGCAGCGCCTTACTTAGTTGCCGAAAGTACAAATACTTCCATTAGCATAGCATGGGCAGCAAGTCCCTTGAAGAATATTTCTTACTTAGTACAACTGAAGTACGATGGAATACATTCCTCCGACTGGGAATATTACCAGCCTTTTAACTTATTAAAAGTCAACAGCCTCAAGGTCGAAAATCTTCATCCTTACACCAAGTACAGATTCCGAGTGGCGTGGATTCTTTTAGAAAACTATCCGCCATTGTTTTCGGAAGAAAGCTTCGTCATTTCAACTCTGCCTTATGGAGTGCCTTCTACTTCTCCGGTTATCACTTGCATCACTGTGGTCAGTTGCTGCAGAGTGTCGGTATCTTGGAATCCACCCTCTGAACCCAATGGACCAATTCTTTCTTATGTTCTTTACATAAGAGAATTTCCAAGTGGAAATATAATGATTAAGGTATGTTGTTTGATGGCTTGAAATTTTTTTAATATCCTTTTTAATGGGTGTTAATAAATACTTCTTTGGATGAACAAATGACCAAAACACTAGATTGTAGTTCCGAAAATATGGATTTGCACCCACTATTAGGTTGCAAAATGATCAGCCAGATCTTCAAAAAAGCATACCTAACTTTATCTGCTACAACATAATCTTATATACAACATAACAAACATCTGATAAATAAAACTTTAAAATATAACTAAGGAGCTCACTGCGCTGTTCGTGCACCAACCCCGGACCTATCTATCTATATCAATTTGTCACTCCCACTCTTTGTCTATCTATATCTCAATTTGTCACTCTCTCTCTCTCTCTTTGTCTATCTCTATCTCTATTTGTATTTATCTCTTTGCATATCTAGATCTATTTCTATCTCTCTGTCTCTATCGCTTTCTATCTATCTGTATCTACACCTTTCTCCATCTCTCTATTTGTCTTCCCCTCTTTCTCTATCTATCTATCTCTATATTTCTCTATATTTCTCCATATCTCTCTATGTCTGTCTCTATCTATCTCTCTATTAGTTTATCTCTTTCTCTCTATCCCTATTTTTAACTCTCTCTCTCTTTTCTCTACTCTCTCTCTCTCCCTTTTCCTCTTCCTATGACTCTATCTTTATCTCTCTCTATCTCCATTTGTTTATCTCCATCTCTCTATCTCTACTCCTATCTATTTATCAGTTTTTTCTCCATCTGGTTAACTCTGTCTCTATCTCTCTATGTCTCTTTCTCTTTATCAGTATCGCATTATCTCTATCTCTCTCTAACATTTTTCTCTCTGTGTGTGTATTTCTATCTATTTCTATCTCTCTGTATCTCTCTATCTTTGTCTATCTATGCATCTCTCTATCAAAATTATGCGACAAACCACGAATTTAAACGTTTCATAAATTCGTTTCATATATTCGTTTCTTATATTATTTTCATATATTCGAATTCATATATTAGTCGTTTCATTAAATCGGTACACAAATTCGTTTCACTACGATTGATATATATAGGGTAGATATCGTGAAAAGATTAGACAGATAACTTTGTAAATAGACAATGTTACACTGAACTTTGTGTAGAGAGCGATTTAAAGATAAAATAAAAAAATTTTCAATCCTGGCACAGACTCTACTGTTAGGGCAAAAATCTGTCACAAATCGCATTGAATTTTAAAATACATGTATTATTTCTATTACATATATTAATAAACGTGTTTTTTCACATAGTAAAAGGTTTTGACACATTTTCACATTAGTATTACAAATTATTCTTCAAGCCTGTATGTTTTGTGAAAAAGTTCTTCGATTCTTTTGGATAGATTATACAAAAGGCTTGCATACAAAGGCAAAAGATAACTTTTTGACGATTTCCAAATTTTATTTTAAAAAATTAAAAATTAATTAAAAACAGATTTTTTTTAACATATTTTTGTTAAACCAAAGTTAAAAGGGCAAATGTAATTTCTTATTAATTTTGTAAATATTTTTAATTCCGTATATTCACTAAAAATTTAACCACCTTGATTATTTTCTTGAAAATTTAAATCTCAATTTATGTTTTAAAAATCCTGTTCAAATTTTCTTGAAATTAGTTCAGATTTTATCTATTTTAAGATAAAGGGTTGCTAAATAAAAAATATCCATTTAAATAAAGTTTGTTATCATATGATTTCACCAGAAATACGAATGCAGCTGCAAACGTCTCTAATATAGTATTTTAATAAATAGTTTATTTTAATCGCTTAAATATTATTAATTAAAATTAGTGTAAATAAAACTAAAAATGTGCATGAACATTTATTATTTTATTGAATATAAAATAAAATATTATTTAAAAAATTATATATTCCTTTTCATGAATCTGAACTTTTCTTTAAAGCGGTTCTGAAATAAATATTTTTCACCGCGCAACAACTTGAAATTTTCTGACGCATTCAGAAACTCATTTTTAAACATAAAATAATGAAATGGGTAATCATGACTATTGAAGTATTTTGAAAACGAATATCATTTTTCATTTTAGAGTAAATTTCGTACATCTTGAGTTGTAAATGATTGCTGTCTCATTATTTTTCTAAATATAGCGTTCCGAAACTCCATTCAAAGCAAAAAATTTTCTCACTGTAAAAAATTTATGTAACGTTACTCCATAAAATTGATGGCAACATGCTGCCTCCAATTTTATAAATAGTAATTTAACTTATATAATAGTGTAATTTAAAGTGATATAACTGGTGTAGGATTACACATTAATGCAACGTAACACAGTTATATCGGTTAAATTACTCAATAAAATGGAGGCAGAAAGGCTGCCACCAATTTTATGGAGCAGCGTTACCTAAATTTTTTACAGTGTACTATTTTCTGAAAAATTCTCTTCTTTGTCAAAAGGTGTAAAACCCAATTCAAGTTCCTAATTTCTGAGTAAGATCACCTGTTAATTTTTTACGTTTAAGATTAAAATTGATTTTGAGTTGTAAGTGAATGTATCAGAAATTAGCTAGTTTGGGTTTGGAAGCAAGCTTGATCCAAAAGGTTCTTTACTACATTGGTCAAGATTTGAATCTCCAATCTGCTACCAAAATGAAAATTTTCCTGTGATTTATATTATGATTTTATCTTTTTATAGGATGTATCCGATACATCTGACGGCTTGCATTATATGATAAACAACCTTAAGCCATCGACGCAGTACATTATATCTTTGAGCACGAGGAATACAATGGGAGAAGGTCCAGCAGATGAGCGAAACGTAACTACGTTCCCAGAGAAAGAAACGTCAAGTAATTAATAATCATTAATCCTGTTCTATTCATTAATCATGTAACTTTCTAAATATACATTTTGCAACACTTTGAAATTTTCAATCTCGTTTAATTAGAATAAGTACAGTAAACTTAATGTATTTGTTGGCATGAGCGCCAGCAAGGGAGAGGGGCGACAGCCGTTGTATTTCCTTGCATTTTGAATTTAATTAACATTTTTTTTTTTTTTTTAATATCCGAACATTTAAACAAAAAAGAAAAGTAATAATAAAATTTATTCTTACCAAGTGACTTCATCAAGATTTTGACCAAGGATAAAAAGTTCCCTCCACTTTTAGTATAATTTTTAAGCACATGAACGTAAAAATATAGTATTAAAAATTGTCTCATATTCAGGGCTCAGAGCCGACCTGACAAAAATGCAAATCTGTTTTCTAAAGAGCAAACCTGTATTATTTATTTTTTAATTAATTTTTCAACTACTTTTCAGCAGTGGAATTACGCTTGAAATTATTGAATATTAAATACGTGAAACTTTGCTAACAAGTCGTAAACCAACTTAGTGAAAAATGTCCAAGCCGGGAATCGAACCCGGGCCCCTGGAATAGATCTCCAGTGCTCTATCACTAAGCCACAAGGACGATGCCCAGCTTCGCATCTCTCACTTATATAAGTCGGTAAGGCTGCAACCGCAGCACTAGAATTTCACTGCTGAAAAGTAGTTGAAAAATTAATTAAAAAATTGTATATTCACCGATGCTGGGTTCATTTGCGTCTCATGTTTCGCCACCAGATTGTGTGCTCATGGAGACTTTTCCATCTAGTGCTGCGGTTGCAGCCTTACCGACTTATATAAGTGAGATATGCCAAGCGGTGCAGCGTCCTTGTGGCTTAGTGGTAGAGCACTGGAGATCTATTCCAGGGGCCCGGGTTCGATTCCCGGCTTGGACATTTTTCACTAAGTTGGTTTACGACTTGTTTGCAAAGTGATTATTTACGTATTTAATATTGTATTATTTATTTTTATAGATTAATGTGTTTAAAAAATTTACTTTAGGGTATGCATAAAAAGTGATAAAAAAATTCTTGGCTTAGGATATTTCATGTTTATATTCTCCATCTTAAAAAAATGCGAGTTTAAGAAAGTTTTGAAAGCATTACTGTAAAAAGCCGAGATTTTGCTGAAAGAAACTGGTCTCGATACTGCCCCAAAGAACTATTCCTACTTCCATGTACTTCCCCTCTTGCTGTCACGTGATCAATATAGGCTGGCTTTCAGCAATTGTGGAATTGCCGTGTGATCAAGGTAGGCTAAAAAGCGGCCCGAGATCGGTGATGAAACGCGGCTTGTCTCTTTCGTTGCCTTTGGTTTTTCCAGACGTTGTGCATGACAATCAGTTTCAGAAATGGTATATTTTGGCGTATTTTCGGAACTCCAACATAAAAAAAACATCGTTTTTTAAAGCGAACATTTTAATTAAAATGATTAATTAAAAGTTGAATTGCTCGTTTATTTACTTACTTATTTATTTATTTTTACAAATTGTTATAACTTCAAAAATAAATTCATAATTATCCGACTATTACTTTAAAAAATACAATAACAATATAGGGATACATAATAATTTTGGCCTAGACTGTATGTAACTTAAAAGTATGCTTTGTATGCAACTTCTGACATAAGAAAAGGAATTCAAATGTTTAAATAAGCTTCAGTTTTTTTAAAAAATCTTTTATTTGTAAGGATTGCTTTTAATAAAAATCATGTCCTAGACCAGAGGTTGTCAACTTTTGTAAAATCATGGGTGCATTTGAATTTTTCAAATAACTTCGTTGGGCGCACCTCCAACTCATATACATGTTTAAATGCGTATATAGTGGACACATGTTGCATAAATATACACAAATGGATGTAGGCGTATAGTTTGCAAAAATAAATAAATAAATATAAAAAATGAGGATAAATATTTCTTTACAACTACTAACTAAAAATCTCTGTCTTCTGGAGTGTTGACTGAATCGTTCAATATGATGTCCACAGCACATGCCAAAGAAAAAAAAAATGTGTAGATATAGAACTTTTAATTTCTTTCCATGAAAATTTCACGCATCGTCCACGAATGCCAAATGTGTAGTTATATACTTAGATCGTTAGAGGATTTTTGGGCGCAAGTGTATTCTTAACGATCCCTGTGATAATTCAAATGTTTCCAATTTATGATTTATCTGAAAAATTTTCATAAACATAATTAAACAGACCTTAAAATATCGATATTAAAATTATAATACAGAAATAGACAAACAAACTGTATCATTTTTTTTTTTTTCAATTTTGCTGGAAAGGTGTTAAAAAAAAGAAAAAGTGAGAGAGAGAGAAGAAAAGAAATGTACTTAAAATACATTTAAAACGGTTTCATAAAATTATTTGAATGAAAGCATGCCTAAATTTTCTACTTCATCCCGAAGACACCAAATGGGCGAAGTAGAATAAAACAAGGTCATTTAATATGAATAACATTCTGCCATCACGCCGCACTTAGGAAAATAAGTTAATGAGATGTAGCAAATACTTTTCTTAATTAAAACTTGACCGATTTCGTTATACATAATTCTTATTTTTTTAAAGATGTAACAGTTAGTGTAACATATTGGAAAAAAATATTTTAAATTTGCGATAAACATTTAAGGAGGGAGTGAGGGTATGCCACTGTTAAGTTAAAAATATATATATATAGAAGAGAGGGATAGAACTAGCAGTATAAAGTATTCTCTTATCATAAAAAGTGGCATTAAAATAAATGAAATAATTGTATGTAAATATCTGAAACATGTACAGAAAGTATTAGATAAATTCTACTTTAACCGTAAATCATATGTTTTTAAAGTATATCACTTTATAGTGTATAACTTAAATCGTAAAAAAGTAGAAAAAAAATCGGCAGTTAAAGTCTAGTGGAGATAACCATTTTACATTCTTAAAATTCAATACTTATAAAAACTTTTTTAAATGTTATATGTATTTATCGATTCTTTATTATTTTGCATTAGATTCTATTCGAAGCAAACTAACGACTAACATTTTGCGAGCGAAAAAAGCATTTGTGTATCATAAAGAATCGGTACATTCAGCCTCCTGTTCAATGCACTGTATAAAAAAGGCAAATGTTCCTTAATCTACGTAGATACAATATAAGCACAAACGAAAATATACAATAAACCCTTCTGAGTCACCCACGATTCCGAAAAGCGGTTTTTATTTTTAGGAACCTCGGAAACCAATCCAATAAATTTTTGATAATTAAAGAAACATTTATAAAAACAAAGTTTCTTTTGGTTTCCACTGGATTTTCAGTAACATTTCCAAGTAGTTTTTATAGTGTATTAATCAGCTTTCTCAAACTAGAATATAAGTTTTTCGGATGTTGTCAATTCGTCAAGGAAATATTTTAATGTTCGACAAACATATTTTACAGACAAATATGATGGAATTAACCTTAATATTAAAAATGCTTAATTGAGAAATGATAGCATCCAAAAAACCAATATTCCAGTTAGAGAAACGGATTAATAATATATAACTGGCAGGGTTGTTTGGTTTAAACCACGCTGGTTTAAAACGTGGTTTAAACCATGGTTTAAACCAGATGGTTTTTTTTAAAAACCATGTTGGGTTTTTTTCATCTGTTTTTTTTTCTCTTTTTCCCTAATGTTTCCCTTATTTTACTCATTATTGAAAAATGCAAAATCCAAGTTATGCAGAAGCTACAAGCAAAGCTTTAGAAAAATGATGAATTAATAAATTTGTAAAGTGACAAACATTTTCAATCAATCAAACTTTTCTTATAATCTTTAAATCTACATAGCAGACTAATTTTTCTAAAATTAGCTGGGAAGAAAAAACAAGTAGTTAGTTATTTTTCTTCTTTTTTTTAAGCCTTTTATTTTAAAAAATAGCCAAAATGGCAGATTTGAGCTAAATATATACTTTTACTACTTAGATTGCTTGATTAGTTAAGATTTACTAAAAATTACATATGCCTCAATGATGACATAATCGTAAGTAATTCTCTCCGTTAGTTACTTTTTGTTCTGTATGGTAATGAAAGATTGGCTGTGAGTTTTCTTTGCTGTATCATGGCTACTGGGTTTAGTAAGCCTTTGTTTTTCTTGCATTCCTACATTGGGATTGGGGTTTTGCATTATGATTTTATTCTGTTACCAGCAGGGTTGGCACAGTTTAAATCAATTGGTTAACCAACTGGTTTTTTAGAAAAGATCTAATATAATATTTTCTCGTTTTTATAATTTAAGTGTTTCAAATTATTGGATATAAATAATTTCTACTTTTAAGTCTTATCCCAGCAATCACCGTGAGACATAGTGAATCTAGGTTATATTTGTGTACATGTAGAATACAAATTGCATGTGTTGATGAACATATCTGAAGCACTAAAGAGAAAATTTAAAACATGTGAATTTAGCAAAGATAAAATAGATTTAAAATATTCAATATTTTGAATAAAATATTTTCCTTTGAGAAAACGCAGATTATTTACAATTAATAACATAAAATGACCTATAAGATTTCAGTCAAGCTGTAAAAGAAAATTTTCTTGATTGAGGAGATTATCTTTTAAGGCTGTTCTCAACTGCTCTACTCAACAAGTACAAAATGCTTTGACACATTTACAAATTCATTTTTCATATAAAATTGGAAGGCCTGACTATGGAAGCGATTTGGAATCGAACTGTGTTTTCCATTTTTGATAATAAATTACCTATTGAGTTATAAGCAATTATGATCATGTGACAAAGATATTTTTAACCTTCCTTGAGTAGTTATTTTTCTTTCGCATGGAAATTCGGTTCAAAACGCCAACTTTAACACTATTTTCTGAAAAATCTATTGCGTTTGCAAAAAAAAAAAAAAAAAAAAAAAAAAAAAACGGAAAACACGGTTCCATTACATAGTTTCTGAACAACAGCATCTGCTAGTTTCATGCATTTCCGAACAAAAATAAATTAAAACTTATGTCATAAAGTTGCCCTTTCGGATTTGAGAACAGCCAAGAAAAAAGAAACAAGATATGAAGTCGAATAAGAGGACTTTGAAAAATTGAGTGCTAGCGAAGCATCTATTTACTTTTAACTGAAATATACAATAAAATATATTTAAATCGTCTATTGCATAATCAAATCCACTTCTTAGATCCGACAAAAAAAGGGGGAAAATCAAGATACGGTTCGCGTGAGACATAATAGAAAAAAAGTCTCATAAAAATTCCTAAAAATATATATTATTAATTTTTAGTTTAGACATTTAGAAGTAATACGTATTATAATATAGCTTAGAAAAAAAGCCCGTGCATTAAGTCTGATGGCTGTTTAAATGTTTTAGTGGATGTCATCTTTTATAAATCTACTTTTCATTTTAAGATCAATGTTTTTAGTAGTCTAAAAAGCTGGTAAATAAGTATTTCTGTTTATTTTACTGTTGCCTTTTTGTGTAACCTGGCAGTTTCTGAGGAGAAGTGTCAAATGACAATACACAATACTTCGTGAAACGTGTAAAGACTCTACTGCTAAATTCAAATCATTCCAGGAATTCTTTATAAAAAAAGCTTTATTTTCAATAAAAGATAACTGTTCATGTAGTGTTCTAACAGAAAAATCAGATATCTCAGATTACAAATATTTCAAAGAAATTATTTTGAATAGCCATGGGAAAGTATATTATATTTATGAAATTACACCATATATTTAATCGTAGTACTAGTAATCAAAAGATTGTTTATTAAGATTTTCAAGGTATCAATGTTTCACTATGTAGAGCATTTTATTCATGGAACATAAGACATAGCTTTTACTAAAAATGTTTGAATTTTAAATGATTTCAATTTTCTACATAATTGATTGTAATTATCCAATTTAAATTATTTTTAAATTAAGTTATATTATTTATATATCCAACAAAGTTTATTTTTATCAATAAATATATATGTATATGTAATAGGAAAATATATTTAAAAAAAAAACCCCGGTTTAAACAAAAAAAAACTGGTTTAAACAAAAAAAACCGGGTTTTTTGGTTTTTTGAAAAAAAAACCCGGTTTTTTACCAACCCTGATACCTGGTATAGTAGTTTTTATCAACATAAAACTACTCGTAAAAATTTTTAAAAATCAGTGGCTGCAAAAGAAACTTTGCTTTTGAATCCAGAAAATAATTGTATTTTGAAGTTTCTTTTGAAGACAGAGAACGTACAATTCCCTCCTCCACGTCACTATATTTAGAGATGCAAACAAGTATGCTTTAATTACAATAAATTCGAAATATTTCGAAATTCTTTGTTTTTACTTGTGAACGTAAAGTTTTTCATTTATTTATTTTTACAGATGTGCCTTATAGTTGTAAGGACCAGATTTCCTAAAAGCTAATTAATTTAAGAAAAAACAAATGTATTATATAAAAATACAGTAAAAAGAAATATTAACTTAACATTTATATTAACTATTTATATTATTGAAACTATACTTAACTATTTATATTATTGAAAATCCCATCTTTAATTTTATGAAATGAAACTTCGCCCATAAGAAAAAATACCGAATAAATTGAACAGTAAATGTTTTAGCTTTTTGATCATTCTGATACATTTAAAAATCACAAGCTGAGAAAAATAAATTGAAACTCTGATACATTTAAAATATTGCAACTACAATACATTTAAAGAAAAATGGAGGGAGTAGCCTGGCAAAAGCCTTTTTCGCATACTTTTAGTTGTCGGATTTTTGCACTTTTTGAGAATATATGGATGTACTACGGATATACTACGGATGTCTGAATTCATTTCAAAAAGCTGAAAAACTGATATTATCATCATTTTTTTTTTTTTTTTTTTTTTTTTTTTTTTGCAAAATACAGTGTATCAAGTAGCGTTGTCACGTATCCTGATTGACGCGGGACGGGGCTTCCCGATTTGTAGGTGTTCCAAGACCCGTCCCGCAGAACCAACTGTGCTGGACGCCCATAAATCCCGATTTTTCATGATGCACTAAGTCTCTTAAATTTCTTTTAGTATTATGCTATTATTAATCTGCATCAAGTGAAACTCAATGCAGTAAAACTTGTGAAAATAGAACAGCATATAAAAGAATTTTTTTATAATCCCACTGAAAGGAACACTGTTTAAACTTACCTGCTAAGATGGAAACCTGTCTAAAATGGAATGTTTTATTCGGTCGTTAAAGATTCTGTTTTTTCAAATTTTTATATACTTTGTTCATTAAAACCTGTGAAACTTACTGCAGTAAAACTTGTGAAAATAGAACAGCATATAAAGGATTTTTTTTTATGATACCACCGAAAGGAACACTGTTCAAACCTACCTGCTAAGGTGAAAACTTGTCTAAATTGGAATGTTTTTTCGGTCATTAGCGATTCTGTTTTTGCAAATTTTTAGTAAAAAACCTGTGAAAATGCAGTAAAACTTGTGAAAATAGAACAGCATATAAAGGAATTTTTTTAGGATCCTACCGAAAAGAACACTGTTCAAACCTACATGCTACAATGGTAACCTGTCTAAAATGGAATGTTTTTTTTCGGTCGTTAGCGATTCTGTTTTCGCAAATTTTTATGTACTTTGTTCATTAAAACCTGTGAAACTTAATGCAGTAAAACTTGTGAAAATAAAACAGGCTATAAAGGAATGTTTTTTATGATCCTTCCGAAAGGAGCACTATTCAAATTTACCAGTTAAGACGAAACCTCTCTAAAACGGAATGTTTGTTTGGACTTTAGCTGTTCCGTTTTTGCAAATTTTTATGTACTTTGTTCATTAAAACCTGTGGAACTTAATGCAGTAAAACTTGTGAAAATAGAACAGCATATAAAGGATTTTTTGTGATCCCACCGAAAGGAACACTGTTGAAACCTACCTGCTAAGGTGGAAACCTGTCTAAAGTGGAATGTTTTTTTCGGTCGTTAGCGATTCTGTTTTTGCAAATTTTTATGTACTTTGTTTATTAAAACCTGTGAAAATGCAGTAAAACTTGTGAAAATAGAACAGCATATAAAGGATTTTTTTTATGATCCCACCGAAAGGGACACTGTTAAACCTTACATGCTAAGATGGAAACCTGTCTAAAAGGGAATGTTTTTTTCGGTCGTTAGCGATTCTGTTTTCGAAAATTTTTATGTACTTTGTTCATTAAAACCTGTGAAACTTATTGTGGTAAAACTTGTGAAAACAGAACTATACTATAAACAGACTATAAAGGAATGTTTTTTTTTATTATTCTTCCGAAAGGAGCACTATTCAAATTTACAAGCTAAGACGGAAACCTGTCTAAAACATGATGTTTGTTTGGTCGTTAGATGTTCTGTTTTTGCAAATTTCATGTACTTTGTTCATTTAAACCTGTAGAAATAGATCCTTTTTATAACGGAATCCTGTGTTAAACGTAAAAATTTCTTAGTCTTTGTGGAAGGCTCTTAGAATTATAGCTGCCTCGAAAAATCTCAAAAACGGAATTTTGTTTCGGTGCATAGCGTTTCCACTTTCATACATTTTACTGAATTAAAGTATTGCATTTATTTAGTAGAATAAAATCTATTAAGACGAGATTTGAAGTGACCAGAGAAAGATCCCGTTTTATACAGGTTGTCGTCGTAGCAGGTACAGTTGTATGGAATTCTTTCAGTCGGGGATCATGATTCTTTTTAGACATCATTTCGTTGTAGACAAATTCCGTTTTCATATATGATTCACCTTATTTTCGTGTATCGATTTAGAAGCCGCTGTCCTGCTCCTTGTGACAGAGTAACTAGCAACATTAGTAACGAGACAAAACATGTACATGTTATGTATGAATTAAATTTTGGAATTGTTATGAACCGATGTTAATATTTAGTAGAATAAAATCTATTAAGACGAGATTTGAAGTGACCAGAGAAAGATCCCGTTTTATACAGGTTGTCGTCGTAGCAGGTACAGTTGTATGGAATTCTTTCAGTCGGGGATCATGATTCTTTTTAGACATCATTTCGTTGTAGACAAATTCCGTTTTCATATATGATTCACCTTATTTTCGTGTATCGATTTAGAAACCGCTGTCCTGCTACTTGTGACAGAGTAACTAGCAACATTAGTAACGAGACAAAACATGTACATGTTATGTATGAATTAAATTTTGGAATTGTTATGAACCGATGTTAATATTTAGTAGAATAAAATCTATTAAGACGAGATTTGAAGTGACCAGAGAAAGATCCCGTTTTATACAGGTTGTCGTCGTAGCAGGTACAGTTGTATGGAATTCTTTCCGTCGGGGATCATGATTCTTTTTAGACATCATTTCGTTGTAGACAAATTCCGTTTTCATATATGATTCACCTTATTTTCGTGTATCGATTTAGAAACCGCTGTCCTGCTACTTGTGACAGAGTAACTAGCAACATTAGTAACGAGACAAAACATGTACATGTTATGTATGAATTAAATTTTGGAATTGTTATGAACCGATGTTAATATTTAGTAGAATAAAATCTATTAAGACGAGATTTGAAGTGACCAGAGAAAGATCCCGTTTTATACAGGTTGTCGTCGTAGCAGGTACAGTTGTATGGAATTCTTTCCGTCGGGGATCATGATTCTTTTTAGACATCATTTCGTTGTAGACAAATTCCGTTTTCATATATGATTCACCTTATTTTCGTGTATCGATTTAGAAACCGCTGTCCTGCTACTTGTGACAGAGTAACTAGCAACATTAGTAACGAGACAAAACATGTACATGTTATGTATGAATTAAATTTTGGAATTGTTATGAACCGATGTTAATATTTAGTAGAATAAAATCTATTAAGACGAGATTTGAAGTGACCAGAGAAAGATCCCGTTTTATACAGGTTGTCGTCGTAGCAGGTACAGTTGTATGGAATTCTTTCCGTCGGGGATCATGATTCTTTTTAGACATCATTTCGTTGTAGACAAATTCCGTTTTCATATATGATTCACCTTATTTTCGTGTATCGATTTAGAAACCGCTGTCCTGCTACTTGTGACAGAGTAACTAGCAACATTAGTAACGAGACAAAACATGTACATGTTATGTATGAATTAAATTTTGGAATTGTTATGAACCGATGTTAATATTTAGTAGAATAAAATCTATTAAGACGAGATTTGAAGTGACCAGAGAAAGATCCCGTTTTATACAGGTTGTCGTCGTAGCAGGTACAGTTGTATGGAATTCTTTCCGTCGGGGATCATGATTCTTTTTAGACATCATTTCGTTGTAGACAAATTCCGTTTTCATATATGATTCACCTTATTTTCGTGTATCGATTTAGAAACCGCTGTCCTGCTACTTGTGACAGAGTAACTAGCAACATTAGTAACGAGACAAAACATGTACATGTTATGTATGAATTAAATTTTGGAATTGTTATGAACCGATGTTAATATTTAGTAGAATAAAATCTATTAAGACGAGATTTGAAGTGACCAGAGAAAGATCCCGTTTTATACAGGTTGTCGTCGTAGCAGGTACAGTTGTATGGAATTCTTTCAGTCGGGGATCATGATTCTTTTTAGACATCATTTCGTTGTAGACAAATTCCGTTTTCATATATGATTCACCTTATTTTCGTGTATCGATTTAGAAGCCGCTGTCCTGCTCCTTGTGACAGAGTAACTAGCAACATTAGTAACGAGACAAAACATGTACATGTTATGTATGAATTAAATTTTGGAATTGTTATGAACCGATGTTAATATTTAGTAGAATAAAATCTATTAAGACGAGATTTGAAGTGACCAGAGAAAGATCCCGTTTTATACAGGTTGTCGTCGTAGCAGGTACAGTTGTATGGAATTCTTTCCGTCGGGGATCATGATTCTTTTTAGACATCATTTCGTTGTAGACAAATTCCGTTTTCATATATGATTCACCTTATTTTCGTGTATCGATTTAGAAGCCGCTGTCCTGCTCCTTGTGACAGAGTAACTAGCAACATTAGTAACGAGACAAAACATGTACATGTTATGTATGAATTAAATTTTGGAATTGTTATGAACCGATGTTAATATTTAGTAGAATAAAATCTATTAAGACGAGATTTGAAGTGACCAGAGAAAGATCCCGTTTTATACAGGTTGTCGTCGTAGCAGGTACAGTTGTATGGAATTCTTTCCGTCGGGGATCATGATTCTTTTTAGACATCATTTCGTTGTAGACAAATTCCGTTTTCATATATGATTCACCTTATTTTCGTGTATCGATTTAGAAACCGCTGTCCTGCTACTTGTGACAGAGTAACTAGCAACATTAGTAACGAGACAAAACATGTACATGTTATGTATGAATTAAATTTTGGAATTGTTATGAACCGATGTTAATATTTAGTAGAATAAAATCTATTAAGACGAGATTTGAAGTGACCAGAGAAAGATCCCGTTTTATACAGGTTGTCGTCGTAGCAGGTACAGTTGTATGGAATTCTTTCCGTCGGGGATCATGATTCTTTTTAGACATCATTTCGTTGTAGACAAATTCCGTTTTCATATATGATTCACCTTATTTTCGTGTATCGATTTAGAAACCGCTGTCCTGCTACTTGTGACAGAGTAACTAGCAACATTAGTAACGAGACAAAACATGTACATGTTATGTATGAATTAAATTTTGGAATTGTTATGAACCGATGTTAATATTTAGTAGAATAAAATCTATTAAGACGAGATTTGAAGTGACCAGAGAAAGATCCCGTTTTATACAGGTTGTCGTCGTAGCAGGTACAGTTGTATGGAATTCTTTCAGTCGGGGATCATGATTCTTTTTAGACATCATTTCGTTGTAGACAAATTCCGTTTTCATATATGATTCACCTTATTTTCGTGTATCGATTTAGAAGCCGCTGTCCTGCTCCTTGTGACAGAGTAACTAGCAACATTAGTAACGAGACAAAACATGTACATGTTATGTATGAATTAAATTTTGGAATTGTTATGAACCGATGTTAATATTTAGTAGAATAAAATCTATTAAGACGAGATTTGAAGTGACCAGAGAAAGATCCCGTTTTATACAGGTTGTCGTCGTAGCAGGTACAGTTGTATGGAATTCTTTCCGTCGGGGATCATGGTTCTTTTTAGACATCATTTCGTTGTAGACAAATTCCGTTTTCATATATGATTCACCTTATTTTCGTGTATCGATTTAGAAACCGCTGTCCTGCTACTTGTGACAGAGTAACTAGCAACATTAGTAACGAGACAAAACATGTACATGTTATGTATGAATTAAATTTTGGAATTGTTATGAACCGATGTTAATATTTAGTAGAATAAAATCTATTAAGACGAGATTTGAAGTGACCAGAGAAAGATCCCGTTTTATACAGGTTGTCGTCGTAGCAGGTACAGTTGTATAGAATTCTTTCCGTCGGGGATCATGGTTCTTTTTAGACATCATTTCGTTGTAGACAAATTCCGTTTTCATATATGATTCACCTTATTTTCGTGTATCGATTTAGAAACCGCTGTCCTGCTACTTGTGACAGAGTAACTAGCAACATTAGTAACGAGACAAAACATGTACATGTTATGTATGAATTAAATTTTGGAATTGTTATGAACCGATGTTAATATTTAGTAGAATAAAATCTATTAAGACGAGATTTGAAGTGACCAGAGAAAGATCCCGTTTTATACAGGTTGTCGTCGTAGCAGGTACAGTTGTATGGAATTCTTTCCGTCGGGGATCATGATTCTTTTTAGACATCATTTCGTTGTAGACAAATTCCGTTTTCATATATGATTCACCTTATTTTCGTGTATCGATTTAGAAACCGCTGTCCTGCTACTTGTGACAGAGTAACTAGCAACATTAGTAACGAGACAAAACATGTACATGTTATGTATGAATTAAATTTTGGAATTGTTATGAACCGGTGTTAATATTTAGTAGAATAAAATCTATTAAGACGAGATTTGAAGTGACCAGAGAAAGATCCCGTTTTATACAGGTTGTCGTCGTAGCAGGTACAGTTGTATAGAATTCTTTCCGTCGGGGATCATGGTTCTTTTTAGACATCATTTCGTTGTAGACAAATTCCGTTTTCATATATGATTCACCTTATTTTCGTGTATCGATTTAGAAACCGCTGTCCTGCTACTTGTGACAGAGTAACTAGCAACATTAGTAACGAGACAAAACATGTACATGTTATGTATGAATTAAATTTTGGAATTGTTATGAACCGATGTTAATATTTAGTAGAATAAAATCTATTAAGACGAGATTTGAAGTGACCAGAGAAAGATCCCGTTTTATACAGGTTGTCGTCGTAGCAGGTACAGTTGTATGGAATTCTTTCCGTCGGGGATCATGATTCTTTTTAGACATCATTTCGTTGTAGACAAATTCCGTTTTCATATATGATTCACCTTATTTTCGTGTATCGATTTAGAAACCGCTGTCCTGCTACTTGTGACAGAGTAACTAGCAACATTAGTAACGAGACAAAACATGTACATGTTATGTATGAATTAAATTTTGGAATTGTTATGAACCGATGTTAATATTTAGTAGAATAAAATCTATTAAGACGAGATTTGAAGTGACCAGAGAAAGATCCCGTTTTATACAGGTTGTCGTCGTAGCAGGTACAGTTGTATGGAATTCTTTCAGTCGGGGATCATGATTCTTTTTAGACATCATTTCGTTGTAGACAAATTCCGTTTTCATATATGATTCACCTTATTTTCGTGTATCGATTTAGAAGCCGCTGTCCTGCTCCTTGTGACAGAGTAACTAGCAACATTAGTAACGAGACAAAACATGTACATGTTATGTATGAATTAAATTTTGGAATTGTTATGAACCGATGCTAATATTTAGTAGAATAAAATCTATTAAGACGAGATTTGAAGTGACCAGAGAAAGATCCCGTTTTATACAGGTTGTCGTCGTAGCAGGTACAGTTGTATGGAATTCTTTCCGTCGGGGATCATGATTCTTTTTAGACATCATTTCGTTGTAGACAAATTCCGTTTTCATATATGATTCACCTTATTTTCGTGTATCGATTTAGAAGCCGCTGTCCTGCTCCTTGTGACAGAGTAACTAGCAACATTAGTAACGAGACAAAACATGTACATGTTATGTATGAATTAAATTTTGGAATTGTTATGAACCGATGTTAATATTTAGTAGAATAAAATCTATTAAGACGAGATTTGAAGTGACCAGAGAAAGATCCCGTTTTATACAGGTTGTCGTCGTAGCAGGTACAGTTGTATGGAATTCTTTCCGTCGGGGATCATGATTCTTTTTAGACATCATTTCGTTGTAGACAAATTCCGTTTTCATATATGATTCACCTTATTTTCGTGTATCGATTTAGAAACCGCTGTCCTGCTACTTGTGACAGAGTAACTAGCAACATTAGTAACGAGACAAAATATGTACATGTTATGTATGAATTAAATTTTGGAATTGTTATGAACCGATGTTAATATTTAGTAGAATAAAATCTATTAAGACGAGATTTGAAGTGACCAGAGAAAGATCCCGTTTTATACAGGTTGTCGTCGTAGCAGGTACAGTTGTATGGAATTCTTTCAGTCGGGGATCATGATTCTTTTTAGACATCATTTCGTTGTAGACAAATTCCGTTTTCATATATGATTCACCTTATTTTCGTGTATCGATTTAGAAGCCGCTGTCCTGCTCCTTGTGACAGAGTAACTAGCAACATTAGTAACGAGACAAAACATGTACATGTTATGTATGAATTAAATTTTGGAATTGTTATGAACCGATGTTAATATTTAGTAGAATAAAATCTATTAAGACGAGATTTGAAGTGACCAGAGAAAGATCCCGTTTTATACAGGTTGTCGTCGTAGCAGGTACAGTTGTATGGAATTCTTTCCGTCGGGGATCATGGTTCTTTTTAGACATCATTTCGTTGTAGACAAATTCCGTTTTCATATATGATTCACCTTATTTTCGTGTATCGATTTAGAAACCGCTGTCCTGCTACTTGTGACAGAGTAACTAGCAACATTAGTAACGAGACAAAACATGTACATGTTATGTATGAATTAAATTTTGGAATTGTTATGAACCGATGTTAATATTTAGTAGAATAAAATCTATTAAGACGAGATTTGAAGTGACCAGAAAAAGATCCCGTTCTATACAGGTTGTCGTCGTAGCAGGTACAGTTGTATAGAATTCTTTCCGTCGGGGATCATGGTTCTTTTTAGACATCATTTCGTTGTAGACAAATTCCGTTTTCATATATGATTCACCTTATTTTCGTGTATCGATTTAGAAACCGCTGTCCTGCTACTTGTGACAGAGTAACTAGCAACATTAGTAACGAGACAAAACATGTACATGTTATGTATGAATTAAATTTTGGAATTGTTATGAACCGATGTTAATATTTAGTAGAATAAAATCTATTAAGACGAGATTTGAAGTGACCAGAGAAAGATCCCGTTTTATACAGGTTGTCGTCGTAGCAGGTACAGTTGTATGGAATTCTTTCCGTCGGGGATCATGATTCTTTTTAGACATCATTTCGTTGTAGACAAATTCCGTTTTCATATATGATTCACCTTATTTTCGTGTATCGATTTAGAAACCGCTGTCCTGCTACTTGTGACAGAGTAACTAGCAACATTAGTAACGAGACAAAACATGTACATGTTATGTATGAATTAAATTTTGGAATTGTTATGAACCGATGTTAATATTTAGTAGAATAAAATCTATTAAGACGAGATTTGAAGTGACCAGAGAAAGATCCCGTTTTATACAGGTTGTCGTCGTAGCAGGTACAGTTGTATAGAATTCTTTCCGTCGGGGATCATGGTTCTTTTTAGACATCATTTCGTTGTAGACAAATTCCGTTTTCATATATGATTCACCTTATTTTCGTGTATCGATTTAGAAACCGCTGTCCTGCTACTTGTGACAGAGTAACTAGCAACATTAGTAACGAGACAAAACATGTACATGTTATGTATGAATTAAATTTTGGAATTGTTATGAACCGATGTTAATATTTAGTAGAATAAAATCTATTAAGACGAGATTTGAAGTGACCAGAGAAAGATCCCGTTTTATACAGGTTGTCGTCGTAGCAGGTACAGTTGTATGGAATTCTTTCCGTCGGGGATCATGATTCTTTTTAGACATCATTTCGTTGTAGACAAATTCCGTTTTCATATATGATTCACCTTATTTTCGTGTATCGATTTAGAAACCGCTGTCCTGCTACTTGTGACAGAGTAACTAGCAACATTAGTAACGAGACAAAACATGTACATGTTATGTATGAATTAAGTTTTGGAATTGTTATGAACCGATGTTAATATTTAGTAGAATAAAATCTATTAAGACGAGATTTGAAGTGACCAGAGAAAGATCCCGTTTTATACAGGTTGTCGTCGTAGCAGGTACAGTTGTATGGAATTCTTTCCGTCGGGGATCATGATTCTTTTTAGACATCATTTCGTTGTAGACAAATTCCGTTTTCATATATGATTCACCTTATTTTCGTGTATCGATTTAGAAACCGCTGTCCTGCTCCTTGTGACAGAGTAACTAGCAACATTAGTAACGAGACAAAACATGTAAATGTTATGTATGAATTAAATTTTGGAATTGTTATGAACCGATGTAAATATTTTACATGGGTTATTTACAAGAATGTTTGCTGCATATGATAAAACATTTTGAATCGCATTATAATAAAGATTTGTTTACCACATATTTGGCATGTTACTTTTAATTTCAGTATTTATTTTTACTTGAACATTCGGAGAAATATTGTCTTCTTATAACTGCTTAGAAAACATGAATATTTTCTCCAATTGCAAATGAATATTCTTCTTTAACGACGCAACATTCAACTCCAGGATTTAATGAGGAAGGGCTGATTAAATAACAATCACATGTTTAATGAACAAAATAAACTCATTAGTACAAAAAAAAATGGCTTTGTAAAGTAGAAATGAGGCGGGGTCAGACCGAGCACATGAGCTCGGCTCGGGCTCAAGGGAAAAAGTTTATTTATTCACAAACTGAAAAAGGGAAGATAAAGAACTTGCTGTATGAGAAACAAGAATGAATTCTTAATTTCTTAAAGTCTTATCTACAATCTAAAGCGTTATTTACAGTCCTTTAAACATCAGTTTGAAAGGGAATTGAATTGTTATTGGTTGGATAAAAGAAAAAAAAATTATGTCTGATAACTGAATTTTTTTGCGTGGTGAGTGTTAGTAACAAACGAGACATATCACTGTAAAAAAAAACGGACTAAAAAACGGAAATACTACTGGCAATCTAGACGCCAGTACTATTTCCGTTTTTTTACGGGAATTTTTACCCATAAATTACAGAAAAAATTCCGTTTTTAATCAGAAAAACGGAAAATTTTCTGTAATTTATGGGTAAAAATTCCCGTAAAAAAACGGAAATAATACTGGCGTCTAGATTGCCAGTAGTATTTCCGTTTTTTAGTCCGTTTTTTTTTTTTTTTTTTTTTTTTTTTTTTTTTTTTTTACAGTGTAGGATATCTCTTGTCTATAATATCTTTCTGTTTGAAGTCTCTTTTCAGAATTATTTGGGGAAAAAACTCATAATTCTGCTGTAGTTGTACAATGATATTTAAAAATAATAAGATATGTGACTTTTATAGATTTCTGCCAGTGGTTGGGTATAAATAAAAAAAATGTGGTATTTCAAATAGATTTTCAGGGATATGAATATCAGAAACGTTGTCATGACTCATGAGGGTGTATGTAGGATTAATACTTATTTCTATGTAGGGAGATACATTTAAATGAGAAAAGTAACATTTATATTGTAAACAGCAAGCTTTTCACCGTTTCCTTTTTCAAACTATTATATAAAAAAACACTAACTCAAAAAAAAAAAAAAAAAAAAAAAAAAAAAAAAGAAATTTTGCGATTTACGAAATTTTACAAATTTATTGTATAGTTCCTGGACTTGTTTTAGAAATCCTTCAGCTATACGTATGAAGATATACAAGGTCATTTCATTTGCTTTGAGACTACTGGTTGTCATAATCGGGACCTGAAGCCACTGTTACTATTTCACGAAGGTAACAAAAATTGCGAAAACCCTTGGAAAACATAGCTGATATTGACGTACGTTTTCTTGGAACTATTGAAACTATTTCAATAATTTTTATTATTTTTATGGTGTTATAATTAGCTATATTCTGCTCGTTTTGTTTTTCAGAAAAATTAATTATTATATAGTGATGTTAACTAAAGGGGGTAGGGAACTCTATATTTTTAGATAACATTTTTCACTTTTATTTCTTGCAGAGAGGTTCAATCATGGTTTAGATACTGCATAAACTAGTAATAAATGATTATTGAAGTCCTTGCAGCAAATTCCGCAAAAAAGGTACTTCAATATCAGCAATTTTCCATAGGATTTCACAAGACTTATCGCGTCTTTGAAGTACTTAGTATTTACATTGATTTATTTATATGGTTAAGATTTTGAATTTTATTGTTTACTTTTACTTCAATTTTTAGATTCGTCTTCCCCTCCTGCCTACTTAGTTTTTGCCGCCAAGCAAAGGGTTTTAAAACAAGGTCTAAGAATACTCGATGTACCTTATGTGCTATATGAAACCTTAAATAAATCAATCGTAATTACAGGTAAGATGATATATTTTTAACATTTTAATAAAACTTTTTGTTTGATTATTTTGGCTATTGTGAGAGAAAGAATAGTTTATAACCGTGTTCCACATCTACCATAAGCTATAAATGTGCTGGTATTTTTCTAATAAAAAATGCTACTTTAAATAAACGGATACATGAAAAAGGTCTGTGTTTATAGGTAAAATGTGATACTCCAAATGTGAATAAATAAAACTTATCTTCAATTATCTGATATTTAATTAAAAATGATGAATTTACTATTTTAAAATGATAAAAAATTTTATGAAAAAAAGTTAGGGACGTTCAATATTGGATAACTAGACTTAAATGGGAATAAAAACCATCTCTTATATTTTTTCTGCAAAAGAAAGAGGCAGGGAGACAAAAAATTAATTAGCGTAAATAAAACTGATAACGCAGTAAAATTAACTAAAAAATTCGTAAAAGTTATTGAAAGTGAGTGCAAAACGTGTACCAAAGTTAATTATTTAATTTTTGGTTTAGAATCGCTTTAACGTTACGTTGTAGTTTTCTATCGGAGAGAATCTGCATTTGTAACATAAAAAAACCCTCTTAATTTTACTATAGAAAAGTTCGTTTACTAATTTACGATTGCGTTTCATGTAAGAATAAAAGAACTCTGTGCATTTATTTAACTGATCTTTTAATTTTAAAAAAAAAAAAAATCCATTCGGGTCTGACTTCCCATAAATAGAAAATGCCTTTTCATTGAGTATTATTTTGTCTTAACAATTATTTTTGTTATTATCTGCATTTAGTAATGATAGAATATGTGTAGTGTATACGCTTATTATTAAGGTTACTTTTTTGTTCAGCATTTAGTAATAATTATAACAGTAATAATTATAACAAGAGTTTGCTTAATTCTCTTACATTGTTGGAGATTCATTTATTTCAACATAGTATGTTTCACTATTTAATTTTAAAACAGGAGTTACTTTTCTGAATGTATAATTTGTAACAGAAAAGTACAAGAAAGTAGTTAAGTCTGTTTAATCCTGGTGTAATTTGAGATGTTCTAAACGTCTTCAGAAATTCTTACTTAGCATATTGTCATATGAATAATACGAAAAATAATTATTTTAGTTGAATTTCTGTAAATGTCATATTTGTTGAATTTCAGAAAACTTTAACTTTTGTGATTTCGATAGCTACTTTTAATACCGTTAACGTAAGAATAATATTTTCATAAAACTGAAAAAAAAATGGACCCAAAAGAGTTAAACTATTTCAAATTGTGAGTAACTTAAAAAAAAGAAAAAACTGATGTAAAACTGTATTTTCATACATGAATTAATTAATTTTTTTTATTACTAAAAGTGTTTCGAAAATGTTTACTTTGCTTTTCTTTTTTTTTTTAATTTACATAAAATTCTTTAAAAACACTTTTTACAACTGAATTTGAGCAATCATTTGAGGATCTGATTTGGGGAATCCTGCAGGATCCCCTCATAGTTCGATAGGAATGTCGCTAAAATTCTGTATGGAAATCATTATTTCCGAAATTTCTATGTATCCACCTTGTGAGTGAATTACTTTTAAGCGGGTGAAAAATGCATTTTGCACTTAAAATAGACTTAAAGTGAATCATCAAGAAACAAATAATGCTATTATTATTTTTTAAATATCATTTGTTTTTTTTTTAAGAATTTGCAAAACGATCCTGAAATAAAAGTTTACAAGCATTGAAAAATTATTTTTCAACCCATTTTAGACCGCGGGAGAGAAGGGGGCGGTCGTATACAACCCATGGATTTGAATTTTATTTTCTTCATCATACAAGCCAAATAAAACAATGTAACGATGTCTGTCTTTTAAAGATGCGTCTTCATAAAAACGAAAAAATGTCTTCATAGACTTTACCACAATAGTCAATGTAGAAGGGGAAAAAAAGAAACAAGTTTTTTTCGGATTTGCATAGGATAATTTCCAACATTTTATTTCGATAATTTTCGATTTTAGATAGCAGTGCACCCACCTTTAATGGGCCTAATTCGATGTCCGCAAGATAAGACATTTCTATGAAAAATGTCGAGAGTATTTTAAAGCTTGTCACTCAAGGTAGTGGATCGGGCCTGAGGGCCGTATACGACCCATACTATTATTTTGATTAATATTGACTATAATTTACAAAAATTTTGAATGTACGCTTAAAGACGCAAAATAAAAGTAAATAAAAAAAATAGTTTTTTAATTTTTTCTTCTAACCTTGGCATAAAATGGGTTAAGAATTATCAAATAATTTCATGAAAATTTAAACTTTATGCATCTTCCACAAGAAAAAAAAACACTTTTAATCATGTTTTTGCTTAGATTAATTTATAATCAGAAATCGCTTCGAAAAAAATATTTTCTCGCGTGCAGAACAGAAATTTCTTTTTATGAAATTAGAATTTTCCAAATGAATTTTCAAATAGAGAATGGCTTGGCTATGCATTACTGTGTTTCACATGCAATTTTATATGCAGTTTAAATGCAATAAAGCAATAAAGCAATAAAGATAACATATGCGAAGTTAAGTGGAGTGGTGTTTCAGTATAACAACATATGAGGTTGCTATGTACAAGAGAGGATATTCTAAATATTCAATAGCTAAAGAGTTTAATTAAATTTTAATTACTGATACGTGAAATGACAACAAAATTCGCAAACAATATCGTACACTTCTAAGCCTGAAGTAAAGCGACATATAAATGAAATTATACGCCGGATTATTACAGCTATTAAAATGAATAGAAATAAATCCGAACCACAAACGAACGATGTAAAAAATGTCGAAATCATATAAATGATGAAAGTATAAACCGCGATCTAATGAAAGTGTAATAATTAATATTGATTAATTTTTTTGTTATTATAACTATTCAAAAATGAATTAATAAAAGAGTAATGTTAAGCAAAATGAAAATACAGATAGCTATAGTTTTTGTGTCCAGAAGTTAAATAACAAGCATAAAATACTAATTATCGAACAAAAAAGTTAATTGAGAGTACTCAAAAGAAAATCATACAAACGGTAGGTGTAGCAAATAGGTATTATCCTAAAAGTACAGCCAGTCGATGTGACGTCTCCATGACGTTACAATTGTTACAGTCACTACAGTAAACTGATGTCATCTGGTGACTTGTTACAAAGCAGCGCCTGACTTCACAGTAGAGCCTCTTAATGTAGGTCATCTGGAAGTCATCATGTGACTTCGTTGGAACTTTATCGGTGACTTATCACAATGCAACGCTCAGGATGTCTACAATGAAGTCTACAAATGACGGTCACATGAAAATCACAAAGCGACTTCATTGTAACATCACCTGGTGACTCGTCACAAAGCAAGAGTCACAGTCACAAAATGACGATTATTTGACAGTAATAGTGAAACATATCAAACATTGGGCCACCTTAATGACTGTGACAATTTTGCGATAATTTGTGACTTCAAAGTGACTTCGCATCGATTGACTGTGTTTTAGAGATAGTATCTATTTGCGGCACTTGATATTTATATCCCTTTTCTCGAGTATTCAAAATTAACCTTTGTGTTAGAAAGTTAACATTTTGTGTTTTTTGCTTAACTTTTGGACATCGGCGTATAATCAAACTGTTATTAATAATAAACAATATCACACTAAATTTTATCTATTTTTATTTTTTCAGGCATAGCTCTTCACACAAAGCACAACTTATTTTTCATATCTGATTCAGAGGGAAGCGTCCACAGTGTGTCATTAAAAGGAGGCCGTAAAATTAAAACCATAATTGAGACCAATGAAAATTATCCCCACTCTTTATCATTAGATTGGCTCAACGGAAAATTGTACATGGTAGAAGAGTCTCAAGTGAGTATGAGCGCATATTTTAATGTCATAATAAAAAAAAATCCTCAGAATACAGGAATGATATTTCCTGAGGTGTCAATACATAAAAAAGAGGTACAATTTCTTTTTGGTTATTATTACTGTTGAAAATAATTAATTAAACGTGAAAATTATGTACTTTTAAATTTTCGTTACAAAATAGGTTAATTTTTTTGTTACAAATTTTACAGTGGTAACGCTAATTTATTTATATATTTTCTTTTTTTTTCTTTTTTTTGCCTCAATAAATTGTCAATAATAGTATAGGTAACAAATTGAATGATCTGATTTTTGTTTAATGGCTTTAATTTCTGCTATGAAAATAAAAAATAAAATAAACTTACAATCATGCATGAATAGGTAGAAAAAATCTTCAAAAATCGATCACAAACGTGATTTCTTTCCGTTTTTTTTTTTAAGTTTTTTATGTCTAAATCAGAACTTTAAACCCACCCCAAATAAATATGATTTACTTTTCAACAAAAAATATTTTCCAATAATGTTATAAAGGTTTAAAGCCTTCAAATCTAGCGGGTTTAAAAAAGAGTGAAAAGAGGGGGAGAAAAAACTTGAGATAAATAAGCTTAAATATTTCATTATTAGAACAAATAATTTACAGATCTTTTTTATAACAACCGTGTCTAATGTTCTAATAAGTATAACTCTATAAATTTTTCTGTGATATATTACTATATATTTTCAAGTATACCGACTGCTTTCATTTAAAATTCTCAAAAATCAATATTTTTGCTAGATATCAACATTTTTTAGTAATTTTGTGTCCTAAAATAAAGTTTCAGATACTTTAACCTAGTCTTTGCGCCAATAGTTGCATACGAACACTCTAGTGAGCATTAATAATTAAATGCCCTCCAATAGAATTAAGTTGTTTCAATCATTTACAATCATCAACAACTGTTTTCAATCTACTGCTGTATGTAGGTCTCCCCTAGATTTCCCCCTTGTTTCCTGTCTAGAGCTTTGGTCAACTCCAGCTGCTTTTCTGATTTTCTTGCTCCATCTTACCTGAGGTTATCTTTTTTGCCATTTTACATCTCTGGGATACCACCGCTTTGGTCATCCCATTAACTCCAGTCACTTTTCTGATTTTTTTGCTCCATCTTAACCGAGGTTACCTTCTTTGTCATTTAACATCTCTAGCATACTACTGTAGGATGTTTCCGTAGGATATTTATCTTTCCATACTTCGCTGTACTGTTTGCAATCTTTGCATCATCCGTTTAGTAAGCTCCCATATTTCCGCTTGATAAGTTAGTGCATAGACATAGCACATTAGTTAAACACTTTCCTTTTCAGGCAAAGAGGCATATTACTCTTCAGAATAATGCTGTTCTTCCCAAAAGTACTTTACCCATTCCTTATTCTTCTGATGATTTCAATCACGAGGCTTTTATTTCCTGTGCAAGATATACACATAACTTTGCACTTCCTTAATCTCAGTATTGTTGCAGACGATCTTCTCTTTTGGTGCAAATGAATTAAACATCACCTTAGTCATTTTTTAATTTATTTTTAATCCCACGTTAATGCTAGCTTCTACCAAATCTTTTAACAAGTGGGAATTCATTGAAAGTGTTATCTGAATAGGTCGTTTAAAGTACCGTAAATTGGTCTTATTTGGACCCACAGCAAAAATTTAAAATCCGTCCATATTCTACAGCGTTGAGAATATTGACGCAATTCAATAATACTCGGTGAATCCATGTCAGTACCCTCAACACTTTAGATCCAGGACTTATTTAAAACCTTATATGTTATTTTTATTTCACTGTATTTTTTGGTGGGTCCAACTAATTCCAATTTATGGTAGAGGATTTCTTTCTATTTCGACTGCTATTTTACTTCCTCTTTACAAAATTGAGATCATGTGATGAGAGAAATGAAGTCATAACTTATAAAGCAAATAAAGTTGGCAATAATTTTTTTAACCTTTTATATACAGTAAATAAAGTTGACAATCTTCTTTTAACCTTTTATATACAAGGTACCCCAATATAGACTTAAACATTAAAAAAATTCCATAAAAAAGTAAACGGTGACAGCTATTGAAGTTATTATTGCCGGAGAGTATTGTGTGAAATCAGGAATTTCTTTATTAACCCATTTATGTCTGAATTATTGTTTCTCAAATTTGATGGTAAAATCACTTTAACTCTTAAATGCCTGATTTTTCAAAAATCATTGTAATAATGTTTTTCAGCTTTCATTTTTTAAATAAATCATGAAAAAAATACTTTAAAAAAAATCATATTTTGTTTTAAGTATAGTTTACGGCTAAAAAACAGTTTGTTACTAATCGGCAATACTGGCGTTTAATTGAAAAAATAATTTCCTTTCATAAAATTCTATAATATTAAACACACAAGAATGTTAGGAACTATAATAAGAAATAAATTTTACTTGCTCACTGCAGGTCAAAATAGGGTATTTCGCAAGCTTCCAAACAAAACAAAAAGAACAAGTAGCAACAATTGAAAAAATAAATTTATCTTTATTCTTAAACAGCAGAAGTGTTGCCATCTACATGTTGAAAATCGATTTAATAATATCTTCAGAATGTATTTTATTGGCAACATTAGGTCTTCAATAGGAACTATTAGGAACTTCAATATTATTCTAATAGTATTTTAGAGCCTAAATTGGGTATGTTGCCGAAAAGCAACACCAGACATTTAAGGGTTAAAATGTTGCAAAATGAACTGGAAAAATATTTTTAAAAATTACGCTAAAATATTTTTGTGTGTATTTGATAAAATGTAAACGTAATAAATATGGGAATATCCATATGTGGAAAAATGCATAATTATACGTTTTGTTTAAATTTATGTAAATTAAGCTTTTAAATTCTATATTGTATACTATAATTAGTATTCTTATAAACTATTAAAAAATATGTTTATTTCTTTACAAAGAGTAATAACATTATTATTATTATTATTAATAAATTAAGAATAATCGTATTTGAGGCTAAAAAACAATTTATTTCAAAATCATCTTGAAAAGGACTTTACATATATAACTGCTTCCTAAATGTCTAATAGAAATACGTATTCATTTGCGCCTTGCACCCTATATTTGTACGTTACAAACATGCATAAAAAATAGGCTTGAACATATTATTTTGCAATTTAAAAAAATACGTATTTCAAAGAAGTCTACAAGCTAAGATTATGGCTTATTTATTTGGATCCTTGATACAAAAAATACAAATAAATTTACTTTTTACATTTCGCTATCTTGAAAAATGAAAAATCTATAAACATCGAAAAAAGGCCTCCACTTAATCAAATAAATATCAATCTTATGCTGTCATCTCACGGTAATATATAAAGACATTTATAGACAATTACTTCATATAATTTTCATGCTGTAAAGAAGAAGAAGAAAAAATGTTAAAATTCGAAGCTTCCCAAAAACGGGACGCTAGGCATAAATGGGTTAAGCTGCCTTATTTTAGTTCCAAATGTCATCGATGGATGGTGCGGCATTGTCTCAAACTGTAATCATGCTCAAAACAACGTTGCAGTTTCAAAACACAAACAACTTTTTTCCCCGTTTTAACAGTTAAACACAATGAGGGCGTGGGGGGGGAGGGGGCAATTAGATGAACGTTCATTCATTTTTACATGTTAGTGTGAGCGTTCTAGCAGTTTGAAACAGCGAAGTGCGATCTATCGGTGAAATTTGTAACAGAAACAAGGAAGTGAAGTAAAGAAATTCTGGTCTTCATACATTAATTTCTTGCAAGTATAACTTCAACATCTGTCGCAGTTTACCTGTTATTAAATTTTAAATACTGCCAGACCAGTTTAGCACCCTCTGTAGTTGTGCATATTGTATCTTGTATGTATCAACAATTGCAATAATTGCATGAAGAAAAATAGAATTTTTGAAATATATTTTTTTATTGACGCATTCATTTTGAGATGTAACTAATCCAATTACCATTAGAATTCCGAAGAAATAAATGTTACTAAATTAATTTAAGCTAATAAACTTAAATTAAAACTATAAATATGCAAAAAATACACTTTTCTATTTCTTAAAAATAAACTACAGGTTGTCGCCAAAAAATGTATACACACCATTTGCAAAATAATAGTTTTCTTCGCTCCGGATCATTTTCGTTGATAGCATGTACCATTGTTGGAATATGTCTTTTATTTACAACGTCTCAAAATGTGATGGACACTTGATTTGCTAATGCCGATCTCACAACATGTTTTTTGGATGTTTCACGATAACTTTCTAGTACTCTTTCTTGGCTGGTGAAGCTTGTTGATGTTCTTGGTCTTCCAGAACGTTTTCTATTAACATACTAAACAGTTCCATTCGTTTCAAACTTATGCTTTATCCGATTAATTGTAAGTTGCGTATGTGGATCTGCCTGCAACTCCCTGCGATGTAGTCTTCGTCCTTCTGCTACATTTTCATACTTCCAATAACATTTTGAAATAAATTTCCTTTTTACAAAAGTTAATATTTTTTGTGACATCCTGTATTACATTATTCCAAATCCGATCCTTAACTTCATAAAAGACACCATAAGAAACGTCAGTAAAAAATATATTATATATTTTAAATCAAACTTTTATTTGTATCTTCGTTTAGTTCGTAACTTTGTCATGAAACAAATTTTAAAAAGAAAAGAAAAGACACTTGGTGTCTTCCAGAAGTATATTATATCGTGTAGCTAAGTTTAAATTCTACATATGAAGATACTTCTCGTTTCAGAAAGTTCATAGCAATCGTAGGAATTGTTCATTAAAATTTTGGTTAAAATTTATCAAATAAATCTTTATTATTAATTTTTAATTAGTTTATTAATTTATTAAATTCTTAAACGACTTATGACATAAAGGATTTAACTTCAAAATTGCAATAGCTAGAAGTGCTTTATACATTTATTAGAACCGGTATGCTATTTCTTTCTCTCACCTAATATGTCGTCTCCAAAAAATAACGTTACGTTGTATAAGCCAGCCGTAAAACGAAGCAAATGTATCATTGTTCTTTTAAATTATCTATAGCAATATTTTAAACTTCTAAGCATCGCACATTTTCAATTTTTATATCGTCGTATTGGGAAAAAAAAAAGTACTTTTAAATGCAATTTGTTTGAAAACTGCATCTCCATTTATTTATGAGATATTACCTTTTTTGTGGTTTTTAGCACCATTTGTTTTTTGTTGACAACTATAGTACAACTAAGTACTCCATTTCTGTAGAAAGTAAAGGAAAAATAGTTGAAAAATAGCAATTATACCTGTTGTTGCCATTTTCTCATAAAAACTGAAGAAAAAAAATGTAATTAAAATACGCGCTATTTTGAAAAAATATAAATGAAATGATTTCTTTTTGCCGCATTTGTGTATTGTTCTGAGATAGTGACGTCCTGTGCATACTTTATTGTAAATGTTTACGACTGAATCGTAAATGAAGAATTCTTCAGCGGATTTGGATGACGTCGTTTTATATAAATAAAATCGCGTATTTTAAGTCTTAAAACTAAACTAAAGTAGAGTCCCGATTATCCGAGTTCCGCTTAACCGAGTTTCCGCTTTAAACGAGTTATTTTCTTCTGATGGGCTGATGGCTTCTTCTATTATGAAACAGCCATTATAAATGAAGTGTTAGGTGAAGATGAAAGAGCAGTCGTAGAAAGTTAGAACTCTGATTTTCTGGTCAGAATGCCAAAAAAAGATGGCTATATTTTTTTTTTTTTTTTTTTTTTTTTTTTTTGGGGGGGGGGGGGATTATGGCCATCTTTTTTTCGCATTCTGACCATTTTTTTTTATTATTATCATTCTGACCAGAAAATCAGAGTTCTAACTTTTTATGGCTTCTCTTTCATCTTCACCTAACACTTCATTTATAATGGCTGTTTCATAATAGTAGAAGCCATCATTCCATCAGAAGAAAATGATCCATTCCAAACGTATAAGTTCGATTAGCTCGGATAATAGGGATTCTACTGTATCTATATTTATATACTTTTTTTTTTCTTTTTTTATCGGGCTCGACACTAAATTCTGAAAAAGCAGAATTATTGTTCTCTAGTTTAAATTTTGCTGTTGTCGAATATTATTTTTTTTATTCAAACAATGGCATTTTGAAGCTGCCGAGTTTACTCGATCTTACTGTAGATAACTCTAGTCTACACCATTTTCGGAACAGATGAGTGAATGCGGGTTTTAGAAAGAATTTTTAATGCTGCAACAGAAAACGTAATTAAAATTGCTCCATCACGTCACATTTTACAGTGATATAACTTTAAATGTATAAATTACGAAATTAATATTTGAAAAAAGAAGTGCATTTTAGAGCATAAAAATGTTAACATAAACCAAATTCTAGAAGCTTTAAATATGTAAATTCAAAATTACAGTTCATTGTTCCCCGTAGTTTTTGAGTTATGCTTAAAAAACCTGCTTTAAAACTACACGCATTGTAGTTGTTTTACAATTATTAAAAAGGAATTTAACAATGAATTTTAGGAGTTCGAAACTTTGAATCTGCATAGTTCCTCTATACCAAATGACTTCCAGTTTGGTATCTGAAGGCGAAATATAAAGAAGAATTTCAATATGATTTCAAAATTGGGTGCTCGTATTGAAAATTTCAAAGCTTTATACAATTTCAACACGGTGACTCAACTTGAGATCAAACTTGTATTTAAAAAAAAAAACTGATGCGTATGGGAAAATCACAAACTTTTCTTTTCAGGTTCAGTGTCGACAAAAGCAAAAAGTTCAATTATTGTGATTTCTGCTTCGAAATATGTTTTTTTTCAGTTTGTAGACTAGTGTAACTGACAAAATTAATCTTATTTATTAAAAATTTATGTTATATTACACAAATGTATTATATTAATATCAGCTTTTGTTCTAATTTTCAGATCACTCGTTCAGACTTGACTGGAAATAATTACGAAATTCTGATAAGCAATCTAAAGAAAAGGCCTACAGACATTCATGTAGATCCATTGAACGGGTAAACATTTAAGAGGACCTTTAATACTTTTATACACAAACGATATTTTTAAGTACCACTGACGAACATTTAATATAAAATTTATTTAATCCGTCTATTAATAAAAGTAGATTTTTAAACAGTAGATCATCTTCTGCACCTTTTTACGATAGAAAGCGAGAGAGAGAAAAAAAAGGCGTATAACATCCTTAGCTTTAACGTATGGCTACGAGTAAGCAGATCTGCTTCATTATCTCAGTTATTGTCAATTTCGGTGTCTTTTATCAATTCATAGCTCGAAGAATTGAGGGCTAAGAAGAGAAAACGCTGAAAGTACAAGAAAAAAAAAATCGATATACGAAAAAATGTCTTAAAGCTTAACAAACAGGAGAACCCTTGAAGTGCCAACCCTAAGTTGTTAATAGAAATACAGTCGGACCTCTATTTAACGAACCTCTATTTTGCGAAGTTTTACTTGGAACCAAGAACATTCTGAAAATTTCTTCGTAAAATAACCTCCAAATAGCGAAGTGCTTTCTCTATTTAACGAACTTTTCCTTGGGATCTAAATTTTTTTGCTCCCTATTTCTTAAAATATTACTGGACATTTCAAACTTATTCTTTCTTTTAACACATTTTATGGTAATCAATAACCATGAACAGTTCTTACCAGGCACCTAACTTACCGAGAGCAGTAAAATCGCTATGATTCTTTGCTTTCTATCCAAGAAGTGCAAACTTTCAATATCCCCTTTTAACCCTCAATGGAGCTGCTCTGTGTCCTTAAATTATAGTTTCCCGTTTTCTGAATTGTTGATCATGATCTATCGTGTTGGTAATTTCGGTTCTTGTAGCTAAAAAATCTCAAAGCGAAAGTGCTTGAGCATCAAAGAAAAAAAAATTATTCTTGATGAGGTGGATAAAGGCGTGAAGAGAAAGAATACTGCTTTAAAATTTGGTATTCCTCCAAACAGCTTATCAACCATAATAAAAAATCGTGATTTTAATGTAAAATTATTTTTTAAACGGAAAATATAATATATTTCCAGACAACGTTTTGTTTCATTCTTATTTCCCTTGCAGATTTCTTTTTGATGGGTAAAATAGGTAAAACAAATAGATATAATTTATAAAAAAAAAGTGTGATTAATTACTTTTTTTAATTATATTTAGTGTTTATGGACTTAAAATATGTTTTATGTAGTTTAAAGTATTTTAAAAGGTGACTCTATTTAACGAATTTTCCATATAACAAACTTTTTTTCGGGATTTAGCGACTTCGTTAAATAGAGGTCCGACTGTAATTCAAAAATAGTAGAAAAAAGTCCTTCCGGCCAGTGCCGGGAGGAAGAGGTAGCTTTCATATTCCTTATTTTTAAAAAGCCAACTTATATTATTCAAACACACGAAGCTCAATTAAGTGGAAACCGAATGTAGGAGATTCAATACTAATTTTTATCAATACTAAATCATTATGAATGAGAATTTCGCGAAATTAGTCAGCTTTATCCAAGCTGCTTTTATTTAAAGTCACTTATATTTGGCTGCCAAATTCGGCGATTTCTTAAAGTGCCTGCCATTTTAAAACAACATGGTAGATGAGGCTAACCAGTAAACTTGGTCGAGACCTTAGTAATTGCTGTGCACATGCTCACTCATATCGGAATCGGTTGATATATACAAGTGCTGTCGCAGATAAAAAATCAGATTTTTCAAAATGTCACCCACTTTAGAAATTGAAACTGCTATATCTGAGCCATTTTTTAAGATAAAGACAAACAAAAAATGCTCCTGAATCCTTATATCAATGTCAAATACTTAAGAAAGAAACCTTTTTCATTTTCTAATTTTTTTGCACCTCACTTTAAATATATATTTTTTAAATTTAATGGCCGCCTTTTTGAAACAAGATGGCTGATGAAGCTGGCCAGCGAACTTGGTCGAGATATTGATGTATACTATCCACATGCCTTCTTTCATCGAAATAGGCGAATATGTGTGTTATCGCGTGACAAATACAAGATCGTTTCAAAGTGTTAGCCATGATAGAAATTCAAAGTGCTATAATTCAACCACTTTTTAAGATATAAACAAAAGAACAAATTTTCAGAAACAAAAACTGCTCCAGAATCTTTGTATCAAGGCCAAACACATAAAAAAAATCTTTTTGATTTTCCAATTTTTTAATACCTCATTTTAAATTTTAAATTACATTTTATTTTAAAAATGGCAACCCTTTTGAAACAAGATGGCGAATGAAGCTGGCCAACGAACTCGGTCGAGACATTGGTATGTACTATGTACAGACCAAGTTACATTCAAATTGGTTCATAAATACGCCTGTTATCGCGTGACAAAAATCAGGTCGTTTTAAAATGTCAGCCACAATAGAAATTCAAAATGTAATAACTCAGCCATTTTTTTAGATGTAGACGAAACAAAACCTGTTCCGGAATCTTTGTATTAAGGTCAAACACATACAAAAAATCTTTTTCATTTTCCAATTTTTTGGTATCTCATTTTAAATTTAATTTTTTTAAAATTTTTTTAAATGGCCACCATTTGGAAACAAGATGGCGAATGAAGCTGGTCAACGAACTCGGTTGAGTTATTTGTATGTACTATGTACACACCAAGGTACATCCAAATCGGTTCATAAATACGTCTGTTATCACGTGGCAAAAATCAGGACGTTTCAAAATGTCAGCCACGCTAGAAATTCAAAATGCTATAACTCAGCCATTTTTTAAGATATAGACGAAACAAAAACTGCTCCCGAATCTTTTTATCAAGGTCAAACACATAAGAAAAAATATTTTTTCAATTTTCAATTTTTTGCTACCACATTTCAAATTTAAATTTTTCTTAAACTTTTAAATGGCCGCCATTTTTAAACAAGATGGCGGATGAAGCTGGCCAACGAACTCGTTCGAGACATTGATCTGTACTATGTATAAACGAAGTTGCATACAAATCGGTTCATAAATACGCCTTTTATCGCGTGACAAAATTCAGGACGTTTCAAAATGTCAGCTTCGCTAGAAATTTAAAATGCTATAACTCCGCCATTTTTTAAGATATAGACGAAACAAAAACTGCTGCGGAGTCTTTGTATAAATGTCAAATACATAAGAAAAAATATTTTTCCATTTTCAATTTTTTGGTACCACATTTCAAATTTTTAAATTTTTAAAAAATTTTAAATGGCCGCCATTTTGAAACAAAATGGCGGATGAAGCTGGCCAACGAACTCGGTCGAGACATTGGTATGTACTATGTACACACCGAATTACATCCAAATCGGTTCATAAATACGAGAGTTACAGTGTGACATAGGTCAGATATATATATATATATATATATATATATATATATATATATATATATATATATATATATATATCAATTTTGAACGGAGGGTGGTTTCGGGGTCTGGGGGTCATGATCGATGAAAATATACCAACATTTTTTGAAATCGCTTTCCTCCGAACGGCTGCAATAGGTAGCTTTTTGTAAAGAAAGCTACCTAAATGTCACTGGTTGAAAGTGCCACACGAAGTAAAATGGAGAACGCTGAATATTCCAAATGAAGGGAAGTGGAGAACGCTGAAAGTGCCAGTGATAAGATGCTCGGCGACTGGCGGTCATTACACAACTTGATCATGTTGTTATTGTTTACATAAATGAGATATTTTTAAGCAATGTGAAAAATATTAAATTAATAAATAAAATATTTGTTTACAAATGATAATATTAGGTATTTAAACACTAAACGAAAAGAAGTTAGGTACCTACATTTTAAAGTGTTGAACTAAGAGCCCAAAAGAAGTGAAGTGGAAAACGCTGTAAGTACCCAAAAGGAGTAAAATGGAAAGCGCTGCATGTACCAGAACTATTAGTTGTTCTTTTTTTGGTCCTCTTGAAAAATTCCTCTTCTGGACTTTCGGCGTTTTCCATTCTTAGTCCTCAATTTACTATCTCTAATGCTTTTTCTTGTGTAACTCCCGCTTTCACAACGTTTTCATCCACTGTTATTATATATTTTTCAAACTTATCAGTAATGGCATTTTAAAGAGTTGTGACATTACATAGCTCCAAGCAGAATCTTGCGAAAGATTTTCATTTTTTCCTCCGCCTTTACAAAATTCAAAAATCCGTTACTAACCAATCTTTCCCAATCAGCTGAGAACAGCTTTTTTCTCTTTCGATGTATTGCTACATTATAATAGCTACAAGGGATGAATTTTTCTGGTTACAGAGTACTAAATCTTAAACAATATCTTTCATACTTCAATTCGTGAGTTTGGATGATTTGATGTTGACTCATATAATTTTTTATTAAACAAAATGATCAAATATTCCAGGGATTTCGCCATAGGAAATGTATTATTATATATCTTGATTCAAATGATTGATATTATCAATCATTCGTATAAAAAAGTTGACTAGTTATCTGAAGGTCAGGTTATCAAAACTTTTCTGTATAAATTTTAACTAAAGTGCAGTTATCAGTATTAATTTGCATTCTAATACTTTTACACACATATTTTAATGATATATTTATGTGTTTTTGTGAATATTTTTAATGTTTCATAATGCTTTATTCCAGATATCTGTACTGGGTGATGCGAGATCCTCTTTCTGGTGGTGGACTATATCGAACCGACCTCATTGAATTTGAATCCGGATGTATTCCTTCAGAGAAATCGGAACTAATAATCAGTGACAACCACATAATGGCTTTTGCTGTGGACTACAAAAACTTCCGTCTGCTCTTACCTGCTGCCACAAATAACACCATAGTGTCAGTGGCTCAAGACGGCAGTGACGTAGCTGACATCAGAGAAAATGCTCAAACACCTCAGTACAGGAATATTAAGAGCATGGCTGTTCACCAAAATCTTCTCTATTGGACCTCTGACAAAGATTTGTTTGGAGAAGAATACCACAAAAGAGAAAACAAATTTTATCAGAATGTGTACTCAGTTGGTGAAGGGCCTTTCATAGCTTTGAATATCGACCACACAGATTCTCAGCCTCATCCAGGTAGTATAATTTTTAAGTTCTCTCATTTAGTAACTTCAAAATCACCGTTGATTGAATATATATTTTACAGGATGTTCCAAAAAAAAATGCCGAATTTAAAAATTCAATATTGCTTCAACAATAATGCATACAAAAATGAAATAAGTGACGTTTCTAAGAAAGTTTGTACATTTTTACGGTAATTTTAAAAATAATTCAAACTTTTGACAATAGATGGAGCTGTACTGCATCAACCAGTAAGAATGCATACTGAAACCGGTTCTGAAAGGGTTATCCTCCAAATTAAAAACTGAAATCAAAAATCTAAAAAGTAAAGTGTCTTTGTAGAGATCGACCTCAATTATCCGATGCAAAAAAAAAAAAAAAAGAAAAAAAAAAAAAAATCATTTAAAAATATTGAAATGAAAACGGGATATTTCAAAAGACCGCTCCCATAGGACTAACATTAGCGCGCGAGTGTCTCCGTGAGAGTGAGTATTCCCTTGTTTTCATTCTTTAAGCTGTTTAGATCTTTAGTACGAAACTTTTTTCTTCAACTTTTGAAGTCTTTTTGTCAGCTTGAGTATTCTTACATATTAAAATACCGGAGTGCTATTTATTGGCTAAAACTACAATTAGTGTTTTAGATTAATGTATACAAAATTTACAACCTTCTTTTTAAACGTATCTCTTGTTTCATCTTAAAGCTAAAGAATTAATTTTCTTTAAATTCTGGAGTTCTTTACGGACATCTTGCATATTAGCTACATATTTTTTACACTTTGTTTAACAGGGTAAATAAAAATTAGTTATAATGATTTTTTTTTTTCAATTTCAAATCTTTTTCTTTCCTCTTTTCCTGTTTATGTAGCTTTTCGATTACTATTTCTTTTTACCGTATTTACCTCCTCTTTCGTCATTTTTTAAAGTAAGCTATATTTTGCCAAAAATTTAAGACAAAACACGGAAGGTTATTTTGAATTTTTTTTTCTTTCTATTTTCTAGTTCCTCTGAATCCTGTGGAATCAGTAGAAGTTCTTTTTGGGCACGATAGAGCAAAAATCAAGTGGTTGGGGCCAAGACGGCTCGCAGGAGAAGGTATAATAATTAAGTTCTTATATTTTATAATAGTTTTTCCTGTATTTTTAAGGGTAGAAATGAGTTTTAAACTTTAAAAAAAATAACAAGTTATTAACTTTTTCTATTTTTTTAATTAATTTATTTTAAATTGCTTATTAAAAATTACTTAGTAATGTCTAATTTACAAGCGGGGCATAACTGTTAAGTAAAGAGAGGATTTATACGAGTGTCTTTCAGAGGTTTTTTAATATGAGATAAATTAGATTGAAAAGGTATAATATATAAATAATTCCCTATGACACCATTAGCAAAATGAAGATCTTTGAAGCACTGTAAGAAAAGAGAAGCATTTCTTGATCCAGGAAGAAGGTTTACGAAAATATAACCCATCTCTTCTGAGTTACCAAGAATTGCAAAAAAAAAAAAAAAAAAAAAAAAAAAAATTGATCTTTACCTTCAGAAACATCAGAAACCAATAGATTTACGAAATTTAACACTTTGATTAAGGCTTGTGACATATATGTCCCTATGGACTATTTTGTATTATATTCGCTCCATTTTTTGAGAAATAATCACTGTCATTCAATTATACCAGGTTATTTTCAAGAGAAATCTATTAGAAAGAAATTTTTGTAAATTCTTGTACTGTTCAAAATAAAAAGTCAGTCTTGACAGGTAATCAAAGGGCTATAGAAGTATAAGTGTATCCTTTAAGTCTTAAGGCTGCTAGTCATTCAGTTTCCCAATTACCCTCGGTAATGTTAAGTTTATGGGCGTTTGATGCATTCTTATATTTAAAATATCTTCTCAGAAAATTAATATTTTTAACTTTTTTTTTTTTTTTTTTTTTTTTGTGTGTGTGTGTGTACTCTTCTTAAAGAGCGCCTCTTTTTTTTCCTTAGTTGTCAAAATATTTCTCAAATCTATGCTTAATTTTATATAAAGTGTTAAAATGTTACTCTAAATTCGACAGCTTTCAACACACAAAATATTAAACTAAACATAGATTTTAGAAATATTTTGACAACTAAGTGAAAAAAAGACGTTCTTTAACCACAGTACGCAGAAAAAAGAAGTTAAAAATATTAATATCCAGAGGAGATATTTTAAATACAGTACAAAATCTAAAGTTCGGAATTGTCCAAAGTTCGGACTTTCCAGCGACAGTTGGGTATTCAAGAAAGGAGGGAAAAAACAAAATTCTTGAAACAAACAAAAAAAAAAGTCTAGAGCAACGAAGCTTTATTACTGAATCTTAACCCTTTCAGGGCCATGGTACTTCTATTCGTAAAATGCTGAAATGAGTGGTTGACACCAGAATATACAGACAAATTTATTTCAAAATATGCAATAGCTTCTGTTTACGCACTAAATATGAGAAATTTTTTCATTCTAAAATTCTGGTGCCAAAGTGGCATTTAGGAATTAAAATTAAGTGGTCCAAAAATGAACCACCGCCCTTGAAGGGGTTAACTCATGTCTATGTACAGAATAAAGGAAAAACTTCTTAATGATAAATCAAAATTAATAAAGCAGTGCACATTAACTGAAATGTTCAGTAAGCTACGTAAGTTACAATTTGTTCTTAAATTATATGTTCCGTTAAATAAATGTTTTGTTTTACTTTTTATTTTGTTATGATTTATTTAATGAAAATGATTACTTAATTTAGTATTAATAGTTGTTATAAACAATTTTTAATATATGAACGTCATAATTTGCCTTTTTAAGTAGTGTAGTTTATTTTTCTTCTTATTGGAAAGGCAATATTTTTGATGACCCAAAGTTCGGACTTGGTAAAATCCCGAGGATTCCGGACTTTAGACTTTGTACTGTATAAGAATGCATCAAATGCCCATAGACTTAACATTACCGAGGGGAATTCGGAAACTGAGTGACGCGCAGCCTTAAAACAAAAGCTTATATTGCTGCTTGTAATTTTCAGAACGTTTCCAAGTAGCTATTGTAGTGCATTAATTTGTTTTTTAATTCTTAATATCCATTTTCGAATGCTTTTAAGTAAACATTTTCATGTTGAATAAACGTATTCATGAGGCAAACATGGTAAATTAACAGCATTAACATTAACATTAAAATCTACATTATTTTGTTATTCTTGCGTGTATAGATTTTGTTACAGAGTTGGAAATGTTTACTTGAGAATTGATATTCCGGATTGAGAATGCTGATTTACATTCTAAAAACTACTCGGAAAAGTTTTCGGAAATTATGGCAGCTAAAACTTTTTTTTTTTTTTTTTTTTTTTTCAGAAATGCTTCTAATAAATTTTGGAAATCTGTTGATTTCTGAGGTTTCTAAAAATAAAGGATCACTTTTCGAAATCGTGGACAACTCGGAAGATATTATATTATATTTTCATGAACCTTTTTTACTAGATTAAAAAACATTTGTCTTTTTACCCAACTGCCAAGAAGGGTTATGTGTTTCACGCGTATCTGGGTATATGGATTTCTTTATACCCTCAAAATATCCCAACGTCTGGATGAATTTTAATGAATGAGGTCTCTATCGATTCGTCTTAACCGTCCGATGGTTATAGGCTAGATTTTGTTTTTATATATTCAAAATGGCGGCTGTAAAATACACAATGGCGGTAGAGACGAAAAAAATTTACGCACCATTTTGAATTGCATATCATTGGATAGATCTTTCAAAATGAAGACGATGTTTCATTGACTATTTTACAGTCAGAAGCTCCGTTTAAATATTACACAACCTGGAAGTTGTGTATGTAGGATCTCTAGCTTTACTGCAACTCAAACCTTCATAGACATCTATCGATCTCAAAACAGTGTTTATAGATAGGAACGAACAATTAAACACAACTTAAAAGTCATCAATACAAGTAAATAAAACAAAAATAGGCAAGTAATATTAAAGTAATAGTTTCATATTGATGAGAAATAATTAATTAGTTCGCTTTTTACGCAGTCGGGGTTTTTGATTTTTTAAATTTAATTTTTACTTGTTATTTGCAGTGTACATAATTCCGAAAAATGTCCTTTTAAAAATTTTTAATTAATTAACTTTTTAAACAAAATAAAATATGAATTTAGTACGCATTTTAGTATATTTAATATTACTATGTTAACTAAAGTTATAATTAAAATAAATAATGCTATATAAAAAATGATGACTTCTACTTTTAGCAGATTTCAGTAAAATTCAGCCGTTTATTATTAATAAGAATCAGATATGCTTATTGCTCTGAATTTCGGATAAAATGTCGTATCATGATAAAAGCGCCCCGATCATTGTTGTATTACGGAGTAAAATATATTACTGATTGATTCATTTCTGCGTACTATTCATCTCAAGTAAAAAATTAAACACTACAAACTTTTGCATCAGTTTCTTCAGTTTCACCATATTTATTAAAGTCATGATTATGGAAGATTTCTTTTTAGTCATTATTACTTCACACAACTCATTTTAAACAAGTTGTTATGTCTCTCGTATGTGTTGAAATTTGTATACACGTATGTGTATAAAATAGATGTAAACAAACCAGATAGATGTAATTATGTAAGAAGAATATACGAAAGTGGCATGTATCGTATATCTATAAGCTTATAAAATCTTAACCTTTCTAGAAAGTAAAAGAAAAAAAAACTGACACTATGGCTTTATTATTATTATTATTATTATTATTATTATTATTATTATTTTCAGGCAAAGGTTCTTATAAGAAATGGCTCTATGAGGTGCATTTGTTTGAAGAAGGAAAAAAACTAGTTCAGTATGGAGCAAACATAACTAGAAATATACATTACGTGCATTCATTAAAACATAATACTTCGTATTCTGTGAAGTTAAGAGCATATAGCACTGGTGGAAAAGGCCCGTGGTCTTCAGAATTTACTGGGCGAACGTTTGATAAGAGTAAGTATACCATAAATAGTGAATCCCATTCTAGGAAAGATAATTGTCATTTTGTAATATAATTAAGCAAACTAAATGACAAACTATTTTTACCATCTAATTGTAATTATTATTATTATTATTATTATTAAAAAATAACCATGTGATATAAAGATATTTTTCAATTTTTTTTAATATCCCGATAGACAGCGAGCGATCGATTTTTAACATTTTTTTGTTTGTTTATTTTCACGCAGTATCTACATTATTTTGGTTCCTACATGAATGAAATTTCCAGATGTTTTCAATTTCGTCCTGAACTATTTTTATTCTTTTTCGTCATTTATCCTACGTCAATAACGTCTATAGGAATCAAAAGATTTCACACATTCGCATGGGGTGTTCTTTCTTATCGTTGACTAATCTCTAATTCCTATTTACTCATTTTAGAGCTATAGTTCCAGTTGCGAAAATTGAACTATACTGCTACAATATTGTATTATCGTCAATTTCTATGTGCTGACTACTTTTTTGCTATATTTATGTGTATCGAAGATTAGCTTAAAACTTCAACTTTGGGAACGTCTTTTGTAATATGTTTTACTTTTATAGAAACGTAAAAATAAAAAGTCTTCTTCTTTAGAACAGAAATGATGATATTAGATGTTCGTTTTCATGCAGGGATGAAAATAATTTAGTGATCGAAGACCTGAATTGGGGTTAAGTAGCAACAACTAAATTTCGAGAATATCGAAAAGAAAACTTTTTGTTGTAAATTTTATGGATTTATGGTAGAACGTGGTTACTCTTAGTCGAACGTGTTTAATATATTTACAGGTCGTTATAAACTTTCTCAGAAAAACTAATTAACACTTATTTGTAAATATAAAAAATTATTTTTATTCATTATTAAGCAACAACCATTAAATATTTTATAGAAATAAATGCCCCATAAGTTTCAAGACTAATTACAGTGCTGGAAAATTGGCGCAGAGGTGGAGCCTATTGATACCACTAAATTATAGTAGTATTTTGCCTCTTATCTAATGATCAAATTTCTGACTTTTTATTAAACTGAATAATACCATAAAAATTTTGTGGTGTCCATAGGCTCCACCTCTGCGCCAATTTTCCAGCACTGTAATTAATCTAAATATTTGAACATTATTATACATATATTACTTCATCACAGTTTCGCCCTTAACGTAAAACAATTTTTTAGAAAATTTCGACGTAACTTATTTTTTCCCACACAGATCTTCAATTGTCTCTCTTCCCTCTAAAAAAAAGCGTTGGCTAAGAAACAGCCTTAATTGAATATTTTATAAATTTAAAATATTTTAGAAAAATATTTTAATTGTTTTTAATAGAGATCAACCGAAAATTTGGATTTGTTTTCGTTTCACAAAATTTGAGTTTCGGCGAAAATGCTGCCGAAAATTAGGTCGGGCCGAAACTATCTGTATTCCAAAAATATCGTTTCTTCTTTTGGGAATTTTCAAAGTTTTTTATTAATTTGAGCTGTATCGGTTCAAATGAGACACTCTATTTATTGCTATGAATTTCACTGTTTATAACTACCAGTCATGACTGACTTAAGACGTGAGTACAAATTATAAAGTAAAAAATACATATATGACTAAACTTTGAAAACGCTTTTCACGTGCTTATTAAAAGCTGCAGGCTTAAAAGAAAAAAATAGTTTTTAATTTGAAACCGCAGAAGTGTTTCGAATACTCTTTGACAAAGTATAACAGATAACCATTTACAAAAATCATTATAAAAGATAAATCGAGGTATGTATACTTAAAACATTTTTTAATTAGATGGAATTCGTATAATTAAAAAATCATTCTGTGCCGTTGATGAATTGATTACATTTTATTTTATATGCAAATAAAAAGTTTTGGTTAGAGGTACAGAGAGCCAGCTAGGGCCACACATTTAATTACATGTATAATTAATTAATAATTGTGTATATTTACGTATGCATTAATTACTTTAACTTTTTTGACATTTTCGGCTTCGTTTTCGTTTTTGGCCGAAAATAGGGAGTTTACCGAAATTCGGATTCGGTTTCAGTTTCAGTCTTAAAAATCTGTTTCGGTCGATCTTTAGTTTTAAGTTATTCTTTTACGTTATTTTGTCTCAGATTATGTCTAGATGTGACTCTTTGAGCGGACGTAATATTGTATAGAAATGGAAAGGTTAAAGTTTTTGCAGTGCAATTTCAAGACATTAATTGAAAAGACTTGTTTGTGGTTTCCGGTGGGATGTCTGTGTCCTTTTTAGTCGACTGCATGCCTGCATTGTAGCGCTTTATATAGATATTTACTGTAGAAGTATATTCCAATGCAGCATAAAATGATGTTGCTTTTCTCCATCACTTTTGTGGTATTGATCCTTCCAAGAAATCTATTGTCAGTTGCCAAAGAGAACTTTAGCATTTTATGGAATTATAACGTGATTAAATTCTTAATATCAGTTTAATATTGACTAAAATTGTTTTTACTTAATTTGACAATTTTAAAACTTAAATGTAACTTAGTATCAAGTTATTCTTAAAGGGAAATAAAATTATTATTATTTTCATTGGTGTTAAGGCATTAAAACCTTCGAAGAAAGATTTTTTTTTTTTAAGTTTTATATCGAATTACACACGCATATCAGTCTTAGAATCATTTTAATTTTAATCGTTTTATTTTGATGACCAATTTTATAATTTAACAATAATTTGGCGTCGTTTTATTATTAAAAGAAACATAAAATTGTATTATATTTTCCTTCATAATTTTTATAATATTTTTCTTTCGTATCCTGACACAATATGAGGTCTCAGAATTACTTTAAAGTTAATTAAATTTTGCTTAGGAAAAGTAAAATTTAACCACAATTTACGATAATTTTACCATTAGACGAGCATGTAATTTTTTTTATTTTCGTTATCATTTTGTAGTATCGATCCTTCGGAAGAAAGATTGTTTTAAGACTTTTATATTTAAAGATCGAATACAGGGGTGCACAGAATAATCCGAATGCCTTTCCAATTATGGACGGTAATTGCTGAAATCTGGTTTTCAAAATATGTTATGCGTTTTCTAAGTTGTTTACTTAGCTATCTTCTATCAACTTTTTGAACGGTGAAGTTCCGTAGCAATATTCTGGAAATGCTGGGAAGTGTTTTCATAAACTATGCTTGAACGATTGAACGATGTATGATTTTTCTTTCTTTTTTAAATCATATAAACATGTTTTGACAAAAAAAAAAAATAATAAAATACCTACTGAGTTTCTTTACCTACTTATTTAAATACTTTGTAAAATACCTACTGAGTTTACGAAATGTAGTATATATTTTATTTTATTTATTAAGTAATTTTTCTGATTCAAGCATGCTCGTATGACTTTAAAGAAGCGTAGAAGTTGGCAGCTACGTATTCAATGAATACGTAGCTGCCATAAGTAATGATATAATTCATTTTTTCCATAGATTAACATTGGATTTCGTGACTGCATAGAGGAAAACTCGCAAATAACATTAAAGGAAACCGTTAATGTTATAAACCGTTACTGTTATATAATGCTATTAATATTATAATTTATAAACCGTTAATGTTCAATCGTTCATTTATCTGAATGAGTGCTGTTTGAGCCAGACCGTTTCGTGTATTTATTTAGAATCTAAAACAGTTTAAAATGCATACTCTGAGCTATTATAACACATGCTCCAAATTAAAAATAGCTTTTGCAGCTTACAAATGTTAGAATTTCTATCTCTTACAGAAAATAATGGTTATCCAGTGATACTTTGGGGAGCCCAAGATGGTTTATTGAAGTCAAATGCGATTGGTGAAGATGTTGCATTATTAATTCACAAATTCAATATAAATAATGCGAGAATAACAGGTAATTAAACACTTTGTTATCTTCTATGTTTATTAATATTAATTAATAAATATTTAAAAACTAGCAAATATTTAAAATTACTGTTAATATTTAAAATCTTTATAATGTATCAATATTTTTAAAATAATATCGTTAAAAGGTTTAATTAATATTTCAAACCTTTCAAATAATGCAACTTTATGACGCTAAACTTAATTTCAAATTACACTGTAAAAAAAATAATGCCAGTTTTCCGGTAGGAATCGGAAAAATAGTTGTCCTTATCGTACCGGAATAATTTCCAACCCAGCTCGGAATAAAATTAGTAAAATCAGAATAAAATCCGTAACATGCCGTTTTACTGACTATTTCCTTATTTTTATGGATTTTATTGCGAGCTGGGTCGGAAATCATTCCGGTACGATAAGGGCAACTATTTTTCCGATTCCTACCGGAAAACTGGCAGTATTTTTTTTACAGTATAGTAAATTGCATAATATGAAATATTGGATGTTAAAGTATCGATGCTTCTATTAATATTTAAAATCTGTTTAATCTATCAATAACCGTAAAATAATATCTTTAAGAGGTTTAATAAATATTTTAAACATTTCAAATAATGCAACTTTATTACACTGTAAAAAAAATACTGCCAGTTTTCCGGTAGGAATCGGAAAAATAGTTGCCCTTATCGTACCGGAATAATTTCCGACCCAGCTCGCAGTAAAATCCGTAAAAATAAGGAAATAGTCAGTAAAACGGTATTTTACGGATTTTATTCCGAGCAGGGTTGGAAATTATTCCGGTACGATAAGGGCAACTATTTTTCTGATTCCTACCGGAAAACTAGCATTATTTTTTTACAGTGTACTCTAAACTTCATTTCAAATTATTAAATAGTATCATATGCAATACTAAATGTTAAAATATCAAATACTCTGTTGATATTTAAAATCTTGATACTTGACTTAATTTTTTTGCGACATACTCAAGGCGCAACAATGCAAGCAGCACACCTCTTGAAAACCACTGTTATAGAGAAATAATTTGTTAAACATCATTTTATCTTTGCAGATATTTGCTTCTATGATAGAATGCTATTCATCAATACTAATACAAGTTATGTTTATATTCACAATACGTCGGTCCACAATTCACTGACGAGGTTACAAAACATATCCATGGCATCTGCTATTGCTCTCGACTGGTTTGCTCCTAAGTTGTACTGGTCCAGTCCAGTTCAGCAAATCGTAAGTATTTCTTTATTTATGCGATACTATCATGAACGTGTTTTTTTTTTTTTTTTTGAAAAAAACTTATATTTACCTTTTATTAAAATTTTGTCTATTTTACATTTACTTAAAAGCCGGTATTAAACATTAAAAAATTAAAACATCAAATCAGAGGCGTTTGTAAACTGTATCGATTTTTTATTTCAGAAATTCTATGAATGATGGATTCCAAAGAAATTATTAAGTATCAATCAAGTATCTTCTGTACTTTCTGCCCCTTAGTTTGTAGTCAATGCCTCAAATAGGCCGAAAGTAACTAACGAACTTACTGTGTTTAATAGCCATAGAAATATTTTTCCGTAAATATAATTACACATAACATAAAAACGTTAAAAAAAGAGAATAATCACAAATTGCGCATTAATTATTCATGCATTTTCCTTTCAGAAAAAAAAAATAATAATTTTTTCAAAAATCCCACAATCCTTTCAAAAATCGTCTAAATAAACTTAAATAAAAAGAAAAATGTCAGAAGGTTGTCTTTACGTGAATATTCAAATAACGAATACTGTACATGTTAAGAAAAGTAAGTCACGCACACATTATGTATTAATCGTGGTACGTTGTCTAATATTCTTTATACATTATTTAATTAACATAAACAGCAAGCCATGCCATAAATAATTATTGCTCATGTATTAATTATATTCACTGAACGGGGTGGCATAAAGTATAACTCGTAGGCCGCCGAACTTTTTTAAACGTGGACACCTTAGAGAGTTTCTCAACTGTTTTATAGAACCCCCTCCCGCCCCCACATTATTTTTTAAATATACTAATTAAAAAGGACGCTTATGCAATTTTTAGAGTTGTATTTTATTTATATTGTGTATGTTTAACATATTTATACGTAATCAGATGTATTCTAATAAAATCTATTAAGTTTGTAAAATTGATTGACATTGTCAGTGAGATGGATGCGACTGGCGATTCGCGACAATGGACTAAAAATTCGTGAGTTCAACCTTAATTCCTCACAAAATTCCATATCTAAATTATTTCATTGTTTTATTAAGATAAAAATTAATAGAAAGCCAGATTCAACCATATACAAGCTTGGCGGTTCAAGCAAAAATGAGAGTATACCACTTCAGATAATTTATGGCATTTTCATGCAATATTTATTTTTGCCCCCAAAAAACTTAAAATGACACTTTTAAAAAGCGTCTTATCTTCAAAATTAACTGATAAATCATTAATTTAATCCTATAAGTTATATTATCTAATTTAAAATTGTATAGAAATTGGTAGCGTAATAAACCAATCTGGAATGTGCATATCAATTTTTCATTTTATTTTTTCATATATTCAATATTAAATGCGGTATAACTTTATAACGACAAGATGGAAGTGCGACGAACTATTCCATTTCTTGGTATTTTATCATAATAGCTTATTTTTCAATTACTTTTCTCTACTGACGCCCAATTGACCCCTTTTTATATCTTATCGGAACTTGATCGACAACTCTGGCGAATGAACTTGCAAATTGAGCGAATTCGCAGGATGTTAAGCCAAAGTTAACCCGATCCACTGGTCGGATTCGAGTAAAATTAAGTTACCCGACCCGATGCTGGACTCTGTGGAATTAGACATGGACCGGTGTAATTGTACAAGAAATTTAGAAACAAACATTATAACTGATAATATACAAATTACGCTTCAAAGTTATATTAATTATTTATTGCAATGAGCTTTCATAAAATATTTATGCAACGTATACCACAACTAATTTGATTGCGTGTTACCTTTTGTATGAATATTTTAAAGAAAATTATTTGAAAAGTAAATGCGCATTAAGGAAAACTTCAAAATGATAAAACCTAGGGGGGGGAGGGGGGGAGGGGCACTTTTCAGGGAAAATAACTCACTATAAAAATAATAACTCACATTTTAAAGAAAATAACTCACATTAGGTGAAATCCTGATAAATTTCTACGTTCTTACTTTATTATTTTGTTTAATATTTACACAATATCTGTATAACTCAAAAGGAACGATTTGTAATATAGTATCAATACAAATTTCTTCGACAGATCTCTCGATCGAATCTTGATGGAACTCAACCGGAGCCTCTTCCAATATTGACAATGGCTAGAGAAATAGCCATCGACTCAATGAATGCGTATCTATATTATGCAACGTCACACAGTGTTGAGAGGTCAAGATTAAATGGACGATACCACTTTGTTTACATGCAGAATGCTTTATTCTCTGGAAAGCATGGTATGATTTAAGATTAAATCCTTTATTTCTACACTTATTTACACTACTTTAGTTAGGTTGAAAATTTTCTTGCAGTCTACGAAAATAAAAATAAACCAGCTGAAACTTTAAGAAAAATTATATTATAATTTATCTAGCTGTATAAATGATTATTATAGATATATTTAAAAATGTTTCATAAAATATTTAAGCATTATTAACATATTTAATTTTATGTAATGTGTTTAACCCATTAAGGACCTTCTTATACTTGACACAAATTAAATAAAATTTTATTTAACACATATTAATGCCTAATTATGAAAAAAAAGCGAAATTACATTTTTTAAAATGTGAGATTAGATATGTTGCGAAAACTCAACTCAGTACAAATCAACTGCATTTTTACTATTTGAAAATCTTTGAAGCATTTACTATGTAGCAGTGCATTACATTTACTACACATAGTTATAGTCTGACTGTTACAATATCTTGTATCTGGGCAATTCCACAGAAAATTTTCATTTTGGGGGTGAAATAAAATTTATAATATGTTTAATTTAAGGGTATGATTGGAAGGCTTGATATGTTTATGTTCTATAATAAAATACTAATAAAAAGGCATTGTAAATTATTCTTTACAAACTGAGTTAAGTACCATTATTGTCTTTGTAAAGTCATAATGTTACGTCAGTTACATCTGTAAATACCATTTTTTTCTTTTTTCTTGTTCGGAAATTAAGTAAACAAGTTACTGTTATTTTTTATCATTACTTAGTGTTGTTGAGAACATTAAATTATTTTTTTAACGGGATAGTTTTGATAATTTTTACACTTCAATGAAGGCAGAAAAAATGTTTGTCAATTTTGTGTTACATCAGTTACAGAATTTTGAATTGTAATTTTTGGGACTAAAAGAGAGATTGAAATAATCTGCAGGTATTTCGGTATTAAGTCCTCAGTAAGAAATATTTTAAATTGTAAAAATTTGCTCTAGCTCTATTAGTACATTTTCTACACAGCTTTGAAAACAAAACTCGACGATCAAGTGTTACGTCAGTTACAATGGAATTGACCATCTTGAATTGATGAATTTTATTTCATTCTTTATTTTTCTTTCATCTAAGAATATAATTCGAAATTTATGAATAAAAGTTTTCAAAACATTCCGTAATATTTCATTCATATTTATAATTTTTTACAACTCAAATCAATTAACATTTTTTTTCTAAAAAATAAAAGTCCTATATACAATATGTGATAACAAATTTGTTGAAAAAAATATTCATAAAATAAAAAAAATCACAAATATAATGTTGCGAAAACGAACGTCAGTCTTTAATGGGTTAAATGTTCGTGAATTATTTAATATTCGTAAGTATATTTATTGCATTTGTAGCATATTCATAGCAATGCGATTATAGCATATTAATAGATCCAATAACGAATTGTATGGTCACTAACTTTTCTGAAAATGAGATTAACAGTATATGACTCGCCACGATGGATCTGCATAAATGATTCTTGATAAAATTTGTAAAATTTATTACTTATGAAGGAACATTAAACATTTAATCTATAGTTAAATTGTATGAGATATTTTGTACGAGTTCCTGTAATAAATGGTGACCAATAATATGGAAGAAAATGTGCTATACTATGATGGATTAGTAATAGTAATTATCTAACTCTTAAAAAATCTATCTACCGTATATTCTGGCGTATAACGCACACTCAAGCTTTGAGATTTTCTATTTTTAAGTACTATGTAAATTATAATAACTATAACTTTTCATAGCGAAAATTTTGTTAAAAACATAGCACGTTTATTAAATTAGAAATCTAAGTTCATATTGTTATCTATATATTCCTTAATTTTGAATCTTTCATTTTTATAACTGGCATATAATGCGTACCTGTAAAATTCGAACAGTTTTTTCTGTATCAAAAGTGCGCATTATAAGCCAATGTCTACTTATATGAAATATAAATGTAGGAAAGCGTATGTAACAATTCCGGGGCAAACCGTGCAATCTATATATTTAATACACAAAACTGTTTTTTTAGTCATCTTTCCTAAGCTTCCTACTAAACCGATTTTGGTAATTATTATTATTTTTTAATGAAATCTGTTCATTTGTAGGTTTTCCCGCACTAGCTTTTTTTTTTCTTCTTAATATTTCCATTTTCATATTTTAGTTTTAATTTTAAAAGTTTTTCATGAGATTTCTTCAAAATGGTGGCAATCGGATTACTTCCATTATTGCAAATAAAAGAAAAATAATAAAAAATACTCAGACTCGTGGCTTTTTGGACGTATTTTATCATTTCCAAGTTATTTTCGGTAAAAAAAAAAAAAAAAAAAAAAAAAAAAAAAAAAAATGTACGTGTACTTTAATTTTATAAGTGAATAAAAATTCATATTTATTTCAACATTAAGAGAATATTGTCCATTGGATTTATGTTACCTTTATGTATTATGACTTTATTAGTTATTTTCCTTACAATTAAATAGAAAATATTTTTTTGCTTGAATATATTGTGGTTAAACATAAAAGTACATATATAAAGCACGTTTGAAAAGTTTGCGCTGGAGACGTTATACTTAAATTTATTTTTATATTAATAAAACTAACGAGAAAAATTAATACGATTGAGTCAACATGAAGTCATTTTCACTGATTTTTCATTTCTTAACTCTATAGATTAGAATCGGAGCCTTTATTGTTCGTTTAACTCAGAAACTAAATACTGAGTAAAATAAAAATCCTCATCATTTGTATTTGTAGAAATCATTTTTCCTTTTAAAAATGTACTTTTCTTCAATACAAACCTGCAATAATAAAATCTTCATGTTGTTTATTTGTATGGAGTCTTATGAAAATGAAACACAGATCAACATTCTGCCACTTTTGGTGGGGGTTATATACTAGTATACGATAATGAAACTGTTTTTCAGTTATGGGTTTGACACTGGACTTCGATAAGAAGCACGTTTATTGGATGATTAGAAGCTACGAAGGGTCTTTCATGTATCGATCCTGCCTTGCTGAAGGAAATGGCAGCAACTGTAATCCTGATGAGCCAGACGTTATCGGAGAACTTTTCCATGAAGGACTGTAAGTGATTTTTTTACTCAAACTTAATTTCATATACAGGGCGCCTGGTTACTAAAAAGGTGCAAAAAACACATAAATTTTAAGAAAAGCTTCACAAAAATGAAATATGGCCCCTCTAATCCCCAATTATATTATTTTTCCATTGTATTGTTTTAATTACTTTTTTACACTAGCCAAAAGCAAGAAAAAATTCCGCATAATTTCAAGAAAGTTCGGTTATTTGACCGAGAAATCCGAACGGGATGAATTGGGCGTTAAACAATCACATGTACCCCGATATTCTGATTATAATTTGCCCGGGTAACACATATAATAATTATATACAGGGTGTACCAGGAATGACCGTTCAAGTTTGATGGGGGAGGCAGAAAATAGCAAAAGAAGAAAATTTCACGCAGGAAAGTATGGGCGCAAACGAACGCATGATGTTGTAGAGGGCGCTGTGTATCTACAATTCCTGCTCACGTGCAAAGCTCTCTGACAAGTCCAGACGCTCGTTATTTGACAAATTGACCTTGCAGAAGTAACATGAGTAATTATATGTTAAACGAATATGTAGCTATATTATCTAATTTAAGGTCTCTAGGGAAAAGTTGTCGAAGAGCTGCGCAAATGTGTGCAGACGCTGTAAGATAGCTTTTTCGATTGGAACTCTCCGTGTCGATCGATTGTCTCCTTTATCGTGACAGGTACTGGTAACCGATCCAATTTCGTACAGTTGCTGATGAACACGAGCAATCATTCGATCCTGAAGTTTGCGCTAGTTGGATTAGCGTTCTGCATACATTTACGCAACTCTCCGACTGCTGTTCCCTGCTGCACCGTAAGTTAGATGCATGTCTGAAAATTCACTTAATGTATAATGATTCACGTTGCTTCTGCAAAGTCACCTTCTCGAATGACGACCGGCTGGACTTGTCAGAGAACTTTGCGCGTGAGCAAAAATTGTAGCGCCCTCTACAACGTCACACCTTCGTTTGCGCCCATACTTTCTTATGTAAAATTGTCTTCTTTTACTATTTTCTGCCTCCCCACCAAATTTGAATGATCATTCCTGATACGCCCTGTATGCTACAGATATATCTGATAGTATTTTTGCATAGGATCCATTAAAGAAAAAAAAAGTTTAATGGCTTGCGAATTCTACGGAGCCATTGACGGAAAATGAAAAGGGACCGTGAAATGATACCATGCTACTACTTCAGATGTTAATGGGGCCCTGATAGGAAGTCCCAGCAAAAACCACAGAAAATTGTGCAAAGCCAGAACTCTTGCTTGGTGTACTGTGAGTTAAAAGAAAAAAGAGAGAAAAAGAGAAATATATCCTTAGACTTGTACAGACTTGTACAGACATTGTACAATTTGTACCAAGGAAAAAAAATTATACGCCCATAAATTTTAATCGCCAACTTTTCAGACAGAAAAACGAAAATATCCATTGAATTTGGGAATTTTGTCTTCTTTTTAGTTTTTATTGAAAAAAAAAAAAAAAAAAAAAAAAAAACTTAAGGGCCGTATCCATATTGAAAAAAGATTCAAACTATAAAATTTTCCACACCCAAATTTGACTCTATATTTTGCTTTTTGAGTAAATTTTAACTTTAGGAAGTAATTTGGTGAAGAAGTTTAAATATTATAAGAATGTAAAATTTTAATCCTTTAATGTTAAACTAATTTTTAATATTTCCATTCACATCTCCTGTAATTTTTCACACAGATTTTAAAAGAAAAATTAATTAAAAAACTTTTTTTCGACAAATTCATTTTGTGTCAAAATTTCGTATATTTGAGCGGTAATAAATTATTCATTCAAAAAAACTATATCTTTCTTAAAAAAAGCATACAACTTTTAGCCAAAAAATAAATCAAACTGGGAATTTGTTTCTTTTTTTTTAGGTATGGACCTTTCTGGTACTTCAGTAACAGGTTGTATTGGCTTCACGATAATCAGAGGGCTTTTGTCAGTGATGTTAATGGGAAAAATTTGGCTGAAGTTGATGGATTAGGTCTAAATGGCATATCCAGCCTAGGAATTATTGATCCATCATTACAACCTTATCCAGGTAGGTTAAATAGTATGCTCTTGGTGAAAATATAGTTATGTGCTTGGCTACAAAAAGGCAGTGAACAGCCATCATAAATATACAGTGTGTTCCTTTTTATCTCTATTAAATAGGTAATTTCTGAACCGTGAGTTTAAGAGGTGTAGTTCTAATTACAAAATAAATAAATAATTTTTTCGAATTCTATTTTCAATCATCTTAGAATCAATACATAATAATTTACATCTATAAAGTTATTTTTGTAAAAGTTACAAAATTAAAATTTTTATGCTGTTTCTGGGTTCTAAGTTGCATTTAGTAAAACATTCTCCGCGTTCTAACAACAACAAATAAAACGATTAATAATAATAATAATAATAACAATTTTTTGACGAAAATTTAACACGTTATGATACTTTGAAGTTTATGAATTTTCAGCTCTTTTTTTTTTTTCTTTAGAAACGAAAAAACTAATTTTAGTGGAAGAAAACACTAGAAATTCATAAAGATCAAAGTATTGTGAGGCTGTAAGTTTCTGCCGTAAAGGAATGTGCTTTTTTTTTTTTTTTTTTTTTTTAGGCATTAAATATATTTTGCTAAATACAGGAATTATTGATTCAAATTCTTGGTCCCGAATAAAGAATTTTAATTTTGTAACTTTCACAAAAATAATTTATTTATACTTCTAAGATGATGTAGCACACTATTTGAAAAATGTTTGCTATTGGAAACATACTTCTTAAGTTAACGATTAAGACATTAATTATTGAATAGGTGTATGAGAGTAAAAGTACATCTATAAAATGCAATTTATTCATAAATATGCACTAAATTTCACTTATTCAATTTCTATAATAGTAATTGTTCTTCATCTCATTGTTCAGATGGCTACACAAAGGATTCCATCAAAGTCGTCCCCTTATCAGTTCCTGAACACACAATTTGCATCAATGGAACAGCGGAACAGTTTAACATCACTTGGAGTCCTGATACCTCAGTGAATTACGGAACTGTATTTTACGAAATTAGAGTAGACGATGGTGACGAAATATATAATTTAGTAAGTATTATTTTTACTAAATCTGACAAAATGAACATTCGATAATTTAATGTAAAAAATTTAATTTCTTAATATGCATGTAGTTAATAAGTATGTTACTAAGCATTATACATAGGGTGCTCGAGGATTTTTAGCAACAAATAATTACACGTCTAAACAATTTTTGTATAGGAAAACAGAGTCATAATCCATTAATTAAGTTTAAAAAACAGGTCATCTCGCTGCAAAACTCCGATTGCACCATCAACGATGATGAAAATATTATAACGTTACTTAGTACTAATTTACTTTGCTTTAAGTGAAATCCATGGAATGACATTGTAAGGTTACGTGAATATTGGATGTTTAGTACAGTATCGTTTTGGATGAAGATCTGGCTACTTCCCTCATTTTTCGTTATATCGTTATATTTAACATAAAGCAAGGTAAGAGGTAAGTCAGTCGAAAATCTATATTATAAAATACAAAAGTGTGCTTCAGTAAAGCTGGCATCATAACCACGCTGACAACAATGTGGTTGCAACCGTATGGGAGTTGCAATGTCAGAAATAATTGTGCGCTATGCTCTCTAAAGCATGCCAATTGGTTGAGGAACTTTCCATGTATTTACGTGTATATACTTACACATACACACATGTGCCAACTTTGGTGCCAAAAAACAAGGTGAGTTTTTTTTATAACGGGAAGGTTTGGTAATTGTAATGCGTATATTTAAATTTAAATCAATTTCACTTAACTGTCCAAATTTGGCGAAAACATCTTATTGTTTCTGGTTTCATTAAAATATCATTATTGTGTGTGTGTGTGTGTTTATGATTCGTGTTCGATTAGAAGTGAGACGACCTTGTATTTTCGACTGAGTATTGAATAAATGGCATCGAGATTGGTTTCCTATGCAAAAATGTATTGTCTTGACCTTGCATATCCAATTTCATTTGTTAGTTTTATGATAAAAGTATTAAAATATAAAACTGTAATTTTTCTGCCGTTCGGAATATTAAACATGCATTGATCCATTTTACATTTAATTGTAATACATAGTTAATTGAATTTCAACTGTTCTTTTAAAAATTATGTTGTTAAATTTTCTCTAAAATGAATTTAATCTGAATATAAGATGCAGTGTGTCTGTAAAGTCATGTTGCACTTTCACAGGAAATCAACGAAACAAGACGGAAATGTGAAATCTTCACCAAATAAAAGAAAAACTCTTCAAGTTTCATACTTGTTCAGTGCAGTTCGATGTGGTCTCCATTTATTGCAATACACACATCTAAACGATATTCAAGTTCATCTCACACATAGTTAAGGACGTCTGGTGTAACAGAGTGAATAACGTCTGTGATTTTCTGTTTCAAATGGCGGTCACATCGAACTGCACTGAACAGGTATGAAACTTGGAGAGTTTTTTCTTTTATTTGATGAAGATTTCCATCTTGTTTCGTTGATTTCCTGTGACCGGTCAAAAGGGCACCATGACTTTACGGACTCACTGTATTTCACAGGACACAAATCTCACAAACATATGTCTTTTTTTAATGTTGAGCTAAAAATATTTTACTGAAAAGGAATAAAATTATGATAATTTCATTCACAAATACATTGAATGCCAAAACAATGAATATTCTATTCAGATATTCAATGGTTTACAAAAGGTGTTACCAATTTATTATTTGACCATTTTTTTTTTTTTTTAACATTTACCTTACATTAATAGAGAGAAAGTTAAATATCTATTAATAATTTGCAAAAGCATTGTGTTTTTTGTTCTTGCCTTCCCCTTTTATTTCTTAAAATTTTATGAATAGAATTTTAAAAATAAGCTGGAACATGAGAAAGAAAATATAAACCAATTAAATTTCAAACTTTTTTTTATATAGTCAATCAAAAGAAATAATACGAAAGAGAACATCCCATACTTTTTAATTGCGAAATTCATTCAGAGAGATCCAAGTGGTATACTGGGAATTGTCTCTCTTTAAATTTAAATTAAAAAAATAATCTTAATAGCTCGTTTCCATAATGTAAAATTTTCAACTATTTTATTTATGGAAATATAATACGAATCTAGAACCTAAATAAGCCTAAGTATAGATTTTAACGACATTTCTATGAGTAGTTCTGGAAATATTCAAAGTTAAATATTGAGCTAACTTTGGTGATGATCTCAAAAGTGAACTTCGTTACTTTAAGTTTCAGAATTCACAAAACTTTTATTAATACTTTTCAATGAGAAATATTAGAGTTACAATAATGCTAAATAAATCATTTAAAGTTGTTCTCAAATCCAAAAGAGCAACTTTATGACATAAGTTTTAATTTTTTTTTTTTTTCGGAAATGCATGAAACTAGCAGGTGTTGTTGTTCAGAAACTATGTAATAGAACTGTGTTTGCTGTTATTTTGCAAACGCAATAGATCTTTCAGAAAAAGTCAAAGTATAATATCCAATTTAAGTGTTATCATTAAAGCTTTTAAAATTCGTTTATTTATTGTATTCACAGGGCAGCATTCTCTGCCTTTGCATTATTTCCTTTCCTAAGCTTATTTTAAGACTGTGACCAAACTTCAGTAGTCTGATGTAACGTAATTACATATCTCAATATTACTCCCTTTTTTAAAGGATGCATTTCTTGGATTTTAACATCTTTTCCCCCCTGTAAAGTGTTTGCTTATATGAAAACATAGAACAGCATTTTCCAATGCTGAATAGAAATCTAGTTCTTAAGCTATTTCACGTAGCACAATAAGCTACTTTAGTAGGATTTTATTTATTTTTTATTTATTTAAGTTTTCTTTCTTCTTTTTACGAGATAATTTTTCTGTAATTTAAAAGTATTATTAAAATGCGTATTTTTAAATGCTGTATAGACATACAACTCACTGAATTGATATTTCCAGATTACACCTGAGACTGTGTTCGTCTATCCTACTATGAAATATCTCAGTCCATACACATCTCTGACGATTGCTATTCAGGCGTTTACATTTTACGCTTCTGCAAGACAGACGATCGTCTATCGACATTCACCAATGTCAGGTAAATTTTACAAAGCTGTATCATAAAAAAGCATATTTCTCAGCTTGTTGATCAATCAGAGCTTGAAATGGAAAAATCTATGTGCTGTTTCAAAATTATTGTTGGGTAAAAGATTTTTTGAAAGTATACACAAATTTATATCTAATCATACAAAACAGGTTTAAAAATTGCATTAAAAAAGTTACAAGCTGTAATAATATGCTTTAATAATTGTGCAAACCGGAGTGGTATTTGCTATACTTTCACGAACTGTAATATCTTTCCAGTTTGCTCCGGTACATTTCGAGTCCTGTGCTCAACTAAAATGAGCGCCAGCAAGAAGAGGGGAAAACCATTTCCTCTTCCTGAATTTTAGAATTTAATTTATAACAATTTTTCTATCTCTGATTTAAAAAAAAAAGTGTAATGTTTTTCTTACCAAGTGGCTTAAAATAATAAAATATTGAAAAAAAAAAAAAAAAACGAACTAAGCAGTTTTCCTGATACCTGAACCTTGAAGACAATTTTTAGTTCTGTTTTTTTCTTTTTATGTTCAAGTGTTAGCAATTTAATTTAAAAGGCGGTTCAGGCCTCTATTTTAAAAATAGCAAGCAGACGTATACTTTTGGATTCATAATATTACTTATTTCTTACATTTTTTGATTATTTTTTATGTTGATACGTTTAAAAATTGTCTTGCATTGAGAGTTTCCGACAAAAAATACTTAATTTAGCTTATTCAACGTTTATCTTCCCTATTTTATAAAATGTGACTTAGATTGTGGTCCTCAGACATATCTGTATCAACATCTTCCACCCTCTCTGGATTTAGCTCTTCCCACGGCTCTGTTAATTAATGCATCTTTACTTTTTATTTGGAAAGTAAAAATTTATTTTTAATATGTAGAGGTGTGCTCTCCAGAAAAGTTCAAAGATACACACGATTATCACTTACTTTCAAATTAATGAAAAACATTATTGTTTTTGTTTCAATATGATCTGCTTCCCTGTTAAAATACGGAGAAACCTGTATATAACCATACCGAAAGAAAAAAAAAAACTTAAAAAAAAGGTTGTCTTTATAGATACATTGAAAGTGAATCCACTGATTCACAATGTAAAATATTAATATCATAGGTAGAACCAAGATTGATTGAACGTTTTAGAATAATCTTAGTTAAAAATAAAGTAATGTGTTTTTAATTAAATATTAATTAAATATTTAATAAATATTATAAATGTTAACTGCTAAAATATGTATAAGGTATACACAGTGCAAGTAAGAATCTTATATTATTGCACAAAAGCAACTAAAACGGGATCATCCTGTTCGAGCTTAACGAATGAATTGGACTTAATGAATAAGTACTTATGAATTATCTTTTATTTTGTGAGGTCAATATTGCAAACAGATCTTTTTGAAGAAAATCACAAATTAGACTATTATTAACAGTTCCTTAAGCATGTATTACTATCTTTCTCTTATTATATAATGCTCTTTGCGAAGTTTTGTTCCTCCCAGCTTTCTAAAAGTCAAAAAATACAGTCGAAAATCTTTTCCTGAATATGTGACTTGAATTGATTTCAGCTCGATGAACTCTAGCTCCGACAGTGAGTGGAATTTTAGAGAACTATAGATTTCACAGATACTATATATATGGCCAAATCGAAAAGGCAAAATTATTGTTACAGACAAGTTTACAACAAAACGGAATATTATTATAGATCGGTTTGCTATACATTAATTAACACATAGGTTCAGAAATAGCGAAATTATGTTCAGGTCAACCCAAAACTTTTTAATAACTACATCAAAAATTTTAAAAAAGAAAAGTTTTTCGAACCTAATACTTTTTTCTTGTGAGTACAGAAGAAAGTAAAAATGTGCAAAATAAAAGGAGAAAGATTACTGAAAGAAATCCATACGGAAAACATTCGAAGTATTAAAAAATAGTAGAAACAAATCTCAAAAGACCTGCTTTTTTGTAAGTGGAAGTTTGACATATGATTTTGTCTATAAAAGAAGAAATCCCTGCTTTGAAACACATATAGCTCTTACATGCTTTTTTAAAGAAATTTTGTATTTTAACTAATATAATAAATTAATTAAAAATTTGTGTTATCCTGTGGCGTGCCCGGCAAGGCCGCCACATATAACACTATAACCAAGGGTTCGGTTTAAAAAATAGTGTTTATTTAAATCGGGCAGGGCTGTGGTGAAGTTCTTTTAATTTGGCCTGTTCTACGCTACACTTAACAGTAATTTACTCCTCAGGTCAAAAATCCAATACAATATAACTTCGATTATCCGAAGTAATTGGGATCGACCCTCTTTCGGAAAATCCAAATTTTCGGATAATCGAGAATGATTCAATTTTGAGATTAAGGAGAAATATATGCAGTATTTCTTATTATGGTAACAAGTGCTTAATAAAAATAAACCAACAGCAAATGTAAACAAGAATAAATTACCTGAATTTTAATTTTGAAATTAAGTACATTTTACATATATCACAAGGGTTTGAAAAAATGTTTTACTCGTCGCAGTTTCGATTGCTTTTGCTTTGAAGCTCTATCACGGAGTTTTTAAATATTATTAGTTCATCAGCATCACAGTCTTGCAAAACATTCTAAAGCTTCAGAATTACTAATTTTTTCGTTTTCTACGTTCCACTACACAGGTTACGAGAGCTCATGTTAAATTCAAAAGAATTCTAAGGGGATCGAAAATACTTATATGTACTCGTAGTTCGGAAAGGACCGTTTGCATACAAAGAATATGATGGTTAAAAAAAAAAAAAAAAAAAAAAAAAAAAAAAAACGTTCAAAATGGATTTTGCAAACAAGGAATGTGATAGAGCGAAACAGCACCGAAAACTGGCGATATGAAGCAATTAAAATAATAAATCTTTTTGTAAAAAATCATCATAAAATAAAAACAATACATAGGACGCGTTTTGAGCTAAAAATATTAACAGCTCGTCATAAGTTACAGTAAACACGTGTCCGTAAGGGGTGTAAAAATGACAAGGTCATTTTTTACCTTGACCCCTTACGGAATACGGACACGTGTTTACTGTAGCTTATGACGAGCTGTTAATATTTTTAGCTCGAAACGCGTCTATGTATCGTTTTTATTTTATGGTGATTATTTACAAAGATTTATTATTTTAATTTTAAGGAATGTGATAATAGAGAAAAAAAAAAGCTTTCAAATGGATTCCGGTTAACTGAGAGTTTCGGATAAAAGAGGTTCTACTGTATTTCTAAATTCCCAAACTCACTTACGTATCGAAGAGCAACTGTTGAAATGAAGACCACTACTTCGAAGGCAAGCAATAATGTCGTTGTAAAATAAATGTGAATTCACAAAATATCCAACTAACTAAATTCCATTTATCTAACAACCCGTGTTTCTTGGTCGACTTTATTCAACAATACCTAAAATTCAATTTCTTACCAACTGGCAACTTTCTCTTGGCTGGAATATATTCCTGGGCGCACGGGGCAAGATAATTCCACAATGTGTAGATATAAGATAAGGCAGGACTCGGTTCAAAGTCCGCTAACTTTCCATCCTGCTTTTATACTCAGCAGATTCACCAACGTAACCAAATTTTCGTAAAATCGCAGCAAAAATCCCTACCCGCATATTCCGAGAGCCACAAACACACTTCAGAAAATAAAAGTAAAAGAAAGTAAAGATGTCGCTTTTACGCAAACAAATCGACAGGATGTCCACATTCAGAAAACTAGACTCCCTTTATAAGAGAGTTGCCAGTCCATTACAATCTTTTAAAATAATTTTATAATTCCATAGTTTCAGATGAAAATATAAATTATTTTTAATAGTAAAATATTTTTGTTTCAGAAAATTTTGCATCTGTTACACAAACGCATTTTTGTTTTATTTTTAGTTCCATCGAAGCCATTACATCCAAGGGTTTTCATTTCATACAAATCTTCTCCTTTAATAAAAAATCAGGACATTATTGCTATTTATCGATGGTCACCTCCTGAGGAAGCTAACGGCGTTGTTATTGGTTACAAGATAACCTGTTGGTACATCGAAGATGAAATGCGTATACCAGTTTGTGATGAGGTTGTCAATGGTAAAACTTTGGAGTTTCGAAGTTCATCACTACTCCCTAACACAACTTACTTTTTCCAGGTGAGTAAGAGATAATGTTTTGTAATTAACATGGAAATTAAAACAGTCTTGTTACGATAAAAGTATTTCTTCTTCTAACAGGATTTTCCTCAGTGCTAAAGTTTCTTTCTACGAAAGATTTTCTTAACCACTTCCGTACCAGCATATATATATGAAGATCACATGTAAAACCAGTTTTTCGGACATTTAGATTTAAAATATCAAGTAGTAGTTTTCAGAAAAATGAGATGCTTTTATTCATATTAATAAGAAGGGATATATAAACATTTTGCAATATTTCTCATAATACCAGCTACACACAAACATATATTCCTGCAATAACGTTTTTAGCAGCAACGATAGAATAATGAATGGACATGGATCCATACATGGATCCACTGGTGTTTGTGGAGAATCAGGCCATGAATCCATACGTGGATACACTGGTACGGAAGTGGTTAATTTTTCTCTTCAAATTTTTTGCTGAATGTCTTGTATACCTCCATGTTGTTTTCACTCATGCTTTTTTTTTAATCTTTCTTTCCATTATTTCTTCGGCCTCCTTCTCCTCCCTTTACCAAGTGGTTCGCATTCCACAGCAATTTCCGACAGTCTCTCTTTAGAATTCGTTCTTTTGACATGTCTATATAGTGTTGTCAGGTGTCCCGCGTAAATCGGGGTTCCAAATGCTCTGGGCACCACTAATTTCTTACAGTTTATTTCGCCATCTTTAATCGCAGGTAATTCTGCTATTAGAAAAGGCGAAGAAAATTACTTTAAAATACTGGTGTCCAGAGAATTTGGAGCCCCGAATTACGCGGGACACCTGACATTACTATGTCTATATGACCAATAATGTTCCTGTTTATGCGCATAATCTTTCGAACTTCTGTGTTTATATTTTTTTTCTATTCGAAATATTCTAGCATCTCTCCTCCAGTAGTTCATCTCTGTCACAAAAAGTTTATTCTCTTTTGCTGCGTTTATAGTCCATGTCTTCGCTTCATTGAGCATAATACTCACTACCAAAGCGTTAGAAAAGCTCTTTTGGTACTTTCCACTTATACTTAGTGTTTTTATTTTTTCTTCTATCCGAAATATTATAGCATCTCTCCTCCAGTAGTTCATCTCTGTCACAAAAAGCTTATTCTCTTTTGCTGCTTTTATAGTCCATGTCTTCACTTCATTGAGCATAATACTCACTACCAAAGCGTTAGAAAAGCTCTTTTGGTACTTTCCAATTATACTTAGTGTTTTTATTTTTTCTTCTATCCGAAATATTCTAGCATCTTTCCTCCAGTAGTTCATCTCTGTCACAAATAGTTTATTCTCTTTTGCTGCTTTTATAGTCCATGTCTTCGCTCCATCAAGCATGATACCCACTACCAAAGCGTTAGAAAAATTCTACTTGTACTTTCCAATTATACTTAGCGTTTTTATTTTTTCTTCTATCCGAAATATTCTAACATCTCTCCTCCAGTAGTTCATCTCAGTCACAAAAAAAGGTTTATTCTCTTTTGCTACTTTTATAGTCCATGTCTCTGCTTCATCAAGCTTGATACTCATTACAAAAGCGTTAGAAGAGTTCTTTTGTTTTTCGCCAATTATATTGCTATTTGAAAGTATGAGATTTAAAATTTACATCATCTTTCTTGTCTTAGATATACTTTTATCTATTTCCATCTCAAATGTCCCATTATTTTCTACTATTGAACTCAGATATTTGAATGCCTGTACTGTTTTCGTTTTAATTCCATTTACGACAAAATCTGCTTCTACTGATGACATACGCTCTGTTTTTCATAAATAAAACCTACTTCAAGTGAGTTATCTTTATTTACTAATGATATCTTTAATTACTTGTTGCTCTGTGATTGGCATATTTCAGCAAGGGGGGTGCGGCACAACAGAGTGATTTTCATGACTACCTTCTATTGTTATTTGCATTCATTTAAAACAATAATGCTGCGAACATCGCTCATTTTGGACGCTCAGTAGGCGATCATATATTAAAATCGTTGACGTGTCTCGGTAAAAGAAATTCGCAAGATATAATTTCTTTAACAACATATTGAAATTTTATTTAGATTGGCTAAGTTTTACTAAAATTAGGCAGATCGTACACTGAACAGACAAGCGACAAAAAAGCGTGAGTCAAGGGACATTTCATCCTGTTAACAAAGAAGAAACCGGTTTGAACACTAGAATTTGTCACCTGTCTCACGATTTTTGTTGTGTCAGTGTGCGGTCTGCTAGACAGTGAAACAAACTTACCGTTTTTTGGATTCCGGTGAAGATTATTCAGAAACTAGCTCTCTCCGATAAAAGAAGTATTATTATAATAGGAACATCCTTTTTAATGCTATGCGTGAACGTACATTTTTAATAATGATAATACTAATTAAAATACTACTACTATAACTAATTACTAATACTATTAATGTGTAACGAAAATGGTTTGAAGACTGTTGAAAAGCAGGCTCATTTCATAGGTTACTTGAAATATTTTACACCTTTTTTTTTTTTATTAATCCTTTATAATTTCATTCAGAAAAGTAAATAAAAACAGTAAAAGTTTGGCTTTTGGAAAAAGCTATATGCATAGGTAATAGCTTCGGTTTGGATATAGCTGTAATTTGGAGACTTTGTAACAACAAAAATACACTTTTTTAGTACTAATTACATTGAGCCGAAATTGTCTCTAATTTTTTTTTTTATTAAGTATGCGATAAAGCATTATAAAACCATTCAAAAATTATATCCCTTTTTTTCTACTATTTAGAATTTATTCGCTTTGTTCTAAATTTTCTACATTAATTCCGATAATAAAAAATAAAGACAAAAATTATATTTTACTATAAATATTTAATAAAGAAATTTAGACATTGTTTTGAAACTCTTCTCTCACCTTGTTGTGCCATTTTGCAGACTTTTTCGTTGTCTAGTCGAAATTGCATATAGCATGTTTTGTCAGAGCAGTAAAGATTCATCACTTCTTCACAAGATATTGCTTCATTTTTCTTTTTTTAACATTCCGAGAAGTATTTTTATTTTATTAGTTGTATTTTATTTATTTATTACATCTTGGCATTTTAAATTTTATGATTGCTTAATGGAATTTTAAATATTTTATTACTTTAGCAGTTCTCAAAGAAGGGAATACTATTATTCAAAAGGGAGTTTTAGGACAAAAAAAAATTGCGCGATTACACATTATTTTCATCATACTTTTTTTGTAAGGTCTTTTAATTCAGTGTATAACACATGTGCAGAAAAATCCAAAAACGTTTCAATTTAGACTTTTAGAATTTTATTTTTAATGTTTTGAAAGTTTTTACCTTTTGTGTATAATATACGTCTTTAAATAAACCTTTTTATTATATGTGTATTGTTTCAATTTCCTATAAAAGGTGTTCATCTTAATCGATTCCTTCCTCATAACAATATTTCGTGATTGTCGTGTCCACGAAAATTAACTTAAATTAAAACAAGTAATATAAAAATTTTGTTTTTAAAGTCAATTCCTACTTAGGCCATCAAAGAAAAATTTAATATAATCAAGCTAATATGGGTTTTTGTGCATTAAAATATCTCAATTTGTTGATTTTCTATAAGCAAGTAGGTTTACAATGGAACTCTATGGGAATTTGGCGAAATATTACAGATATCACCAAGTTGGTGTCACTTTTGGCGATTCATTTTGGCCGCCAAATTTGGCGATATATCGCCAAGTTGGCGACAAACTTGGCGGTACTTGGCGACAGAAGAGGTCCCCCCCCCTACGGTAACCCTTATTGAAAATACTTTCATTGAAATTCAATAACCAATGGCGGCCATTTTGTTTCCCATGCAAAACTAAAATTAATTAATTAAAATTTAATTAATTAATTAATATTTGAAAAAACTTTATTAACATCAATTGTCATCCAGTACAAGTTTAAAAAAATTTATTTCAACCTGATAGGATGAATAATGAGTATTTTATTAACGATTGAAAATTTATACAAGATAAATATATAAATATATAAATAAATATAGGGAGAGTGTGAGCTAATAGTAGGAATTGAAAAAAATTGACACCATTAACTGAAAGATCCTATGTTTTTATTGGAAAAGAGGAAACACTGCTCGACTGTTTTCTATGAATAACAATACATGCCAATTATATCTATTTACGAATGAAAGTGACTTCGTGAATGTGCAGAGCAGACAGAGCCTCAGCAGGAACAGAGTTCATGATGAAAAATAGATATTAGAACCACTAACATTATTTTCATATGAAGAGTGATTATGACTCGTACAGAATAGAAGACTAAAAATTTGCAACCCTCAAGCTAATGGTAGTTGACAAAAACAGAAGAATTTTTTTTTCCGCGTTAGATCACTAATTTAAAAAAAAAAAAATAAATAAACTGATCCAATTTTAAAAAGATCCTACTGTTTGTTTCTCCCAAACGGAAATCAAAGTAAAAGGAAACTTTTAGCGTCTGTTCAGATTGGCGCCATATCAACAGGTGTCGCCGTTAGTGTCGGACATACATTTGAAAATCGGACATAATTTAAAATAAATAGCATTCTCATGTTAGAATATAATACCACGATTTCTATTTTCCCTTCATTTTGATCAAAATGGCATTAAAATGGCTTGAAATGGAATAAGTAATTTTCTAAAAGAAAATAAATAAAAGATCTTTTCCTTTTTTCTATACGTGAATAAATAAAATAAACAAAACTTTCATTTTCAGAAAGAATGAACCCAGATGTTGGGATAAAAATCCAGCCCGTGCCCGTGTTGGGCCTGAGCCCTGGCGCTGAGCCCGTCTCATCTATAAGGTGTTTCATCATAGTTTTTCATCACAATTTATCTGCTCCGATCGTCTGATGTCGATTTCCGTGAAGAAGGTATCCAGTCGATCTTCATCGAACTCAATTGGTCGACCAGTGTCCGTCTTGGGGTCGAAATTTTCATTTTTTAATCGCGAAAATCTACGGTGGGCAATACTCTGAGGCATTGCTCTTTCCCCATGTACAGTATACAAATCTCAGAAGCAACTTCGGCGGCCTTAACACCTGGATTATATGAAGAAAAAGCAAACGATGTCGAAAATGCTTGGGTTTGTCAACTTGACAGTTCATTTTAATTATGTCAAAATGCACACAAATTGCAAAGAAATTGAAAAGCAAAACACACTATCTTAAAGAGAATAGCAAAGCTCAACAAAGACAAGGCTTCGTTAAAATTATTCACTAAAAGAAAATAAATAAAAGATCTTTTCCTTTTTTTCTATACGTGAATAAATAAACTAAACAAAATTTTCATCTTCAGAAAGGATGAACCAAGATGTTGGTTTTTTCTTTTTCTTGATCTTTCAGGTTTTTTCTTGATCTTTCAGGCATTGCTCTTTTCCCATGCACAGTATACAAATCTCAGAAGCAACTTCGGCTGCCTTAACACCTGGATTATATGAAGAAAAAGCAAACGATGTCGAAAATGCTTGGGTTTGTCAACTTGACAGTTCATTTTAATTATGTCAAAATGCACACAAATTGCAATGAAATTGAAAAGCAAAACACACTATCTTAAAGAGAATAGCAAAGCTCAACGAAGACAAGGCTTCGTTAAAATTATTCACTAAAAGAAAATAAATAAAAGATCTTTTCCTTTTTTCTATACGTGAATAAATAAACTAAACAAAATTTTCATCTTCAGAAAGAATGAACCCAGATGTTGGCTTTTTCTTTTTCTTGATCTTTCAGGTTTTTTCTTGATCTTTCAGGCATTGCTCTTTCCCCATGCACAGTATACAAATCTCAGAAGCAACTTCGGCGGCCTTATCACCTGGATTATATGAAGAAAAAGCAAACGATGTCGAAAATGCTTGGGTTTGTCAACTTGACAGTTCATTTTAATTATGTCAAAATGCACACAAATTGCAATGAAATTGAAAAAGCAAAACACACTATCTTAAAGAGAATAGCAAAGCTCAACGAAGACAAGGCTTCGTTAAAATTATTCACTAAAAGAAAATAAATAAAAGATCTTTTCCTTTTTTCTATACGTGAATAAATAAACTAAACAAAATTTTCATCTTCAGAAAGAATGAACCAAGATGTTGGTTTTTTCTTTTTCTTGATCTTTCAGGTTTTTTCTTGATCTTTCAGGCATTGCTCTTTTCCCATGCACAGTATACAAATCTCAGAAGCAACTTCGGCTGCCTTAACACCTGGATTATATGAAGAAAAAGCAAACGATGTCGAAAATGCTTGGGTTTGTCAACTTGACAGTCCATTTTAATTATGTCAAAATGCACACAAATTGCAATGAAATTGAAAAAGCAAAACACACTATCTTAAAGAGAATAGCAAAGCTCAACGAAGACAAGGCTTCGTTAAAATTATTCACTAAAAGAAAATAAATAAAAGATCTTTTCCTTTTTTCTATACGTGAATAAATAAACTAAACAAAATTTTCATCTTCAGAAAGAATGAACCAAGATGTTGGTTTTTTCTTTTTCTTGATCTTTCAGGTTTTTTCTTGATCTTTCAGGCATTGCTCTTTTCCCATGCACAGTATACAAATCTCAGAAGCAACTTCGGCTGCCTTAACACCTGGATTATATGAAGAAAAAGCAAACGATGTCGAAAATACTTGGGTTTGTCAACTTGACAGTCCATTTTAATTATGTCAAAATGCACACAAATTGCAATGAAATTGAAAAAGCAAAACACACTATCTTAAAGAGAATAGCAAAGCTCAACGAAGACAAGGCTTCGTTAAAATTATTCACTAAAAGAAAATAAATAAAAGATCTTTTCCTTTTTTCTATACGTGAATAAATAAACTAAACAAAATTTTCATCTTCAGAAAGAATGAACCCAGATGTTGGCTTTTTCTTTTTCTTGATCTTTCAGGTTTTTTCTTGATCTTTCAGGCATTGCTCTTTCCCCATGCACAGTATACAAATCTCAGAAGCAACTTCGGCGGCCTTATCACCTGGATTATATGAAGAAAAAGCAAACGATGTCGAAAATGCTTGGGTTTGTCAACTTGACAGTTCATTTTAATTATGTCAAAATGCACACAAATTGCAATGAAATTGAAAAAGCAAAACACACTATCTTAAAGAGAATAGCAAAGCTCAACGAAGACAAGGCTTCGTTAAAATTATTCACTAAAAGAAAATAAATAAAAGATCTTTTCCTTTTTTCTATACGTGAATAAATAAACTAAACAAAATTTTCATCTTCAGAAAGAATGAACCAAGATGTTGGTTTTTTCTTTTTCTTGATCTTTCAGGTTTTTTCTTGATCTTTCAGGCATTGCTCTTTTCCCATGCACAGTATACAAATCTCAGAAGCAACTTCGGCTGCCTTAACACCTGGATTATATGAAGAAAAAGCAAACGATGTCGAAAATGCTTGGGTTTGTCAACTTGACAGTTCATTTTAATTATGTCAAAATGCACACAAATTGCAATGAAATTGAAAAGCAAAACACACTATCTTAAAGAGAATAGCAAAGCTCAACGAAGACAAGGCTTCGTTAAAATTATTCACTGAAAGAAAATAAATAAAAAATCTTTTCCTTTTTTCTATACGTGAATAAATAAACTAAACAAAATTTTCATCTTCAGAAAGAATGAACCCAGATGTTGGCTTTTTCTTTTTCTTGATCTTTCAGGTTTTTTCTTGATCTTTCAGGCATTGCTCTTTCCCCATGCACAGTATACAAATCTCAGAAGCAACTTCGGCGGCCTTATCACCTGGATTATATGAAGAAAAAGCAAACGATGTCGAAAATGCTTGGGTTTGTCAACTTGACAGTTCATTTTAATTATGTTAAAATGCACACAAATTGCAATGAAATTGAAAAAGCAAAACACACTATCTAAAAGAGAATAAAAAAGCTCAACGAAGATAAGGCTTCTAATCCGAACACATTATTAAACTGAAACCAAAAATCTCAAATCCTCTTGTACATTATTTTACAAATTTGGGTACAAAACTCGTAGCCAAAAATTTTTTTTTCTCAGAATGTTTATATTCAAGTAACTGTAGATTTATTCAATAAAACTTTTTGTTGTCAGGTCAGCGGAATTACAGAAGCTGGCGAAGGTTTTCCAAGTGATATAACTGAAGCTGAAACATCCGTTGAAAAACCTATTCCGCAGTTGTTGTTGGCAAACATAGATGGCGTAAGAGTGGCAGATATTGATTCTCACGAGGAGAGACTATTGTATAACAAAGCTGTGCATCCTGCTGCTGTTGCTTATCTTGCTCAAGAACGGAGAGTGTTTTGGATGGAAGAAGGTGCTCTTATGGTCTCTTCAATGGATGGAAAGAATACTTCTCAGGTAAATTCAATTCTTTAAAACAACAAACACTGTAAGTATCAGTAAATAATAAAAGTTTTTTTTTTTAATAAACATGCTTTTGTTAGTGTGTATTTAACCCTTCACTGCACCACGTGCCATATCTGGCACATACCTAAAAACAGTATAATACTCATTATGTGCCATGAATTTGGCCAATATGATCTCTGTTTCTGATCAAGAACAGTCCAAAGGATGAAATAACACTTATTTTGTCCATGTCAAATGGCTTCATTTGAAAAAAAAATAGAATTTGTTCTTCGGAAACAAAAAAAAATCGATCACGCTATTAAGATAATGTTTACTTTCATTATTTTTATCGAATACTTAAAAATATTAATATGAAAAAAAGTTGCAGAGTGTTAAGCAGGTAAAATTAATTATTTTAGGCTCATTTAGTTGCAAAATATAGTAATACAATAGTTTAAAACCCTAATTGTGTACATATGGCGAACACCACAAAATATCAAATTTTAGCTGAAAATTTGAAATTTAATTTTTTTCATAAAAATAGAAAAATCGTGTAGTGAAGGGTTAAAAATAGAAATACGCTGAATTTAAAAATCATTTTTATAAATGAAAATTCGCGTTTATTTTTTTTTTTTTAACCGCGCATTCGTTTTATAAAATGCGGATGGTGTAAAAATTCATTGTGTTTTACTCATTTCTATACTAACTAAATTTCTGTGACGATTACGCTGTTTGAAATTATAAGAATATTTTTGAATAAAACATTTAGTGATTTTCAGTAGTAAACTTTGACGATGGTCGATAAAATTGCTATCATTCTTCATCATCTTTTGAGTACTCTCCATGTAAAAGTTTCATAAAAATTGGGGTGTACCTTCTGGGTGAGGTTACTTGTTAGGACAAGAACTCTAGAGCAGGGCTGTCCAACCTTTCAGTAAGCGCGGGCGCACCACATCTATTGCCAAGCATTGAAGGGTGCCACTATTCACATATCTGGAAACTAGAGCTACTGGAAGCATAGAATTATTACCTCAACATGGCGGATTGACCACTTTTTTTTATTCAGATAGTCCAAATTCAAACCGGAAATTCCAAAAGAAGAATGTTTAGTTTAAGTGATCCTAAAAATACCTGTCATGCCATTAAATAAAGCAAAAATTACTATTCGGATTTGTGGTATGAATTCGGATTATTCTGAATAAAAAAGGGGATGCTACTGCCAGCCCTGGTAGAGTGTATCGATATGTAGACGTCTTATAAGATGCACAAACACCTCACAATGTAAACCTTTAGGTACTATGCAAAACCCGATGTGAAAAACAATTTCAGAAAAAAGCGTAAATCATAGTAAATTTAGAATTACAATTTCCTGAGAGAGTAACCTATCAAAATATTTTGTACAGAAAAGAGCCGAAAAATTAACGCCGCCTATAATAAAAATTTATGTGTAACCTTGATAATGTTAAAGAAACATTTAAAAAAAAAAATTCCTAGTAACAGGATTCATTCGAAAGGGCGCCTTGAAAACCTTAAAATGGCGCCATGGCGCAACAGCCCTGTTCTAGAGCACACTAGGAAGTGAGTAAAAAATCAATTATGAAATTCCGTCTTCACATACATAAATCAAGTTAAATTAAATAAAAGTGTGTAAAAATGTCCTAAAACGAAAAATGACTTTATAAAGAATTTTTTTTTTCTCCTTCGATTTCAGATGAAACGACTGAGCTCGGAAGGTACGTGCCTTACAGTTGACTGGATTGGAAAAAATTTGTATTGGGCAGAAGTGAACAAAAAAGAAAGATACAGCAACATCATGGGCGTCGATTTGACTTATGAAAGTGAGCCGAAACAAATTTTAAACCACTCTTCTGTCATAACAAGTTTGGAAGTCGAACCATTTTCAGGGTAAGTAACTAGAAATGAATGCACAATTAAATGAATGGAGAATCATTTTGTCACAAACGTACTGTCATTGTAAAAATACTACTGGGACAGCGGAGAGGACAATTTAAGGGTTAAAACCAAGGGCGCAGAACAAAATGCTGGGCGGGGAAGGAGCCTGATTTTGGAACAGCTTGTAATCCGCTACTACTAATCCGCACGGAGCACAAAGAAAGTTTTTTTTCTGAATATAACTTATCGAATCCAAGAACAGTATAAAATTTTGAACTTACATAAGTTTTAAAAAATAATTATGTTGACAGAAATGGGTTTTCGTGGGACGAAAGAACTACATTTGAAACATTTTTGCCATCGGAATTATACATCTAAAACTGACGGATTTGGAATTGTGTATAGGTGGTTACGTAAGGGGCATACTTTATACGGGTTTCATTTGGGCAGGTTTTACTGCGTTTTACTCTTATTATTATAACTTTGTCATTTACCTAGGTTATTTGATTATAAATTACGTCTTACATAAAGTGACCAAATTTTTTAACGGGACTCATATTTAAAGCTTTCACAACTTTCGATTTATAATTTCTAATGCGTTATCTTTAAAAAAAAAAACTACAGAAATGTATCGGCTTTTTAAAATTTGATTAAGTTTTTTAAAACAAAAACTGCATAAAAAACTTGGCGTCCGTCTCCAAATTTCGGTCATATATAGGGACGGTTGGTCACTTTACTCTTATTTAAAAAATTAAATTAATCAGATTTATGCATATATTTTCAGATCTCTCATTTGGACATTAGCTTCTGAAAATAGTTGCAACCTTATGATATCAGACATAAGTGGATCTAACGTACGCCCCTTCTTTTCACGGGCATTGGAGTATGAAACTTTCTCAAGCAAAGTGAAAGTCAAGAGGACTACTGGGAAGGCGTGCAATTGCAAGCCCTCCACTTCAGTTAGTTCTGCTATAACCATCGATACCACTAACTCCTCTCAGCCCAAAATTCTGTTCGTCGATGAAAAGTATGGACATATATGGGCTTCCGACATTGAAGGTTGCGTGTGCCATCTGCTTTTCAACGCAACGGAATATAACGCAAGTGGTAAGTCTGTCTATTTAAAATTTAATTTTTTCATACATAATAAAATATTGATTTCTAGATTCACACGGGAACACGCTAAAGTCAAAATTATTCAATGGCTGTTTCTCGCAAACGCGTAACAGTGAGAGACGCAGACTAATTCTATTGTCACCATTCGGTATGGTTCTATGCACACAAATTTCTACGCATAATAAATTTATTTAACCAAAGATTACTCACCTTTATTGAGCAAGTAGTGCGAGCGAAGCGAAGCTCTTACGCGTCCACTCATATGATTTCTTTACCAGGCTTCTCCTCATAAACTCTTTGGCTTGACCATTAAATTAAGCTGTAGCGTCCGGTATGGTCCGCTAAAAAAAAATCTGACAAAAATCGTGTCCTTAAGGAATAATTACAAACCATAAGATCCTATAATGTTTAAAGCTTAAATTGAAACCCACGCTCGAGATCATTTACTCAATTTAGATTTAGAACGTATGAGATTTAGACTAGAGGACTCTGCTTCATTTACCAATAGAGTAGATCGATAATTACTTCAAGGCTTTATAGCAAACTTACTCCTTTTTGTTTTACTGGTAAGAACAGGAACACGATATCATGTCTTATAAATTAGCAGTCGGTAGCCCTGCTTTTTGATCAAACTTTAATTTTACACTTAGAATACCCATACAAGGTTCCATTCCAACTCAAGGTTCATTTCAAAATTAGAAAATACTAATGTCTGCTTGGCGACATTATATTGTCTGCTTGGCGACAGTATTTCATGACTCCCTAATTTTAAAATTAAAAAAATCTTAACTATAATAAACGTAATAGATAAAATAAGTTAGATGTAGCTCATACATTTTGTACACAATAATTAAAAACAAAATTACTATTTTCACTGTGCTGTCTGAGTTTCACTTTTTCCAAAAGATGGAAATTAGGTAAAATTGTTTCATTTTCTATTATTAAAATTTTTATTAAGTTAAATAATGCTATAAAAATTGATTAAATATCTTTATTAAGATTGGTGAACGTTTCATCGCACAAACGTTACATTTTCAAAATCATTCATGATAGAAAATATTTTCACATAATTTAAAAACAATAACATAGTAAACAATGTCACTAGTTTAAAAACAATAACATAGTAAACAATGTCACTAGACATCATGCACAATGAAAATCAGTGCAAACATTGTTTACTATGTTATTGTTTTTAAATTATGGGTCATTCCATGTCAGTTCAGGCAGGCATGTAACCCACCATCACAGATTTTGATGAAACTGCGTGTGTTTGTTCCTTTTATTAAGATATGATTCCCAGTATTTTTTTTTTTACTCCTTGCTCAAATAGTTTTTGAGAAAAAAAATTGTCAAAATTTTGAAAAACTGCCGTCAGTTGGCATTCTTGACTGCTCGGTTTTCAAATGTAGCATGACATAAATATGATCATATTTCACAATCTATTCTACAAATCATCTTCAAATAATTTATGCATAATATATAGGGTACGCAGTTTATGAAAGAAAATACTGTTACGCTTATAACATTTTAAGTGCGTCTAAAAAAATGTTTAATCTTTGAAGTCGTGATTTTTTTAATGAAAAATAATGTATTAACTAAAATAGCATTATCAACAAAAGGTGGCATTTTTATTAAATTTATTTTTTGTGGGGGATATACTTAAAGGTGTCCTTTACCTGATTCTGAAATAAAAATAGTGGGATTTTGGGTGTTTTTAGTAGTATTTCCTATTTAAAAATATTTTGAGGCGTATTTCAAATCAAATCAAGCAGAGTCATTTCATGTCAGTTCGCCTAAGACATTTAATTCACTGTCACAAATTTCAATGAAACTGGGTATGTTTATAGCTCATTTTAAGACGTAATCACCTTTAATTTCCTTGATCCTAAGTAAAATATTTTTTAAGATAAAAAAAATATCTAAATTTTGAAATTTTTTAAAAAATGTTTTAATGACAGATCTATATTCAAAGACTGCATAAAAAAAAGTCATTTCAATATAAAATCACTAAATAAGTTTCAAATAATGTATATGTGACAAATAATGTAGGCAGATTATTATTTATTGTTGTTTGTCATGTTTAAACGCTAAGAGTGTGTTTAATCTTGTGAATTCTTAAAATCAAGAATTTTGTGAAAAAAATTGTGTTAATAAAAAATTTACAATTCACCGACGGCAGGCTGTTATTACTTTTTTTAATTGTACGTAAAAATATCTTTTCAATAGTTATAAAATAAAAATAGTGAAAATATGAGCAATTTTAACAAAATTTTCATAAAATGTGAATGTTTAATGATAAATGTTGAAGCTTTTCATTCTAAGATGTACTATAATGACTACGATATCGTGTATTGCTACTCTTGCTTAAATATAATACATACAATAATAAAATAACAAATATTATTTACAGCAATAAAAATTAAATTAAATAGTTCCAGTTCCTTTACCAACACCACATTGCTCAACAGCAGACTTAAAAACAACAGCCCACTCTTATTGAAAAATACTTTCAACTGTTCAAATAATAAATAAACTACATTTAAAAATCTTAATATCAACTTGTTATCTTAAGACGATAATAATAACTAAACAACATAATGAATTTATAAATCAGCTTTTAATTGAAAATTCATGAAATGGTCCATTTTAAATGTTGTTGTTCATCGAGTCAATCAAAACAAATTATAAAAAAAAAATAGTGAACCTAATATGCTGACTGCAATGACACTTCTAACAAAACTAATTAATTCATTACCATCTGAAATCAAACCCGAAAGATCAAAAAGAAAAAAAATCAGCTGTAGTGTGAATGTGAGATACTCGGTGGTTGTTGAGATAGGATTGTCTTTGTGACATTTTCACCTGTACTTCAATAAAATATAAACATGTAAGCTTTTTTCATTCATCCAAATTAAGTAAAACAATTATAAAATTTTGTTGTCATTACACCAGATGTTAAATTTTTCGTTACATAGTATTAGATAAGTTCTTTACTTTTAGACATTATTGACATATCATAAAATTTACTATATGTATTTTAAAAAGTGTATAAACAATACATATATGCCTTATTAAACATAAATGAATAATTTTTAAATAATTTGTTTGAGAACAGGGATATATATACACACATATATATGTTGAAAATCCATCTTTCAGCAATATTGTGATGAAATAAATCAAATTACCGTAATTTCCGGTGTATAGACCGCGGATCAAACAATCGTGTTTCGACCCAGAAATTTTTAAAAATAAAATGTAACTTTTTAGATCACAGTAAATATTGGTCTTCAAGTACTGAATAAAATTTCTGGGTCCAAACTGAATTGTTTGATCTGCGGGCTATACACCCGAAATTACGGTACATATCATTAGAAACTGAATAAAGATACAGAAGTGCAACTCATTAAGTTTTAAATATTTTTTTAGATACAGTTATTTGAAAGATATAAATATAATGGATTATGCATTTTTTGCATATATTTAAAGCACAATATGTCAAAATTTTCTTCAAAAGAGTGAAATTTGGTATTTTTTTCAATATTAGCAGCTCAATGCTAAATTTTCAATAATAACAGCCAAATATGAATTTAAAGATTAGGAATGTCATCTTGAAAATTTCTATTGGGCGGTGAGGAGCTAGTTATTTTTCTCTTTTTTTGGAAATGGATAATTGCTCTTCGCCCTAGAAGTTTTACTAAAAGACAATATTGTTTATTTTTTTCCTTAAGAAACGAACATAAAAGATAATTTGAAAAATAAAATAAATGTATAAATAAAAATATTTCCAGGGATGATGCATTGGATAGATTTTACATCTGAAAATATTGATAATTTTAAATATGATTTAAATACTACTAAAACCAACCAAAATCCCACTATTTTTATTTCAGATCCAGTTATAATGTAGTATTATGTACAATTAAAAAAAAAAAAAAATTAGTCATAGAAACTCCGCCTCTGATTGATAAAGATTTTTTAGTAATTTCATTATTTTTTGTAAAATATTTTTGATTTCAAAGATTATACAATTTTTTAGACACATTTAAATATTTTTTAACATTACAGCAATATTTTTTTCATAATCTACATACTTTATTTACCTTGCTTAAATTATTCGAAGAAGATTTCTTTATTAGTTATTGAAATATGATTTTATATATAAAATGAGGCCTTTGAAAATTGAACAATCATTAATAGCAACTCGTGGTATTTTTCCAAATCTTTGATAATTTTTTCTCATATTTTCAATATTTTTATTTTATAACCATTTAAAAGCTATTTTTACGTACAATTAAAAAAAGCAATAACACCCTGACTTCGGTTAATAATAAATTTTTGATTAACACATTATTTTTGACAAAATTCTTGATTTTAAAAATTCACAAGATAAAAGACACTCTTAGTGTTTAAACATGACAAAAAACCAGAAATAATAATCTGCCTACATTATGTGTCACATATACATTATTTGGAATCTATTTAGTGATTTTATATTGAAATGACTTTTTTTTTTGTTTTTTTTTTTTTTTAAATGCAGTCTTTGAATATCGAACTGTCATTAAAAAAAATTAAAACAATTTTTCAAAATTAAGATATTTTTTATCTTAAAAAATATTTTACTTAGGATCAAGAAAATTAAAGGTGATTACTTCTTAAAATAAGCTATAAACAAACCCAGTTTCATTGAAATTTGTGACAGTGATTAAATGGCTTAAGGGAACTGACATGGAATGACTCTGCTTGATTTGATTTGAAATGCACCTCAAAATATTTTTAAATAGGAAATACTACTAAAACACGCAAAATCCCACTATTTTTATTTCAGAATCAGGTAAAGGACACCTTTAAGTATATCTCCCACAAAAAATAAATTTAATAAAAACACCGCCTTTTGTTGATAATGCTTTTTTTGTTAATGCATTATTTTTCATAAAAAATTCACGACTTCAAAGTTTAAATATTTTTTAAACACACTTAAAATGTTATAAGCGTAACAATATATTTTTTTCATAAGCTGCGTACTCTAAATATTGTGCATAAATTATTTGAAGATGATTTGTAGAGTAGATATTGAAATATGATCATATGTATGACATGCTACACTTGAAAACCGAGCTGTCAAGAATGCCAACTGACGGCAGTTTTTCAAAATTTTGACAATTTTTTTCTCAGAAACTATTTCACCAAGGAGCAAAAAAAAATTACTGGTGATCATATCTTAATAGTAAGAACAAACACACGCGGTTTCATTAAAATCTGTGATGGTGGGTTACATATTGATATTTTACTGCCTGATTTGATGTGGAATGCCCCTTATGTGAAAATATTTTCTATCATGAATAATTTTGAAAATGTCGCCGTTTGTGTGATGAAACGTTCGTCAATCTTAATAAAGCTATTTTATCATTTTTTATAGCATTGTTTAACTTAATCTGTTTATAAGTTATTATTATACAGGTTGTTATTTTGATCTTCAGTTTTCCATTTTAACTCATATTTTACTGCCGTCCTGTATAAAGGGTAGAGTAGGCGCCACCCTGGGGACCAGCTTCGGGCTTATGGCCAGGATAACTATTAAGCCCAGGGGGGAGTCTGTATACAGGACAATTCATATTTGTCGAATTATGATTAGTATCGCATCTTTTTATATCTTCTCTGCTACTAAAATTGATTTTAATACTGGTGAGTGCCATTTGTAATTATATTAATTAAAATTAAGAAAAAAAATACTTTTTTTTAATTTTTTTAATTTGGCCAATTTTTACTATTTTAACTGACATGACCTTTTCTTTGTTATAAATTTAAATAATTATGATACAAAATACCAAAATTCTCTTCAAATTTGAACCATGACGATTCACATATTATTGCTAAGTTATTGCAAAATAAATGTACACAATTTATAGTAGTTTATTGTACCACAGTTTGTAAAAAGTAAACCATTAAACATTTGTTATTTTTTTTAATTCTACATTTATTCTTGTAATTTCATTAGTCTATAATAATGTGTGTTTGTAATATATATATATATATATTATGTGGTAAAATACAGGTTTTCAAAAATTTCTTTCTTGTATCATGAATATATATTTTTTCTCAAAGCCATTAAATTACTCTTTTACAGGTCTTCCACCGTCTTCTTTAACTTCAGACAAAATGTACATTTATTGGTCGAATGAAACACTTGGCAAAGTATACAGCATTCCAAAAGAACTCAAACGCCCAAAGTCTAGACTTATGGAGGAACTTTGTGATTCTTCTCAACAAAACCCTACTGTAACTGAAGAAATCCGAGGAATTAGGAGTATCCGCGCAATTGGGAATCATCTTCAACCTTATCCCGATCCTATTTGCTTACTATTTGGATCCTACAAGGAGAAGGCCGAACTCGAGGACAAGTCTTCCACAACCCTAAAACTTCACTTACCACCTATGCATCGTCCGAAGCACTGTAGTAAAATGTCGGTTCCTTCTGTCCGATACACTGTTTATTATGAGCCAACAACTGAATCACCTGAAGTTTCTTGTTTCCAGAATTTAATTGAAAGTTGCAGAAGTGTGGTAAGACTTTTATTGTTTATTGCTAAATCTAGGTTGAAATTGATTCGATGTTTTTAAGTTTTAAGGCGGTTCTCAAATCTACTACTCAATAAGCCCGAAACTTTCTGACACATTTACTGACTCATTTTTAAAAGTAAATGTACAAAATTGGCAAAGTAAGGCTATGGAAGCGATTTGGAATCGAAAGACGTTTTCCATTTTTTGATAAATAAATTATTTAACGAGTTATAAGTAATTTTGGGTCACGTGGACAACCGGTTTTTCTCCCATCTGGTATTTCTCATTTCGTCCGGAAATTCGGTTCAAAACGTCAAATTTGACAGTATTTTCTGAAAGATTTTTTGCGTTTACCAAAAAATGGAAAATCTCTTTCGATTACATAGTTTTTGAATAACAATACCTGCCAATTTCATACGTTTCTGAACAAAAATGAATTAAAACTTGTGTCATAAAGTTGCCCCTTCGGATTTGAGAACAGCCTTAAGGCAAGCTTATGAGCAATCATATGAAACTTACTAGGGAACATCCCCAACTGTCTGTTCTGGATTTTAACGAGAGTGGTATCTTTTAAAAGCTTATGTCACGAGGATCAAGAAATGTTCAGGAACTATACTCCCGAATCTAATAGTTCACGAGATATGGGCCCTTTTCTGTCCCGGAAGAAGAGAAATAAAGAAGATAAAACAGCATGAGATTCCTTCAAAAGCTACCGAAGGCAGGAATTTTGTCTTATAATTAATCATGATGGATAATCACAGTGGTTTTCATGATATTGTTTCATGATAATTTGGTAATGAGAATGCTGTCTTGGTACTGGAGAGATGGAGTGACGAAGCAGATGAAAATTTATGCATCTAAACGCTAGGTTCTATACAGTCAGCTTTCCTTCCAGTTGGATCGACAAAATACTTTCAGCCACTCGAAGTTTACTTTTCCCAAGACTACAAGTACTTGGTAAAGAAGATAGTAGAACATTAAAAAAAATCACCGAAGCATTAAGTATTTGTTGGGATGATAACCCTATTACTATAGAATGCATACAAAAAATATATCACTTGGCTACAACCAGTTCTCTTCAGCTACTGTCAAATAAAGGCGTCAGTAAGCTTTCCAAAAGGCTTTAACTCTTTCGCGGGTGGTGTCCTTAAAAAGGACACCTAATTTTTATTTTACTGGCACCCAGAATATTTAATTAAAATTTTCCTCTTACAACGTACTCGAAAATAAGCATGTTCATATTTTCTAATAAATCCGTTTATAAATTCTGGTGTCAGTCCATTTCATCAGTTTATACGGAAAACTACTCCGCGCCGGAAAGGGTTAATTCGAAAGATCCACTTTTCCGATCAGTGAAACATGATTCACATGTACTAAACCAGTCTGAGTTGACTGTCAAACAACAATGCACTTCATCGTTTGTGCCTGGTGTTGGAAATGTGTTTTCAAAACTTTTACGTAGAAAACACTATCATGGTTAAGGCTGTTCTCAAATCCAAGAGGGCAACTTTACGACATAAGTTTTAATTTATTTTTGTTTGGAAATGCATGAAACTAACAGATGTTGTTGTTCAGAAACTATGTCATCGAGCTGTTTTTACCGTTTTTTTTTTTTTTTTTTTTTTTTTTTTTTGGCAAACGCAATAGATCTTTCAGAAAATAGTGTCAAAGTGAACGTTTTGAACCGACTTTCCGCGCGAAAGTAGAATAACCACTCACGAAAGGGAAAAAAACACGTTTGTCACGTGATCAAAATCGCTTATAACCCAATAGGTAATTTATTTATCAAAAAATGGAAAACACAGCTTGATTACAAATCGCTTCCATGGTCAGGCTTTCCAATTTTATATCTTTCCGTTAAAAAATGAAATTGTAAATGTGTCAAAACATTTTGCGCTTGTTGAGCAGAGCAGTTGAGAACAGCCTTAATTATTAAGCAAAACTCCTGCCTTCGATAACTTTTGAAGGAATCTCATGCTGTTTTCCCCTGCTCTATTTCTCTTCTTCCGAAACAGAAAAGGCTCTATATCTCGTGAATCATTGGATTGATTCAGAAGTATAGTTTCTATACAGTTCTTGATACTCATCACAAGAGCTTTCGAACGATACCACTCTTGTCAAAATCCAGAGTTGACAGCTGAGGATGTTCCCTAGTTAGTCTTATGACATTGTGAAAATTTTAAAAATATAGATTAACTTTGATTCCATATATATATCTATATATAAAAACATAATTAAATAAATATAATTATTTTATCAAAGTGCGTGAATATGTATCTGTAATAGAAATTTGTGATTTTTAAATATAAATATTGTATTATTATTTTTTTAGAGCTCACACAATAACAGTATTACACTTGAAAATCTGCATCCATACACGTATTATACTATCAGAGTCTCTGTAAAGAATTATTATACTAATGAAAAACCTTCTCTTGGACCATCTGTGAAATACAGGACCGACGAAGGAGGTATGTATACATATTCACAGACATCAAATAAAGAGTAAACATATGCTAGGGTGAGAGTCGTACACAATGCGACATATTTAAAAAAAAAAAAAAAACGTTAATTAAAAAGTAGATATAATCGACTGGAGAAACATTAACTATTGCATATATAAACCTGCTTATCGGGAGCATCTTGTATACTGAATTTGCTAACACACATATGAACAAATATATGAAGAAAAAATCACTTAAAAATAACATTAGCATTCGTCTCACTGTGTGACGCACCTTAGTACACAGTGAAACAATGCTGATTTTTTATGTGCTTTACTGAATTGCCCATTTCTGATAATGTGTCAATTAACTGTATACGGGCGAGATACTTACTATAGAACAGTGCTATCCAACGCGGCGCTCTTTGAAGGTTTTCATGGCGCTTTCCCGTTACTAGCATTAAAAAAAAATAAAACTCCCTTTTAAAGTATGCTTTATTTAAAATCCTTGATATTTGCTAGAGAGATATTTTTAAAATTCCTGCAAGTGTATTTCACGCACCAAAAATTAAAACGTACTTAAAAAGAATAATCATGTGTTACTGCGTTTCTTCACTAATTTATACTTATTTTTTATAAAATATTTTTCGGAAATTATGACGATGGGAATTGGTAAAAGTTGGCAATAACTTTTTAATATATTAAGAAGTAAAATATAGAAAAATAAACTCCCCCTACTCCTTCTTCGTGCATGAAAGTTCAGCTTTTTTGTTATTGTATGGGTGTTTCACTGGTCCATTGGTTGTTTTATAAGACGGGAAAAGGGCTGACATTTTCTCTCCCAAACCTTTGAAATTTTAGGTAATTTTAATCATTTTTTTTAATCTATAAGATCGTGCGAAATTATTTCCATCAATGAAAGCTCTTCCCGACTATCTCTTTGGAAGCGCCCATGGATTGGTCACTATATCATGCCTTTGTTTGTTTCTGTACTTTTTATAACGGAAAATTTGTGCTTACAAAATAAATCAAGGCGTATTTTGCATCCTCAAGGAGCCTAACAATATCTCTGATTAGCATTTTATTTTAATAATAGGCGAGATTTAATTTTCTGGCTCCTTCCAATTAAAAAAATTTTGAGATAGCCCATCACAGAAAAATGCATAATTCGAAATTTACTACGATTTACAGTTTTTTTTTTTTTTTTTTTTTTTTTTTTTTTTTACACAGAGTTTTAGATCCATAGGAACCTTATGTCTTCTACAGCGAAATGCATTTGCATATGTGTATCGCTACTAATACTGTGAGATAATTTTGTTGCATGTTTTAAGCCATGTTAATAATGGCGCCCTTCATTGTTTGCCAAGAGCTGAGATGCGCCCCTGCTTAGTGAAAGGTTGGACAGGCCTGCTATAGAATATGGTATATATAGCATCATTTATAGCTTATTTACAGGGACACACAAAAAAATTTGGTAACAAAATTATCAGTCTAACAGCAATAATTGCTGGTATTGCGTTTTCAATTGTAGTACAATCGTTCCCGTTTAAACGAATATTGACGGTTCCAGAAATAATATTCGATTAAGCGGGATATTTGATTAAACGGAGATTCATAACTGCAATATTTAATGTGTTATAAAAAGTCAAAATAACCATCTACGGTATCTTTAACTAACAGCATAATAAATCGTTAACAGAATAAAATTAAAATAAATACAAATGCTAATATAAAGTAAATACGTATTAATTTAATGTCAGTACATACATTTATACGGTTTACATCACACTTAATGCAGCTCGTTTGAATTGGGTCAAAACTTTGCTACTTCTAATTTACGTTACTTATACTACCTTAAAAAATCGTTGAAAGTGGTTTGTTTAAGTGGAATTTTAAAGGAATAAATATCGAGTTATTTTTCGAATGAGTGCAAAATATTACAGCTACCATCTCGAGTGACGGCACATTACCACTAAAGCCTGGTTAACAGCAAGAAGTGATTGTCGGGAAATCAAGGTGGGAAATCATTTGACCTGTCCATTATACACCTGCTGGCCGAAATCATTGTAGAAAGAACTGAAAATTTATTTTAAGCCTAAAGGAACCGAAAATGACAAAAGGTGGAAGGAATTTCCAGCTGAAACGTGCTTTCCGCGCCTATTTTCAAACATCGGTCATACAGTTGTTATTCGATTAAGCGGGGACGTTCGTAAAAGGTACTTGGTTTAAGCGAGGAAAAATAACATAGAGCCAATGGGAATAAATTCGGTTCCGGAGGATTCTATTCGAATAAGCGGGTATTCGATTATCCGTACTGTAATAGTTTTTAAATTTAACTAATTTTTTGCATATTACTTGGTTTGTAAAAATTCTATACATCACATACTGGGCATCACAAAAGGTCTCGAGAAAATTCCCGATTACTGATGGAAATAGATGAAGGGGAATTTATAACTGAGCTATACGTTGCTTAACTGAAATTCTTAGCATGCTTATGTAACGTAATACAAATCTATAGATCACATGCAGGGTTCCACAAAAGAATTCAGATAATTTTTCCCAACTATTGATGATAATTCCTGAAGTTAGGTTTTCAAATCTGTTATGCGTTTCCCAAGTCGTTTACTTAGACATCGTCTTTCATCTTATTAAACGGTGAAGTTATGTTATAAAGTATTCTGGAAATGTTGGAAAGTGTTTCGTAATCTATGCTTAACGATGATTTTTCGTTCTTGTTAAATTTTAACAATAAATTTTATCACCAAAACAAACTTTCATATTTTTGCTCTTTCCATTGTAAACCGTCCCTTTTGAAATGTAATTTATTTTTCTAGTGCCGTCGTCTCCTAATAATGTCACTGCCGTAGCAGTCACACCTCATCGAATTGATATTTCATGGAAACCACCCGAACATCAAAATGGACCGTCCATCTCCTACGAAGTGTTCTGGAAAGTGAAGGGTTCCTCAATAAGCACATTTTCAGCCATTCATTCAGAATGTGGTAATCATTCATCCACAAACGAACTTTCCATGGTTATTATGACCTCTGAACCTGGACAAGAACATCATATGATGGTAAGTATATGAATGAAATACTCTCTCCTGTCTGATCAGTATAAAGTATAAAAACCAACATAATCCATCGCAGGCACAAAGCAGTCCTTACTGGTGGGTTAGCAGGACACGGATTCACATCCCACAACTCAATCAGGGGTCCCATACAGTCTGTCTCAAAAGTTTAGGCACAACCAAAAAACGTCGTTTATTAAATAAAAATACAAAATTAAACGAAAACGCATTATTTACTTATTAAAAAACTAAACTCTGTGGCTATACAATCCAAGAAGGATCAGGTCCGACAGTGCCCATCTCTGTTTTCTTGACCCTGGGACCCGAGGTGCTATGCAACATGCGTCCCGGCCAGGTGGTCAACCTAACGCGAGACCCTCGGTGTTTAGTTCCCTAGCAAGCTTGGTACTCAATTTATCGACCCCAAAGGGATGAAAGACAGAGTGAACCTTGCCCAGTCTGGAGTCGAACTCTCGACCTGCGGTGCGGCAGGCAGGCGTGCTGACCACTACACCGCTGGGCCTTTTATTTACTTATTAGATTCCGTAAAATTATTCAAATAAGTCATATCAAAATGAATAATTGGGTACATTATCATAACTTTAATAAAATCTCATAAAACTTTGTAACTATACGGTGTCTCAAAAGTTCCGGCGCAATGAAAAAACATGTCATTTAACACTTTTACATGATGCTATTTATTAAGAGTAGCTCTCTGGTTTGGGATAACTTCCAGTAATCATGTTTATATTGAATCAGTTTTTGAAATATTAATTGGTGGCAAAGATTACCATGCTTTTTCAACAACTTCTTTCAGATCTTTAGAAGAGTCGAATTGCTTTCCATTCTTGCGTACTTAACGTATTAACATAGCCCAAGTGTTCTCAATTGAGTTTAAACCTGGCCTTAAACATTTTGAACCTAAAAATTTTGCATTTTGCGCAGAAAGCTGCTAGATCGGGAGGAGACAGCACAGACAATCACCTCATCGAGTTCGCGGCTGAAATGCCAAAATTAGCTAAAACTAACTCGATTCGCATTTAAAACGCAATCGGTTTGCCAAGTCGTATCTTGGTGGAAAACACCTGAAAACCCGATTTTAGCGGTTGACTCGTAGGTTTACCACTGTGTTTTCCTGCATCCAAAGGTATGAAAACATGGAGGACTCGGAGCAGGAAAACACAATGATAAACCTACGAATCAACCGCTAAAATCGAGTTTTCAGGTATTTTCCACCAAGATATCGACACCAATGGAGGAAGCTATCTTATAGCGTTCTGCATACATTTGCGAAGCTCTCTGACCACTTTCCCCTTTCATACCGTAAATTAGATGCATATCTACATATTAATTTAACAAGTAGGGATTCGTGTTACGTCTGCAAAGTCTCCTTATCGAATGTTGACCGTCTGGATTTCTCAGAGCGCTTTGCGCGTGAGCAGAAATTGTGGATTCACAGCACCCTCTACAACTTCATGCCTTCTTTTACGACCATACTTTTTATGTGATTTTGCTATTTTCTACCTCTCCACCAAATTTGAATGATCCTTCCTGATACACGGCCCCACCAGTGGCCGAGAGGTTCTGCTCTCGAAGCTGGTAGACGGGAGGTGCTGGGTTCGATCCCAATCGCGCCCGTCGGTCTAATCGTTCGGAGTTTTCGTGGTTTTCTTCGAGCCTTGGTTTTCCAAGCGTAAATACGGGTTAGGTTCCCTTAGAAAGACCCCCACGGAGGGCACTCTCTCCATTAGGGCCCATATCCCTCGTGTTGATAATTGGTTGACATAAACACAACCAACCAACCTTCCTGATACAACCTGGATAGAAAAAATCACCAAGAAAATCAAATAGAGTATAAATGATAAATATTGCGGCGATGTAATCAAGCATTAGTACCGCAGACGTAACATCTCCAGTTACAAAATGGTTGATCCAGCCTTCGAATTCAGCTGATCCCATTGCCTTTTTAGGGTTTCATTAAGGTTATACTTAGGTTTTACTTTGGATAACCTGTTTAATTGGCTCCCTCATTTGGAAGCTGTCAGATCTAAAGTAACAGATTTTTCCTGTAACATCAAGAAGTCGAGGATTCGTGACCGGGGTACTCCTCTTCAATATCTTAAATTGTGGTATCAAACAGTTCTTCTGAAACAAATAAGTTATGGCCATGAGATTTGGCTGGAGGACTTGAAGTATCACGGTATTAAGCGTTTATCCTCTTGTCAGCGATTGGCTTTGTTCTCATTTATTCATGGCTATCGTACAACTTCTACAGATGCGCTTTGTGTATTAGCTGGTGTTCCTCCAATTTTTCTTCAGCTTTCGATCTCAGCCTTAAAATACAATGTGCTGCGTGGCAGAACGTCTATTGAATTGAGTGGTTGTCGCATGGATTCGGATAAACTAGTAAGAAGAATACCAACTTTTGATTATCCGTATTTTTATTCTCCTCATAATGTTAATTTTATTCGTCCAATGATGAAATATAATACATTTGCTGGTCACCCAGTTCTGTTTACTGACGGATCGAAGATGGATCTAGGGGTTGCAGCAGCTTATGTTGTGTTCAGGGGCCATGACTCTATATTTGAAAAAAGGATAAAACTTAAGAATTATAATTCGATCTATCAGGCAGAGCTGGTTGCAATTGCTGATGCAATAGATTGGTGCAGGTCATCACAGTTTTCAGTTTTCTATTTGTTTACGGATAGTTTTTCATCGTATTGCTCTCTCCAGCGTCTTTTTCCTAACGATGATCTTTTAATGAGAATTTACGATAATCTGAGATTAATGAGTGATAAAATTATTAACGTAGGATGGGTTAAGGGCCATATTGGCATTTATGGATATGAAAGAGTGGATTTCCTTGCTAAATCAGTGATTCTTAACGATGAGTATGATATTGAAGAAAACATTCCTATGCCGATCTGCATGTTAAAAGCCGGTCTGTCTAAAAAACTTATTTGTGATTGGCAAACTGATTGGAATAATAGTAAAAAAGGTCGTTTTACATATGACTTATTAAGTAAAGTTAATTTGGATTATGTATGTTATTCTCAGATATGTGTTTATTTTTACACAGAGCATGGTGTCTTTCCGGGATATCTTAAAAAAATGGGAAAAGCAGAGAGTGATAAGTGCAGTTGTGGTACTAAGGGCGATGTTCGTCACTTTTTATTTGACTCATGCCAAGTGTCTGCTGAGAAATTTGATTTTATTAGGAACCGTCCAGTGGCATGGAATATCAGAAGAGTTCTCGCCTGTCGTGGGAACTATAATAAGTTACGAAATATCTATAACAAGCTAAATAAGAATTTTTCATTTATTAAATATGTGTTTTGAATGTCTACTTCTTGTGGTTTTTACTGCAAGCTGGTGAAAGTACTATAAAGCTGTGCTCTTATTGTGACATTGAAATACTTGGTCTGCTGGTCGGAACTATCTTTTTATCTTCGGTGCTAACAGTGATTGGCATGTTGTGCGGCTACATATGATGGTCTTTTAAAAACTTTTTAATAACATTATGTCTTTTTACGTACATTTCGGACTACTTTCTACAGACTTTGTGTTTCAGAGTGTATGTGGTGTCCTTCTTAGGAACTATGATACGAACAATTATTTTGTAGGACTTAGGCGATAGACTCGTTTATTTTAGTCTAATGCAATTTGTATATTTGCAGGTCAATTTAATTTATAATTTAGTTCAATGTGTCATTCCAGTTTTGTATAAGTTTTCAAGTCAGTGACTTGAACATCTGTGATATTTTTATTTTGTTTCTGTTGGTGTTTAACGAGAGGTGTTCTCGTTCTTTGCTTAAATTTTATTTTGGTTTACAAATTATGTAACCTTATGTATGTAGATTTTATTTCTAGTGAGAGTCTCACTACTGAACGTTAGTCTATGTTTAATTATTTGCCGTCTGGTTTTTCTGGGCCTGTTTTCTTAGCGGTGGTTTTTCTTGGTGGTACATAGGGTTTTCCGCCAGAGCAATATAACCTATGCCAAATTTGGTGGGTGCTCCGGTTGGGTGATTCTGCCTTTTTAGGGTTTCGTTCATCTGACGAAACCCTATTCGTCTCGCATCTCTGTCTGTCCATCACAGAGCCCGTTCTCAGAAACTATACATGTTGGAGACTTGAAATTTTGCATACTTATAGCTGGACACTTCAAATCAGACGACAAATCATAAAATTTTGAAAAAGTCGTACTTTTAATTCTTTGGGCTCCCACATGGGTATTTTAAATAATTCGTTCTATGTGAGCCTCTAATTAGGTTGGAGGCGTGAAATTTTGCATACTTATAGCTGAACACCTCACATCAAACGACAAACTATAAAATTTTGAAAAAGTCGTACATTTAACCCTTTGGGCTCCCACATGTGTATTTTAAACAATTCTTTCTAAGTGAGCCCCTAATTAGGTTGGAGAAGGAAAATTTTCCATACTTATAGCTGAACACCTCACATCAAACGACAAATCCTAAAATTTTGAAAAAGTCGTACATTTAACCCTTTGGGCTCCCACATGTGTATTTTAATCAATTCTTTCTAAGTGAGCCCTTATTTAGGTTGGAGGCGTGAAATTTTGCATACTTATAGCTGAACACCTCACATCAAACGACAAACTATAAAATTTTGAAAAAGTTGTACATTTAGCCCTTTGGGCTTCCACATGTGTATTTTAAACAATTCTTTCTAAGTAAGCCCCTAATTAGGTTGAAGGCGTGAAATTTTGCGTACTTATAGCTGAACACCTCACATTAAACGACAAAGCATAAAATTTTACGAAAAAGTTGTAAATTTAACCATTTGGTATCTCACATGTGTATTTTAAACAATCCTTTCTAAGTGAGCCCGTAATTAGGTTAGAGGCGTGAAATTTTGCATACTTATAGCTGAACACCATCATGCGACAAATCATAAAATTTTGAATACGTCGTACATTTGACCCTTTGGACTCCCACATGCGTATTTTAAGCAATTCTTTCTAACTGAGTCCCTTATTAAATTGGAGATTTGAAATTCTGCATACTTATAGCAGAACACCTGAGGCCAGGCGACAAATCATAAAATCTTGAAAGAGTCTTACGTTTAACACTTTGAGCTACCACATATGTATTTTAAGCAATCCTTTCTAAGAGAGCCCCTAATTAAGTTGGAGACATGAATTTTTGCATACGTATAGCTGAATACCTCAGACCGCACGACAAATCATAAACTTTTCAAAAGTCTTATATTATTTACTCCTCGGGCTCTAACTTGTGTATTTTAAGCAATTCTTCTAACCTAAGCCCTTTTCACCCGGGGAGCACTTTTCCAACTTTTGCCGACACCCCTTTGACCATTCTTTCATATTATGCACCATTACATATTTTAGTTCCACTTTTTACCGCCAGGGGCGCCTACTTATTTCGGGTGCTATGGGCCCAATCCCCTCGACTAGTACATCTACGGATAGTATGTAAAACTGAGTTTCGTTCGGATAGAGGTTTGTTTAGAATAGAGTGCGCCCCTGGTTGCGAAATGTGGAACTAACAGATTTTTCAAAAGGATAAAGTGTTTTTTAGAGGAATATTAAACGAAACCCTCTGTGCGATCTGTGATCACATTTACCCACTTGTTTTAAGTTAGTAAACTAATTTTTATGTTATATATGATATTACTTTATTAAAATCCATTATAATAAGTTTAAGAGCCAAGCAAAGAGAATATTCTTTTATACATCTGCAATTTTTTTTTCTACAGCTAGTTTGTTCTTGTTTTTATAGGTCCGAGCCTATTCTTCTAGCTGCATGTTTTATAACGACAGTGAAGATGTGTTAGTCACTGCACTTCCACTTCCAAACAATCTAACACTAGAAGCAAGTACGTCCGCGTCTCTTTTGGTGTCGTGGGTACCACCAGATAATGAAACTGTGTCTGATTACAATTTAACATATAAAGAAGTAAGATATTTTTTTTAACTAGTTCATTTAAGATTTTTGCTTTTTAGATATATCTAAAGTATGGGCTTTACGGTATTTCATTCTTCTGTTCTTCGACCTAGAGTGTAAGTAGTTGTACCCGAGTTACACCATGAAGACGAGGTAGTGTCTTTGGAGACCTGATTTATTGTTATTTTTCACCACATATCCTTTTTAAAACCAGGGACCATGGCAACAGAGTCAATTGAGGGATGTTTCGATTTCATTAAATTTTTCGATGGTCCGGTCAAGCTATCGTGACCTTTCTAGCACTTCATATTCGGTAAAAACCCACGAGATTTCAGCTTGTCCCGGTATATAAAGAAGTACTTTGGATTATTCCCAGCAGGGGACACATATGTCAAAAAAGGGAGGAGACTTGGATGTTACTGGTTATTTAGCTTTTGGTTGATGTTTGAGCTACACCTCTCAATCTAACTGTTTTAGAATTAGCTATTGGTCAAAGATAAGAAGGGCCACCTCGTATACAGATTGATAGATGCCAAAAGGAAAAGTCGTGCCTTCATTGATGACATTAGTCAAACAGCTAATATTAAAAAAGAAATTACTAAATCTTCTGTTTAAATAAGGGATGTTTAAACCACTGCCCAGTTTTATAAAGATTGTGGTCCTGCAGAGAATTGATAACCAAACACATAAATATGTAAGAATTTTTTTATCGGTTTACTCGAAAATTTTCACCAAATTTTTAAGTGGACGGTGCGCTTTAACAAATATTTTTCATTAATTATGTTGTACCAACAAGAAATTCTTCACAGAAGACTTCTGTACCATGACTACAGTAAATATTTAAAACCGAAAATCCACTTTACTGAAAAGTTTACTTGGGAAAAAAATTTCATACGTTTTTAATCCAACATATATTTAAAAAAAATAATTTTAAAAAAACTAACAGGAAGATGAATTTTCATGAAAAATTCACATGTTAATAGATTTTTTTATTTATTTGTTGAGCTTGAGTCTGGCTAACCAAACTGGTTACTTTCTGACACATGTTTAACCCTTTCCGGCGCGGAGTAATTCTGTTTATAAACTGATGAAATAATGGACTGACACCAGAAGTTATAAACGAAGCTATTAGAAAATACGAACTTGCTTATTTTCACGTACATTATAAAAGGAAAATTTTAATTAAATATTCTTGGTGCCGTTCGTCAGTTTTTGAATTAAAATTATGCGTCCTTTCTTAAGGACATCGCCCTCGAAAGGGTTAAATTCATTTTTGTTTGCAAACGTATCAAGTTGGCAGGTTCTTTTATTCAGAAACGGTGATCGATTTTTTTTCTTTTCGTTTTTCTGTAAAGGCGGAAGATTTTTCAGAAAATGCTGTCAAAGTTGACGTTTAGGACCGAATTTCCGGTAGCGCGGGAAAGGGAAAAAACTGCGGCCGATCACAGAAAATAATCGCATATAACTCAAAACCTTTTAAGTCGCTTTCCTAACAGAAGAAATATTACTTTCAGATATTGAATTGTAAGCAACTTCAATATTCAAATTGCAAACGCCAAATGCAACCTGCTATCGATTGTGGTTGAGGCCTGGAAAAGCGTAAATCTCGAGAATCGTACAGTCTTGAACACACAACAATCAAAGGCTATTAAACCAATTAAAGTTTCCTCTCAATTTGACATTTTCGTTCCCTGCTGAAAAATATTACAAGTGCTGTATTAAAAAGCCAGATCACACATGAAGAAGACATATTTCGTAGATTTGAGCTGGTCTACCCACCAGTTGATCATGTAAAAAATTCTAATCATGTGGTACTCGGGACCTCCTCCAAACTTGATCAATTACGAATTAACTAAAACTCTTAATAAAATAGCTCGGTCAAGAAAAATAAACAGATCTCAAGTCATTTATTTCCACCAGCCAAATTATATTTTATTATATCTACCTTAAGTAATAAATAATCATATTCTTGACTTGTATACTAAATATTATGATGTGAAATTTCAAGCTCATTAAAAAGAAAAAAACATATCCAGCATTACTTGAACAGTTGATGAATTTGTTTTAAAAAAAAGGCAATTACAGATTTTAGATTTTGCGAGTTATATTCCAAACAATAGTTTTCTGAAGTTTACAGAAACTTTTTTGAAATAAAAGGAACCCTTTGCTGCCGGTAAATAAATAAAAAAAAAGGTATTCTGTTATTATAAAAAACCTATTGGCTTCTGAGATTTCTGATTGGTTTATTTCCTAAAGGTTTCTGAAGGTGATGGAAACGTTTCTTTAGAATCGTGAGAAATTGTGAAGTTGCTTTGAATTTTAATAAACTTTTCTGCAGTTTTTACAATGTATTTTTTCATGGTATCCATATCCGACATTACATTATATCGGTTTTAAGAATATTGCTTTAAAATGTGTTTAGTGTCCACTGTGTTATAACATTTAAAGGCAGTTTGAAATTATGTATCATATACGATAATTTTTCATTTGTAACGCTTTTTATCATATTCATTAACACTTTCCAACATAGTTGTAAACACTTTCCAAAATAGTTGAAAAGTGTTTATGAATTCGGTTTGACTGTCTGCCGTCTGCTGCCTATCCATATTCTAACTCTTTTAAATATACTCGGATTGCCATGGAATTCTTATAAGTTCTTATAGAGGTTTACTACTGAATGTTTGGTATGGAAATAAATGCATTTGTAGTTCGTTTACAGAGACACACAAGATAATTCCGCTATATTATGGCCTACGAGCTAAAAATCGTTTGCGGTGCATTTTATTGATGTTAAGATGATATTTCAAACATAATGAGATTCATATGCATCAGTGAGATGGACTAAAACATGCTTTCCCACTGATATAAAATAGGTAGCATTTATAGTCCGTTTACAGGCACTCACATAAGAATTACATTATATTATGACCTATGGGAAAAATAGTTTGTAATACATTTTAATAATCTTATGATACTTCAAACACAATAAAATTACTGAAGTGCACTAGAACATATTTTTTTTTAGATATGAAGTGCATAGCGTTTATCTTTCATTTACAGAGGCGCCCAAAAGAATTCTGTTACAGAACTGACTAAGATCGATGATTGGTGGAAATGTATTTTCCGCTGTGGTATGCATTTTTAAACTTACCTAATTTTGAGTGTAATACGTATTGTGTAGAAATTCTATTGATTACATGTAGGGCTATACGAAAGAATTCACATACATTACCAGATATGGGCAAAAATTGCTAAAAATGGAGTTTTATTAAGTTATGTATTTATTTAAGTTACTTATTTAGATATCTTATTTCCTTCTATGAAAAAATGAAATTTCTTATCAGTATTCTGTTAGTGATGAAAAGTATTTCATAATCTATGCCTGATGTATGATTTTTAGTATGATTTAATTTTTTTTTTTTTTAATTTCAGACAGATGAAACAGAATGGTATGAAGATGTAATTAAGGTTGTCCTACCAGAAAATAAAGTTTTATTTGACCTGCATAAACTCACTCCTAAAACGAAATACAATATGAAACTCATTTTGTGGTACCGTGAGAAAGAAGTTGTATTTGTTTGGCCGAAGGTTTCATTTTTTGAGTTCATGACTGCCGGAGATGTTCCAAGCACACCTGGAAAACCTGAATTGAAGCTGATGGGAAGAGATGTTTTTGAAGTATTTTGGTACAGTTCTATAAATTATGGATACGAAGAACTTATTTATGAATTACAGCAGAGGTAAGTTTAGAAAATTGATACTACAAGACTTACAACTTTGATCAAACATGTTGAACACTTCCACACTGTAAAAAAAAAAAAAAAAATAAAAAAAAAAAAAAAAAAAAAAGACATTTTTACAGTACAAAGTACTGTTCATCTCCCGCACAAACTCGATCACAGTTGAATGTACTGTATCTTTCTTTGGTTTCCTGACTATTTAAACATGGAAAATAGAGTAGTTGCGTAAAATTAACAGCACAATGTACCGGCAATTTGGACGCCAGTAGTTTGTGCTGTGGTCCAAATGCGTCCAAAATTGCCAATTCATTGTACTGTTAATTTTACGCAACTACTGTATTTTTCATGTTTAAATAGTCAGGAAACCAAAGAGATACAGTACACTCAACTGTGATTGAGTTGTGCTGGCAAATTTACAGTGGTTTTTTTACAGTGCATGGTTTTAGTGACAATCGGGTAGAAATGTTGAACTGCATACAATTATGAATTTATTTTTTAAGTTATTGTAGTTTATAAGAAATGACAGAAAAGAATAAACGCACTTTTAATCCATACTTTTCAATTAAACAATTTGATATAACAAACAAACTTATCAGGGGAAAATTAGTTTTAAATAATATATTTAAAAGCTAGAACAAAAGAAACTGGTAATTTTAATTTCAAATTTTGAACTTTAATTTACGTTTTGAATTTTAATAAGATTTTAATTTCTTATCCTTTCATATACATATTTCTAAATACTTTTAAAAACTACAATTATAGCATAATATTAGCTACAACATCCACTTTGTTTTACTGGAAATTCCTTTGTTGTGTTATGCAAGCCAATAGAAAATCATGAAAATTGGAATAATGCTTGCAGAAATTATCAAGAAAGTTTAATAAATGTGAGGAATTAATTTAATTGGTTTAGGATCTTTTGATTAATATCTAGGGCTGTAACGGAACTAAGGCTTGTCCGAGCCCCGAGTGCATCACCGACTGCAGATAACGTAAAATTGCGCTAAAATCAGTATTTTCTTTCTGAAAATTAGCTCGAATTTGAGGCTTGAAGTAATAAATGTCGGCCTGAGAAACAAACTTATCAAAGGCAAATTAGTTTTAAGTAATGTATTTAAAAGTCATGAAAATGAAACTAGAAATTTTAATTTTAAATTTTGAATTTTAATTGGGAATTTTAATAAGATTTTCATTTTTTATCCTTTCATATCTATTTCTAAATCCTTTTAACTTATTTATGAATTGTAATTACAGCGTAACATCAGCTTATAACATATTTTATTAATTCACTTTATGTATACATTTCAAGATTATCTGAATTATTATATCTTTAATTAACATATATTAACAATATTAGCACTCTAACATCCTTTACCAATCTAAAATAATTTCCAACTAAGTTATAACCATTTTTATGATTAAAAAAAAAGAAGAAAAAGATGTCGAATCTTCATATCACAAGAAATCTATACTCTAAAAAATATTTTATTTAAACCTGAGAAATGTGAATTTACGCAAGTAAAACATTTAAAGAACTGAACAACAACATTTTATTGGTCAAATTCGGATAAAAGTTGTTTTTAGAAATGTGATGAATCTCTTTCTCGATGCCCTACCAAACTGTTTAATTCAACTAAACAACACTGAAAAGGATCTAAGTCTGCACGGGACGACAGTTTCAGGTTTAGACACAATGTTATTTTGATCCGGCTTGCCATGATCTGTTTATATTTTCACCTTTCACAGCCCGGTCAATCTCGTGCGAAATTAATGAAATCAGGCTCAGCCTGGACCGGCTCGATTCAAATTTACAGAAATTTCTGATACTTATCAACCTTACAATTGAGTTCTTTAAAAAAATATTGCATACATATTTATGCAAATGTTTTATAGTATATTTCAGACTATATGTCCTCAAGTTATACAATAGAGAAATCAACATTCATGATCACTTAGAATATTACATTTGAATAACGACGCATTAACAAATGGATTTAATTTAGAATGAAAAAAAAAATGGTTAAAAAATCGTATTTCTGTAAGTTATTAAAATACATTTCTAAAGATTGCGTTAATAAATATACAAAATCATTATTATTTTTCCAAAGCAAAAAAATGCCGATCGCCTCGGGCCCCACCAGTGGGTGAGAGGTTCTGCTCTAGAAGCTGGTAGACGGGAGGTGCTGGGTTCGATCTCAATCGCGCCCGTCGGCCTAATCGTTCGGAGTTTTCGTGGTTTTCTTCGAACCTTGGTGTTCCAAGCGTAAATACGGGTTAGGTTCCCTCAGAAAGACCCCCACGGAGGGCACTCCTCCCTTAGGGCCTATATCCCTCGTTCAGATAATTGTCCATCATAAACACAACCACAACCAACCGATCGGCTCGGAGTTTTAACCGACGATGGTTTTATTTGTTTATTTACTTATTTATTCGTTAAAAACTACTTGTTATGTTAAACAAGTCTGTGTTCTAAAAGAAGAAATGTTCTGTATAGTATTAACCTATTAACATATTTCATTTAATATTGCAATATGATATTTATGTAGTAAAATTAATGTAATATACTTCATATATTTCATATATTTTACATCGTCTTTCAGATCTGAAAACTCGGATTCAGAAGAATGGGTCACAGTCTATAACAGTTCCAATACTGAATGGACGCTGGATGGAATATCTGCAAACATAAATTACGAATTTCGAGTAAGAGCTTATAATGAATATGGGTACAGCAATTACAGTTATTCAGAAAAACCTTTCTATTTACCCGAAACTGGAGGTACGCACATTTCTTGAAATACTCAGGATCTTTCCGTATCAAGGTTACGAACTTTAAGAAGTGGTAGAGCACATTACAATGAATAATTTTTGGCGGGGTCGAAATCCATTTATTCAGTCAAAAATACAGGGTGCCTCTCTCCGATTCTAATCCAGGTTTTTGTTTATAATTTTTATCAGTAATGAAGGCAATTTTATGAAATTTGCAACGGATTTACTTTGCTTTATGTGAAATATGTATAGTGGACAAAGGAATATTTCGAACTTACTGTTACTAACCTAATTAGTGAGTTCTTCCAGAACCTTTTCTTGTTCATACACAGCAATGTAAGGATTTTCGTTCAAATATTCTCTTTAAAAGGATTTCTTGTGAAAATTAAAATTTATAAATTCCTAATTCGGGTTGAAGTGTGACACCCTGCAGTTTTGATTGAACAAATGATTTGCAACCCTATTTTCTTGTACGAAAATTGTTCCACCATTTATTAAAGTATATAACTTTGGTACTGAGACACCTTTTATAAATGATGACGCCTCAATTTATTTAGTTGAAAATAACGCATTTATTATTATTTTTTTTTTCAATTTAGCTTATATTGATCCTGTTGATGACCCTATAGGAATAGTAGTAGCTTCTTGTGTCGTAATTGCAGTGCTACTTATCTGTGTTGTTTCCACTTTATATATAAGTAAGCATAAAATAAATTTCATTGCATTATTTCTTTTATTTATCTTAGGTAATTTTATTTGTGCTCTTATATTTAATTTATTTTACATATTTTTCTTTCTTTACTGTTGTAAAAGTTGCATATTTGTCCCTTTAGAAATAAATTTTATTACACTGACAATAAAATCTATATGAACATTTAATAGTGTTTGCTTTATTTATTTTTTATTTTTTTATATTTGTCTACTTAACGCTGTTCTCAAATCCAAACTGACTACTTTCTGACGCACTTTTTAATTCATTTTTGTTCTCAAACACATGAAATTAGCACGTGCTTTTATTTAGAAACTATGTAATCGATTTTTTTTTCCTTTTTCCATAAAGGCAGAAGGTTTATCAGAAAATGAATAAAAAAGCTGCTGTAATAAAACTACAGCCACTTATAACACAAGATGCAGTTAATTTATAAAATGAAAAAAACTGCTCCATTACAAATCTCTTCAATAGTCACTGCTGCAAGTATCATGCTTTTATGCTTAAAAATTAGTCAGAAAATTTCACGTTGTTAAGCGGAGAAAATTATTATTTTTTTAAACTGCCTTAATGCTGTTTTCAAATCTAAATTATTACTTTCTGACTCAGTTGCAAAATCATTTTCATTGATAAAAGCACAAAAATTATAGGTACTATTATTTATGTTCTAAGGAATCTAATAGCATTTTTACTTTCGTAAAAGCGAATTTTTCCAAAAATAATATCAGAGTTGGCGATTTGGGCCGATTATCAGAATGTGACAAGGACCCAAATGGCAGTAGTCGAATAGCAATCTGATACAGCTCAATATCTATCAAATGCATAGATAACTGAGAAAGCTGTTCGATATTTAGGTCCCCAAATGTGACTACTTGATATTTGCAGGGAAATGAGTCCGAAAGATCCGTGATGCTGTCAAGGTACTTTTAGAGAACAGCTTTAAAATACATTTCTAAATCAAAATTATATTAATCTAACTCGAATTTTGGTAAATGTTTAATAAAATTTTTCAACTTCAATTTTTCTAAGGCAATAAATGTATAAAATCGAAAAAATAATAAATTTTAAATGTAATTGACAGATCATCCACTTATCGTTATTTACTTGTAGACTAGTAGTTAGTAGAATATTACAACTTAACACTTGTAATATTCTACTGATACTAGACTAGCATAATGTTCGGAAATATTCTTTTCATCTCTACTTAAAAATGAGTTCTTAAATGTAAAAAATAATAAAGGTTAAATTTTTTAATCAATATCATACCTATCTGTTACACTCTTAACATCTTAACTGTGCTAATATCCTTTCAAAAAAGTTTTTAAAAAATTCTGCTGTAGCTCGACAAAATTATTGGAAAAGTGTTGCTGTGAAGTAATTTTAAAGGTTTTCCAAAAAAAAAAAAAAAAAAAAAATGCGCTGTGAAACTTTTTGGCAGATTATTTTTAAACGAAAACGCAATTGTATGCATGGCTATTGGAGTTATTTGAAATAGAATTGTTTGTTTTATTTATTTTTCAATAAATTAATTACATTTTGAGTGATAAGCGATTGTTTTCTGATAATGACCTTCATAAGACTGTCGCGTCCGAAAATTCAGTTCAAAACCCCTACCTTGACAGTATTTTCTGATAGATTCTCTTCAATTATCAAAAAAATGAAGGGGGGGGGGGGCTTAATTGTGTAGTTTCTGAATAATCTCAATCTCATGCGTTTATGAACAAAAATGATTTTATGAGTGTAGCGGAAAGTAGTCAGTTTGAATTTGAAAACAGCTGTGATGTACATTTGCATTATAAAATAATCTTTTCATAATGTTTTGAATGATTTTTACTTAAGAAATTTGCATTAAAATTAAGAAAAATACAAAACTTGATTTGAATATATAATGAAATTTTATTTCTCATTTAACAGTGCACATGAAGAAAAAAGAGAAGAACAAGAAAATACTTGCAGATGTGGCAGCATCCAACCAGCTGGTACCTGATTTGGAACTGGCCACTTTACAAGATTTGCCGTTACATGCAAATTTTGTACACCAAACGAACGCCTTGTACAACTTAAGGTAAACGAAATTTTCCTCACATGTCAAATGAAACATGGATTGTTAATTAATGGTTTATTCAATTCAATGTGTTTAAACCTTTTGATCTATAAAAGAACTGACGGTTCTATTAGTAATGCATTTATGGTAACATTGCACTTGATGAGTTAAAACAAAAAACAGGGATTCTACTTAACTTCTAATCTGTGTAAATGCCTGTTAATTTTACGTCATTGCAAAGGTATTTAATGCATCAAATTTTCTTGAGTCAAACATTTTAAAGATCATTTACCTAACATTATTACATGGATAGAAACAGCAAACGACAAATGATTCTCTATATCTATATAAACGTAGCTACACTAGAGTACCTTTATTTATCAGAGTAATGCCATAGCATATATGAGGGGCTCACAACCGTAGTAGACCAAGCCCATTTTGAAAAACCAATGAGATAGTCCATTCAGAAGGTGCGTAAAATCTGCTTTATTCCCTCCCACAGTGAACCAAGTCTAAAAGCAGATGCCATATATGAGAAAGTACTATTTGAAAACAGACTTGATTCACTGTGAGAGTAGATAAAACAGATTTTATGCACCCTCTAAATGGACAATCTTTTTTTTTCAAAATGAACTTGGTCTACCATGGTTGAGAACCCCTCATATAGGTAGCGAAATTTGATTAGTCAAGAGGATTTTGCACCAGATAAACTTGGCGAGCCTACCTTTATGGTATTTCACAGTGGGGATAAGAACTTTAAATTTTTGCATGCATCCGTATGTTGAGAGTCTAATATTAATTTAATATAGTTAAATCAGTCATACTCATTATACGGTCCCCAGGCCACATGTAATCTACAAGTCCATTTCGTGCGGTCATCAAGTTGGGCACATAATTTTTTAAATGTATAAACATATATGTAATGTTTTGATTGGTGCCTAGAATGAAATATGACTTGGAAGAAAGATGTATTAAAATAACTTGACTCAAGACCCATTTTGTAGACCAAATATTTATTTAGAGTTTCAGATTACAGTTCTAGTTGATCATGTTCGAAGGGGGTCTTAGAATCATATTATTAAACTACTACGACGGGATGACAATGGCGGATCCAAGGGGGAGGTCACGGGGTTCATGACCCCTACCCCAGAACAGCAGACAAATGCTAAAAATCATTTAAGAAACGAAATATATCTTAAATTCTTTCAATCCCCCCCCCACCCCCACCCCCGTTTAACAATGCGAATCTCTCTGACTCTTTAAAAGCTCTACTCAAATCAAAACTAGGTATTTTCTGATACATCCGTGAAAATATTTTTAATCTCAAGAAATTTGCAAGCTCACTTATTTAGAAACTGTGTGGTAAAAAGTGTTTTTCATTTTCTCAATAAAAACAAAGCATTTTTCCAAAAAATCCATAAAATTTGGTATTTTAAACTAAATTTCCGGACGCGAATGTTAATTGCTCCCTCGTGACGACATTTCTGTGGTTCTCAAGTCCTAAGAATTGGCTAAAAATGCTAACTTGACAACATTTTTACTTTCTTCTATCTTCAATAGAAGAAAGTATTGTAATCGAAATTTTTTTCGACTTCCGGTTTTCGACGGATTTGCATGTTTTAGGGGTCAGAGATTCCAAAAAACATGTTTATAGAAAATGTCTGTCTGTCTGTGTGTCCGTCTGTCCGTCTGTCCGTCCGTCCGTCTGTCCGTCTGTCCGTCTGTCTGTCGCCATTGTACCATCAAAAAGTGTATGAAGTTATGTATAGAATTAAACCAAAATTTTATTATAAGTTTTTGGCTATGGCAAGCAGGTCCTCCCGGAATTTGGAAAAAATTCGCCGGTAGGGGGCGCTGGTATAACAATTTTTGTGCGATTTTGAATATTGTACCATCCAAAAGTGTATGGAGTTATGCATAGAATTGAACCAAATTTTTAGTTTAAGTTTTTGGATATGACAAGCAGGTCCTCCCTGAATTTGGAAAAAATTCGCCGGTAGGGGGCGCTGTAAATGCGTTTTTTGTGCGATTTTGAATATTGTACCATCGAAAAGTGTATGAAGTTATGCATATAATAGAACCAAATTTTTAGTTTAAGTTTTTGGCTATGGCAAGCAGGTCCTCCCTGAATTTGGAAAAAATTCGCCGGTAGGGGGCGCTGTAATAGCGATTTTTGTGCGATTTTGAATATTGTACCGTCCAAAAGTGTATGAAGTTATGCATAGAATTAAACCAAATTTTTATTTTAAGTTTTTGGATATGGCAAGCAGGTCCTCAATGAATTTGCAAAAAATTCGCCGTTAGGGTGCGCTGTAATAGCGATTTTTGTGCGATTTTGAATATTGCACCATCGAAAAGTGTATGAAGTTATGCATAGAATTGAACCAAAAAAAAAAAAATTAAGTTCTTGGCTATGGCAAGGAGGTCCACCCTTAATTTGTAAGAAAATCGCTCGTAGAGGGCGCTGTAATAGCGATTTTTGTACAATTTTTGTGCCATTTTGATTATTGTACCGCCGAAAAGTGTATGAAGTTATGCATAGAATTGAACCAAATTTTATGTGTTTATTTTTGGTCATGTCACGAAGGTCCTCCCTGAATTTGGAAAAATTCTGCCGGAAGGGGGCACTATAATTGCGATGTCTGTACCATTTTCATTATTGTACTGTCGAAAAGTGTATGAAGTTATCCATATAATTGAACCAAATTTTTTGTGCATGATTCTGGCTATGGCAAACAAGTCCTCCCTGAACTTGAAAAAATTCCGAAAGAAGGGGCGCAATAATTCCGATCACTGTGCCATTTTCATTATTGTACCATCGAACAGCGTATAAAATTATGCATACAATTGAACCAAAATGTTAGTGCTTGTTTTTGGCTTTGGCCAACAGGTTCTCCTTGAATTTGGAAATATTGCGCGGTAAAGGGGCTCCGTGCTAGCGATTTTTGTATACTTTTCTTGATTTTTCGTAGTTCTATTGTGCATCGGCGGGAACTCGCTTCCTGCTATGCCGGCTATTCGCAAACAGCTGATAACGACAGAATAAGGAAAAATTAATAATTTTAACAAATATCATGATATAGATTAACTCGTTTTTAATCCGTTTAATTGACTTGAGCAGAAATTTAAGATGAAAATCAAAGTTGGTATAGTATATAACTAATAATATTGAAGTATTAACATGTGTAACTAGGTTTTGAAATATTAAGATGTATAAGATAGAAGAAAGTTTTGGGATTGGCACATCCAACTAGTTTAATCATTCTTCGCATTTATAAGAAAATGGGAAAAGCTTCCATTTTTTGGTATCTGAGTGAAACATGTAAATTATATATTTTTACGAATACTAATGCAAATTTTTTGTATTGACGAATGAAAATGAATTCGCGGAAGTATCAGAAAAATCGTCAGTTTTAATTTGGTAATAACCTTTAATATAAAAATTGATCATGAAGTGATTGTGATACCCCCCCCCCCAAAAAAGGGAGCCATCCCCCCCTACCCCCTCTAAATTGAGGACTGGATCCGCCCTTGCGGGATGATCTCAAATCTGCCAACATCCTGCATTTTTGGCGAGTCGTTGCTTATATTTCTTGCTTGCGATATTTTCCAGTAAGTAAGGGGCGAAAGTGTCAAAGGGGGAATATACTTTAACTTACCGTGTTTACTCGCGTAATAGTCGCACTTTTTTGCCAATTTTTCATTCTCAAAGTCTAGGTGCGACTATTATGCGGGGAAATCTACTACACAATATTGTACACTCTAATGCTAAAAAGTTACTGGCATTAAAAATACATTATAATAAAATTAGTAAACTTACCAAATGCTTCCAGATTATGTGCTGTTTATTAAATACCATTTTTCTTTTTATAATAATATTTTTATAAACGTAAAATTTACAAATAATCTTTGTGAAAATTTTGACAAAAAATTCTCATAATATATCATTTTCACTGAAGGTATCAGTATCACTATTGTAATGTGAATCGGTGTCTGCAGAATCTCCCTCATTCCATAAAATGTCATCTTCGTTTCCGTCCAAAGCGTCGGAGATATCAGTCTTCTAAAAACTTTTTAAATTATATCGTTCGTTATTAAAGTCAAGCTTTGACATATTTAACTACACATTAGTTCCTGGGATGGTCACTCACTCGGAGTTTTTTTTTTTGTTGCCATTGACCATCAAATATCCATATATTGTCTTTAAACGGTTTGTCAACCGATACAACCAAACGGTTGCAGAATCGATGTGAGTCCTCCAGGAATTACCACAAGATCTGTTTTGCCTTCTGAAAGTTCACTCTTTATACATCATCAACAAGATGTCCTCGGAAGCTATTGAGTACCAGCATGGCTGGTCTTTTGAGCAATGCTCCAGACTTTTTCTTCCAAACATTGCGAACCCAATCTTTCATCATTTCCCCCTCCAATTTATGCGAAGAAAATATTTTGACGATTTTTTTTGCTTCAAATCGGAGGTGCGACTATTAGGCGAGGGCGACTATTATGCGAGTAAACACGGTAATTAGTTAGATAGCTTTTGAATGATGTATGCTGTTTTGTGACGAGACAAGGGCTTGTACGAGCCCGGGCACATCACTAACAGCAAATGCTTGCAAGATGCATAGTTAGCTTGCACTTTTAACCGTAAAGTTGGATAGGCTTTAATATCTGAAACTAATATTTGTTAAGCTAGGAAAACAATTAAAATGGACAGGTTCAGAAATAGACGTTAAAAGTTAGGAAATATTTAATTTCAAATTAATTTAAATTTGACCTTTAAAATGGAGTTTTAATATTTTAATACCTTTTATATATACATATTTATTTTGTAAAATGTATGTTTCAAAGACCTCCCAATTGTTTTAAAAATCTGATATAATAAAAATAAATGTGAAGCTTCTGTATTTTCCCTAATGAAAAACACTAAAACTGGAGTAGAGTACTTCAAGTCTGATTTATAGCGTTTGATCTCACCTTCAGGAAGCACCGTTATTAAATAAAGGATCTTATCCACCACGCATTTAGTATTAAATTGTTAACACTGACTAAAAATAATATTTACTTATTAATATTTAGTATATCAAATGTAGTTCATTATAAGATATAGATATGTGACTGCAAAAACTTATGTTCGGTCTTCGAGCTCACTTTTCTAACAAATTTTTGCTATCAAAGAAGTTTTAGAGAATACCACTGAGATAAATGGTACTTTCAACAAGTATATGGTGTAAAATCTTATAAATTCCGCTTGGATTTTTTTTAATCAGGAGAAAAATTATTCTTAATATTTTCTGATGGCTTTTTTATGTGCGAATACATGAATTGTTACTTATTTCATCTTTATTGAGAACATTAATATATCTTTTCAGTGACCTTCCTACAGATGAAGAGCTTAGTAGCTTACCACAAGTTCAAAGAAATCAGATTATTTTGACAAAGTTTTTGGGCAGTGGAGCATTCGGTGAAGTTTTTGAAGGAATTGTATATGGACTTAATGATGTAACACCCTCATTGAAAATAGCCATAAAAGTAAGAATCGATTTCTATCAAGTTTCATTTAAACTTCATTATATTTATCATCTAAAATCACTTTCTTGTAAGTTAAGTGTATGACTCTTTTCAAAATCTCAGGTTTCTATATTAAAAAATAAAAGAGGCGGCTTATATTATAAAAAAAAAAAAAAAAAAAAATGCTAAAACAAAGCTTTATATTTGAAAGGAAAAGTTTCACAGTTGTAATATTTTATGCAGTATACTAATTTCTTTTTATTTCATCCCTTTAGACTTTGAAAAAGGGTGCAACTGATCATGAAAAAGAAGAATTTTTGAAAGAAGCAAAATTAATGAGGTAACATTTTCAGCTTCATTTTACATTTTTTTTTTAATATATATATATAGCTTAAACAAATAATTGTTCTCGAGTTTAATTATTCTAGAGTTTTCATTCAGTTTATGAAAATGATCATTAATGTTTATATTCCACAGTTATAATAATCACCATAAAGACATGTTTTTATAATAATCACCATAAAGACATTTTTTTATCAACAATTTTAATCTCATAATCATATCCTATTAATTGCAAAATATTTTTTTTAATTACACAGCATAAATTACACGGAAAATATGTGTATAGTAATATCTAAGAGTGACATATTTTTAATTATCATATAATTTCTAATTAGTTATATAATTCGTAATTACAATTTAGGTAACATATTCTAATTTAATTTTAAACTATTCATGTTAATTTTAATCCTTAAAATATTATAGTAAATATAATTATTTAATTTTTTTTTTCAAATAGTACTTTCACAAACCTTGCTCAAAAGAGGAAGAATATTTGACAATTATTGATTTTTTTGAAAATATGTGGATAAATGTAATATTGAAATAACATATAATATGAGTAATTTAATAAAGGAATAAATATTTTTCTTTTAGCAATTTTAAACATGATCACATATTACAACTTCTTGGAGTATGTTTTAATAATAATCCAAATTTCATAATTTTGGAACTGATGGAAGGGGGTGACTTGCTATCTTTCCTAAGAAGTAACCGACCAACTGTGGTAATTGTTTTTCTCATTTGTCTTTGCATGTTTTTAGAAACTTTAACATTATAAATTAATAAACTATTTTTATTTTTATTTTTCGTAGTATCAAAGTAGTAATTTAACGATGGATGACCTTATTGGAATATGCATCGACGTGGCAGAGGGTTGTAAATACTTAGAAGATATGCATTTTGTGCACAGGTAATTTTTTTTATTGAAGAGAAGTTTTTATTTAAGCTATAGTAATTGTTTCTAAAAAAAGTATTTCAGTGAAATTTAATGATATATTAAGAGATCACATTTTACGTTTAATTTAATCTGTCAATTTATTTTTTTTTTCTACTGAATGCTTGAACACTTTATATTAGAAGAGTTTTTTCTAATTTTTAACCAATTTCTTACGTTGTACTAATTTTATATTTCAAAATTATGCTATCCTTAGAGAAATCCAAGGTATTCCACAATCACAAGGCGATGTTGCATCAAACATTTTATCATACTTGTATCTTTATTAGTACAAAAGAAATTTCATTAGCAATAATATTTAATTGTATAGCTATATAGCTATATAGCTGATATAATTATAGAATTTTTCTTCTGATGCATTTCACGGCATTTTCGCTAGCCCTATAAATCTAAACCTATCGTATAAATCTAAAACTTAAAAATATGCATCCAACTAACTCATCTATAATTTTGTAGGGGTGTAAATCCTGGTGTCTGGACTGCTCAATAGTATCATAATGAAGAGAATGAATATTTTTTCCAACTGGATTAAGTCATATTCAAGGCTGGAGTAGTACAGTTGAAGTTTATTCCAACAGAGTGAAAAATGTCCAGACAACCTGGAACCATCGAACCTGGATACTTGTTTGCCGTACCAATGCTTTACCAGTTAAGCTATCCGGACGATACCTGGATGACATAATTCACTCTTATTTGTTGGACATGGCTGCGAATTGTAGCGCGAGTTTCATTCATCCAAGCTTTAGCTATAGCATTTACATGATGAAAGTGGGTTTTAACACGGAAACTCCTGTATACCATGTAATTAGGTCATAACAAAGAGAACGAATATTTTTTCCAACTGGATTAAATCATATGCAAGGCTGGAGTAGTACAGTTGAAGTTTATTACAACAGAGCGAAAAATGTCCAGACCAGGAATCGAACCTGGATAGTTGGCGTGTCGTGCCAACACTGTAAAAAAAAAAAAAAAAAAAAAAAAAAAAAAAAAAAAAAAAAAACGGAAATACTACTGGCAATGTAGACGCCAGTACTATTTCCGTTTTTTTACGGGAATTTTTACCTATAAATTACAGAAATTTTTCCGCTTTTCTGATTAAAAACGGAAATTTTTCTGTAATTTATGTGTAAAAATTCCCGTAAAAAAAACGGAAATAGTACTGGGGTCTAGATTGCCAGTAGTATTTCCGTTTTTTAGTCCGTTTTTTTTTTTTTTTTTTTTTTTACAGTGAATGCTTTACCTGTTAAGCTATCCGGAAGATGAAACTAGCGCTGCAGTTCGCAGCCATGTCTAACAAATAAGAGTGAATTAGGTCAGCCAGATATCGTCCGGAAACCTCAACAGGTAAAGCATTGTCACGGCACATCAAGTATCCAGGTTCGATTCCTGGTCTGGACATTTTTCACTCTGTTGGAATAAACTTCAACTGTGCTACTCCAGCCTTGAATAAGAATACTCAATAATAGTATTCTAAAGAATAATACTTTTAACATTCAACATGTATACTAAAAGAAAAGGTGTTCTCGGTAAATTAATTTTACTAATTTTAATCTATGTCTAGCTAGGAGAAGATGGCACAGTGGGCCAATTTTGAAGTTTTTATGTTTTCCTTTTGAAATTTACAGATCAAATCAAATGAAAAAGTTTCTGAATATCCCCAATAGTTCCTTTTTTTTCATGAATTAATTTTCTCGAAGTATATCTTAAGAGTTAATTAAAGAAAAAATAATTTTTAAAGCTTAAAAGTGTATCCCACTGTACCCCATATAGGGTATCCAATAGTAGATTGTACATAGTAAAAGGTACATTTAAAATATTAATACATATAAAAAGGAAAATTCCTTTGTTAGAAACCCTTAACCATATTTTTCAATACAAAGAACAAAACAATTGACTGCTTTCACATACGTAAAAAAAACTTTCTTTCTTATTTTGTGCGTGTGTGTGTGTGTACTGTGACATTATATGCAAAAATCTTTTATCAAGATTTTACTTAAGTATTTAATTTTAAATTAAAATTATTTAGCGTGATTTAAACAATATGTAAATAACGTTGTTTTAAGTACATTTTTTGCAACTTCTTGATGAGTACAGTTACAGCACATTAAAAAAGTGCACAATTAGGCTAAGTTATATATGGCTTATAACTGTTATTCTCTTAAAAAAAAAAAGACAAATAACATTTTAAATAACTTTTTCTCAGTTTAAAATCTAGTAGCCATATTCTGCAACATATTAAAATTGCGCATGAAGCAAAAGTAATTGAACTATTTTGTTTTTTAAATATATATTTTTTAAAGCAAAATATACTAGAACATTTTCTAAACTGCAGTTTAAATTTTAAATGAGGAAAAGAAACGTTGTTTCAATTGTTTAAGTTTTTCTATTGAAAATTCCACTTCTTAACCCTTTCAGGGGTGCCGTTTGCAGTCTGGTCTGAAAACGCTTAATTTTAATGCAAAAACTAACAAATGGCATCAGTAATTTTTTAGTACAATTTCTATCTCATAACATACGTGAAGAAAAGCTTTTGATTATTTTCAAATAAATTTGTTCGTAAATTGCGGTGTGAATTAATTATTTGGACATTTTTGGAGCAAAAATGCCTTACCCCTGAAAGTGTTAAATCACCATAAAAGAGCGAACCATTGGGTCCCCTTTTGAGGTAGTTCAATGTACCTCATGTAGACATGGAATAATCAAATGCTCTAATAAATAAATGAGTTCCTTGTCTTTAAATTTCAATTGTTTTGCATTTTATATTTCTAATCTTTTTTAGGAACAAATCTAAAATTCTAAAGCCAAACTTTACTTTTTGTATCTAAAAACAATCTATTTCCATTAAAAGAGTAAATTCTTATTTGAGCGTATGATTTAAGACTAGAAATAAACGTTATTATACTGTCATTTGCGAGTACTAATTTGAAGTTAAAACAATGTAAAAAAAAAAAAAAAAAAAAAGGGAATTTAACAAATTACAACGACCATTTGGAAAATGATTTTTTTCAAAGACTAAAATTTAAGACATAAAAAATCGCATGGAGTTGATCATACGTTACGTACGCCATGAGTTAAACATTAATAGTGTTATTACACGTAAAAATTGCAAGCGACAAAAATCGCCTGTGACTCGTCAGATTTCCTGAAACTTACGTATTATCCAAGCATTTCATTGGCTGTTCGGGAAAAGGCTTTTCCATCGAAATCTGACGACCCATTTTAAATGAAATTTCATCCTTAAACTTCTAAACATCCCACAATATTACTTTTTACACCGTCGTATAGAGAAAAAAATGTACTTTTAAATGCAATTTGTTTGAAAACTGTATCTCAATTTGTTTCTGAGTTATTAATTTTCTTTTGTAGTTTTTATTACTTTTTTGTCATAGTGGCAACAGAAGTATCCATCTCTGTTGAAAGTAAAGGGAAATACAGATTACTGTATAGACCAATCAGAAAACGAATAAAATGCGAATTCAACCAATAAAACGCCTCAGATATGTTTTTTATTTCCTACCCTGACAGAGAACAATAACCATTTTTCCAAATGGTTAATGAACACAATTTGAAGGATGGTTTATTGTGTCACTATATCTACTGTGTCCTATCTTCCTCTACAGATATCAGTGTTCAGTATACAGGGTGATACAAAAAAACGTTGACAAAATGACATGGCAAATCAGGCATACAACAAGGATAAAAAATCACATAGGAACATAGGGTCGGAAATCACTTTTTGAGTCACAAATACGGGGTGTTTCATCCTGACTCAATTTGGGTTGACGGTCATAACTTTCAGAAAACTGAAGTACAGTGAAACCTTCATGTGCGACCACCTCCATTAAGCGATCACCTCCTTGAACGACCATTTTTTCATGGAACGAAATTTATTCCCATAGGCTCAATACAAATTTTACCTCTATTCAGAGACCACCCCATTTGAGCTCCCTCCATGAGCGACCCATTTCTTTGAAGAAAATGAAACAAATTCCTTTTTTTCCTGCCCTCTTGAAGAAGGTTTTATTAGAATAATAATTCCGGAGAACGCATTATTCATCAAACTTCTAAACTAAGTTTAGAATTTTTGTTTATTCCGGTAACTTTTAAACGTTTAAACCCCTTTGTGCCTTTTTAGGCAAAATTAATATAACTCTGGTACTCTGGTGACAAATTAAGGATGACGGTCAATAAACCCATCCTGATACAACCAGTATGCCTGATTTTCCATGCCCTATTCTGTCAGGAATTTCACAAAGAAATAGCTAAATTAATGAAATCGCCATAATTTGTTCCCGTTCAAAAAAAAATTGCATTTATTTACTGAACTTCGAAAGGACTTGGAAATAAAAGTTATAGAAGATAAAACCTTAAAATCAAAGCAAACGTCAATGTATTCCTTTTTTAAACTGCACTAATTAACTTATGTAATTAACTTTTGTTTTGATACTTAAATTTTCATATTTTTATCTAATGTAAAAAATAAATTTTAGTTACATTAATTGTTACCTTTTTTCAACAATTAAAATCTAGATTTAAACGTGACCTCCATTAAGAGACCACCTCTCGGAGCGACCAATTTTTATTGGAACGGAATGTGGTCGCTTTAAGGAGGTTTTACTATATATTATAATAAAACATTTGATAGGCATTCTCACTTTTGCTGTAAATGTGATAACACCAAACAAAAGTGGTAGAACTTTGCAATATACGCGCCATCAGTATGCACTGGACGACCCACATTTTGGACTGTGATGATCCATTCATACGGTATCACTGATTGCTTGAGCAACGTGTTTTTCCAGAGCTTTTCGTGATGTTATCCCATTTCGCACAAAGCAAGGTCCATATTGTTGCATTTCATTGCAATGTTTTAATTTTTCTCGAAATTATGACCGTCCACCCGAGTTCAGTTAGGATGAAAGACCCTGTATTTGTGACTCAATAAGTGGTTTGCGACCCTATGTTCCTATGTCATTTTTTATCTTTGTTGTATGCCTGATTTGCCATGTCATTTTGTCAACGCATTTTTAAATGTTCTTCTAAATCAACTGCCACGGAATTAAGCATTCATGCTCTAAACAAGTTGGAAATTGCTCGTCGAACTTGGCAAATGAGGTACGTTCGTACTATAACTAGTTTTATAATTAATTTTTGCACTCCATATTGTACTAAATGTATATTTTTTTGCACTTCATAAGTGCATAGTCTGTAACATCATTAAAATGCACTTGCAATAATTTTTTCCCCATTCCCCGTAACACAAAACTTTTGACTGTCTCTGTAATTAAACTATACACCGATTTTTATAAAATTTGAAATGGCTCGACAGAATTTTGCAATAATTATATATTTAAAATTTCAGACCACTCGGAAGGCTGTAACATCATTAAAATGCACTTGAAATATTTTTTTCCCATTGGCCGTCATGTAACGGAAAACTTTTGACTGTCCATGTAATTAAACTATACATCCGATTTTCATAAAATTTGAAATGGCTCGACAAAATTATGCAACAATCATATATTTAAAATTTCAGACCATTCGGTTGGGTAGTTCTTGCTCTGTTATATGCGGACAGACAGACGGACTGAACGACGACTATAGGTGCTACGTATTTATATAATTACGAACGCACCTAAAAACGCCAGAAGAAACATATAAATGTTTTATAACAGTCTACTATTGAAAGATCTGTGCACTGTAATAAAAACACGGCTGTTTCTTAATCTACAAAAATGTACTATAATCAAGAATGAAAATACACAATAACCTCTTGTGTTGGGTGTAAAAAAAAGACGGATGTTTCTTAATCTACAAAAATGTACTATAATCAAGAACGAAAATACACAATAACCTCTTGTGTTGTGTGTAAAAAAAAAGACGGATGTTTCTTAATCTACAAAAATGTACTATAATCAAGAGCGAAAATACACAATAAATCAAGAACGAAAATAAACAATAACCTCTTCCGTGCCACCGAAGATTCCGAAAAGCGTTCCTTTACCTTTAAAAACCCCAGAACACTATTTGTTTTCGAAATTCAAAGAAGAATTTATAAAAATAGACTTTTATTAGCTGCCAGTCATTTTCGGAAACGTTTCTGAGTAGCTTTTACAATGCAATAATCAGTTTCCTCAAATCAGAATATCACTTTTTCGGATGCTAAACAGCAAATTCGTGAAACACTTTTGCAACACTAACTGAACATAATAATTAACACTTCTAACTAAAATCATTTTCGATTGTGTTGTGAATGTGTTGCGAATGTTTTGTGCCAAATAAAAAGATTGTGCAAAAAGTGTTGTTAAAAATTACAAGAGGAAAAAATGTATTTTCAAAATAGTGTTATAAATGTTTAATAAATAGTATGCTTTAAGTGTGTGTGTGTTATTTTAAAGGCACCATATAGAAAGTGTTTTGAAAGTATTTTACATGTGTTGTTTTATAGTGCTCTAAATTGTGTGGTGTTTACAATGTGTTGTTAATTTGGTGACAAAGTGCTGTGCAGCACAACACTATTGTAAGAAAATATTTTCCTCAACACTATTTACAACACAATTTCAACACAATTAACAACACTATTTTTAGAACACATTGGATTAATCAATTTTGAATGTAAATTCGAGGAATGATGATGGTAAGTTGTCACAGAGGTTGAAACCATTATTAATCTGGAAATCAAAGAATAAACATTCGTCTGCGATTCTTAAATATTCTTTTTAGGGTTCCGTACTTAAAAAAAGAAAACGGTACCATTTATAAGATCCCTCGTGTGTCTGTCTGTCCAACTGTCACAACCGTTTTTCTCGAAAACTATAGAACCTGGAAAATTCAAACTTGGCAGAGTTATAAAGGCTATTAACTCGCATATTTATAGTGTTACGAATTTACTCCTCGATCAATCTAATTGAACGGTAGCTGTGAGGAATAATTCTCTCTACTATGCAAGATTAATCAAACGTTTTATTTTGAAATCTTGAATTTGTAGTATACAACAAAAATAATAAATTAAATGCGTAGGTTGTTGACTTATATGATTGTATAAAACACTGAGTCCTTGTAGCTTCAAATTTGGAAATTAGTTCACTCTAGAACTTCTCATTCAGCAGCAAGTTCGTTGGTCGGATGGCTTTTACGGGACGGTCTCTCGCCGTCCTATACAAGTTCCGAGCGCTTCGCTCAATTTAACTCGGCACGTCTCGTGCCTTCAGCCCGGGAAAAAATCTCTTTTTCCCTCGTTCGTGCGAGCCAAACGCACACCTCAGTTTCCGAATCCAAACTCTGCTCCCCTCCTCTCTTTTCCTCCGAAAGAAAAATGGTCACTCTCCCGGACACCGTGAGAAAACTTTCAACATCCCTCTCTGTCAATGCCTTTAGGCATTAGCGAATTCCTTTGCGAGACCTAAACAGGGTGGTCTATACTCCGAACCCTTAGATGTATCTCATATCCTTTATCAGGGCGTGCTACGTCCTAAGTGCTAATCCATCATCACTTACAATGTCCTAGAGCGTGAGAAAAATGTCTACTAGTCTTTCTATGCACCTGGGTGTATTCAGTTTTTCTTTAGGAAGACTTCTTCCCCCATCATCTGAAAACATAGAAGTTCAATTCTCTACAACACCCCCCTCTAAAAGACGATTCTTCAGGCTTGAATGAAGAATCTTATGACCAGTGGATGAACGCAACAAATTCCAATATCTCAGAGTGGCAGATGCAATAAATACAATTATCAATGCGCGCTCTGATACATTACACTAAAAAAAATATACATATATAAATACATAACAAGATCAAAAATTACCAAATGAAAAATTTAGAATAAAACAACTATTTCTTGGCTTACAAAGTATAAACAAATGAAATTATTATTTTTTTTTGTACAATAGTACTTTTAGATTTAGTACTCAACGAGTTTATTCCGCACGACTTAAATAATCAACATGTGCAATATCTCGTCCTGGTCTATGCTTTATTGCATAATGATAGGGTTGCAGTGTGAGAGCCCATCGTAAAAGCCTCGGATTATTCCCAGAATTTCGTTTAAGAAAAACTAAAGGATTGTGATCGGTTTCTATAGCAAAGAGTTGGCCGTCAACATAGTGACGCAATTTCTTGATTGCAAAGATAATAGCTGCACATTCCTTCTCCGTCGCACAAAAACTTTTTTCTGTTTCCGAAAATTTCCGACTTAAGTAAATTATGGGATGTTCCTCTGAACCCTCACGTTGTGCTAAAATAACCCCAATACCCTTTTCAGAAGCATCCGTTTGTATGATAAATTCCTTAGAATAATTGGGAGCGTACAAAAGGGGTTCTTCCGTAAGTTTCGTTTTCAACAGTTGAAAAGCCTTTTCCATTTCGTAGCTCCATGTTACCTTTTCCCTTTTATTTTTACCTTTAAGCGCGCGCGTTAATGGTTCCACCATAACTGCATAATCTTTTATATACCTTGAGTAGTAACCCGCCATACCCAAGCATCGACGTATCTCAGTTTTGTTTTTAGGGGTTGGTAAATCTAAAATAGCACGAATTTTAGTTTCTGCCGGGGAGCGTCTCCCGTCGCCTACCACATGCCCCAGATATTTGACCGTTTTTTGTGCAAACTTGCACTTAGCTAATTTAATCTTTACCTTAGCTTCTTCTACTCTCATGAGCACTTTTTCTAGGTGCTGCAAATGATCCTCCCAAGTTTCCGAGAATACGGCCATGTCATCAAGGTAAGGTAAACAAAATTCCTCTAAACCTCTTAACATTTTATCCATAAATTTCGAAAATCTATAGGACGCGTTTAACATTCCAAATGGCATGACCAGGGGGATATAAGAACCGAAACTGGTTACAAATGCGGCCAACCTTTGCGCCCTAGCTGTCAATGGAATTTGCCAATATCCTTTCGTGAGATCCAAAACTGTTATATACTTCGCGCTAGCAACTCTCTCTACCCTATCCTCTATGTTTGGTAAGGGAAAAAACTCGGCCCGGGTGATCTCATTTAACTTTCGGTAATCTATACAAGGACGAGCGTCTTTCCCAGGGGCTTCTACCAGAATCATCGGGGAGGCGAAATCTGACTCCCCTTCAACGATTATATTTAACTCTAACATTCTTTTGATTTCTTTCCTCAAAATTTCAGTTTGTCTAGGCGAAGATCTGTAAGGTTTTATCTTTACAGGTTTATATTCTAATAGTTCCACGTCATGCTCCATTGAGTCAGTGCGCCCCGGATCATTAGAAAATAAAGTTTTAAATTTATCTAATAAATTTCTCAATTGCTCTATCTGCCCCGACGTACATCTAGTACTCAAATTGCTGTCTTTAATAACATTTTCAAAATCATAAATCTCAGCCCCCGCTTCTGGAAATGCTATGTCCAAATCTTGATTTTCCTCGCCCTCATCTATCTCTTGCGCCACAAAATTCACTAACTCAATTCTTTTCAAATATGGTTTTAAGAGATTGACGTGATATATTTGAGCCTTTTCGCGCCTACCTGGAACATTCACAATATAATTTGTCTCTGAGATTTTGGACTGAATTTTTCCTGGACCTATCCACGATACCGATAATTTGTTCTTTTTGTTGGTAGCTAGAACCAACACTTCGTCACCCACCTTAAATTTCCGTTCTACCGCCGTTTTGTCATACCACAACTTTCTTTTTTCACGAGATTCGGTCATATTTTCCACTGCTAGTTCCTGACAGTGTTTTAGCCTATTAACCAAATTAAATACATATTCAGTAACTAACTCATTCTCTTCCTCTCCTCCCGTCCACTTTTCAAAGAGCAATGATTCGGGAGTTCGTAAATTCTTTCCATGTACTAACTCTGCAGGAGAAAAACCCGTAGAATCATGAGTTACCGTCCGCAAGGCTAATAACGCATACGGCAAATTTCCCTCCCAACTTGCGCCATTTTCAACACACAAAACTTTCAATAATCTTTTCACTGAGCGATGCCATCGCTCAACCAAATTACTTTGTGGTCGACAAACCGACGAGTGAGTTAACTTAACTCCAAATTTCTTTAAGAATGCGGTTGTTAACTCGCTTACAAAATATCTTCCGAGATCTGTTTGTAACTCTCTGGGATATCCTAATCTGCTAAATACCCACATTAATGCTTCAATTATAGTTTCCGATCGGACATTAGATATCGCAACAGCCTCCGGATACCTGGACGCCACACAAATAACTGTTAAAATATACCTATTCCCTTTTTCAGACTTCGGTAAGGGACCCACAATGTCAGCTGATAACTTCGAAAAAACCTCTCCAATAATCGGCACACGTCTGAGCAGCGCTTTCCCTATTTCCCTAGGTTTTCCAATCCTCTGACATGAATCACATGTTTTGACAAAATTCTCTATGTGTTTTATTACATTCGGCCAAAAGTAATGACGCAAAACCTTATCCTTTGTTTTCATTTCACCAAAGTGCGGTGAAATCCCCTCATGACAGGCTCCTAAAACGTCTAATCTGAATTTCGAAGGCACCACTAACTGCAATCTCTCCCCACCACGATTGTCAAAGGTTTTCCTAAACACCAAGTCATTCATAATTTCATAGTGAGATTTCTTGGCTCTCGCTTTTTCCCTAACTTCTTTTAACGAAGGATCAACATCCTGTTCTTTTTTAAATTCCTCACGACTAATCCGTGCTAAATTTCCGAACTTGTCATTTAAATCAGCAGGTAACAATACACTTTCCGAGGTTTCATTTTCCGTTAGCTGCTCCAACTCCTTTTCGCATTGTTCTGCAAACTCGTCCGATTCACATTCTAAATCCACGACCGGCTTTCCCTCTCCCCTTTCGCAACTCGTATTTCCACTAGCCCCGTCCATCAAACTAACCGTGTCTTTCTTTGCCTGCGATCTCGTCATTACCGCATTCACTGCATTAACCTTTTTTCGGGCTAATTCAATTATCTTTTGCGTTTTATTCCCTAAGAGATAATAATGCAAGTCTGCTTCTTTGTCTACAACCCCAACTTCCGTTTTTAGGGAACCCAATCCATCAAAATCTATCTCTATGTGAGCGACAGGTAAACAGCGGATTTTAGAATCCAAGGGCTGTTTCACGAAGATATAATCTCCGGTCAATTGTTCCTTTTTTACGTGTTCCTCACCACACAAATCGTAATTGGTACCCGTATCTCTTAGAGTGACAATATCACGCCCATTTATTTTCGCTCTACTAAGATAAGGTTTGAACCCTTCTTCATAATCCGACGTTTTACTCACATGATTCACTTTAGCGGTGTCTCTCTCGTTCTTTTTTAACTGCGGACAATTGGCTCGAAGGTGAGTTGTGGAATCACAAAGGAAACACCTGTTTACCCTCCTTTTTTCGAAAACACGATCCCTATCTGTCACTATATTCTTGTCCCTCCAATTGAAATTTTTATCTGCACTTTTATTCTCCAACCCCGAGCTATTTTTCTCAAATTTCTTATCAAAAAAATTTCTCGAATTTCCTGTTTTCCTTTGGGAATTTTTCACAACCTCTAATTCATCTAAGCGTTTCACTAAAACTTCTGGGTCAGTGAAATTTGACCAGGCATCAATCAGATGATCCTTTAATTCTTGAGGGGCTCTTTTTTTAATTTGATCAGTGATCAAAAGCTTCTTTAATTCCTCAAAATTAGTAATTTTTAAAGAATTTAACCACCCCTCCAGATAGCTATTCAATTCGAAAATTAAATCACGCCACGGATTGTTTGGATTCCTCTGGTGTTGATTAAATTTTAGTCTATACGATTCTGCATTTAATTTGTACCTTTCTAATAATTTACCTTTCACATAATCATAATTATCAATCAAATGTGATGGCTCTCTAAGGATTAATTCTGCCACATTTACCGGTAGAAGCGCTAATAAATTTGTCACTAATTCATCATCTTCTAAATTACATTTTTTTGCCTGCCTCTCAAACAAATTTAAGAATAAAGATATTTCTGATCGACTCTCATCGAAACGATGTATTAAGGATTTTAAGAGCAATTTATTGCTTTTCTCTGCACCATGATTTGATGTTAGGCTACGCGTCTCTGCTTCTTGCGATAATTTTAACTTTTCGAGTTCATAAGCCCTGTCTTTGTCTCGATCCTCCCTTTCTAATCTCTTTCTTTCCTTTTCCTCCGCTATAAGCGCTTCCCGATCTTGCAGTATATTTTTGGCTTGTGCCAATGCAAAATCTCTATCAAAATCTTCAGCCGCTTCTATTTTACTAACTATTTTTGCAATCGTGTCGCTCTCATCTATTTGAACATCTAATTCACCCGCCAGGATTCGCAAATCTACCTTTTTAAAATTTTTCCACTCTGACATTTTTGAAAAATTAACCCCAAAACCTAATTTACATGGATATCAGATCAAAATTTAAAACAGAAAAATACATACATACACAAAAAATATAATTCAGTTATACATTTACAAAACAGTTAGAAATATAATTTCCCCTTTTTATAACTTGTATTAAAAAAATGGCACTATGTTTCACTTCTGCAACCCATCATCTCGCAAAATTTTCACATATTAAACGTCTTTGCCAGATCACGACAAATACATTTTCCCGAAAGAAAAACCAGAAAATTAAAATATCAAATTTTAGATACAGCTCAAGCAAAATTTTCCTAAACAAAACTTGTTATTAACAGAATAAACGCACTTAAAATTTTCCTGACAGTAAAAATTATTAACATTTCTCTTTTTTTTTTTTTTTTTTTTTTTTTTTTTTTACATGCCAATAACAGAAAGACTATTCTTTATTTCTACTTTTCCTTTGAGAGGAAAAAAAAATAACTGCCCTTTATCATTGAAATCTACCGAGATATTTCTCGTGTCACACACAATAAACCACTGACACACAATAGCCAGCTTAAGGCAAAAGGAAATTAAACTCAACAGAATGCCACTGAGATAAAAGAATTTGTTAGCTCACCCCTTTGAAGACAGGATCCATTGTCGTCCACCCAGCTGTTCCGAATAGAAGGCACTGTCAATCAACGTCGTCACTACGATAATCCTTTAGCTCCAGAGGTTTGTAATCCACACAGAAATGTTTTTCTAGCTTGACCCAAGATACACAGTCTAAACACAAGGCAGTCAGTTCTAAGAAATGTTTCTTTCCAATAATCCTTGACGTTGTCACCACTAATAGCACTTGATAACAAGTTTTAATCACCACAATGCTTGTCACTATTAACGTTGCACTTCACAAATGTTCTTTGAGGACCCCTATTGTTCTACGCCTCATCTGGTCAACATGATCCCACCGCTGCCACCAGCTGTTACGAATTTACTCCTCGATCAATCTAATTGAACGGTAGCTGTGAGGAATAATTCTCTCTACTATGCAAGATTAATCAAACGTTTTATTTTGAAATCTTGAATTTGTAGTATACAACAAAAATAATAAATTAAATGCGTAGGTTGTTGACTTATATGATTGTATAAAACACTGAGTCCTTGTAGCTTCAAATTTGGAAATTAGTTCACTCTAGAACTTCTCATTCAGCAGCAAGTTCGTTGGTCGGATGGCTTTTACGGGACGGTCTCTCGCCGTCCTATACAAGTTCCGAGCGCTTCGCTCAATTTAACTCGGCACGTCTCGTGCCTTCAGCCCGGGAAAAAATCTCTTTTTCCCTCGTTCGTGCGAGCCAAACGCACACCTCAGTTTCCGAATCCAAACTCTGCTCCCCTCCTCTCTTTTCCTCCGAAAGAAAAATGGTCACTCTCCCGGACACCGTGAGAAAACTTTCAACATCCCTCTCTGTCAATGCCTTTAGGCATTAGCGAATTCCTTTGCGAGACCTAAACAGGGTGGTCTATACTCCGAACCCTTAGATGTATCTCATATCCTTTATCAGGGCGTGCTACGTCCTAAGTGCTAATCCATCATCACTTACAATGTCCTAGAGCGTGAGAAAAATGTCTACTAGTCTTTCTATGCACCTGGGTGTATTCAGTTTTTCTTTAGGAAGACTTCTTCCCCCATCATCTGAAAACATAGAAATTCAATTCTCTACAATAGGATATTAGTCAGTCACAAATATTTTAAAGAAAAATGAGAGGTGTTAATTAAGTTATTTGGGGGAGGGGGAATGCGTGTGTGTGTCTCGTGTGAAGCGTCGTTCGAAAGATCTGGTAATTCCGAATTTAAAAAATGTATTTCTTTTAATTTTAGGTATTACACTTTCATGAAAATTTACTGCAAAAATATGCCCCCCCCCTAATTTTTTCCGAATCCATTGAAACTAAAATTATGAAAAAAATTAGGGGTAGTAGAAGTTTATTTAAACCTTGCAGGATAACTATAGTGATTAACACATTTTTAGATAGCAACACTTTTGCAACATATTAAGAACACTTTTCTCGATAGCAGCACTTTTGTAACACATTAAGAACACAATTACTACACAAAAAATATTTTGTATATGAAGTTTTCTAATTCACAACACATTAATGTGTTATTAATTTGGTGACAAAAAGGGTTGTAAAATGTGTTTATTTTTGTGTTTGAGAATTTGCAGTGTATCAATTCTCAGGTTCAGAAAACACGTTTAAAAAACCAATATACTAAATTAACAGCATTAACATTAATATGAAAATTAACATTATTCTTACAATTGTATGCACAAATTCAGTTATGCAGCTGAAACTGTTTACTTGAGAATCGATAGAATCCGAAAAACCGATTTTCCGGGTACAGAGAACTGATTAATGCATTGTAAAAGCTACTAGAAAACGTTTCCAGAAATTACGGGCAGCTATTAAAAATTTATTTTTATAAATTATTCTTTAAATTTCGAAAATAAATTGTTTTTTGAGATTTCTAAAGATAAAGAAACACTTTTCGGAATCTTGGGTGACTTAGAAAAGGTTATTATATGTTTGCGTTCGTGATTATTGTACGTTTTCGTAGATTAATAAACATTTGTCTTTTTTGCATTGTGGAATTAATAGATACTGTTCGAAACAATTAGAGCATATTACGATTTTAATGTAAACTGTAAAAGAAGAAAAATTTTATCGACTGATGTATAATAATTCACGGGTGTTATAATATTCTTTCCTTTTTTTTCTATAGGGATCTGGCGGCGAGGAACTGCTTAGTTTCCAGTTATGATAGGAACGAAAGAATAGTTAAAATCGGTGATTTTGGACTCGCTAGGGACATTTACAAGAACGATTATTACAGAAAAGAAGGAGAAGGCTTACTGCCAGTTCGATGGATGGCCCCAGAATCACTTCTTTATGGAGTATTCACAAGTCATAGTGATGTTTGGTAAAAGATATATATATATTTTTTCTTTCGAGTTGATAAAAAAAATTACATAGTTCAACAAGTTTTAACGAACTTTTTTTTGTTTCTCAATACACACTGAGTGTTTTAATTTATTTTATCACTATATTTAAATGATCAAAATCATTTGATATATAGCCCAATGAAAATTTAAAAGTATATTATTATTAGTATTATTATTAGCGTTGTTTTAAATTTATTTATTTATTTATTTTTGACAAAATATGTGAGTGGTAGTAAATTTTCAGCGCTGTATTCTTTTCAGCATCCTCTTAAATACAAAGTTGCCTCCCACTTCGTATGAAAAAGATACCTTGTTAAGCAGTGTTATTGAAGTTTGTGTGGTTCTTCATGTAGTCGAATTCGCTTGCAGCGAGTAAATAACGGGAATCTGCTTTTAACAAACAAAGAAAAGAGAAAGTATCTGGTTAAGATTACTTAGGTATTACAAGAAATATTTGGATATAAAAACAAAAAAAATTACAAATTTGCAAAAGATTCTTGAATTTTAAACACTCACTCAAATAAGAAGAAATATATACAATGTGAAACTGATTATAAAGAAAATGAAAGAAAATTACTTTGTTTTTTAAACTTGGTGAAACTATTAAGGATACGGTGATTTCCAGGAGCAGCCATATAAAACTGTACTTTAGGTGAATTCACACCGGGACTACGCTTAGGAAAAAGAAGTTTGTGATTTTAATTTAAATTTTTGTGTTTAAAATGGTTTTCTTTTTTATCCTTTCATGTATAAAAAGTATTAAAATATTAAAACCTCATTTTAAATCTCAAATTTAAATTAATTTCAAAATAAATACTTCCTAACTTTTAACCTAATTCTGAAGCTCGTTCAGATGTTTTCCTAGCTTAACAGATATTACTTTCAGATATTAAATTTTATCCACCCTTAAGATTAAAAGTGTCCACTGTGGTTGACGCCTAGGAAAGTCTGAGCCCATAATAACCATACGAATCTTGGCCACGCATCAATCAAAAGTAAACCAATTAAGTTAAAGCGTATTCTCGATGTGACATTTTCGCACCCTGATGCAAAATATTGAAAGTTCTTATCAAAATGCCAGAACTCGCGTGGAAAAGTTCAGAATTTGTAGTTTTGAGCTTGTCTACAAACCTTACGATCATGTACATTGCTAAATTTATACTTACGGCTCCCCCCCCTGGGCCTCTTCCGTCACTTGAATCATTGATCTGGATTAATAAGTTCGGTCAACAAAGAGAATCCCGAGTCAAATTATTTTATTATTTCCTCTATTAGTCTTTCATGTTATTTGGAATTATTACAAAAAACTCTACAAGTGTGACAAAAAGAACACGTACCTCTCACATTCTTAACGTGTCACAAATTAGAGTTTATAGCCGAACTTTGGCTGATACATCATTAAAATATCTTGAAAGGGGCAGCTTCAGAATTAGAAATTAAAATTTAAGGAAGATTTAATTTTAAATTTGTTTAAATTTGAGATTTAGAATGGGATTTTAGAGATTCAAAATAGGATTTAATATTTTTAATACTTTTAATGTACACTGCTCAAAACAATTAAAGGATATTTGAAGTTTTACATAAAATAAAGATATAAACGAAATTTTTTTTGCTGAAAATAGAAGAAGAGAATCACAAATGCAAATTTTTTTGGTTTTCAAACTGTGGAGTATGCAAATTTTGAGTTCGACGTCAAAAACGTCGCTTCAGCGGCAGCGAATGAAATTTGACTTTCAACTGGATAAAAGAGAATGAAGACAAGGATGATCGGCATTCAGTGATTGCTTTGTTTCGATGAGTACGATGTCTCAGCGAAGTCATTTGACAGATTCAGAAGCTTTGAGAATTGTTGGTAGGTTAGAAGGGGGCCAAACTCAAGCCGAAGTAGCGCAAGCCATTGGAGTGTCACAAAGTGTCATTTCCAGGATCTGGAACCGTTTTTTGGAGAGTGGATGTGCAGGCCGAAGACCAGGGCAAGGTCGTAGACGGGCAACAACGCCCAATGAAGATCGGTATTTAGCGTTAACAGCTCGGAGACACCAAACCATGAACGCTACTCTTCTCCAACAACACCTTCGCTCGGCTACAGGCACCACGATTTCAACTCAGACTGTCCGAAACCGGCTCCATGCTGTAGGTCTGTATGCTCGCCGACCGATGGTATGTGTTAGATTAACATCAAGGCATCGTCGCGACCGCAGGGAGTGGGCAACCGAGCATGTCAACTGGAGGAGAAATGAATGGAGCAATATTCTGTTTTCTGATGAGTCCCGTTTTTCTGTGCATCCGGATAATAGGCGTATTTTCATCTGGAGGGACCGTGGCAGTAGGAATAATCCTGCGTTCGTGCACGAAAGTGTCAGATTTGGCGGTGGAGGAGTGTTGGTGTATGGTGGCATCTCCATTGACGGGCGCACTGACCTCTACATCATTCGAGATGGAACTCTGACTGGTCGCCGATATAGGGATGAGATCCTCAGACCTATTGTAGTCTCTTACGCTGCAGCAATCGGAGATAACTTCATTTTAATGGACGATAACTGCAGGCCACATCGTGCAAACCTGGTGGAGGATTTCCTTTTCGAGGAAGGAATCGTTCGAATGGAACGTCCAGCGTGTTCTCCAGACATGAATCCAATCGAGCACGTTTGGGACGCTCTAGGAAGACGAGTTTCTGGCCGCCAACAACCCCCACAAACTCTCCAAGAACTGGAAAGAGCTCTTCTGGAAGAGTGGGGCAGAATACCCCAACTCGTCATTAATAGCCTCATTGAATCCATGCCTCAAAGGTGTTCAACGTTGCTGGCCGCCCGTGGAAACCCTAGCCCCTACTGAAAATGATTTTCTTTGAAGAAAACACCTTTTCTTATTCTTTTTTTCTCATATGCACAAATTGTGTTTTTTTCCTTTAGTACACAAATGCGCAATAAAATGCATTTTTTTCTGCCAAACATGTGTAATTTATTCTCATATAACCTACTATGTCTGTCGACCATGTATCAATCAGCTAAACAGTTTACCAGATACAAAATCCACCTAAAACTGCAATATCCTTTAATTGTTTTGAGCAGTGTATATTGGTCTTTTTTTTTTGTAAACGAAATTTTAAAGTATGAAATTATAAAAATGATGATTATGATTAAGTGTTGAAATTTTAAAATACTACTAATGATGATTAAATTTAAGATTTTTGAAATAAGTATATTAAGTTAATTTAAAAATATATTCGTTGAAAATTAATTTAAAATTTTTATAGAACTCCGTTTGTATAACCGAAACTATCCTCGAAGTAAAAATGTAAAAATTGAAACTTGGATATGAAGACCGAGAAATTTAAATTGAGTTTTTGTTTTAAGTAAAAATCAAATATGATTTAATTCGAGATGCTTTACAAAAACAAACAAACAAATAATAATAATAATAATAATAATAATAATAATAACAATAATAAGAAGAAGAATCTCAAACATCTTTTTTTTCTTTTTATCCTTTTTCAAGTTGATTTATCAATTGATTAAATCATTATTAATCTTTTTCGATATTCGTTTAATCATTTATTATAATTATTTATTTCTAAATAGGGCTTTTGGAGTGCTCTTATGGGAAGTCATTACTCTTGGACAACAACCGTACCCAGCACGTTCTAATATGGAAGTGTTGTACTATGTAAGAGCTGGAGGGCGATTAGATAAACCAGAGAACTGCCCTGATGATTTGTAAGTATAAAATTTCAAATCAAATTCAAATGATTATTTACTGTCAAATCCAAAATTGCTGTCCACAAAAATCATTTTCATCTGTAAAGGCATAAAATTTGCAGATGAATCAATCAACCAATTCATGCCCCTCCCATCACATTTTTTATTTAAAAATAATAATAATAATAAAAAGTTTTAAATCTATTAATAGTGCTTTTATTAAAAATTAGAGGATTAGCGACAATATTAATCTGTGCTTTAGCACTGCAAAAAATTTACAAAATTGGCGCGAGATAAGAATTTCTAAAAACTATAACATAGCAGACAAATACGTACCGAAAGATTGTTTTTGAAACGAAAAAAGTCCGCGGTTGTGTGTCATATCTAAAATCTCATTTATTAATCTAGTAAATATCCCAAATAAAATGTTTACTTAATTATCTATATAACACCGCCCTCTTCTCCCTCCTACCCACCAAAAAAACTTGTTCGTCTTTGTTGTAAAAAAGAGTGGATTGACCTGATATTCTCTTTTCGAACAAAGTTTTCTTAGAAATTCAGCATGTCACTTGAATAGATATTGTTTATAAATGATAATGCATTTTTTTAAGACTCTTAAAACTGCTACAAGAGTAAAAATTGGATTGATCTATTTTGAATGTAAATTCGAGGAATATTGGTGGTACGTTGTCACAGAGGTAGAAATCATTATTAATCTGTAGACCAAAGAATAAACATTCGTCTGCGATTCTTAAATATTCTTTTTAGGGTTCGTACTTAAAAAAAAGAAAACGATACCATTTATAAGATCCCTCGTGTGTCTGTCTGTCCGACTGTCACAACCGTTTTTCTCGAAAACTATGGAACGTGGAAAGTTCAAACTTGGCAGAGTTATAAAGGCTATTAACTCACATATTTATAGGATATTAGTTATTCACTAATATTTTAAAGAAAAACTTAGGGGGGGGGGTCTAATTGAGCTACTTGGGGAAAAAATTGTGTATGTTTCGTGTGAAGTGTCGTTCGAAAGATTTCGTAACTCCGAATTAAAAAATGTATTTGTTTTAGTTTTATGTATTACATTTTCAGAGCTGTCTTCGAAAGTGAAAAAAATTAGGGGTAGTAGGAGTTTATTTAAAACTTGCAGGATAACTATAGTGATTATCCTAGGTCACATACTTTTTGAGAAAATCGCATTTCTCCATTACACGCAAACTTTACTTTTCGGGTGCTCAGCGGGGGAATTGAGGGGTACCTATCAACCCAGAATCGTTCAAGGATGGTTGATTATGATTTTCGAAAAAGATCGTTTCTAATTAGCCGAGATATTAATTGAAAACCTATTTACAAAAACGCGGTGTTGCAGTATTGTGACTTCGAAGCGCGCCTGGGAGGACAATGCCAAGTTTAAACTGTTGTACGGTACCTTTTGTGCAGGATAGACCGGCAGCCGGCAGCTCAAACAACTACCTCATCGAGTTGGAGACTGAAATTCCAGAATTAACTAAAACTCGATTCCCATATTAAAACGCAATCGGTCTTCCAAGTCATATCTTTGTGGAAAACACTTAAAAACCCGATTTTAGCGGTCAACTCGTAGATTTACCATTGCGTTTTCCTGCACCCAAAGGTATGAAAACATGGCGGACTGGGAGCCGGAAAACACATTGGTAAACCTGCGAGTCAAACGGTAAAATCGGGTTTTTAGGTGTTTTCCACCAAGATATGGCTTGGCAAACCGATTGCGTTTTAATATGCGAATCGAGTTTTAGCTAATTTTGGAATTTCAGCCTTCAACTCGATGAGGTAGTTGTCTGTGCTACCGGTTTCTGGTCTAGGAGTAAAACTCGCATTTGGTCGATAGTTGTGTTTTTGTTTTGAGATTTTATACAAAATTTAAAACAAGTCTAGCAATTATTTTTACTTAAAAACAAAAACTATTTAATAATAGTAAAATGTTACTGAATTTGGAAACATGTATTTTCATTAATGGTACTGCAAACCATATTGATTAAATATAAATGAATTTTCAGTTAATGATAGATATTAGTGTATTTTAGACCTTTTACGACTCCTGTAAAAATATAAAAGAATAAATAAATAAAAGAAAACTGTTACTTTTATGATGGTTTTTAATGGTGAATATCCTGCAATTTACTTCAGTATTATGTTGAAATTCGTAACAATCTACAGAAAAATTACGACTGTCTGCGCTAAACCGCGGGGTATATATACAAGAAACGAAATCAATAACAAATTTGAATTGTTGAAAGACGGTAATGATAAAATTATTTTAATTTAATTTTAGGATTTTTGTTAATTATTTAGAAGTATCTTCAGAAATATATATCTCTTTTAGACATGATGTAATGTTAAAATGCTGGAGTTATGATGCTGAAAGCAGGCCAACATTCTGTTACTGCCTGAGTGCCTTGAAAGAATTGAGAGACAAATTGGTATCTTCATCTGTTATTATGCCATCTGTCTATAATTTCAGTTATATTGCAGATACTAATTTAGGTAAGTAACTACTTGAGCGATAAACATTTCATTTTAATGAATTAATGAAGACTCTGTTATATCATGCAAGTTTTAAAAAAAAAAATCTAATTATTATTTTTAATCTCACTTTCATGCATGAGTTAAGGCTGTTTCTCAAATCCAAGCTGCCTACTGTCTGGCACATTTTTAAATTTATTTTTATTCGCAAACGCATGAAAATGGCAAATGCTCTTATCTAGAAACTTTCAATCGGACACTGTTTTATATATATATATATAAAGGCAGACGGAATTTTAGAAAATGCTGCCAAAACGGGCGTTTCTAATGAAATTTCCTGTCCCCATAGCGCGGGAAAGAAAAACTGATCTCATGAGACAATAATCACTTCTCACTCAAGATGTGATTAATTTATCGAAAAATTAAAAATTATTTGATTACAAATCATTTTAATAATCATTCTTGCAACGGTCATGCTTTTGAGTTTAAAAATTAGTCAGAAAGTTTTGCATTGTTGAGAAGGGAGGATATATTTCTTTGAGAACCGCCTTATTTATTTATTGATTTATTTATTTATTTTACTAATAATTTAATAGATTATACACTTTCAAAGCGTTTAATCATACTTTCATGGATGAGTAAAAAAGAAATATTTTTAATAGCTCTTCGAATAATTTAAAATCTTACACACTTTCAAAATACATTTGGCTTTTAAATGAAGAAATTTATTTTAAACCAAATAATAGAAAAAGTAGGTTGATAATAAATTTCTTTCCACGAGCATATTTTTTTATGTAGTTAAAAAAATAAAAATTTAAATTTAAACCTATTTCCATCCTTAACGAAAGTACATAATTCAATTACAGTAAAATTTGAATTAATCTAATAAAAATTGAAGTTTTATTTTTACTGATGTGATGTTTTTTTATTTTTGTCATCTTAAATATATTTTTTATAGTGAATGATGCTCCATTGGGTTTTGACAACTTGGGTTATTGCGGAAGTGAGTTTGCCGAGATTAGAATATCTGAAACAGACAATGATTTTGTTCCAGTTACAACAGAAAATGATTTTGTTCCAGTTACATCTGAAAATGGTTTTGTTCCAGGTACAACTGACTGTAAAAGTTGTTTAACACTTATCGCACTCGCACATTCTTACGACGGTTTTTCACTGCACTTTTCGATATACTTTTGCAGGTGCAACTATGAAAGTTATTGGGCCCTTGTCATTCCACAATATTCATATTCTCAACATATTTTTACTTTGCACTTCTTTTAAGGGTTTTTTTTCCCCTTGAAGCACTTTTTCCATTAGATCATTCATATGCACACGTAATGTATAAAAATACTAATCTCAAACAACTATAAATTACAGCCATTCTTTAGCATACATAAGGCTTCATAAAAAAGGCCCTCTCCCATTACCAAATCGCAAAGGAAGAATTATAAACAGATGCAACAACATGTGTTATTGGATTGTTACCATTTTGGATTCCGCAGTTAAGTTTGCCTCGCATCTACGCGATGGAAGGCAGCTCTTATTTCGGTTTCTTTGATGTGGAAACTCTTTTGTCGAGCTGCAAGAAAGGAGGCTTTTTGACATGTCTATTATATCCCGCGGGGAGAAATTTTTTTTCTGATTTTGTGCACTTTGATTCCAAACTTTTGAAGAGAAATAAAAAAAGGCCACAATTGACCGCAGAGCCTTTGGAAACAAAAGCTCACATAAATAATTCATGAATCTCGTAGCAGAATGTGATCTGATCGGAACCTTAAGCTGCGATCAGCTGCGGCTCGTTTGTCGGCTTCTTAAATGTGATGAGTCTTCTGTCGCTCTTGCAACAGAGGGAAGTGCCAGGAAGAAGACATCCTGATATATCTATCGCTCCCTTTTTCTTTTGTTGGGACTCCTAATTTTTTTGTTGGTGACCACTAAACCTTTGTAAAAGAAAGCCCCGAGAAATAATTTATGACTTCTCGTAGCAGAATTTTAAATTGGGGTCCAGACGTAGCCTTAAATTTACACCCACATCTATGCGACAGAAGCCGGTGCTTTTGTTGGCCTCTTTGATGTGGAGAATCTTTGTCGCGCTGCAAGAGAATCCGAGGAATAGTGGAGGAGGGTCCATGACATGTTCATCATCTTACCTGGGGATAAGTTCTTTTGTTGATTTTCTGCGCTTTGATTTCAAAGCTTTGAAGAGCAATAAAAAAGGTCACAACTGACCACAAAGCCCTTGGAAAAGAAAGTCCAGATAAATGATTTATGACTCTTGTCGTAGAATGTGATCTGAACGGAGTCTTAAGATTACCCCAAATCTACGCGACAGAAGTCGGTGCTTTTGTTGGCCTCTTTTATGTCGGGAATCTTTGTCACACTGCAACAGTATGCGAGGAATAGAGGAGGAGGCTCTCTGATATGTTTACCACCTAACTTGCGGAGAAAACGTTTTGTTGATTTTATGTGCTTTGATTTCAAACCTTTGAAGGGCGATATAATAAAGTTCACAACTGACCACAGAGCCTTTGGAAGAAAAGAAAGCTCAGAGAAATAATTTATGAGTTCTCGTCGTAGAATTTGAAAATGTGATCTGCACGGAGTCTTAGTACAAATATTGCGTTATTTTGCATCAATGAAAAAGGACAATTTTCTGATTTTTTTCCTTTTTACGTTGGTTGTTTAGACATCTCGTATTAATCATCACACCAAAGGTTTCTATATCTATCTCCTTCATATTACTCATCACACTAAAGGTTTCTATATCTATCTCCTTCATGTGCATGCTTTATGATTAGTCTCTCACATATTTATAAATTTTTCGTTGTATACATTTTGATTATGCTAAATTTACTTTATGTATTTCAGGTACATACATAGGGCAAAATGATTTCGAAGAAAATTCTGAAAATAAGTTAGGAAATCAGAATTTGGATTCAAGAAGCATACAAAGTGATCCTGCAGCTCCTTCGGAAACGGTATTTTTTTTTTTTTTTAATTTCTTCTCTTTTTTTAAAAATTTAGTACCACGTGGCTAAACATTAAATATTTATTACATTAATCTAACAGTGAAAGTAGTATTAAAAGGTTATTTCCCCCTTTACTTTTGCTATATATAAAAAAGAAAATGAAAAAAAATATATAATAAATCCATTGGTTTGCGCTTTATACGAAACATAAATAAAAGAGGTGAATTTTTCAGAATTGGGATAGTCGCCAAATTCATCTATTGTAACGGGCGTGTTTTGGAACAACATGAATTGTATTAATAAGATTAGGCTTGAATTTTAAGATTAACATTGAAGACTTAGTAAAGTGTGATTAAAAAAAACAATTTTCACATTTATATTTATTAATTATAATTTAAAATATAATTGTTTTTATTACCAGGTTGACTAATAATCTAAAGGGATTTTTCTCTTTTTTATGGCATCAATTTTGTGTCCTTTATTAATTTTTAATTACACTTTGACTTAATTTTCTTGGCCCCTTATGAATTAGCAAAACTTCTTTTTTACCAATCTAGGCATAAAATTGCTTCGTAACTTAGGAAGCCCCGCAAAATGTAAATGCATTTGTTTATTTATTAATATTTATTTAATTATTTACCAGTGACCTGTTCCAGCTTTATATGGTTTCCATTATGATTTAAAATAACAGTTTATCGTTTTGATTGAGAGAAACTAAGTGGAACAGTATCCAGCAGAGTTGTCTAAACAATTATATTAGTTTATAAAGAAATGCTGTAGAAAATATAATGCAGTTGTTCAGTCTCAGACGATGCGATGAGAAGTTCAGACAAGAGTTCATCGTCCTCTTTGCTGATGTATTTAATAACATTGCTTGTTCGATTTCTCTGAGCTGCATAGTGAAATTTTCAGGAGATCTATTTTTAAAGTTTGGATCCTTGCAACTTGTCCAGCTTCTTTGTTGACGATGGTTAGTATATCTATTGTCTCTAGCTGTAGTATGACTCTAGAATGACTTCGAAAAAATTTTTGTGCACTTTCCTTCACGTTCACAAGAATTTAAAATCATAGATGGATTAAAGCAATGTATAATGGATTTTTGTAAATGAAGGTAAATATAACTTTTTCAGACCGGGGGGCAAGTAAAGAATTTCACACACACTAAATACAGCATTATGCGCAAAAAATTTACGATCTACTATGAAACATGGTGGTAGCAACCAAATGCACAGCCATGCACATGGTTACACGGCCAGCTCTGATGTGGGGAACTTGGAATATGTTGATGATACAGTGGACAAATACGTCTACTCTTACGTATTTAACACTCTGGAAGGCGGTGGTATATTATTTATACCACTTAATTCCGAACATCTAAATGGCAACCATATTATCTGAATAAAATTTTGTTTTAATAATGTAGGAAAGAAAAATTGAATTTATTTTGATATCAATTTGCTCAAAAATTCTGATGACCATAAAAATACCACATCATAAAAATAGGGAAATGCACAAGACCTTTCAATGCAACTTAGTCTTTCTTCATCATGCGCAAAGAATACGTGCTTCTATTTTGAGTCTTGCTTCTCCTGCTTTCAAAGTAGAAGCACATGTTCTTTGCGCCTGATGAAGAAAGACAAAATTCTTTTTAAAGACCTTGCGTATTTTTGTATTTTTATGGTATTTTTAAAAAAGTTCTTTTGGTCTGATTGCATCACACTCATCTTAATTCTCATTCTCTTTTGAGTTGTAATTTGTTTTGTAAATTAATTAATGGATATTCTGTTTCAGGACGGAGATAATTCGACTTCACGAAGACGATCATCTTCATGGACAAGTGCCATGTTTGACTTGCCAAGTAGTTCTACGGTGACACAAATTTCAAAAACGACAAACAAACGACCTATCAACAAGTACCTAGAGCTCTTAGGAGACAATGAAGACGCAGATGGTTACCAGCTGCCATTGCAATTTCATGGATCGCTAAGACGATCGACGCAAACTAATGCGAATGGTTCTGAAGCTGCAAATAATACTTCCCCGACGTCAGCAATCAATGGGTGTTGCCTTTCTGAGCAATCTACTAAACCACTGTTATTAAACTCTGAAAAACATGGCTTATGTAACAGCAATTTCCACGCTCATGAAACCAAAGTGCCTGAAGAGTCTTCTTTATCTAGTGAACAACACTTGTTAGAAGTAACTCATGACTTTTCATCAGAAAGTGAAAACTTTCCATCGTGGTTGGAGGATTGTGATGACTGGTCAGTGTCAACAGCTTCCACAGCCACTTGCCCGTTAGATTCTTCCAGTAAAAGACTCAGTGGTTTATCGACTCTTTCTTGCCTTTCTGGAGTTTCGGGCATTGACTTAAACTACGCTTCAAAATCTTCATTCTGCTAGAACAGTGATTCTCAACCACTTGTGCGCCGTGAACTTTTACAGTCAAACTTTGTCAGTATATTAGGAATCAACAGAAGTATCTTTTTTTTTTTTTACATACAACATTCCATATTGTATATTTCGCACATTCAAATAAATTTAATATTTCAGGGAATTTTTTTTTCTCGAAGGAAAATGGTTACAATATAAAATGCAATAGAAATGTTTGAAATCGGTATAGAATGTATTCTATATAACAATTTTACATCTTTGCATAAGAACAAATTTTACATACTTTAGATTTATATGTCACAGAAATTTTGAAGAATGCATTTGCCTACCGCGCTTGATACAACTTCTCTAGATTAGAAAAGAGAAATATCGTTGTTTAAAGTGCATGTGCAATCACTCAGAAAATTCATATAATACAGAAAAGTGGAGTGCTGAAATAGGAAACAGAATGACAATGGATATTACAATTGATTGGAATTTTCCAAGTATTTTTTAAAACAACTTTTAACATTAAATTTAACTGAAATAAATGACATTTATTCCTTTTATCATTACTGTCTCATCATCAAAATACACAATGCCGTTGACGTTTAACCATGGGTAAAAATGGTTGAGAAATACTGTGCTAGAAATATAGTTTGGGTGCAATAAACTGTTCATTTTGCTCCCGAAACTGTGTGATATATTTTTGTACGACTAATAGTTCAAGAATATTTTTGTACATTATAGAATTTTTCATCTGTATATAGTTATTTTAAAAATTATACATACATGCGTTTCAATGCGAAACAGTTGTAAATATTTTAAGTTTTTTTTTTTTTTTTAGTTATTATATTGATATAGTCGAATAGCGATGAGAGTTGCTAGTCCTTCAATTAAATCCTTAGTCACGGGTAATTTATGTTTTATTATGACGAATCAAAAAATTAATCCATGTTTTATGGAAAATGTAAAACCAAAGACTGTTTTTAACACTTTCCAACATAGTTGAAAAGTGTTTACAATTTCACTTCATCTGTCCGTCCGCGTTCTAACTCTCGTAAATATATTTCGATTTTCAAATAATTGTTATATATTATTAAAGTTAACCATGGCATGTTTCCTATTGAAAACGGAGTGTGTTTCATTTATATTTTGTTTACATTGGCACTTAAAATAATTCGGATACATTATGGTCTATGGATGAAAATTGTTTAAAGTATATTTTAATAATATTACACTACTTCAAACATTACGAAATTGATATCGAATTTTGACATATGCTACAGCATGTTTCGTATTGAAAATGGAATGCGAGCATTTACAGGGACACACAAAGAATTAGATTTGGATTACTCTGAGTGGACAGTGATTGTTTAAAGACGATTTTGTGAAATTGACGTACGTTATTGAAGTGCACAGTACACTGTGCTTTCACAGGGAAAATAGGACATTTAACATTTAATGTTCTTTTACAGGGCCATACAAAACAAATTAGATATATAATCGTCTATGGGCAATAATTGCCAGAACATTTTCAGTTGTGTTATGTGTTTTCAAGCCTAAGTAAATCTTAGTATGTTATAAGATGTGCATGAATTCTGTAGATATATACAGGAACACAGAAAAGAATAATTTTCATTCATAATTATCTTGTATGGGTAGTATTTGCTTAAAATGTATTTTGAAATACGTTACTCGTTTTAAACTAAATTAAATTTTACTATACTATGTAGTGTGAATATATTATAGACTAATATGCTGGATTGCATAGAAGCATATAGACAAATTGCCGTCTATTAATGATAATTTCCAGAAAAAAAGTTTTAGTTGTGTTATGTAGTTTTCAGCTGATTTGAATTTCAGTTTCACTATATAGTACGCATAAAAACATTACATCATATTCAGGGCTGCTCAAAAATTTCGCATTCATCACTACCTATGAAGAATAGATGCTGAAAAATGGGTTTTGACTGTGTTATGTGTCTTCTAAATTGTTTATTTAGTTACCTCTTTCGATTGTATGAAAAATATGCTGTTTTATTGCAATAGCCTAAGAGTGTTGGAAAGTGTTTCGTAATCTATGAAGGATGTATGATTTTTTGTTTTGGATTTTAACTTTATCCAAAGGAATTTCATTGGACGAATATTAAACATTTAATATGATCTAAGAAAATTAGCTCAATCCTAATTGCTTAAAATAAACTGCTTTTTAAGCTTTCATTGTTTTATGTCTATAAAAGTATTTATTTAGATGTCTATAAGGTTATAATGTACTAAATTATCTATCTGTTGTTTAAAATGTTGTATACATTTGTTGATTTGTCATGCCTGTTAACTTTTTAAAAATATCTATGAAATTTATTTTTTATAATGGTACTTGAATTTATAGTGTTTGTATGAATATAGATTTTAATATAGCATGTAAATGTTATGCAGAAAGTAGTCGAAAAATATTCACTATGACACCCTAAAATAAGACTGAGTCTTATATTAATTTTTGCTCCAAAAGAAGTAGGCCTTATTTTCCTGGGATGTCTTTTCTTTTTCTGTTTCATTTTTTATGCACAACAAGTTGCATTTATTCTTTTATAACAACCTACAATATTCATATAATCATTTTAAACAATCTCCATTTATTCATGAAAAACAAATTATCAGATTCTTATAGTACGACCTTGCCCTAATCTTGTAAAGACTAAATGTTACACTTAAAAAAAAATTATATCACGTTTAAAGAATACACTCATTCATAAAATTTAAACAATAGAAAAGGGGGAGGGGCGGATAAGAAGGAATTAATCGTTTTATTAATGCTTGTTTTAAAATCCAACTTGATTACTTTCGAACACATTCATTGAAGGATTGAAACTTTTAACGCATTGAATGATGCAGAGTTTAAATGAGCTTAAATACGTTAAAATAGATATTTTGTAGTAATTCATAACTTTCAATAAAACACTGATAAATTTGTACTCAGAGGTAGTCAATCATTAGAAGTTTTAAAGTATACACTGTTGAACGCTGTACCATCTGATGATTCAAAAAAAAAAAAAAAAAAAAAGATAAGAACCAAAATATGGTTCACTGTGTTTTTCAAAACTCCTGATTATAGTGAAACAATGTTTTGACTTTTGACCATAACATCCAATCGAAGTAAATAGTTCTGGGCACGTTCAATATGCTGTTTTAGGAAGCGATGATATTGTTTGCTTGTCCAGTGGTTAGAATACTGCAAGTCAAAAGGCAATGGGTTCAAAATCCCAGCTCAGATTTGAATGTCTGTAGTACATCAGATCATATTGCGATATTTATTTTACAATTTTGTTATTTGTTTTTTTATCCACGTGTTTTAATGTATGGGTCGCCAAATTTAGCACTCTTTCCGATATTTCACCCGAGGCAAGTGCCTCATTCGTCTCGCAGCTCACACTTATCCCGGCCCTGGTTCAACAAATTACAAGTTCTCGGTTCAAAATTTTACCAGTTCATGCTTCGATTTACTCAAGTGCGTGGTTCGACAGGAGCATTAAATTTTGGAACAAGATTTTACCATCTTGTGGTGACAACTTTTTTGGTACTGTGTTTTGCTGAAATGTGGAATCAAATTTTAACAGTATGAGATCTAGCAAAATGACCAGAAAAATCTATTTTTTCCCTAACATAAGAGAAATATCCATAAAAAAAATTACGTCATGACAATCATAGTGTATCCAAAAATCTTCTTAACAACTTGTAAATATTAATAGTATTAATAACAATAATTTCTAAGTTAACCCCATCGGCGATTAATTTTTAAAAGCTTCTGAAAGACGAACGGTTACAGTTTTAAATGAGCCTAAATATGTTGTAAATAAATATTTTATAAGAGTTTATTATATGGAATAAAAAACTAGCAAAATTACACTTGAAGTTTGTCTGTCACATCATTTTTTTAAGCATGAGCCAAATGGGATGTAAAGAAATGACAATAAAAAGTTATACAAAAAGCACAGTTTTACAAGATTTTAATTTAAAATTTTCAATGAGCTTAAATATGTTGTAAATAAATGTTTTTTTTTAACAATTTTTTATATCGAATTAAAAACTGGCACAATTGTGTTCAATGGTGGTCAGTCACATCATTTTTTAAAGCACGCCCTGGAGTACAATGAAAAGTGATACAAATAAACACAGTTTTAAAAGCTTTTATTATAGATCAACTGTTATAATTTTAAATGAGCTTAAATATTTTGAAAATGAATGTTTTTATCACATTCATTATTTCAAATAAGAAAATGGCAAACTTATGTTCAAAGGTGGTTCGTCAAGATATTTTTAAAAACATGATACATACAATAATAATTGCTATAAAAGCTTTTAATAGACAAGGTTTATAGTTTTAAATGAGCTTAAATTCCTTACATATAAGTATTTTTATAGTAACTTATACCATTGAATAAAGCATTGATAAAACTATACTCAAATTTTATCAGATATGTTTTTAAACTGTAAACAAATAGCTTTAGTATCAGAAAAAACATACTTTTTGTACATACAAAATCACTTTTTTTGTAACAAGCCTTCTTTTGTGGCTCTAACTACTTTTATAAGGCTTAATTCTTTTGAAAGGCTTATTTTTATAACACTTAGTTCTTGGATTAATCATAAGACTTCCAATGCGTAATACTTTCTTTGTATCATAAATTTACGCATTTACCGTCATCAGTTGTGAATGTTATAATTTCTACATATCTGAATATAATTATTTCATGATAATTTTATCGAGAAAAGGGGGCTTCTATCAGGACTCCTGCAAAATGCAAAATACGCGAATCATTCCTGCTGTAAAAAGAATATATATGTTTTTAATACTTCTTGTATTATAATATAAAGCTAAATGCTATCTGTTTCTAAAAATCAATAACAAACGTCTTTTCAAACTGTAAACAAGTAGCATTAGAATCAGAAAAACATACTTTTTGTACATAGTACAAAATCACTTTTTTTGTAACAAGACTTCTTTTATGGCTCTAACTACTTTTATAAGGTTTAATTCTTTTGAAAGGCTTATTTTTATAACACTTAGTTCTTGGATTAATCATAAGACTTCCAATGAATATCTAAAGAATATGCGTAATACTTTCCTTGTATCATAAATTTACGCATTTACCGTCATCAGTTGTGAATGTTATAATTTCTACATATCTGAATATAATTATTTCATGATACTTTTATCGAGAAAAGGGGGCTTCTATCAGAACTCCTGCAAAATGCAAAATACGCCAATCATTCCTGTTGTAAAAAGAATATATATGTTTTTAATACTTCTTGTATTATAATGTAAAGCTAAATGTTGTCTGTTTCTAAAAATCAATAACAAACGTGTTTTCATTGTATAATAAATGCATTTATTATATGTTTCTTTTAACAGAGATTTATGTCATAATTATGTGTATAACATACTTAGTTGCAATAAAGATTATAATGAATTTTATATTTTATGCGTAAAATTTTACACTGTCTTTGCTTGTAGTCATTAAACTTTCTAAAAGCTTTATTTTGCTTGTTATCGCAACATATTTAGCACAAAAGTTTACCTTACAAACGGTTTTTAAGTAAAAATATGTTTAAGGCTGTTCCCAAATTCATATTGGCTACTTTCTGACATTCCTTCCTGACATATTTCATTCACTTCTATTCGTAACAGCAAGCCATTTGCAGATACACTTATTCAGAAACTATGCAATCGATAATGGAAAAAATTATTCGAGTACATAGTTTCTACATGTTAATTTTATTCATTTGCGAACAAGAAAGAATTAATTGTGTCAGAAAGTAGCCAGTTGGAGTTTGAGAACAGCCTTAAGGTTGTCCTCCAATAAGTAAACTAAAAAAATAATAAAAAATCCTCGGTCAAAAACGTCAAACTTTCTGACATATTCATATTACACTCATGTTTACAGGTAAAGCATGAAAATGAAGACAATTCAATTGAAGGGATTTGGATTCGAACAGTGTTTTTATTTTTCTCTAAATGTATTACATTTTGAGTCAGGGCCGAAACTAAAGGGGGCAGAGGGGGCATATGCCCCGGGCGCCAGAACGAAGGGGCGCCAAATGAAGGATTATACCTTTGGAAAGGATCATTTTCTTCTGATGGACTGGTGGCTTCCCATAGGCGTAACCAGCCTTTTGAACGGGGGGGTGCCCAGACTTTTCAACCTGAACATGTTGGATACAAACAATATCTTATATAGTAAAACCTTCTAAAACGGAACTCCGTGAAACGCGTCGAATTTCCGTTTTAGACAGGTTTTATCTTAGAAGGTATAATTGTATGGTATTTCTTTTAAAAAGGGCTCAAACGCGATTTTTGTTTGCGTGAGGAGGGGTGAGAAGGGGTTCAAAACATTAAAATTAGATCTAATGATAAAAAAAAAGATATGTAAATGTTCTTGCAGCAGTGACTAAATGTGGTCACAAGTGTAAAACCTTTTTGCACCCTAACTTCTTATAAAGATTAAAAAAGCCCTTTAACCATGCTGAAAACTTCTATAGGCACAGGGAACGCTGCATGAAATTTTGCCGGATGATAAATGTCAGATAATACATGCGGTACACCAGTACATACGCACGAAAGTTTTTCAGAATGTTACTCCATGACTTCTTAGGGATCACCGGAGGGACCCAAGGAATTTTGGAGGAAAGTCAATATAAATAATTATTATAATATTATAAATAATTATAATATTCATTAATACCATAATTTCCGGCCTTATAATCCGCGGATCAAACAATCATGCTTCGACCCAGAAATTTTATTTCATTATTGAAGTTAAATATTTATCACGATTTAACAAGTTACGTTTCATGAAACAAGATTTCTGGGTCTGAACATAATTGCTTGATCCGCGGATTATAGGCCGGAAATTACGGTAATTCATATTTTTACCTCAGAATGTGTCGAATATATTAGGTAAAACAGGTCATGTCATGATAATATACAATAAATTTTATCAAGATGATAAAAATTATACTATCATGATGCGACTATAATAATAAAGATAGGTACTTGTCTGTCTCTGTGTGTGTGTACACGCGCGCGCTGAACTCTGAAAAAACAATGCAGCCCGCACAGCCGTAAGATTTGACAGGATTTGTATGCCTGAACTCATGCATATCGAAGTAAATTTCTGGTATTTTTCATTTAAATTTTTATGCGAATTTTTTCGCATTTTGCGGCAGTTTTTTTTCAAATTAGTAAAAAATAATCCGATTTCAATATTTTATCCAGTAAACTTTGTCATCTTTTCAATAAAGTGTTTTCGAGATTCTTACAGCAATTTTTTCATTTTTAACAATTTTTAATGTTATTTTTAAAGGGTTTTTTCGCATTTCGTGGTGATTTTTTTTTCGACATTCCTAAAAGGGATCCGGTTTAAATCTTTTACCCAAATAGTTAATTTCGTTCCCTGTGGTTTTTTAATCTTTTCCGAATTCTTGATGCGATTTTTAGAGGGGGTTTTCGTGCTTTGAGGCGATTTTTTGACTTTTTTTTTTTTTTAAACAGAAAAAACTCTCCGGTAATTTTTGCAATTCCCGTAATTAAATTCGAATTGGAATAATGTCAAATCAGTTCATATAAGAAAGCTGAAAATTTAATTTTGCTCGAAATAAAAAACGCAATAATTCAAGATTTGCTTGTTTCGAGACAGAAGAGGTAACAGCTTGCTCGGGAGTACGTTGCCGAAGGCAGTCCCCCCTCCCAAATCCTAGATTTGTTTAATTCTATGGTCGTTTAAAAACCAACCAACGAATTTCCTCTAGTAATGAACTTTTCTTTGAGGTGCAGGCTTTGAAATAACGTGCGGGATCGCGCGACTTGTGCACAGAAAAGGAAAGTCTCGCATAATTAAAAAATTCTGCTCAGTATTTCCCCCCTCCCCCTCCAAATTCTTCACAGACCTGTGATTCTTCAGTGAGTATTTAAAAAAAAATTTTGAAGTCCGTGATTTTTATTTCTTTTATGGAATTTCTTAAAATCAATTCGTGAATCGGTCCCCAAAAAAATCGAGAATTTCTTCAAACGATCGTGGAAAATATCGGAAATTTCGATAAAAAAGTGCAGAAAGTAATCGCCAGTTTCGTCAAAAGATCGCACAAAAAAATTACGAATTTCGATAAACGATTGACGAAAAATTTTTGCAAATTTCGTCAAAATGTCGAGGACACGAGTAAAGAATTTTGTTAATTGATACGGAAAGATATCGAGAATTTTCCCGATCGGCCGAGCAAATTTCGCGAAATTCGACAAATGATCTCTGTGTAAAAAAATCACTTTCGTCAATCAGTCGCAACTGAAAATAAATTTCGGCAGAGGATCGCGGTAAAAACGAGAATTTCGTCAAAGGATCGTAGAAAGAAAGCGCGAATTTTGTCAAAAGATTGCGAAAAGATACAGCGAATTTCATCGAAGAATCGTGCTAAAAAATGCCAATTTCGTCAAAATATCGTGGTAAAAAATGCGAATTTCGTCAAAGGATCGTGGTAAAAAACACGAATTTTGTCAAAGGTTAGTGGTGGAAAGTGCGAATTTCGCCAAAAAATCGCGTAGAAAGACGTGAATTTCGTCAAACGATTTTGGGAAAAAATTGTAAATATTATGAAATGATCGCAGAGTAAAATCGCGAATTTGGTTAAATTTTACTGCACTGGGCTGAAAGATTGAAACCGGGTTCCTTTTCCTACTTTCGAAAGAACGCTCCGAAACGAGAAGATACTCTAAAAATCGTATAAAAATTTTCAGAGGAAAAAAATTACTATATTGACTTGAAAGACTGCAACGATATTCCTTTTTCGAATGTCAAAAAATGGCCGCGAAACACGAAATTCAACCAATCAACCAACCTCCAGATTAATTTGAATTTTCTGTGCTATTATTTTTCATTTTCAAAGGAGGCAGGTTCAGTGTACACCCCCCCCCCTTTCCCCCGGCTAATCACATTTTAGAATTATCGTTTCACATCTGCATTCCCTTTCAAATTTTTTTGCTTCTCTCTAGACTTTAAACTACGAAAGCAAAGAGACAAATAGTTTGTAGTTCGTCAAGAACTTGCATTTCTCATGAAATTGCAAAAACATGCAATAGAAGGAACGGCGTTAAAAAAAATTTCCAAGAAACAAAAGACGTCAAAGTGGAATTATAAAGCCATCTTTTTGACTTACTAAACTAATACAAATTCTTGTAAATGTTCTAGTTTTAAAAAAGATAAACAACATAATTTTCTTAAAAAAAAAAAAAAAGAAAGAAAGGACGTGGGTTTCATTTTGTATCACATTTCAAAACTTAGTCTGTTAGTTTTCTGAACTAAACTAATTTGCTAAACTAATGAAGCTCTGCTTTCACTTCTTCTTCTTTCTTGTGTAGATTTCGATTTTCTTAAATAATTGTGCTTGAGTCTGCGGAAGAGGGGGGGGGGGGGGGGGGGTGCCCGGGCACCCAGGGCACACCCCCCTGGTTACGCCTATGCTTCCATTATTATGAAACAGCCATTATAAATGAATGGTTAGGTGAAGATGAAAGAGCAGTCGTAATAAGTTAGAACTTTGATTTTCTGGTCTGAATGGAGAAAAAAAATGGCCATAATTTTTTTTTTTTTTTTGCAAAAAAAAAAAAAAAAGGCCATTTTTCCCCTCTCCCCATTCGGATCAGAAAATCAGAAAAATTATGGCCATTTTTTTTTTTCCCATTTGGACCAGAAAATCAGAGTTCTAACTTTCTGACTCCCTGTCCCTCTTTTTTGTGACGGTAGACATAGCAACAGTGAAAGATCACTGCATAATGATTTTGCCCCTAATATTTATGTTTTGGTACTTTGTGCCGTACCCCTTCGGGCTGTTTATTTGAAAGAGAGTCCCGACACAGATAATAACAAAACAAACAATTTATTTAAAACAATAAATAAGGTGATTAGCAGTGGAGCAGACAGACTTAATTATTGAAATAAAAATTCATGATTTTTATTTTAATGTTTTCCTTATTACAGTGCTAAATCATGTACTGTAATAAGAAACGTTTAATAAGTTTTGCTTATTATAGTATGTGCCACTTAAATTAATCATATTTTCTAAACAGAGTTTCAATAAATTAATGTCTGGTTCCGAAATTGCATTTTAATTTTTCTTCTTTGTTATGCAAGACACGAAAGCGATTAATTGTATTCACCAATATTTTGTATAAGCATCATATGCTGCAATATCTATTTTTGTAGAAATGTTTGGAACATTAAAATATTGATAGATATTGTCTGTCCATTTTTGGCATTCATACAGAAAAAGTTTCGCCATTACCATCCCTGCATTAGCCTATTAAGGCTGTTCTCAAATACAAAAGGGCGACTTTATGACATAAGTTTTAATTTACTTTTGTTCGGAAATGCATGAAACTAGAAGGTTTCGTTGTTCAGAAACTATGTAATCGAACTGTTTTTTTTTTTTTTTTTTTGCAAACGCAGTAGATTTTTAGAAAATAGTGTCAAAGCAGGCGTTTTGAACCGAATTTCTGCGCGAAAGAAGAATATCCACTCAAGAAAGGGTAAAAAACGTGTTTGTCACCTGATCAAAATCGCTTCTAACTTCATAGGTAATTTATGGATCAAGAAATGGAAAACACAGCTCGATACCAAATCGCTTCCATGGTCAGGCCTTCCAATTTTTATCTTTCCGTTAAAAAATGAATTTGTATATGTGTCAAAACTTTTTGCGCTTGTTGAGCAGAGCAGCTGAGAACAGCCTTAAAAGATAGACCCTATCTCCATGGTTATTGTCCAATACTTCTGCTCCTAATGCTAGAATGAATGATGTCAGAGTACAGTGTGAGACAAAGCGTTGCTACACTATAGCTCAATGACTAATATGCATTTCAAAAGAAATAATATTTATAATGGAATATTACACAACTTTTGCAAATTTATTGTGTAGGATAAGCCTCAAAAGCCACTTATTAGGATCACCACTGTTTGACTAAGCCTCAAAAGCCACTTATTAGGATCACCACTGTTTGACTGACCTTTTCAAAACATTATTTCGGTAAGCTATTAAAAATGCCTAAAAATTTACTACATTAGTAGATAACAGATGGCAGCACTAAAAATCTAATATTCTTTTTATGCCCGTTCGTATTGGGGCCTATATCCCTAGTGTAGATAATTGGCCGTCAAAAATCAACCCAACCCAACCCAACCCGTTCGTATTGATTAGCCGCTTCATATTTCAACAATAAAATGAGAAAAGCAAAAGAAAAGTGTTGAATCATGATTATTTTTAACTTATTATTTTTACTTAGCATAGTTAGAAAATGTTTTATGAAGTTACCATTTTCTACTTGAAAAATATCAGTTAACATAATTGTTATATTTAAACAAAATGATACTAGATGGAAGCACTATTATTCCCACATTGTAGATTCATAATTAATGTTTCCGATTAGAACATTAGAAGATAATTGAAATTTCTTCATTTTTATGGGCCCGTGGGGCGCCCACCCAAGACTTTAATCTCTTTGCCCACCAAATTTCAATTGATTTAATTCGTTATTTATTTATTTAATCGCTGAAATGAAATTTGGTGTTACTGGTGTTCTCAAAATAGTTTTGTTTGAAAAATAGTAAGGACATCAGTTAGACTTACAGGAGAACTGAAACCCCTTCTGCGGATGTAGTGTAATTAAATTTCTCGTCAAAAACATTTTTTCTGTATATTTTGCCATCTGTTTTAATATCTTGAATTAATAATGCAATTAGGTGACTAAAATGTATGCCTTTCTTGACATTTATTTTTTTGAACTTCAATAGTTAGCAATTTTTATGATATTCATAATAAATATTAATGCATTTATAAGAAAGAACTTATGAGAATATAATTTAATAAAATCATTTATTAAATTATAATTGTTTTATATTTTGCTTAGAAAAAACATAATTTAACTTCGAATCATGGCCCTTGCCAAGGTGGTGGTGGTGGTGTGGGGGGGGGGGGGATAGGGGCGCGCCGACCTATTTTGCAATGTGTGCTGCTCACACAGGCGCCAGAATAATAAATGCGCCAAGCATCTCAATCGAGGAAAAATATTTAATACTACATATTTTTTAATTATCATTATTAATTATTCTTAAACTTTTATATTTTACAGATTTACCTTTAAAATGAATTAATCAATTTAGATTCAGCATATAAAAGTTTAAAACTTGAAACATTACAAAAAAGTTGAGCATTTGTTAGCATTATATTCAATTTTAGATTCCTCAGAGGACAGTATTTCAAATACCCTTTTTTAAACAGTTTTATTGAAAAAAAAAGGGGGAAAAAGTAATTTAGGCGTGAGTACAAGAGGTCGTGGGTACAACGATGGATCTAATATGCGTGGCAAAAAAATATAATTAAAAAGGATGAGTTTTAGATTCAAGTTTTCGTGCATTTTATGGGCTATGTTCAACCTCATAATGGCGTTGGGAATTTTAATCATGAAGCTACTGATTTTTATTTTTACAATAGCATGACATTTTTTTTCTTTTATGTTTATCAGAGGAATATTTTAACATTTAGTTGTAAATCATCTTAAAGCCATTTTATGAAATGGCTTTAATGAAATCTGAAACATGGTTATCGATTTTTTTTTTTTATTTACACACGATGTAAATTACTTTATTTTCTAACTTTTGTACTCTACTTTTATGTATTTTTCATTTGCATATTTGTTTTACAATTTCTGTTTTTTTTTTTTTTTTTTTTTTTTTTTTTTTTTTTTTTCAAGTATATAAATTTATAATTAATATATTTTGTGGTACTATTTCATTTGTGCTCACTGATAAGTTTTATAAAACGATAGTTTTTAAGGGAGGGGTATAAGGCGCAAGCTGAAGTTTTGCACACAGGCAGGGGGAGACATCCCCCCATACACACACAAAGGAAAAAAAACGTTCGCGAATTTCTGTTACACTTGGCAAATTTACAAACTTAGTTGGAAAATTTACAAACTAATGGTGTTATTACATGTAAAAATTGCAAGCGACAAAAATCGCCTGCGACTCGTCAGATTTCCTGAAACTTGCGTATTATCCCAGCATTTCATTGGCTGTTCGGGAAAAGGCTTTTCCATCGTCAGATTTCCAAGCATTTGATTGGCTGTTACTGGCGACTCGCTTCGTTTCAGGCGTCAAAGACGCTCCGACAGAAAAAAGTTGCTCGCTTTCGAAGCGACTCCCCTGAGCCATAGGAATAACATGGAGACGCCTGGAATTTCAAGCGACTTTGACTCCTTGTGTAATAACCCCATTAGTTGGCAAATTTGTTTAAAACTTTAATAAAAAACTATAATACACTTTCTATTTCTGATAGACTTGACAAAAGTTTAAAATATAATTGGGAATATTATTAAGCTTTTTATAAATAAGATCCATATTACTTTTTCTAATTGTGATAACTTGGCGAAATTATAAAACTATTTGGTAAATGTCGAGAAATATTTATTTTTGCTTTTCAATGGGTTGGCAAATATGGAAATCTGACTTGGCAATTTAAGGTCCTCTCACCACCGAATAAAAAGTCTTAGCGATGGCCCTGCCTGTGAAACTATCACAGCACGCAAGCAGCAAGCAAAAGCCTTGTGAAACGCTCACAGCACGCAAATCCTATGACAACTCTCTTAGCACAAAGCCTGTCACGCCGCGCATCTCTGAGGGCACACACATGCACTCGTCAACACGACAGCATCACCTATATATATACAGAGCCCGATCAAACTGAAGTTGAGCCCAGGGCCTGTTAAAAAGTTGCCCCCCCCCCCCTACCTCCCCATTCCCGGCGACACTTTCAGAAAAAAAGTAGGTTTATTTGATGAGTTGACAAAGTTGTTTGGGTGAAAATTTCAAATTTACAAAAAAAAAAAAAAAAAAAAAAAAAATTAACTTACAAGAATAATCAAGAAAATGAATTACCGTCCACTTTCTCAAATAAGCATTTGTATAATTCACAAACATCTATGATCCACACTTTATGTTGCAGAATAAATGAGGACGTCTTTTTCAAAACTCGCCTTATCCAAAATCATAAGAATTGTGTTTTCCCTAACAGTCTAGTAATCATTTTAAACTATAATTTTGACATTGTAAAATCCTCGTTTATATTGAAACCAATAGACACAGTATGCAGTGCAGTTTTTGGCATTTTCCCCAAATTTGAATTTCTGGATACGGCAAGTTTTGAAAATTATAGGTACTCTCAAATTGAAAAGGACTTTAGAGGGTTTTTTTATTACAGTAAAACTTTGTTTCAGGGACCAAAATATAAAATATAAACAGTGAAAAACTTAAATTGTGAGAAAATTTACATGCAATCAAAACTATTTGATTAAGGGGGAAAAAATCAGCCACATAATTTGTGGGCCCCTGGAATTAGTGGGCCCAGGGCCGAGACCCCGGAGTCCCGTGCATTAATCAGGCTCTGTATATATATTATAGCAACCGCCACCACAACACGAGTGAACATCGCTGGTCCAACGTCAACGAGACGTTTTTCTCACTGGGGTGGAGTACTGTGGCGACGCCATCTTGCACGGTCAGTAAAATGAGTTTCTCGCAGGAAGCGATCGGGCTAGCCTTTTTGCACATCTTTGATATTGTCGCTATATGGTATGGCAATGGCATAAGCGTTGTCTTCGAGTTCTACATAACTTCCAAAGTTATTTTATCTAATCGAATATAAATATAGATTGACCTTACGGCTGTTCTCAACTGCTCTGCTCAGCAAGCACAAAACGTTTTGACACATTTACAAATTCATTTTTTAACGAAAAGGTATAAATTGGAAGGCCTGACTATGGAAGCGATTTGGAATCGAACTGTGTTTTCCATTTTTTGATCAGTAAATTACCTATTGAGTTATAAACTATTTTGATCACGTGACAATACGTTTTTCTCCCTTCGCTGACTGTTATTTCCTGCTTCCGTCCGGAAATTCAGTTCAAAACGCCCACTTTGACACTATTTTCCGAAAGATCTATTACGTTTGAAAAAAAAACGGAAAAAACAGTTGCATTACATCCAACAACACCTGCTAGTTTCATGCATTTCCGAACAAAATAAATTAAAACTTTTGACATAAAGTTGCCCTTTTGGATTTGAGAACAACCTTAAAAGCCTTATCTTAATATAAGGCTGGATATTTATTTGCAGTTGCAAGATAAACATTAACGATTAAAGGATAGATGAACATTCAAGTTATTCAGTCTGAGTCAATTGAAACCATACGCTATAAGTTGAAAGATGGAGGAGCTTAATGTTTTTCAAAGCAACTATTATGACCCTTGATATAATTGCTAAAACTATGACTTTATGACTTCAATATGTGCCTGTTAATTAGAATTTTTGTTCGGGAAAAATTCCTAAACAGTCTAAGTTAAATATTAAAGGTGGGGAATCAGGAATCTATATATATATTTTAATCTTTACATTTCAGCATCGTGTGTTTTCATCAATGTGATTTATAGCAATAATTTAATTTTAATCCCATTGAAAATCACCAATTCATCTAGAAAATTGTTTTTATTATAAGATAAAATGTTACAAAGGAGGTTTTTCCTTACGATAATAATCACGTCTTTCAAATCGTGGAAAATCTGCTCATCAGACGTTTCAATTAATGATAAAATTGAACATTTTATTTCAAATGTAGCTAAATGCAATGGGGTTTTTCCTTTTTCTTTCTGTCTTTTTTTTTTTTTTTTTTGTACTTAAAAAAAAATTGTTAACCTATATCATATGAAAAAAAGTAGAGAAAAATGTTTCATAATTCATGTACAATGTCAGATTTTTCATTTACTCCCCCCTCCCCCTCTACCTTTAAACATTTTTTTTTAAATATTTGCAAATAAATCAAGTGATGTATTACAATACTTTGTTTATTTAAACTGTTCTTTACCGTCTTGCCACAATTACAATAAGCAGTAAAAATGTTTTTTTTCCAGCTGAGATTTTTTTTTTTTTTTAATTAACAAATGGCACATTTGAACAAAGCAGTCGTCTGCAAAAACTGGAATCAACAGAAGAAAGTGCATAAAAGGATGCCAACTTTCCAGGGACAACACTTCTTCAACGCCTTAAATTTAATAATTTCCGGATTTTTCGGAATTTTTCCCCCGTAGAAATACGAAGTGTTTATTTTTTTTTTTTAATCTGTATAAAAATAAAAAAATTATAAACCGGCAAACTGGACTTACCGCTTAAGAAAGATCATTTTTATACTTTTTGAAATACTCTGAGTTTATCAGTATTAATCTTACATATTCTTGAAATGTCAAAATCCTGTTCTACTAGGTGAAACTAGTCGGATGTACCAATCCCAAAACTTTCTTCAATCTGATACATGTTAATTCTTCAAAATTCGCTAGCACACTGCCAAAATTAAATGGTAATCTATGTCCCTCATGAGGATTCTAAAGATATGGAATTCCGTGCATTACTTCTTGATATATGACTATCGCTGAAATCATGTAAATCCAGCAAAATGCAGCCTAACAGCGCCACCTATTGAGTGACTTATATCAGAAGCTAATCAGCAACATCTTCTGTCAACGTCTGACTGAATCTCATGTTTGGAGAAAATCCGTGCGTTAGTTTTTGAGGTAGAGCTATTGCGAAAATCGTGAAAATTGCAGCATAGCAGCGTCACCTATTGGACTATTAATACCGAAACCTAATAAGCAACAATTTGTGTCAACGTCTAACTAAATCTAAACTTTGATGAAAATTCGTGCATTAGTTCTGGAGATACAGCTATTGCGGAAATCATGAAAAAGGCAGCGCAGCCTTTCCACCTGTTGGGCGATTTACGCCAACATGCAATCAGAACCAATTCATATCAAGGACTAACTGAACCTGAAGTTTTCTCAAAATCCGTGCGTTACTTCTTGAGATATAGCTATTGTTGAAATCGTGAATTATGCAGCGTAGCAGCGCCACCTGTTGGGCGATTTGCACCAAAAAGTAATCAGCATCAATTTATATCAGGGATTAAGTGAATATAAATTTTTATTAAATTCCGTGCATTAGTTATTGAGATAGAGCGCCCACAAAATTTGTGTCACATACAGACAGAGTCCCAGACTCACAGATACACAGACGTACAGACAGACATTTTGTGAAAACGTGTTTTTCGAAATCTCTGACCCCTAAAACGTGTAAATTATAGGTGCAGATTCCCAAAATTTTTAAGAAGCCATTGGCTCCTAAACCTCAAAAATCCAGTCGCCACTTTGGCTCCTAACTAAAATCTATTGGCCACATTGTAAAACAAACTCATAAAGTAATAGTGTTTATATGAAGAAAACTTAACAAAAAAACTCAGGAATTCAAAATGCAAAGTAATTTAATAAATACACATGTACAACAAAACACAGACTAATTACAACAAATGGGTATATTTAATTTAATCCTAAAATTCTTGAAACTTTGATATTAAAAATGTGTAGTATAAATCTCGCAAAATCAGAAGATAAAGTTGGACAAGATACAATTGAATAACAAAACATGTATAAGTTAAGCAGTTATGATAATGGGAAATATTAGGAAAGCTTTATTTCTTATTTTAATTTTGTCATATAAAAAAAAATTGAAATGTGCAAGATTATTTTGCACTTTAAAAATATCGCACTTGCAGAAAACATTTACAGAGCAAGAATATACCTCGCGTTAAGTATTTTTTAGTGCGAGTTTCTTTTTCTTTTTGTTCTTTTTTTCTTCAGAGTTCGGAATCTTCTATCCTCGCGACTACATGATCTAAAGCCCTTAAGGGATTTCAAGATTCTTAAGGTTCAAAATTTTCAAAATTTTAATTTTTTTAGATGTTAAACTACTATCTTTTCTGAACATTTTGATGTAATTTTTTCCATGAAATTCTCATTACAATAGAAGTTATGGCTTTAGAATTAAAGCCGCTCAATAACTGAAGCGGCGTTTACAAAACTTTGAAGTCGATTTTCTCCAAATGACGTTTTTGGGCGTAACGCGCACGATATCTCAAAAATTTCAGAATATTTTTTCATGAAATTTTCAAAACATATATTTCATGTTAGTCTGTATAAACTGAACCTAAAATTTCCTTTTTATTATTCAAAAAAATATTTTTTTAGGTGATTATACTGTTGAAAATTTCAAAATTTTGCATTAACTAAATGCAACTTTGTATTAAAAAAATGCTTTAAATACAAATTAATTTAGGTTCAGGGTAATTATTACAATCTGAAGTATAAGTAGGCACCAAAATTTTTATTTCAGTTGCAAAATTTATTTTGTAATCCTGCGCGTAAGCTGTTATATCAATTTTTTGCTTGTCAAATGTCTGACAGTTTGAAGCCCCCTGTAAATGCTAATTATGCATATTGCAATTTTTTAAATACACGAAATGAAAGAACATACTTATATCTTTCATCCCAGTAAAAATTTTGTTTTAAAATCAAATCCATTTTAAGATATTAAATGTTGAAAATAACCTTTTTTTTTTCATGTTATCCAGTTTTAAGAGTCCTGAGGCCCCTTATATAATCTCCATGGCATCGGAAATTTTGGACTGTCTCGTGAGTAGATCTGCAGTAAAGCAGTATTTTATTTCAACTCTGGATTTCGGACGAAACCTTTGAAGAAATGCTTGCTTTCGCTGGTGTCCAAAGGAGAAACTTTGCCATTAGCGCGCTCATGTGCCGAGCTTCGCAGCTGCTAAGCTTTGTAGTGGAGCGGACATGCGCAGAATTATATTCGAACATAATGTTAGATTATAAAGAAAGCAGAACATCACAGTGACAACGTTCAGGACGGTAACTGAGATCGCAAAAATTCCCTAACTTTTTATCAAGGTCATACTTGATCTCAGCCAGTGAAAAGAGCAGGTGCTTTTCTATTTGCAAAAGAAAAAAAATATATAAATTCCGTGACGGGGATTGGAAACACTGGAAATTGATCTCTGGTGACCAAGACACTGAAAGTTAGTCGCCACGTGGCGACTAGCGACAGTAAATCTGCACCTATAGTGTAAATCCGCCGAAAACCGGAAGTTGAAAATTTTCACGAATCCAATACTTTCTTCTTGTAAAGATAGAAGAAAGTAAAAAAAGCAGTTAAACTTCAATTTTGATTTTAAGAAAACTAACTTAAGAAAAAATTTCCTTATAAGGAAAACTAATTTCAATTTAACGATTTTTTTTTTTTTCCGAAACAAAAATTTCAACGTTATAATGAAGACTAATTTTAATCTAACGATTTTTTTTTCTGAAATAAAAATTTCAAAGTTCTAGATGATTTCACCCTACCAGAGAAGCCACTTTATAAGGGATAACTTTGGAGAAATCATGGGATTAACGAATAGTGAAATCAGAATTTTTATTTAATACTTATTTGACTTACTTTTGTGTATGTACATCTGGTGCATTTTTTAAAGAAAATTCTTGTTCGAATCGAAAAATGGTCAAACAAAAGTTCAACCAAAGAAAAAGAAACAATTGCATAAAAATTCTTAGAGAACAGTTACTACCACGGTATCTAGATTAGACGGTAGGAATCCCCCAAAATGTGCGCAGTAGCATATTCTAAGACTTCTATTATAGGAGTCTTGGCAAATTCCCTCCTCTGACGTCATCTGGACACCAGCGCGCGCTTCGACTCCCGTACTTTTCTAATCGTAAGTATTGGCCAGTTGAGTTTTATTTGATATTAATGTACGTTGGTATTTGTTCTTCTTGTATTTAATCATTTAATTGCTAACCATAACCAATAGATCTTTCAGAAAATAGAGTCAAAGTGGGCGTTTTGAAGCGAATTTCTGCGCGAAAGAAGAATATCCAGTCAAGAAAGGGTGAAAAAACGGTGTCACGTGATCAAAATCGCTTATAACTCAATATGTAATTGATTGATCAAAAAATGGAAAACATAGTTCGATTCCAAATCGCTTCCATGGTCAGGCTTTCCAATTTTATACCTTTCGGTAAAAAAATTAATTTGTAAATGTGTCAAAACGTTTTGTGCTTGTTGAGCAGAACAGTTGAGAACAGCCTTAAGATAACAATTTAGAAAACGCATATTCTCATAAAACCCAATTTCAGCAATTACCGTCCATAGTCGAAGAGGTATTCGAATTATTTTGTGGAAACCAATAGATATGTACGTATATGGGTGAATATCACAAAATGTCAGATTTTGAAACAAAAAAATTTTAAATTTTAAATCGTTTCAAAGCTTCTGATTTTTTTTTTTTTTTTTTTTTTTTTATGTTAGTTGAACAGCTGAATAAAGGAATTTCCATGTAAAATTGTTAAGGTTTGAAGAACTTAAGTGCATTTTTATGTAATTATAATTATATGTCATTTTCTAGGCATATGTATGCCAGGATAATGACAATTTCATTCTAAAACATTTTTCACATTCGTTTTTTTTTTTTTTTTTTTTAGATCTAACATTTTAATTTCGTTTAAAGGAACATGTTTCCTCTATAGTACCTCAAATTCAGTGTGATGTTCAGTTTTATTTGTAATTTAGTGAAGCCAGGAAAATGACATAATAGAAGTCTACTCAATTTTTACAAAGCCTTTAAACACATTATTTTCAAAAAAATATTTAAAAGATCTTGCTGGTAGCAATGATTTACTACTTCTGACTTGAACTATGTCAAGAACAAAAAGAACTACTCTGCAGCGCCATCTTTATACCTCATAAAGAACTAAAATGAGCAGGCCAGGAAAATGACATTCATTTTCAGTGGCAGCCATATTTTAATTATGGAAAATTATTTGTAAAATACAGAACTTGTTACCTTCCTCATATAAGTGTTATATAAGGTATAATTAATAATTAGAAATTAGAAATTAAAAAAGCTAGAAAAAGATATTTGTACAGTATAGCAGAAAGCCTTTTACTTTGCACACATGTGACCTGCCAGGAAAATGACAATCTGAAATTTTAAGTCTTTTAATTGCTTTATTTTTGTGTTATTATGAATATAATATTTCTTGAAAATACGTCTAAGAATATTTTTTATTAGAGTGTAAAAAAGAAAATTGCATTATATAACATTTAATAGAAATTTTATTATGCGGACGGCAATTTTCGTAGTGATATTGTCCCATATATATTACATATTTTAGTCCAATGATTCCTTAATATATAAAAATACCACAGAAAACGCATAACACTGTTGAAAAGTCAAATTCAGCAATTTCCGCCAATAGACTGAAATATACTCAGATTTTTTAATACAACCTTCTATGTTATCTGCAGATTTTTATAAGCATCACACCTTAAGCTAAAATTTAATTCACTGTAAATTAAAAGTATCCCTTAAGCTATATTGAATTTCATAAACGCAAAATATTCGGGGATAAATAATTTTCAAGATAACTATTAAAATAAAAATAGCTATAGCTAAAAATATTTTTTTTTTTTTTTTTTTTTTTTTTACGCGATTTCTAAAAAGTGATATATCTATCAAAATGTTCTATGCAAAATTCTAAATTATGATATTCAATTACGGTGTTTCATATATATCTATTATGTATCTATTTATATAAAACTTCTAGATAGATACAGAATGGAAAATATATGTATATTTGTCATCGGAGATGAAATAATACTTCAATAATGAAAACAATGTTTTTTATGCGATTTCTAAAAAGTGATATATCTATCAAAATGTTCTATGCAAAATTCTAAATTATGATATTCAATTATGGTGTTTCATATACAGGGTGTCCGAAAAGTCTGGAAATCAACTCGAATAACTCGAAAAATACATATCAGATTGAAAAACGAAAAAATACGTGTTAAATATTTTTAAAAAAGGTACTCAGTGATACCAAATTTGACCCACGCAACCGACCCTTTGGGGGTCAGAGAGGGTCCAATTTTGAAATCTTGAATGATAAACCCCATTTTATATTGCAGATTCGAATTCTATGCACTAAAATATGTAACTTTTGTATTTGACTTTTTTTTTTTTTTTTTTTTTTTTTTTTTTTTTTTTTTTGAATCCAAGTTGATCACGGCGTACTCGAGCAAATTCGACAGATACATATTTTGGCTTTCCCAAGCAGGTTTTTCCATCTCGAAATCTGATAGGCCAGAACTTTTGTCGTCAAATTAGCTGTCTTTTGCAGGAATAGTGTTTCTCGAAAACCATCAGTGGTAATTGTTTCAATAGCGCTTTATATGGTTTTTCCATAAAAAATTAATGAAAATATATTAAATTAGTTTTCTATTTGCAATTTTTTTTTTTTTTTATCCAGCCAACCATTTCTAAATAATAACATGCGTATTTTGGTCCTTTAACGAGTAAATATGCAACTCCCCTCCCGAACAGAAAAATGATGATCTTCATTATTTGGGGGCGGGGTGTGTTGATATTCTGCGTTTCGATGGCTTCTGTTGTTTAAAAAAAAATCATTTAATTCGGGGTCGGGGATGGGGGTGTATGTTTTTTTTTTTTAATTGTTACTATAGAATAACATATAGAACAAAAAAAAAACATACAAAATCTTTTTGTCCTGGCAGAGCAAATGATGGGGAAGTAGGGTAAATTTCAGGTGGGGGTGGGATTATAGATTTTGATGTTTGGTTAGTTACCGCAACTACAGAATAGCAAGTTGGGCAGAAAACTTTTCAATAATTCTAATAAATGTAATAATTTTTTGTAAATTAATATGTTTTTCCATTTTAAGATTTTTTGCATAATTTTAAATTTTATAATTTCAAACAATTTAAAAAAATTGATGTTTTAAACTTTTAAATTTAATGATTTTAAACAATTGAAAAAATTTGATACTTTAAACTTTTAAATTTTAAATATAATTTAACTCTTTAAGCTCTGTTGATCATTTCTTGGGGGAGATGAGTTTTTAATTTTCATAAGGGAAGAATAGTGTAGAAAATTGTTTAATTATTTATTTATTATTACAATAAAATAACAAATGTGAAAAAATATATAAACAAAAAAGTAATTTGCAGAACAAATTTAAAACAAATCAGTTTATTTTCTACTCTTTTTAAACCCGAGAAGGGACATTTATTCATATATTTCATTCTGTTAGTTCTACGCTTAATGTTAAATTTTTGTAACAAATAAGTAGAGTTGCAAAAAACCCGCACATTTTGAGGGACGGGAATAAACCCGGAATTTTGGGGAATATTGGAAATTTTGAAGGTAAACAACAGTTATTTTTCAATTTGAAATTTTTATTTTAAAAAATTTCTGGGAAGAATGTTCCAGAAAGATAGATTTTACATTATGAAATCACAAAACTTATGATTTTATAGTCTAAGTCTTTATAATTTGTTAAAATTCATTAGCTTTACAACAATGGCGGCTGTAAATTGATGAGGATTTGAATGTCCGTTTAAAAATATTTTTTTAGTTTCTGTTTGTTCGCATATCTACTTATTTAGACATACTCTATATTAATTTTCTAACGAGTTGAATTGTATTTTTACATTCATTTCTTTTAATTTTGTTCTCTTTTTTTATTGCATTCGTTGATTCGAAGAACAGAGGTGAAGATTATAGTCATGTCCGGAATGATGAATCTCTCATCCGTCTCTTTCATTTTTTACTTATCGACGAACGACGATTAAAATACCAAATGTCCGATTTAAATGTCCGATGAATGTCCGTTTAAAAATATTTTTTTAGTTTCTGTTTGTTCGCATATCTACTTATTTAGACATACCCTATATTAATTTTCTAACGAATTGAATTGTATTTTTACATTCATTTCTTTTAATTTTGTTCTTTTTTTATTGCATTCATTGATTCGAAGAACAGAGGTGAAGATTATAGTCATGTCCGGGATGATGAATCTCTCATCCGTCTCTTTCATTTTTTACTTATCGACGAACGACGATTAAAATACCAAATGTCCGATTTAAATGTCCGATGAATGCCCGTTTAAAAATATTTTTTTAGTTTCTGTTTGTTCGCATATCTACTTATTTAGACATACCCTATATTAATTTTCTAACGAGTTGAATTGTATTTTTACATTCATTTCTTTTAATTTTGTTCTTTTTTTATTGCATTCGTTGATTCGAAGAACAGAGGTGAAGATTATAGTCATGTCCGGGATGATGAATCTCTCATCCGTCTCTTTCATTTTTTACTTATCGACGAACGACGATTAAAATACCAAATATCCGATTTAAATGTCCGATGAATATCCGTTTAAAAATATTTTTTTAGTTTCTGTTTGTTCGCATATCTACTTATTTAGACATACACTATATTAATTTTCTAACGAGTTGAATTGTATTTTTACATTCATTTCTTTTAATTTTGTTCTTTTTTTTATTGCATTCGTTGATTCGAAGAACAGAAGTGAAGATTATAGTCATGTCCGGGATGATGAATCGCTCATCCGTCTCTTTCATTTTTTACTTATCGACGAACGACGATTAAAATACCAAATTACTTATGACATTTTAATTTCTCTTACTTAATATTTCTGCAGCTTAAGCGTGCATTTCGCTAGTTTTCATGCAAAGCGTGCTAAATTTTTATGTTATTAGTTTTGTTTACATTGACAAAAACTGAAATCCTTAAAAATAAATGAAAGTAATAAATTAAGAATTTTCCATGCTTAAAACTTTCTGAAAATTCACGGAAATTTTTAAAATTTCCTTTCCAAAAAACCTGGTTTATTCCCCCCTTTGCAACTCTACAAATAAGTTAAACAAATTGAACATTATAAAACAAAAACAACATTCAAACAATATGATAATTTAAATACCCTAAAAACTTAGATTCCCGACAAATTAAACCTAAATAAATCTTAGACTTTTTTTTTTTTTTTTTTTTTTTTCATTTTACATCTGCCTTATCATTTTGTACACACTCATCATAAGCATAATACAAAATCTGCAATACAAATATTTGCAACTTAAAAATGAAAAAAAGTCTAAAATTTATTTAGATTTCTTTTTAACGGAACCTAAGTTTTTGATGTGCTTTAAGTATCATATTGTTTGATTCTTTTTTTAAATGTTCAATTGGTTTAACTTACTTGTTCCAAAAATTTAACATTGAACATTGAACTAACTGAATGAAATATATTAATAAGTGCCCCTTCTCGGATTTAAAAAAATGAATAAACAAATAAATAAACGATTTTCTACATTATCTTTCCGGTATGAAAATTAAACCGCCTCTTCCAGCATATAATCATTATACCTTAACCCTTTCGACACCGCATCGCGTACACAAATTTTATTTGGAATGACCGTGTTTTTGAAACAGTCCCCTTTACTTGTGAAATACCAAAAAAATGCTCTAATTAAAAAAGTCAAATATTATTATTCATTTATTAATGGTGCCAAAACCAAATTTCACATGCACCTTTTGACGATGCATATATGCGTCACAAATCCCGAAAGGGTTAATGAGTTAAATTATTTTTAAATTAAAAACTTTAAAATATCAAAAATTTTCTATGTCTTAAAATTATGAAAAAAATATATTAATTTACAAAAAATTATTATATTTATTAGAATTATTGAAAAAAAATTCTGCCCTACTCATAGGCGTAGCGTGACTAGAAATTTTGGGGGGGCACCAAGGCCGTGAAACTGCGCCCCGAGCGAATTTTCAATTTTGCGCCCCCTCCCCCAAAAAAATCTTTCTCTTTGTGATGGGTGTAATAAAATTGATAAAGTGCAGAAACATAAATAAATTCTATTGCATAAATATTTCGCGTTTATTTTGGAACTTTATTAAAAGGTTTAATTTTAATTTAGAAATTCAGAACAACTAAATAACATAAGGGAAAATTGCACTTATTTGTTAGAGAGTTCATAATGTTTTGCGACAGAAAAAAACAAAGAGAAAAAGAAATTCCACGGAAAATGATCAGCGGCCAAAAAATGAATAAAGCCATGGTTCGCAGCACAAATTTCGCGCCCGGAGTAACCGACCATTCCTTTAACCCCCTGTTTGCAAGGCCTTGGGGAAGCACACTAGAGGTCTGCACGGACTGCAATTTCAAGGCTTGGACCTAGTTCGGCGTAAAAAATTTAAACTTCCACCCAAGCTCTGCCCGTTTATATTTTATCAGTTTACGGCCAGGCCCGGCCCGTGTAAAAATCAATTAAATCAGGCCCGGTCCGGCCCGACTCAATTTCTCATAAAATTCCGATTTTTCTTAATATACAATTGCAGGGCTGCACTTGCTACTAAAATGCTACTGAAAGCGACTATTTTTAGTATTCGGCGGCTTTGCCGACTATTTAAAGCCGAAAACCATTAAAAAGCGACTTTTCCAAGAAAACAGGCGACTTTACTCAGATTTCAGCGACTATTTTTACTGAAAATATTCGATCTTTTTCATCAAAGCGCCCGTAATGTCATCTTCCCAAATCACTTTTTCAATCGTTGTTTGAGGAGTTTCACGATTTTTCCCGCGACGAATTCCAAAATGCGCGATTTTTCTCCCAATCGATTGACAGAAATACCCCTTTCTTAGATCTTTTTATACTACCGTTGAAGGAGATTTTGCGATTTTTTCCGCGATCCTTTGCCAAATTTCGCGAATTTTTCTACGACAGATTCACGAACTTTATTTTTTTTTTCGCCACCACTTGTCCAAACTCGCGATATATATTTTCCGCGACCGATTGATGGTAGTTACTAATTGTTTCAGAGATCTTTCGACGAAATTCCTGATTCTTTTCCAGATCATTTGTCAAAATTAGTGATTTTCTTTTCAGGACTGACTTCCAAAATTCGTGATTTTTTGCGCGATCATTGCGTTAAATTCTCAATTTTTTAAAACAAAATTTGCGTTTTTTTGTCTGCGACCATTTGACAAAATTTGCGATTTTTTTTTGTGATCCTTAGACGAAATTCGCAACTTTTTATCCATTGTTTTGACGAAATTTGCGATGATTTTTCCGCGACCGACTGACGAAAATCGTTGTTTCCGCGACCTTTGATAAATTTCAAAGTATTTTTTACAGTTGTTTGAGGAAATTCGCGATTTTTTCCGCGACGAATTGCAAAATTCGCGATTTTTCCCCTTATCGATTGATGAAAACAGTTATTTCTTTTCGCCATCTTTTGCTACGATCGTTGAAGGAGATTTCGCAATTTTTCGTATGACCTGTTGCGAATTTCCCGATTTTTTTTAGGGGGGGGGGGCGATATTATAAAAAAAGAAAGGGGTTTTTCATTTGTTGTCTTGTATATTGCGGGTGATTCTTTTTATTTATTTGACAATTTTAATGCAGTTTATTCGGCTTTTCTTTTTGATTCTTCGGCTAGAAAATGTTTTTTACACAAATTTCACACGCACATATATATATATGTATATATATATATATATATATATATATATATTGTACAAAACGGAAAACCAAATTTTCATCTGGTGCCCCTTCGCGTGGCGCCCCCCCCCCCAACTTAATTTTGGACCTGACTTCTTCTCTCGTTTATTTTTATTGTCCTGGACAGTCACTCGACGTCGCCCATAGCAAAACGGGAAAAAAGAAAGCTCAACGCTGCTCAGGGAGAGAGATAAAAAAAATAGAACAGCCTTCATGGAATCTTTTCATCAGAAAAGTCAGAGTCAAATAAAATCTTCATTTGGCGCCCCCTTCGCCTTTCGTTCTGGAGTCCGGGGCACATACCCCCTCTGCACTCCCAGGGAAATCGGTTAGCGTTTGGCAATTATCGGTGAGGGGCAGTTTCACACAGAAGATAGGGGTAGCGAATGACCTTGGAAAATGTTAGTGATTCTCCTGACACAGGAAGGGATTTGAATTATAGAAGGCGTTAGCATGGTACATTTGGAATTTGAGAACAGTTTTTCTTTTAATTCATATGCAGTCTTCTATTATAGATGAATCTTTTTATATATTTGTAAATTTTAATGTATTTGGTTCAGTTTTCCTTTTGGATTTTCCGGCTGTGAGATATTTTTATGCGCATTCGATAGATATACATATACATTTTTGTATGTAAAGACAAAAAAATCTTCATTTGGCGCCCCCTAAGCTTTATGTTCTGGCGCCCGGGGTACAGAAGGTTGGGGGGGCACGTGCCCCCCCCCCCCCCGACGCTACGCCTATGGCCCTACTTGTTATTTGAAGTTGCAGTAACTAATAAATCATCAAAACCTATAATCCCACCCCCATCCGAAATTTACGCAACTCCCCAATCCTTTGCTCAGCCAGCACAAAAAGATTTTAAATGTTTTCTTTTCTTTTTTTAATATTTTGTCCTATAGTAATAATTAAAAAAACATACATCCGCATCAGCCCCCCCCCCCCCCCCATTTTAGATGATTTTTTAAAAAACAGTAGAAGCCATCGAAACGCCGAATATCCACACACCCCGCCCCGAAATCATGAATATTATCCTATTTCTGTTCGAGATGGGAGGGGATTTTCACACGTTAAAACATAAAAAAAATGCAGGTTGTTATTTAGAAATGATTGACTGGATTAAAAAATATGCAAATAGAAAACTAATTTAATATAGTATTACTATTAATTTTTATAGAAAAAGCACATAAAGCGCATCGAAACAACCGCCAGTGATGTTTGTAGAGAAACATTATTCCCGCAAAATACGGCAACTGTGACGTCAAAAGTCAATTACTTACAGCACACAGTATCATACAGCATACAGTATCACAAGTTCTGGCCAATCAGATTTCGAGATGTCAAAACCAGGTTGGGAAAACCAAAATATGTATCTGTCGAATTTGCTGGATTACACCGTGAATGGAGTTATGAAGAAAGAGGAGGAGACATTTAGTGTACTGTCTACCAGTTGCGACTGAAGTAACTGAGTAGGTTGTCACAAGATGGCGGCTGTTTTTTTTTTTTAATCGGATCAATAATTTCTGATTACCGCAAAGGCAAACCTCGCACCAGTAAAATTGAATTGAAAATTTCGTCTTATGTAAGCGTCTTATTCATGGAATTTTTTTCTTTAAAATAACGTAAAAATTTCTATTTGTTTTTACTGGTGTCAGAGTGCCTTGTAAAACTGTCAGTTTGTTTCCCTGGTTGTCACAATATGGCGGAAAAGCAGGGACTAACTACAGCCAAAGTCAATTCCTACCAGTAAAAATGAAAATCTGTTTCCACCATTATTTATGACTGAAATTTTTCAATAATAAGGTGTTTAAATAAGTTGAAATTTTCTATATAAATCTTCTGGTGGAAGTTTTCACCGGCGGCTATCAAGGGGAACCCTAAAATGCGCTTGGCTCCACCTAATACGCATGCGCCTGACAGAGGGTCACGTGACGACATCTAGTAACCTCTTGGCATCTTGGCAGCATATCTGGTTTGGCGTAATCGCTTTTTCTACAATACAAGTAACCCTTTGAACGCGTTACCTCTTGGCGATTTGTCATTCTCATTTTCTTATCCCTCCGTATGTAGCGTTGCGTTCCTCTGTGGATCTCATCTCACTCTGCGTCTGCTGATTAGCTTAGAGATTGTAGTAATTTGAATAAAGTAAGTTTTAAAATATTTATTATTTACGATTGTAGTAAATAAAATGCAGTTCGAAAAGTGCTTTTCGCAAACTTATACGGGAAGCATACGAAAAAAGTCGAAATGATCGTAGCATAAGAAAAAAAAATGGCAAACACGACAGAAATTGCGGTATTTATAAATGCTGCTTTTTCTTCTATTAAAAATGTAATTATTATGTTACCCTGATCATTTAGTAGTGTGCAAAGTTTTTTTAAAGCACTTTTCTTACATATAAGAAAATAATTTGTATTATTAATATAATATAATGTTATCGCAACGTCACTTTTTAAATATTCATGGACTGTATTTTTAATAGACTGTAATTTATGAAATCTATGTTTTTTTTTTTAAATGTTTTTCTATTCTCTTTACAGTGACACTTCCTGCCAACCACCATTACCATTATCAGCACCAGTAACTCGCAGCATATTGATTGAATGTGTATTGTCTTTGCTATATGGTTTGATATTTCACATCATATCACTGACAATACTTTCTCGATTACACTTGATTCTATAGATGTTAGCTGTGAAACGGGAAAAGATGGAATTTCGTGCAGAGATTGGAATAGGCGACTTTATTTCTAATCCAACATCCTACTTCAGCATTATCTCAAGGTATAATTTTATTTCATGATATTGTGGTTTTTAGTATATAGGCTATTGTCATGGTATGTTCTATTGCTCTTTTCTTAAAAAAAAAAAAAAAAAAAAAAAAATCCTGAGAGAAATGTTTCCTTAAAAAAAAAAAAAAAAAAAAAAAAAAAAAAAAAATCCTGAGAGAAATGTTTCCTTAAAAAAACCCACCCTAGCATTTCATTTTTAATACTTCATTAATTAATTATTTTTTGTTTTGTCCTGTTTATAAACAATATTTATAATAATAAAAATACCTGAAGAGTTATAATACAGAATTCTGGTAGAACACAAGCTTTTTTTTTTTTCGGAGATTTCATTATAATACATGTAAATTAAGTATTTTTGTGTTAAACCATTTAATATATTAATGAAATGCTTCGTATTTAGCTAATTATGAGTTGCTCTGCTAATAATCTTTACAAAGGTAACATCAGACAAAAAATGCATTTATTATTGATTCTTAATGAATGAATGTGAATAATTAAATAGTTCAAATATAAATACACATTTCAAAAATTCTGAGTATTTTGTTTTCAGTGTCCTTTTAAAAAAATATTTTTTTTTTTTCAAAGTAAAATAATTATCTGCCCTTTTTTTTTTTTACACATAATAATGCTCTTCTCTTGATTTTATGCATTGTTTCAATGTAGTTTTCAAGCTTTCTTTATTTTATTAAATCTTTTTGACCTTTTATGAAAATTTTATAACTTAAGGCAGGAATAACTATTATAGATGGTAAAGCAATCACTGATAGGATTAGGGTCAAAGACAGTGCAGCATGGCAGTGGGTACTGCAGAGATTAATTTAGCCCTAGCTGAATAATCTTATATGACAACTTTAAAAAGAAGATAAAATTTTCTTTCTTGACTCTAGATTTTCTTTGAGAATGCAATTTTGCTTTTATTTTGGATAGTAAGCTTTGTTCAGCATTGTTGGGTTGCAGAAATTCTTCCAGTGGGGAATCAAATTAAAAAATTGGATTGTATCAGAGGATGGTGTGGTAAATCTTGCATTTCATATGTGTATATAGGTAAGTAGATTCGTGTATTGTTGGATGAAATAGCTATCTTCATTTCTAAAAAAAAAATTATAATAATCCTTGCACTATTATCATAGCATATCTTGCATATTATCATAGTTGGATTTATTGTAGGCGTTTGACTTTCTCACCACATAATTATAGAAATTATTGCATATAAAAATATGAAAACGTAGTTTTATAGTGAAATGTTGATAAACATACAGTTCTTAAATCAAAGAATGCTATTTAATATCAAAATTGATCTGTTAAAGAAGTTTTATAGGATCAAAATCTATGCATAACAAATTTAACCATCTTTCACAAGCTTAATACTTGACCACTGTTGAATGAAAGGGAAAAAGACGTTCCTCCCTGGAACATTGAGATGTACCCTCGCCGGTGAGTTTCAAATTTTATGTTTTTTAATGGGCAAAAGTGTAATTTCTCCACCGGATCTATAAAATATCCCTCCTTGAGAAAAGTGTCTGAATTCAACACTGTACTTGACTATTTTACAGTGGACAGTGTGCGGTCATTTTTTAATTTATCTAATTTTTTTGTTTTTAAATTTTTTACTCAAAATTGCACTATTTCATATTTTGAAAAATCATCTTTTCACCTACTGTTGTCACTTATTAAAAAAGCACAAATAATATTTACAAAAGATTTTCAATTGAAAAATACAGTTACACGTGAATATTAAAATAGAAAAGAAACTTTAAAGTAAGTTATTGCGTACAAAAAGCAATAAATGGTGAAAATTATAAACATCACATTTAAAACCATTTTCTTAGTGTTTTTAAACACTATTTTTAATTGAATATGTTTACATGTAAATTTTGAAAAAGAAAACTTAAAACTAAATTTTTTTGTGTAAAAAATTTATTTAATTGTAAAAATTACATCATATTTTAAAACTTATTTTCTTATGTAGATTCATGTGACGTCACAGGTAGGGTGGCAATGACTTTCATCAGATCACTTAAAGAAAAAAAAAAAAAAAAAAAAAACGATTAAAATCATAAAATTTATGCTTGTAAAAAATTAAGTACTATTGTAAGTTTTTAAAAAGCATGTTTTTATCTGGCATAAAGAGCATTTAATTTTAAAATTAAGTTTAAGTCTAATTTGAAATGTCATAATTTCCTTTAAATAATCAAATTATTCATTCTTTTACATAAAATAAACATTCAAATATAATAATTTTCTTCAATTAAAAGAATACTGTTTATTTTGTTATATTTTTGCAATAATAAATTTATCAAATTCGAGCTAAAGAACAATGAAAGAATGACATCTACTTAAGAGGTATTGTAAAAAAAAAATGTGTAAGAGAAAAAGAACTATTGTTTTAAAATAAGCTCAGCAAGAACTTCTGCAGCAGAAGTGGAATAACTGTTTCTTTTACTTTTGAACTTATCAAATTTCAAATAGAGAAATCGTTTAAAGATTGAAAAATGAAAAGGCGGCAATTTTTTTTTTTTTTTTAAGTTGAAATTTAAATGCTAAAAATCCCTACCAAGTGATAATAATGCTTCTATTTAAAATTTTGAGGATTTCAGATTTAACTGGCTATTATATTTACTCTGTATGAATGAATGGGTGTAATTTATTCTCATAAGAGGTTTGATTAGCATGCACATACATGTGTGTAAGTTTACATTTAGATGTTTAACAAATTACTTATTTTCAGTTTGTCATTTTTTAAAGGCACAATGTCCTGTCTTTTTAAATTGGCAAAATGCACCTTGCTTGAAAAAAAGAAGACATTTGCATTTAGTTGTACCCAGAAGATTTCTTGAAAAAAAACTTCTCCTTACCACAGTCACCGTCCAAATCAAATATCCAAGATCTTGCAAAAAGTCAACTTTATTACTTTAGATATAAAACAGAAGATTATTAAATCATGTTGTCATTTAATTGTATTTTTACGATTGGCAGTTCATAAAATCATTAAAAATTAATGTGACTATTTATCATATTAAGAAATTTTATGCTTTTTTTTCTCCCTTAAATTGTTAAACTTATTACTAATATATTTCCTCATAAAATAATTGCTGAACATGAACAAGTATCCTGCCCCTTTTTTTCATTGGTTGCTTTTAGTATGCCTTTAATTTTTTATACATATTGTGCATGTTCCCTTCTTTAGAGAGGGAAAATCTCCATATTTAATGAGTAATTGCTTATGTGATGTCAATGATTTATAAAACTTCCATATAAATAACATCCTATATCATGACCAAGTATTTATAAAAAAAAATATAACTTGATTTTTACAAAATAATTTGGTTAGGATTTTTTTTTATATATATATATACATACAAAAAATAAGTACTAATAAGTAAAAGTACTGGAATTGTGAAAATTTGTGACATGAGTTTTTTTTTTTTTATGTTTTGGTCTGTCTGAATACGATATGATTAATTTATGATTCATTAATAATTTCTGCACAAAATCTATAGTCTTGTTCAACCATACAAGGTACCATACACTATTTATTTTTAAATGTTAGCCTGCATCTGACAATTTTTACCATATCTCTATCTCAATAACTAATGTACAAAATTCAATTACGGTTCAAATTCAGTTAGATTTAACATAAATTAGGTTTGAGTGTAAGGTGGCACTGCTTATGATGCATTCTTCCATGATAACTATATTTTAAGACTTAACCCTCACAGTACTAAGATGGTGCCAATTTGAACTTCTTATAAAACGTTATTGTTTTTTAAACTTTTTTCTGCTTGAGTTTTTGTGCTACTTTAAATATTTGTAATACAGTAAACTTCCTCAAATCTGCACAGCTTGGGACTAGAGGTTGTGTGGATTTTAGAATTTTGCAGATTCTGGTCATTGCTTTGTTTACATTTTTTAAACAGTAATTTTGAATGTAATAATGCAATCAAAATTTTAATGAATGCTTGCAATATAGTAAAATATTAAAATAATTAAGTAAAGTAATAAATTAAAATGATAAAAAGTAAGGGGTCAAGTAAAAAATAATGTATAATTAAATATGCATAATAAAGATGAGATACATTTTCCTTGAATTATTCGATGAAACTTTCCTCGTAAAGGTAACCTGTTATTTCACATCAAAATCATAAAGTAAGGAAGTTTTATTTCAAGTTTAGCCAGTCTTAATAACCAAAAAAGCTTGATTAATACATATATATAATATATATCAGTAAAGAGATTGTGATTACCAGTGATATCTTGACTTTTTTCACAAATAAATTTATACTTCCTCCATGAAAAACACATTCAGTCGTATTATCGAGAATTGCATAGGTATTAAAATACATACAGAATGATATAAAACTAAAAAATTTGTAATTTTGCCCCTACATTTGAATCTGTGGTGATGTGTGGATTTTAGAGTCTACTGTATTGTGGAGATTATATTTTCTCCTTTCTAATAAATCTTGATTGCCAGTTCAGTATTATGTCAATATTTTATCTTTTGATCAGTTTTCTGGCCTAAACATTGAAATTACATATGTGGTCAAAATGATCCCAGCATATGCATTTAAATAACGTTTTGATCTTAGTACTGCAAGAGTTAATACATAAAATTTCATCAAACTTCAACTTCAGTTAGATCTTGACATAAATTGGTACTGATTAGGTTTGCATAGCTACCAACTTGTTCAACAATACCCTATACATTTTTTTAATGATAGGCTGCATCTGACAAATTTTATCTAAGCTCTGTCTCAATAACTAATGTTCGAAATTTAATTAAACTTCAGATTCAGTTAGACATTGACATAAATTGTTGCTTATTACAACACTTGAGTGCTATGATGCATTTCTCCATGATAACTACATTTCGAGACTTAGAATTTCATCAAACTTCAAATTCAATTAGACCTTGACATAAATTAGTGCTGATTAAGTTTGCATAACTGCCAACTTGTATAGTTTAGCTGTACAATGTGTGGTTGCACCTTGTATGGGTGAACAATAAAATTTATGGTTTAGTACAAAAATTAGTAATGAATCATAAAATACTGTTATAGATAAGATAAAACTTCAAATCTGATGCATGCAATTTTTTTTTTCTTTCCAGAAAGAGTGTAATTAATAATATTCCATGATAATATATAATGATACATTTCACCATATCATACTTGCCAACTTTCCCTTAAACTTCCGTAAAATGCGAGTTAAATTGACCCAGGTTAAACTGGTTTCGTACCAGAAATTTACTAAAGAAATTAATTCAAATAGATTTCATAGAGAAATATGATTTTAAATGTATAATGATACATCAAATAAGTTTTCTGGCGTAGAACCTGGGTCAATTTAACTCACATTTTATGGAAGTTTAGTTGAATGTTGGGAAGTATGCCATATTATCCCTTCCATCCTTAATATAATCTATAAAATGTAAAATAGTTTTCTTAAAATAAAAAAAGAGCATCAATTAAATTTGATTACTTTTTCAGATAATTAACACATACCTAATATCATATCTTGATATATCTAAGCATTCAGTTAACTTGTGCTTAAGGCTGATAGTCACTCAGCTTCTGAATTCCCTTCACTAATGCTAAGTCTATGGGGATGGAATGCATTTGTATATTTAAAATATCTCCTCAGGAAATTAATGTTTTTTTAATTGCTTTTTTCTTTGTACTCTTCTTAAAAGATATTTCTTTTTTCCTTAATTTTCAAAAAATTTCTAAAATCTATGCTTAATTTAATATTTTATGAACACTTTATATAAAATTAAGTATATATTTTAGAAATATTTTGAGAACTATGGAAAAAAGAGACAACCTTTAAGAACAATAAAAAAAAGAAGTTAAAAATATTAATTTCAAGTGGAGATATTTCAAATATATGAAGGCATCAAATGCCTAAAACTGCATATTCTTTTGGACCTTGGTATAAATGGATGACATCCAGGGCTTAATATCTAACAAAAAAAAGTACCGGAGCCCTAATATTCTGCGGTACCGGTACTAACAACTGTACCGTCCCTCCCCCTTGTCACTCCAATCTGCATATTTATATTTCGTATATTTAGTTGCAAAATTTAAAGCATTTTATTTTTTTAGCAAAATAAAAATTTTAAATATATCTATCAACATGTACTTAGCTGTCAACTATTCCACTTTTTAGTTATCACTCCTTCCGAATAGTAATCTTTGCCTAACTTTATTGGTAATTAATTTCAGAATTCTGCAATTAAATATGGTAAAGATTATGATTCGGATATAGTGTTAACAAAAAAAAGGGAGATAGTTCGCAGTTATGCATTTTAATGAAATTTACTGAAATTAACATCTATATGCTGAAGAATGGAACAATGTTTTTCAATTTCCTATAAAAGTTGCATATCTTAAACTATAATCGATTCCTTCCGCATAACAGTCTTTTGTGGTAAGTCCCCGAAAATCAGATTAAATTAAAAATTTGACACCGTTATCTGAAAGATTCTATGCTTTTTTTTAAAAGGCGAAACACTGCTTGGTTACTTTCTATCAGAATAACAATACATGGCAATTATATCTAGGTACAAATGAAAGTGACTTCGTAAATGTGCGGAGCAAAACCTTAACTTAACATGGGCAGCGTTCATGATACGAAATAAATAGAAAAATCACTAATGTGATTTTTGTACTCGTGCGCAATAGTAGACAAAAATCTCAAATAAACAAAACCTCAAGCCGATTCTCGTTGGCTAAAAACAGAAAATATTCTTTTTAGGTTACATATCTAAATAAAAGCCACCAATTAAAAATTATCCTACTGTCACAAAAGAAAATCGAACTGAAAGAAATTCATTGTTAGTCTCTTGAGTAGCGCCGTATCAACACATCGCCAACATAAATTTGCAAATATCGCTAAAATGGAAAAACACTATTTCTGTTTTCCCTTTATTTTGATCAAAATAGCATTAAAATTATTTGAAATAGTAGTTTAAATACATAGTTTTGAAGGAGAAAAAGTTTTTTTTTTTTTTCCTATACATGAATAAATAAAATTTTGAATGTAAGACAGATTGAGCTTGATTGAGTTCAAGCCTAAAAACTGTTATAAAAATTGAGTCTGTTTTATCTCCATTTCCTATGTGTGTTACGTCACATATAAGAGTTTCGGTGAAAAAGAATGCAAAAGGATGGGAATGAAAGGAAAGGGTAATTTTGGCTTTGTTTTTTTGGAAGTGCTTTTGCACTGGGCTCTGGAGCCCCGTATTTGAGCTCCGGTGAATTCCGACCAATATTTAATAAAGACAGAGAAGTTACAGGAGCTGGGCTTCGGCGCAAATTAAGCCCTGATGACAACTTAGTTTTGACTTCGTTCACTCAACAGCATGCACTGCTATTCTGTGGTTGGAAAAAGGTTCATAATGTGGGGTGGGGTACAATCAATTGACGCAAAAGCTTGCAGATTTTTCTAACAGGATAAAATAGAAATTGCTATAATTTACTTTGTCTTTAAATTATTGTACATATTGTATTTTCTTTATAAATGCAAAATGTCAACACTATTTATATCAGTGTCAAATGACACCTTCTGAGATTTTGATTTGTGGTTGTATTATTTGTAATTCTTAAACTAAGACAATCATTAGTCAAGCATTCAGAGTATTAAAAAGGATTTGTGATTATTTTAATTTAAAAAGTAACTTATAAAATAACCCTAAATCAAAATTTTAAAAGGTGTTATTTGATGCTGGTTGAAATAATGTTAAATAATAGGTTATTATAATAATAAGATTAAGCTGACATTATTAATATCACCAATAATTTTTGTTTACTGCAAATTGCATGGAAAATTGTACTGTTGGGCAAATGCATAGCAATCAGTAATGGACCAAACAAAACTTTTCACACCATGTAAGTTAAAAAGTTGCTGCAATGTGGACAGAACTGCTTTTATCTTTGCTAGAATTACAACTCTGTGTTGTGTCTCATAAAGTGAATTGTTAATTAACTGTTCCTAAAACTAATACTGTGATTTTATTTATTACCTAATTGTACTACATATATTTTAAATTGCCTTCACAAGATTATTTTCCTGTTCCTTGTCTTAAGGTCCAAATAGACATATTCTTCAACTGTCATTGTCTTTTCTGCGATTAGGCAGTGCTGTTCAATTATTTTTTGCTTTTGAATGATCCGAACTAGTCAGAAATTTTTCCGTCAAACCCACCTCTGCGTCTTTCTATTGTTGAGACTCCCCTTTCTTTTGTCCATAACCACAGAACAGTTGGAAAAGAACGGCCAGTTATTGCTTTTAACTCCTTCGGGACGAGCGTCTTTTACAGAATTTTTAATCTTTTATCACTGGTTTTTCAAAACAAATTTTTACCTAATTGAATTTGAAAAATGCTCGGATTAAACAAGGCAAAATTTACAATAAAAATTTACTGGTGAGAATAATCATGGATTCTGGGCACCTTACGGGTCGCTCGTCCTCAAGGAGTTAAAGGAGAGGGAGCACTTTTTCCTTCTGAACAGAGGCTTAGATCAATAATTTTGGTAACAATGCATTTGACTGACAGACTGCTGTCATGACATTGAAAGGATGAAGTGGGGAGCAGGCAAGGATCCACGGGAGGCGGGAGGGGGGGGGGATGTAACTCCAACTTTTTTATAGCCGTTTTTACGGAAGCCCAAAAGTTTTCGTGTGTCAACAGAAAGCCTCACTGATGCTCCGGTAATTTATGAACAAAAAAGGATTTTGTCCTGTCACCTACGGAGGGGGGAGGATCATCCCCTTCCCCCCAAAGAAAGCATCTCGTAAATAAGTGAATTTCTCCAAAGGATCACGAAAAAATGTGAATTTCGTCAAAAGACCGCGAATTTTGTCACAGGATCGCGGAAAAAACGCGAATTTCGTCAAAGGATCGCAAAAAAGGGAATTTCGTTAAATGGCCGCAAGAAAAAACGTGAATTTCGTCAAAGGATACCCCAAAAACGCGAATTTCTTCACAGGATCGCGGAAAAAATGCAATTTTTGCAACGGGATCGCGGATTAAACACTAATTTAAAAAATCGTAAAAAAGCGAATTTCGCCAAATGATTAGGAAATAAACGCAAATTTTGTCAAAGGATCGCGAAAAGAACGCGAATTTCGTCAAAAAATCTCGGAAAATGCGAATTTCGTCAAAGGAGATCGGAAAAGCGGAAATTTTGCCAAAGATCACGAAAAATGCGAATTTTGTCAAAGGAGATCGGAAAAGCGGAAATTTTGCCAAAGATCACGAAAAAAATGCGAATTTTGTCAAAGGACCACGAATTTTGTCACAGGTGTAAGGAAAAACGCGAATTTTATCACAGGATTGCTGAAAAACGCGAATTTTGTCACAGGATCGCGGAAGAGACGCGCGTTTTATCAGGATCGCGAAAAAACCCAAATTTTGTTAAAGTATTGCGGAGAAAACGCAAATTTCATCAAATAATTGCGGAAAACGCGAATTTCGCCAAAAGATACAATGCAAATTTCGTCAAAGGATCTCGTAAAAAATGCGAATTTCGTCAGATAATTGCGAAAAAGTACGAATTTTCGCACAGGATCGCGGATAAAACACTAAATTCGCTAATGGGTCGTAAAAAAGCGAATTTTGTCAAAGGATCACGAAAAAAAACGCGAATTTCGTCAAAGTATCGCGAAAAAACGCGAATCTCGTCAAAGTATCGCGAAAAAACGCTAATCTCGTCAAAGGACAAAAAAACGTGAATTTTGTCACAAGATCGCGGAAAAGACACTAACTAATTTTGTCGCAGGATCGCGGAAAAAACGCAAATTTCCTCAAAGAATTGCAGGGAAAACGCGAATTTCGTCATAGAAGCTCGGAAAAACGCGAATGTCGCAAAAGAATCACTAAAAAAACCCGAATTTCGTCAAAGGACTGCAAAAAAAATGTGAATTTTGTCGCAGGATCGTGGAAAAAACGTGAATTTTGTCGGAGGATCGCGGAAAAAAGCAAATTTTGTCACAGTATCGCGGAAAAAATGCGAATTTCGCCAAAGGATACCGAAAAATTCGAATTTCGTCAAAGGATCGCGAAAAAAACGCGAATTTCGCCAAATAATTACGAAAAACGCGAAATTTGTCACAGGATCCCGGAAAAAGCTCGAATTTTGCCCACAGGATCGTGGATAAAACACTAATTTCGTCAAAGGATCACGAAATAAACGTGAACTTTGTCAAAGGATTGTGAAAAAACGCGAATTGCATCACAGGATCGCGGAATGACGCCTATTTTGTCAAATGACCACGGAAAAACGGGAATTTCGTCAAAGGATTGGTTAAAAACGCAAAATTCGCCAAAGGCCTCGAAAAACAGCATAATTAGAGCTGGTAGAGGATCCCCCGGTCACCCCTCTGTTGTAACCTTTCATAAAATATGCTGTGAGTTTCAGTATTTTTTTTACTCGGATTCATCCTTTCTTTGATTATATGTCACTCGGTCTCTCCCCCCTCCCCCCCCCCCCCCAAAAAAAAAAAACGATTTTCTGGATCCCGCCCTTTTGGAGAGGGTATCGATGCCTTTGAGAATGCAATTGAAATTATACGGAGTATAGATGGGTCATGAGTCCCCTGCCCTGGATTATCAAATTTAATTACCCAGGTTTTCTTTTTCTCTCATGATTTTGAAAAAAAAATACAAAACTTTTTTTTTTTTGGGGGGGGGGGGGATTTAAAATAATTAACCCAAGTCAATGAGGAACTAAGGATTTTTCCTGAATCCCCCGTGGAAGACGATTTTTAGTGTTTCGTGCATCTCACGAAACCCTTATAGTCTCCCTTCTCTGTCTGTTCGTCCGTCACAGCCTCGTACTCGGAAAATACCTAAGTTATGACGTGATTTTTTTTTTTTTTACATAGCGCTGAATACCCCCTGACATACCCAAATTCATAAAATTTTGAAAAAGTCTTATATATATTTTTAATTAAACGAGTTCATTCTTTTTTTATTTCAAAATATAATCTTAATATCAGCATATATCGCTGAGTGTCCATAGTTTAGATTCGTCTTCTATGCAAAAGATTGTGGGTTCGAATCTCTCTGGCGGAACTTTAATATTTTTATTATTAAACTTTTTTTTTCATATGGATTTAATTAAAGGAAAATTCCTTTTTTTTTGGCCATTTTTAGGCTTATTTTATTTTTTGGCGCAGTGGTAATAAGACACAGAAAATGTGGAATTTCAATATAGAACCAATATTTTTTTGTTTATTGCTGTCATCTACTGGCCATTTTTTTAAATAATAGGGAACTTTTTTCATTTTATCATTAGAAGAATTACCCCGCCAGTGGCTGAGAGGTTCTGCTCTCGAAGCTGGTACACGGGAGGTGCTGGGTTCGAACCCAATCGCGTTCGTCGGTCTAACCGTTTCGGAGTTTTCGTGGTTTTCTTCGAAACCGTGGATTCCCATGCGTAAATACGGGTTAGGTTCCCTTAAAAAGACCCCCACGAAGGGCACCCGGCCCCCAGGGCCTATATCCCACGTGTTGATAATTGGCCGTCGTAAACACAAACCAAACCATTAGAAGAATTATTCAGGAATTGAAAGGTTTTTTTCTTTTTTATTTCAAATTTTAATAAACGTTTACATCTTCTTTTTGGGTGCCATCTAGTGAGTGTTTGGAAAGGGCAAACAGTTAATATGGATTTTTTCTGAATTATTTGAACGTTTAAAATATGTTTTAAACAATATTTTGCTTTTAAAATTTTTATATTTTATTTATACCTGTGCTAAATTTTTTAAATTGCTGAATTTAAAAATATTCGGACTTTTTAATTTTATCAGTCATGGAACAGTGGCGCAGCAGTTGTGCGATTGCCACCACTAAATTTTAATAGTATTCATCGAGTTAAAAAAAATTCAGAAATTCTGTCCTGAAATAAGACAAAGAATACAGTTAAAATTTAGCGGTGTCAATAGATTCTCTGCTGCTACACTGTTCCATCACTGTTTTATTTAAATAATTTTTCTTGAATATTTTTAATTTGTTTTAAAAATATTTTTCTTATTATTTTAAAATTAAATACAATGGTGCTGCCATTTATGTAAGGATTTAATAATTATAAATTAACAATTTTGATTTATTAATTTAAGGATAAAGTGTTTTAAAAGAGATATTAAATGAAACCCTCTGTTCTATCTGCGATCACACTCACCCACTTATTAGTTTTGATTTCCTTTATATGTGTTTGTAAATTATCTTAAATGAAAGTTCAGAGTCCCTAATCTTATGAAAAAAATAATAAACTCTTTCAGTTCTTCATTTTAAATAAAGGCCGTACAAGTTTGTTGGATTTTTAATGTGTTATCTGTTAAGTGCGCCACACACCAGGGAGACATGCTACAAAAAGCCTGAGACAAATTCTGATATTTGAACAAGTTTCTGCTTTGTTAACAGGGTGAAATTGTCTTCTGACACATTCCTTTTTCTGTTGCATGTTCGCTGGTGTGTGGCACGCCTTACTCTTCTGATTATGATCATATGCTAAAAAATTGTTTTGCACATTGAGTTCTGGCAAACAATTCTAGTTAAATTTATTTCACATTTATATTCTTCACTATAAATCAAATTGCTAAGTTGGTAGTGGCTGAAGGTACATATGTTCCAAAATTGTACCTATCCCTGGATTTTGTTTTGCAGGTATTTGTGCGCTGGGTGGTTCTGAACGAAGATACTGTTTGGTACCTATCTACTATATGGGTCCACAAAGTAGACACAAGCTTTATTCATCTAGACATTCCCGCGTTTCCGAAAAACCCTTATGTTAACTCTCAATCATTCTTTGGTCAAAAGATCGACCTCTAATGTCCTGAGTGATTCTGAGGTATGGTTTTACCTCTCATCCCTTTGAAGTAATATTATTTTGTATATATTCTTTTGGGGAGACATTGAAATTCAAATCTGTTTCTCATTTGTTAGCAGGGGATGACTGCCTCGGGAACTTAACTTTTGCTTTAAAGTATAAGTGCAATCCCGGATTGGGACTGAAACAGTTCTCTTGTCTCATCCTTTGTGCCACTCCGTTGTGTAGCGTGCGTAACCGTCTTACTCAAAAAATGTGCCATATCAGTTATTTCAAATTGTAAGTGAAAACCATGATTTCTACCCATCATCCTCGGATGGTAATTTACACTAGCACATTCTGTGACGTAACTCTATTCTTTTAAATTAGGTGTGAAATTGGAATATGCAACCACCAACATAGCAGCTGCAGGTCTCTGACGTTAATGAGATATAAGCTTAATGTAAATTATTATTAAATTAATTTTATTTCCTTTATGTATTCTGTTTATCTGTGCATCATTATCTACGTATTTGAGTTATGGACACATTCTCTTATGGGATTAAAATGAGTGAAGTATATAAAAGAAGATTATTCCAAAAGAGGGGCTATTATTGTCCAGTAGAACAAAAATAGTACAATAGCCAGGTATTTATAGGTGAAAAGGAGAGTTGTGAACAAAAAATAATCTCTTGTGATGACCTTTTGGTAGGCGAGTGAGCCAGTAGAACATGTGGGGGTACTCTTGAAAATACAAATGAAAAATTCCAGCGTGACAGCAGCCTCCGCTTACTGACCACGCCACCGGGCGACCCGCTGATGCCGAAAAACGAGTTCTTTCTACCTCTACTACGTCTGCCATATTAGACTTTGGCCGGCAAGACTCGGCTAAATGTGAAGGATGCAGGAGGGGTTTAGAAACAGCTTCAAATAACGACATTTATGTCTACTCCTCTCTGTCATAGCTCCATGGTATTAAGTTACTTTAATTGAAATGTAGGTACGGATAAAAATATTTTATAACTATGTCAGAGAGCGTCAATTGGTGTATTTTACTAAGGGTGGATAGGCACAAAAGAGTGCTCTTTTGTGACAAATTTTATTGTTATTCATATACTTTATATTTTACGTTCTCGGTAATAGAGTGCCTTAATGAATAAGTACTGGCGACATACGCACAGAGCGTATAAGGAAAGGGCGAGGCTAACGAGAAAGACAGGCTACCGTGGTGGGACCGATCTGACTTTTTTTACAGACCGCTAGGGTGACGTGATGCTCTTTTCGCACACCTTCATTGGTGCATTCGACATCACATGACTCCAGCGGTCTGTAAAAAAGACAGATCGGACCCACCGCGGTAGCCTATCTTTTTCGTTAGCCTCGAGGAAAGGGCAGCTGACGTCATTGTTGGTCGAATTACTGTGGATTAGCGAGAAAAACCTGGCCGTTCTTTATAACTCCTACTGTACACATGAGCTATCGAAATTTGATTGGTCTACGTTTAACAGATCTCTGATATGATTAGCCTACGGCGCCAAGACTATTCCTGCAATGATCGTTATGACAAAAATGTAGTTGGTAGATTGGTTGACGGAAGTGTTTGTTTGTAAACATGCCCTTTCCTTATACCCAGAATGGATGTTTTTTCTTAAAAATACGACAAATTCGAGAATTTCATAGTACTTGCCTAGACAAGTATGATTAAACAAGAGACTTTACCATGCCAAGACAGCTGAGAGTATGTAGAAATAAATATCAATAGGAGTGAAGGGCATTTGAATTCTGTTTTCCTGATGACCAAGTTCCTCTGACTATTTATTCATGGGTGTTGTACAATGAGCCTAGGATACTTCTAAAAGAGTATGTAATATATGAAATATAAAATTCAATTATTCACGATTAATTTTATTGGATTTCAGCCGTGGTTATGTCTAATGAGATTAATGGTGAATAACATGTGACTGTTGGATCGATATGTTCGCGCTAACCGGTACTTGAGGTTGAGGTCGATAGTGAATACAAGTGCAACTTGATTAGACCGATGGTCTAACTGCAATAAGGAAAGACAAAATTGATAAGATCCCCTCCACTAGGGTTCTTTATGGACTGGTGACATTCGAGAATTAAAACGTGATTGGTCTAGACGATTTTGGACAAAACAAATTGCCAAGCATATTTTTGTTGATAACTCGCTTGTCTATCGAACTCGTACTCCTACTCGAACTCGTACAAAGATTATCTCCACCTCCAAGTTCTGGATTGTTGGCTGCCATAATTTGGACAAAATATTCAGTCTGATCATGTGATCAGGGCACCACTATTTTGTAGAGGCATTTTATCTTCACCACTCGCAACTTTTAGCCAATTGTAGTTAGGGTGCCTCTGCAACATGATGGTCATTAAAAAAAATAAAATTTGATGAGTCAAGATTTTGGACAAAAACAAATTCCCAATGGACTCTATTCCAGTGACGTCAGACGCCAGAGCTGGCGGTATGATGATCTGTTATTCTAGTTACTGCACCGGCAGAATACCAGTATGCGCAGGCGCAAACATCGCTAGCAGACGACTTTAGCCTTGACCCAGGTTGAATGCATACGTTTTAACTGAAAATTTGCAAACTTAGGGAATTTTCTCGCATACAGAACAAAATTTTGAATTTAGATGACAATAGACTGCTATGCTAAACACCGCCAGTAAATACCGCCAGCAGACGAATTTTAGCCTCAACCTCAGGTCGCGTGCATAAGGTCCATTTCTTAGTGCGCGTGCCAATATCGCCAAGCTAATGTTTATTGGCTTGTCAAACTCGTACTGGCGAGTTTCACCAAGTTCTGAAATACTGTTTACCATAGTTTGGACAAAACATTTAGCGTGAGCATCCGCCTTGTACTTATATCGCCGCTGCTTTATTATAGGTGTTGATGTTGTTTATGATTATCTATACAATGTATATAGACCCAAAGGAAGAGTGCCTTCCGTGGAGTCTTTCTAAGGGAATCTAACCACATTTATGCAATGTTCGAAGAAAATCACGGAAAACTGAGAGTGATTAGCGAGCGAACCCAGTACCTCATGTCTATCAGTTTTAAGAGCAGAACCTCTTTTTTATAGAGACATCCCAGCTGTGGTTGGGAAAAAACGTTCATATTGGAAACAAGTACCAGGTCCACAAGACATCGTTTCATTCTAAAAGGTTTTTCTTTATTAGGATGTCTTCATGAGAACGGCGATTTACTTACTCACAGGACACATGCTCAGACTGTGCTTAGGCAGGCGTTTTTGTCCAAACTATGAGAAACCTGCATTCCCACTAAGCTCCATATATAACAGGAGATCTTTTTTTTAAATTTCCTAACATGATTTCCAGTGGCCACCGTGGAAGAATACAGTCACGATAATTTTAGTTCGTATTCATGGCATAAAACGTTGTTTATCGCATTCCCTCTACATGATTGGAGAATCCGATATTAGGATAATAGCAAATGCGAACACTAATATCTAACATTGACAACGTGAAGTATGAAAAAGCAGAAAAAACAACGTTTAAAATGCACAAATAATATATGAAAAGCAGCAAACAGCTGTTTCGAATATACTAGGGAGATTCTTCTTCAGTGCAAGATAGGGAATAAGGAACAGCATGCTAGAAAAAGCAAGGCTGAGCCAATTATATTTGCTTGAGCCAAAAATTATATTGATTATTTTATTGAATTATATTGAGCCAAGCCAGCTTTATTTGCTATTTTTAAGGTGAAGTATGTTTTACCTTTGCCTTGCAAGTTTTTGACCGCCGACTCAGAACTTCTGTTACATGTGGAGCTCAGTGTACATTCCAGAACTTGCTGATACTCAACTGATCGAATAAAACAAGCTCGAACACTAGCTGGTTCCAGGTCGTACATTGGAAGGACGGAAATACAAGGTCGTGTTAAACCCGACCTCTTGTATTAATCTCCAGCCGTTTTTCTTTCCGGACATTGCGAATGTTGCTGCTTTTAGCGATCCAAATGCGGACTTACGGCGTTTTATGCCATGACCCTGGAAGTAAATCTCAGATTGTTCTGGAGGACTGGTGATTATGAACTTAAATCTGGCACTCGTATTGAAAAAAATGGACGACTCGGCAGTTGGAGACTGAGCGACAAGTTTTTGGCTGACTTCTTCAGTGCTTAAGAATAGACTCTGCAAATTAGAGAAATTGAAGAAACCCTGCGTGGGTGATTCGAATGCCTTGCGATACAGCATACAGCTCTATTGTGAGCGAGGTTTGTAAGACTAGACTTTTTGTTACAGCCGTCCGTCTGCCATTTAACAAGCAAAAATCCTCCCCGTTTCGGATAATTACTAGTCGGGAGAACCGAAAGCCGGGTCGAGACTCAGAAACGGAAGTGATGCCATCTCTCGTCATAGATGTCAACCAAATTTCTAGAGTATAAAAAGACTTTAGGAGGACTTCGACTGCATAAATTCACCCCCTATTGATATGGCAATTTTTGTTAATTTTTTTACAAAAAAGCAAAGTTGCCATTAATTTTGATGGAATCGCATTCGCTAACTGCAAATGATAAAGTTAGTACTGCTAATAAACTAAAAAAAAGCAGAATTCAGTCATTCAAAATTATTCCGGAAGACAAATGGCAATTCCTTAATATCGCAATCAAGAAAAATGCTAGAATTGCCATTTCCCAGAGAAGGGCGGGTAATTTAACATAAAATTTGATACTGTTGGAGATTATCGTTAAGTTCAGAAAATTTTGCTTCGGGAGAATGTCCAATTTCAATCATACGTGTTGGAAGATGCAATTGATTTTTAGGGAACTTCCTCTCAACACTGGCGACCAAGACATGAAGGATGCAATAGAAATTGAATCAGCTTTCTTTGGCGTGTTTTCCAAATGTATAAGAGGCCCATGTCAAACTAAAAATGCATCCCCTTTTTCTTTGTTTCGATACCAAAACAACCAGAATTTGACCGCAGCTTCTAACTTACAGAAATTATGGAAACTGAGGTCAGTTTTGAAGATTACCGGGATAAAAAGGGCGCCTCGCAGTATTACCTTCAGTGTTGAATTCAGACATTTTTCGCCGGGAGGGATTTCTGTAGTTCCAGTGGGGAAAATTTACCATTGAAAACACAAAACCTCAAATCTTTCGGGGGGGGGGATGTCTTCTCCAGGCCACCCCCTGAATTCAACACTGATTACCTTAATTAGGCTTTTGTTCATTCTGACATGACTTGCAATTTACACACCAGATGTGTAAAGTGAACTCAAGACCAACAGATATGTAAAAGACTTTGTGATGATGTCAAGTAAAGACCCTGTCGGTGCCTGGAGCGAGGAAGTGATCAACCGGCGAACTATTTCTTTGCTCAAAGTTTCCACAAAACAAATCCCCTACCTACTAAAGACAGAAATCCTAAAATTAAGGGTAATAACTCTAAAGGAATAATCAATATGAATTCTAACTGGACACTCTCCCCTAGAAAGATTGGCCCATCCTAGACATATAAGCGGACGTAAAGTTCTAGCCCCAACTCCCCCTCTTTGCTCTTAAAATTGCAATAATTCGGTCCCAGTTCAGTATTCTTTTTACGCCACCGAATTCACCAAAAATTTGTTGGAACTTCAATGGACTTTACCCACGAACGGCAACAGTCACGCCTCTGCGGGTATATACCCTCAGACAAAGACTGTTTATTGGACGAAGGGGAAGCAGTTTTAAAATGTTCGTCACGTCTATTGGTGTTTTCTACTATATACCCGCAGCTGACGTGACGTGGGTAAAGTCAGTCCATAAGGAAAGGGCATGTTTACAAAAAAACACTTCCGTCAACCAATCTACCAACTATATTTTTGCCATAAAGATCATTGCAGGAATAGTCTTGGTGACGTAGGCCAATCATATCAGAGACGTGTTAAACGTAGACCAATTAAATTTCCCTAGCTCATGCGTAAAGGTAGGAGTCATAAAGAACGGACAGATTTTCTTGCTTAACCAACAGTAATACGACCAACAGTGACGTCAGCTGCCCTTTCCTTATAAGCTTTAACACAATTTCCCTAAAAAGCTTAACATCTATTTAGAAATTTTTGCGACGACATTGCCCATGCTTCACAAGCATAGACATCAACACAAAGTATTCTCTAAACTCCCGAGGCTAACGAGAAAGACAGGCTACTGCGGTGGGACCGATCTGTCTTTTTTTACAGACCACTAGAGTGACGTGATGCTCTTTTCGCACATCTTCATTGGTGCATTCGAGCATCACGTGACTCCAGCGGTCTCTAAAAAAAAGATAGATCGGACCCACCGCGGTAGCCTGTCTTTTGCATTAGCCTCGTAGGCTTTCTACGTTGGTCGGGTTCTGCCTTTTTCAAAATTTCATTGGCTGTGGAAACTTGCGCACGGAATTCATAGAAAAATCTATTTAAGGCCTGTTTTCAGCTTTTTTAGCTCGTCTATCGTGTGTGGATCCAACGCCTCCATGATTGGAGATAGCCGTTGGAGACGCTTGCTGTGGCGTCACGAAATATCACACAAAGCAGGCAAAACAAAGAAATAAATTCGAACAACTTGTAAATGGGGTTTGTTAGAGCGCGACCAACGACATACAAGACCAGTGTTATAGTCGTAAAAAAACAGAAGGTATACGCTATAGGAAGAGGGTATACGCTAAATTCATGAACGTCACGCCTAGAATATACGCTATAGATTTATTTGAGAAACAAAGGATATACGGAGCAGTACAAGGCCAGTCTATTACATTTAAAATGTCACACGTAGTGGATAATCTTTAAACGGCGATTGGCGAAAAACTATGGGCGCGCCGCTTTGTACCAATCACTGTGTAAAGATGATCCACTCCATATGACGTTTTAAAATTCATGAGCTGGCCTTGCACCGCCTCCTGAATATTAGGCTTGAGCGCTGACACAAAAATGGGAGCTGCTGAATGCGGATTTTTTTCAGCAGGTGTACGGTCTTTTGAATTTTGGTACTAATATTTTTTGAAAGTGCTTTCCGCCTTAATTTTCTGAGATTTAAGAAATCAAAGAAATCTACTGGTGTGGAAATTTAGGGGACCGTCCATACGTTAGGTGTCTATCTAGTGACATCTAGTGTAGGAGGCAGTGGCCCTACGCTAGACGCTGTACCTACACTGTTAAAAATATCGTGAAAGATGCCTCTGTTTTTAAATACTATCTATTTTCTGACAAAAGATCATATATAGTCTTTATAAACAGAAGTAATTTTTCACGATATTTTTAACAGTGTAATATGTCGCTGGTCGTTGGTAGAGTAGTGCGTTCCGAGCTTACCAGGTGAAACTAGTACGCCTTTATAGACGGCTTGCATTGACGTCCCGTTTTTATTAGCAACGACTGGTACAATTGCATCTGGAGCCCACACGGAACGTCAGAACTCCCGTTTGCCGTTAAAAGCACGTGTTGCCTTTCTGTTTAATTTAGATTTTTATTATTATAGTGCAAATAAGTCAAATGGAGACACCACATTCGCCTTATATTTGGGAGCCATATGAAGCGATGCCAGATTCTTCTGAAATGTGACGTCATGTGCAAGCCGTCTATATGAAAGTGGCGACATGCGATGCTCAGTCTAAATATGAAAGTAGAAACATATTGTGTTCAAACTGTACTTTGACAGACGCGTTTGACCTAACTATGGCAAACCCACTGCGCTCTACAATAATACGGAGAGCTAACTCACAGATCCACTTTCTGCCGCGACTGCATCACACTTTCAATGCGTGCAAGTAATGAGTCCTGCACTTTTCTTACAAGAATTTTTTCAAACTTTTCCGCATACTTTTTATCCATTTTGGTGCTTTCTATATCTTTTTGATATTTTTATGAGTAATGCTTAACAAATTTTTCATTTTTTTCTCTTTGAGCTTACATAAAATTTTATTTTTAACTAATATCAAACTAAAAAATTGCGTTTAATTTAAATAAAATCTATAGTTTTTTCAATAAAAAATATATATCAGTGAAAATTGTAGTAACTTCGTCAATTTTTTAAAAGAAAATCCAATTTGAAAATATCCACCCCTTACTAACTCTATGGGAGGAATCTATGTATTGCCAAAAATTTTCCTCGGTATATCATGGGCGGACCTCTGGATTCAATTTATCAGAATAGGGAGTTAGCCCTCCGTTCTATTGTTGAGCTCTCTAAGTAATTTTTATTCCATAACTTGACAATACTCGGACGAATTCGATTATGCTAGTAAGACAAGTTAACAAGCATTAGTTTGGCGATAATGGCGGGCTTGCCGATATGGTTGACGATTCGCTTTTGTCCACAGTTGTTCTAACCAATGAACTTTACCCACGAATGGCAACAACCAATCTTCTGAGGGCAGATACCCTCCGAAAATGACTGTTTATTGAATGAAGGCGAAGGAGTGTTAAAATGTTCTTCACGCCTATTGGTGTTTTTCTTCTGTTTACCCGCGGCTGACGTCACGTGGGTACAGTCCATTAAACAGTATACCCAAGGGCGTAATGGAGAGTGTATGGCGTATACATTCTGTTTCTCAAGTAAAGCTATAGTGTATATACCTTTTTACCGTACACGTCTATAGTGTACCCTCTGGTCTTTTTATGACTACAACTACAACACTGGTTATATCTACAACTACAACCCTGGTATGTCACCTCTCTGCTCGCTAGAGGAAACCACAGTAGACGGAACGCTGCCGGTAATGGCCGGAGACATAATTTAGATCTCTCAGCATTTTTAGGATTTCATTTAATCTACCATTTTAACCTCTTCGGTCTCTGGATCCCCATACGGGGACCTCTGTTTTTTACCTATTAAAAACTAAAATGTCCGATTTTTTTACATTTTCACATCACTTCTTAATAGCTGAATGTTTTTTGCGTTCAAAGCAAACGAATAAATGGCAGCATCTAAGCTGATTACCACATAAAATAAATGTTATTTTCATCTGAGTTTGCAAAATGCCTAAAAATTCCCAAAAGACAGTATGGCCAAGAAAGTGAGAAATTTTCATAAGTGTTTAAGGAACTTAAATCTTTTTCAATACAAAATTTTGAGGATTTGTAGATTATTTACTTGTTTAAAGCTCTTAAATTTGTGATTGCATTAATTTAGGTTAATGGTTATTAAATTGACGTTTTTAAGGGATTTTGTAGTTTTAGATCCATATTTTTTAACCCAAATTACTAAGCCCTTAAAGGACCCATTTCAGAAAAGATATTTTTTCTGTCATTTTGTTTGGAAAAAACCAATGAATAAGCATTTGTGTTATTATTTTAGCTTCGGAACTGAAGAGGTTAAACACCGGTCGGCGACACTTATCTTTTAGCCGTGTGTGGACGGGTACAGCTAGGGCTCCTATAATACAGGCTGAATCGTCAAGCATTTTGTTTCCCACTTAGACCAATGAGCGATTGCTGTACACGTGGCGTGGCCAATCGTTCTTTTCCTACCGGCAATTAAATGGCGGCGTGGGTCAGCCCAGATTACAGGAGCCTTAAGTACAGTAAAGGGCTTTTTCAAGGCTGTTACTATTCGTTGGTAATGTCCAATGAGTCTAGGGTGCCTCGAAATGAGAATGGCTACATACGAAATATAAAATTTGACTGATTGAGATGATTTTGAGTAAAAATGAATCGGCAAGCAACTTCATAATTATAAAACATAGTGTTCTAAGCACAGACTGAGCATGTGCCCTGTACACGCATATGTCGCCAATCTCATTGCTCTACTCTAGGGTGCTTCTATTAGAGAGTGGTGACATACGCACTGAGCCTACAGCACCTATTAGGGCTCCTATAATATAGGCTGAATCGTCAAACAGTTTGTTTCCCACTTTGACCAATGAGCGATTGTTGCCCACGCGGCGTGGCCAATCGTTCTTCTCCTACCGGCAATTAAATGGCGGCGTGAGTCAGCCCGTATTATAGGAGCCTTAGCACCTATAAGGAAAGGGCAGCTGGCGTCACTGTTGGTCGAATTACTGTTGGCCAGCAAGAAAAACATGTTCATTCATTATTACTCCTACTATACACATAAACTCCGGGAATTTGATTGGTCTTTAACAGATCTATGATATGACTGGCCTACGTCGCCAAGTGCGATTCCTGCAATGATCGTTAAGATAAAAATGTAGTAGTAGATTGGTTGACGGAAGTGTTTGTTTGTAAACATGCCCTTTCCTTATAGACAATGACGACGATCTCGATTTCGACTTTTATGTCACAAGAATAGGGTCCAATGAATGATCAGCTAATGGCCGATTTGCCATGACGTGGTAATCGAGCTCATCGGCATTGTCTGTAGGGCCCGTTGACTGAGCGCGTGCTCAGAATAAGTTTTATTTCAATTATGGTAACCAATAAATCAGAACATAATAATAAACTTCTGTGCGAATTCGAGTGAAAGTACCATGGCACCATATGAAACTGGCGACATAAAATAAAATAGACTTTACTCATGGGACGCCAGCCGTGGCTAAACAGAAGAAAAACATCAACAGGCGTGAAGGGCATTTTAACACTGCTCTCCATTTGTCCAATAAACAGTCTTTTTCGGAGGGTTTTTTCCCGCAGAGGCGTGGCTGTTGCCATTCATGGGTAAAGTCCATTGGATATAAAATGTGATTGATTGAGACGATTTCCTTGCTAAAATGAAATTTGATCGATTGAGACGATTTCCTTGCTAAAATGAAATTTGATCGATTGAGACGATTTTCTCGCCAAACATCTTCGCGAGTCTGCCATTATCGCCAAACTAATGCTTGTGAACATGTCTTACTAGGATGCTCCTATAAGGAAGTTGCAATCAGCTGTTGAGATTTTTATCCGCCAATCACAACAGCTTGGTTGACGTTCAACCGCGCCCACAATGCTCTTATCTACCAATCACAACTTCCCTCCAATCGTTGTTTGATCTCCAATGGTCAATTTGTGACGTCATCTGAAATTACCCTGTATGAGATTTCCGACATAAGCAGAAGAAACATACCTAGACAGATGTTTTGTCTAAATTATCGTAAAACAAAACTATATTTCACCCACGTCTGGCAACAGCCATGCTCTTGCGGGTATATACTCTCCGAAAAGGATTGCTTATTGGGCGAACGGGGAACAGTGATAAAATGTTTTTCACGCCTATTGGTCTTTTCTTCTGTGTATCAGCAGCTGATGTGACATGGGTAAAATCCACTGGATGAGTTCTCTAGAAAAGTGGGACAACCTGACAAAATTAATTTGACGATTCATCTTTAATTAAGATTGTCCAAACCAATCCAATGGACTTTACCCACGAATGGCCTTTGCGGGAATTTTCCCTCCGGAAAAGACTGTTTATTGGACGAAGAGGAAGCACTGTTAAAATGTTCTTCACGCCTATTGGTGTTTTTCTTCTGTTTACCCGCGGCTGACGTCACATGGGTAAAGTCCATTTTGTGTCCATACGTCGCACCTCTCATATAGAGGTACCCACGTCTTATTCATTTAGGTACGTATCGCCAAATTTTGGAATGCTGGTTAGGCGCGCCACACACCAGGGAGACATGCAACAAAAAAGCGTGAGGCATGCGACAATTTCACTCTGTTAACAAAGAAAAAACCTCTTTGAACAGCAGAATTTGTCTCCTGTCTCACAACTATTGTCGCATGTCTCTCTGGTGTGTGGTGCGCCGTACCGTACTTCTGCGCTGTGCGTGTGTCGCCACTCTCATAATGTCTCAGTCTTGAAATTCCGTTTCTAAACGTTATCATTTCAAATTCAAGCCCTTTTGCTGGCATAGGCAAAAATATTTAATTTAAAAGATCTGTGGGCGAGAAACGAGAAATTAGGTAAGTTTTGTTATGTTCTAGAAACCGAGGCTTGAAAAAAAGGATAGGCTGCCGCGGTACCTGACGCCTTAGACCGCTAGAGTCATGTGATGCTCTTTTCGTGCACCTGCACTGGTGGATTTTTTTTTGTTAGCATCACTAGAAACTTGATTGTAATAGTTTGAACAAAGTTTCAATCTCAGCATGTGATACGTCTTTATGTTTTTATTTATAAAGGCAGTCCTTTGGCAGCAACGTAGATTATATTGAATGTGCATATAATTGTCATAAACTGTGCTTTGCAATATTCCACTTGAAAAGTACGCCAAGTGGCATGCAATAAATAAATTAAGAAAAAGGCATTATTAATAACATGAATGTTTCTGAAGAATTGTAATCATACCACAAACTAAGAGCGCTGAACTGCAGTCACCTTTTTCCTTTTAAAAATTACCTATTCGAAAATAAAATCAACAATATGTAGTCGTCAAAAATACGTGAAAATAAAAAGAGTACTTTCAAAACAAATATTTTTTTCCACCAGACCTCTTACAACGACCGCAGGTAGGTAGAGAAACTTAAAATTTTGATATTAATATTAATATAATTTCCAAACAAAAATTTTTTTCCATACAAGGTTGTGATATTTAACTTTGGATGGCAAAGATTAGATACCAGATTCTTTAATAAAAGCAGAAACTTCAATTTACTCTAAAGTGATTAAAAAGAAATTGTGCAAAATGGAAAAATCGCTATACGAATTTAGAATAAATTTCATTGAAAAGAAGATCAAAATGTATTATATAGGGCTAAAAGATTTTCTACAGATTGTTTGTACGACTGATTCAAAATCATCTGCGAACTAAGAAAATACCCCACGAAATTTGGGCAAGTGAGATCACAGATCACACATAGGGTTTCGTTTAATATTTTTTTCAACACTTAATCCTGTTGCAAAATCTGCTAGTTCCACATTCACCAATAGGGGACGCATTCTATTCTAAAAAAACCTCTATTCGAAGAAAACTCCGTTTTATAATCCATGCGTAGATGTATTAGTCGAGGAGATCAGGCCTATAGAACCAGAGATTAGAAAGCACCCCTGGTGGTAAAAAGAGGAACTTCACTACTATTAATGTAAACATATAAGCAGGGATGAAAGTACACTAAAGCCATTTTGGAGCACCTTTGGAGCAGAAAAAAATCCATTTTTGGAGCAGCAAAAATCTAATTTTGTAGCAATAAAATTAAAATTCTGTTTTTGGTGCAGACGGAAATTCTAATGCTAATAAACTCCTAACTAGTATGATATGGCCATCACAAAACTTTCTTCTATATAAATCACATAAACAGCACTAATTGATATCAAGGTATACCTGAATCTGAAGTTTGATGAAAATTCGTGCATTAGTTCTTGAGAGCTATAGTGGAAATTCTGAAGAAAGCAGCATAGCAGCGCCAGCTGTTCAGCGTTTTGAACCAAAACATAAACAGCTCTAATTCATATCAAGGTATACCTGAATCTGCAGTTTGATGAAAATCCGCGCATTAGTTCTGGAGATTGGGGTATTGCGGAAATCGCAAAAAAATGCTGCATAGCAGCGCCACCTGTTGAGCGATTTACACCAAAAACAAATAAGCACCAATTTATATCAGGGACTAACAATATAAATTTTTATTAAATTCCGTGCATTAGTTCTTGAGATAGAGCGCCCACAAAATTTGTGTCACATACATACACACATACAGACAGACAGACATTTTGTAAAAACATGTTTTTCGGAATCTCTCACCCCTAAAACGTGTAAATCCGTCGAAAACCGAACATTTTCACGAATCCAATACTTTCTTCTTGTAAAGGTAGAAGAAAGTAAAAATTAAAATTATTGCTATCTCGAAAATATTTTGACATTTGAAAGAATAATTAGATAAAATTTCTCCCCACATTTTGCTAACTATGGCCATTCTAAATGACAATTGGGTACAGTTTGCAATAATGAACAAGTGAGTATGTGTGATCACAGATCGCACAGACGGTTTCGTTTAATATTCCTTTCAAAACACTTTATCCTTTTGAAAATCTGTTAGTTCTAAATTTCGCAACCAGGGGCGCACTCTATTCTAAACAAACCTCTATCAGAACGAAACTCCGTTTTACATACTATCCGTATACATATTAGTCGAAGGGATTGGGCCCATAGCACCCGAGATAAGTAGGCGCCCCTGGCGGTAAAAAGTGGAACTAAAATATGTAAGGCTATGGTGCATAATATAAAAGAATGGTCAAAGGGGTGTCGGCAGAAGTTGGAAAAGTGCTCCCCGGGTGAAAAGACCGGAGGTTAGAAAAATTGCTTAAAATATACAAGTTAAAGCACGGAGGAGTAAGTAATATAAGACTTTTTGAAAAATTTATGATTTGTCGTGTGGTCTGAGGTATTTAGCTATACGTATGCAAAAATTCATGTCTCCAACTTAATTAGGGGCTCTCTTAGAAATAATTGCTTAAAATATATATGTGGTAGCCCAAAGGGTTAAACGTAAGACTTTTTCAATATTTTATGATTTATCGCCTGACCTCAGGTGTTCTGCTATAAGTATGCAAAATTTCAAATCTCCATATGAATAGTTCAATTAGAATAGCTCAGTTAGAAAGAATTGCTTAAAATACGCATGTGGGATCCCAAAGGGTTAAATGTACGACTTTTTCAAATTTTTATGATTTGTCGCATGATGATATTCAGCTATAAGTATGCAAAATTTCACGCCTCCAACCTAAATAGGGTGTCACTTGGAAAGAATTGTTTAAAATATACATGTAGGAGCCCAAAAGGTTAAATGTACGACTTTTTCAAAATGTTATGATTTGCCCTTTGATGTGAGGTGCTCAGCTATATGTATGCAAAATTTCACGCCTCCAACCTAATTAGGGGATCACTTAGAAAGAATTGTTTAAAATACACATGTGGGAGCCGAAAGGGTTAAATGTACGACTTTTTGAAAATTTTATGATTTGTCGTTTGATGCGAGGTGCTCAGCTATAAGTATGCAAAATTTCCCCCCTCCAACCTAATTAGGGTTCACTTAGAAAGAATTGTTTAAAATACACATGTGGGAGCCCAAAGGGTTAAGTGTACGATTTTTTCAAAATTTTATGATTTGTCGTTTGATGTGAGGTATGCAGCTATAAGTATGCAAAATTTCACGCCTCCAACCTAATTATGGGCTCGCTTATAAAGAATTGTTTAAAATGCACATTTGGGAGCCCAAAAGGTTAAATGTACGACTTTTTGAAAATTTTATGATTTATCGCTTGATGCGAGGTGCTCAGCTATAAGTATGCAAAATTTCACGCCCCCAACCTAATTAGGGGCTCATTTACAAAGAATTGTTTAAAATACACATGTGGGAGTCCAAAGGGTTAAATGTATGACTTTTTTCAAAATTTTATGGTTTGTCATTTGATGTGAGGTGTTCAGCTATAAGTATGCAAAATTTCACGCCTCCAACCTAATTAGGGTTCACTTAGAAAGAATTGTTTAAAATACACATGCGGGAACCCAAAGGGTTAAATGTACGACTTTTTCAAAATTTTATGATTTGTCGTTTGATGTGAGGTAGTCAGCTATAAGTATGCAAAATTTCACGCCTCCAACCTAATTAGGGGTTCGCTTATAAAGAATTGTTTAAAATGCACATTTGGGAGCCCAAAGGGTTAAATGTACGACTTTTTCAAAATTTTGTAGTTTGTCGTTTGATGTGAGGTGTTCAGCTATAAGTATGTACAATTTCACGCCTCCAACCTAATTAGAGGCTCATATAGAAAGAATTGTTTAAAATACACATGCGGAGCCCGAAGGGTTAAATGTACGACTTTATCAAAATTTTATGATTTGTCGTTTGATCTGAGGTGTCCGTCTATAAGTACGCGAAATTTCACGCCTGCAACCTAATTAGGAACTCACTTGGAAAGAATTGTTTAAAATACACATGTGGGAGACCAAAGGGTTAAATGTACGATTTTTTCAAAATTTTATGATTTGTCATATGATGTGTGGTGTTCATCTATAAGTATGCAAAATTTCAAGCCTCCAACTTCTATAGTTTCTGAGAAAGGGCTCTGTGACGAACAGACAGAGGAGCGAGACGAATAGGGTTTCGTCAGATGAACGAAACCCTAAAAATTAGCAGCAGGAAGAAAAAAAATCAGTTTATTTGGCTTTAAAAAATATTATTTTAGAGCAGTAAATTTAACTAATAGATAAAAAGCCCATGAATACAACAAACAGGACTCCCACTCAACTTTTGTAGTAAAAAATGGTAAAAGGGGACTATTTTTTTCAAAAAAAGGGACCAAAAAAGACCATATATTTCGCATAAAAAGGAACCTTTAGGTACCTAAATTCAGCAAATCACAAAATAAAATAAACACAAAATCTCCGCAACCATTTCACGAAATTAGCGCGTTTTTCGCGATCCTTTGACGAAATTCACGATCCCTTACCAAAATTTGAGTGCTTTTTTTGAGATCTTTAGAAGAAATTCGCATATTTTTGCGATTTTTTGACGAAATTAGCATTTTTTGGCGATCTTTTGACTAAATTCGCATATTTTTCGGGATCTTTTGGCGAAAATCGCAAGTTTTTCGCGACCTTTGTACGATTTCTCTTATTTTTCGCAATCTTTCGACGAAATTTGCATTTTTCGTGATATTCTGCGAAAACTTGCGCTTTTTTGCGATCTATAGACAAAACTTGCGCTTTTTTGCGAACTTTTGACAAAACTTCGCGTTTTGTTCCTTTTTTCACGAAACTAGCAATCCTTTGAAAAAATTCACGTTTTTTTGCGATCTTTTGACGGAATTCGTGTATTTTTTGTGGTCTTTCGACGAAATTTGCGTGTTTCTCCCGGTATTTTGACGAAATTTGCTATTTGTTTCGCGATTTTTTGACGAAATTCGCGATTTTTTGACCGCGTTTTGTCTGTTTTTTTGACAAAATTCCCATTTTTCGTGATCCTTTGACTATTATGGCGCGTTTTTCGCGATCTTTAGATAAAATTCGCACTTTTTTCGCGATTTTTTGACAAAATTCACGTGTTTTTCACGATCTTTTGACTAAATTTGCATATTTTTCGGGATCTTTTGGCGAAATTCGCAGGTTTTTCGCGACCTTTGGGCGAAATTCGCTTATTTTTCGCGATCTTTTGACGAAATTTGCATTTTTCGCGCTATTCTGCGAACTTCTGGCAAAACTTGCGCTTTTTTGTGATCTTTTGAAGAAATTTACAGGATTTTTTTCTATCTTTTGACCGCGTTTTGTTCTTTTTTTCTAAAAACTAGCGATCCTTTGACAAAATTCACGTTTTATTGCGATCTTTTGACGGAATTCGTGTACTTTTCCTGATCTTTCGACGAAATTTGCTATTTGTTTCGCGATCTTTTGACGAAATTCGCGTTTTATCGCGATCTTTTGACGAAATCCGCGTTTTTTGCGATCTTTTGACCGCGTTTTGTCTGTTTTTTGACAAAATTCCCATTTTTCGCGATCCTTTGACTAATATGGCGCGTTTTTCGCGATCTTTTGATAAAATTCGCACGTTTTTCGCAATTTTTTGACAAAATTCACGTGCTTTTCGCGATTTTTTGACGAAATTCGCAATCTTTTGATAGCGATTTTTTCCTTTTTTGACGAAATTGGCGGTCTGAGAAAAGTTAAGAGTGGAATTTTTCTTTGTTTCTCGGATCGTTTTGCTAAAACGATCTGCTAAATACGATCTCTGAGCTAAATTTCATTTTGGTACTAAGTACGTTTTGGCGCAAATTTAAGGAAAAACGCTATTTCTGCGCAGCACTTGAAACCCTGTATAAGGCTATGCTGCAGAATATGAGAGTGGTCAAATGGCTGTCCAATGATATATAGTGTGCTTAGTAATGTACACACATAATCACATGAGGGGTGTCGGTAAAAGTTAGAAAAGTCGCTCCTTCGGGGGGGGGGGTATTGGAGAGGAACCGGAAGATGCATAGTATGGAAGAGTGGTCACAGGGCTTTCCACTGATATACAGTCACATGAGAGGTTCGGAAAAAGTTTAAAATACCTTCCCCCTCTTCGAGCCTTACTATCCCGTCCCCGGAATACACCACCTGTCTTTGAAATTTTTATATTTTATAAATAATATTTATCACAGGGCTTCGTAAAAAAAAATCTAAAATGATATTTAGTGTAGAAAATGCTACAATTTTAAAACTTTGTTTGTGCCCCCCCCCCCCTTCTCCATGTCCCAAAAAACCGGACGCATATCATGACAAACAAAGGTACTAGCGGTAAAAAAAAATGAGTTAAGGAGGTGGGTGCTTAGTAATGTATAGGCCAAGAGCCTTAAAACGATATGTTTCATGAAAAAATACATTTCTTGACACCACCCCCCCCTCCAATGGGGATTATTTCCCTTAAGGGTGTTCTCAAATCAAAAAGGGCAACTTTCTGACATAAGTTTTAATTTATTTTTGTTCGAAAATGCATGAAACTTGCTGGTGTTGTTGTTCAGAAACTATGTAATTGAGCTGTTTTTTCCATTTTTTTTGCAAACGCAATAGATCTTTCAGAAAATAATGTCAAAGTAGGCGTTTTGAACAGAATTTCCGCGCGAAGGGAGAAAGAGCACTCAAGAGCGGACGAAAAACGGGTTTGTCACGTGATCGAATTTGCTTATAACTCAATGATCAAAAAATGGAAAAAACAGTTCGATTCCAAATCGCTTCTATGGCAGGGCTTTCAAATTTTATATCTTTCTGTTAGGAAATGAATTTGTAAATATGTCAAAACGTTTTTTGCTTGTTGAGCAGAGCAGTTAAGAACAGCCTTAATTGCCTGGTGTTAACATACACTACACCAATCGAAAGGCCTTGATGAGATGACTCTTTGGTCAAGACTTCAAATGAGGACGAATCTTGCTGTAGCTTAATAAGGGGCTGAGTGAGAAAAATCGCTTCAAAATACACAAGTTAGAGTCCAGAGGAGTCAATGATATAAGATTTTTTGAAAATTTTATGATTTGTCAAGTGACTGCAAGTGTTCAGCTACAAGTATGCAAAATTTCAAGTCTCCAACTTAATTAGGGGTTGAACTAAAAAAAAAACTGGTTAAAATATACATCTTAGAGCATGGAAAGGTCAATAATATGATTGAAAATTTTTATGAGTTGTCGTGGGATCGCAAATGTTCAGCTATAAGTATGCAAAATTTCAAGGCTCCTACTTAATTAGGGGCTGAATAAGAAAACTTGCTTAACATAGGTTTAATAATAGTAATAGGTTAATGCTTAAAATAATATACAAATTAGAGCCCAGAAAGGTTAATAATATAAAACTTTATGAAAATTTAATGATTTGCCATGTGATCGCAAGTGTTCAGCTATAAGTATGCAAAATTTCAAGTCTACAACTTAATTTATTGCTACAATTTAAAAAAAATGCTGTCACCACTCACTCTGGAATTCAAAATCTGGAATTCCTTTTTTAAAAACTTTAGGTGTTATCAAATAATCTGAAATTTTAAAATTGATAAAAAAAAATCAGACATAAAATAATGATAATTACTGGGTGAAATGATTAAAATTAAATAATGTGACATTACAAATCATTTGAATTTTGTTAATTCATAAAAATGCATGTAGATGGCAGCATCAAACAAAAAAATTAAAAAGATTTATAGCATATGTCAGAATGTTAGTATTTAAAAGGTTAATTCTTTTTTAAGGTTTTTGCTTCTTATTTAATTTCTTTCGGGGTGGGGGGTGGGGAGTCACGATACTTCACAAACTTATGTTTGAAAAGAAATTCTCCTAAAATAATTACATGTTTTAGTTTTAAAAAAATTCAATGAAATTCCGTTTTTTAAAATATTTATTCTTTTTTTTAGGGTGAGGGAGGAGGTGGAACACGCAATACTTCACAAATTTATTTTAAAATAGGAATTTCACAAAAATTTTTTACAAATTTAAGTTTTGAAAATGTTCAACTTTAACCGGCGTTATTTGAACTTACAAACTTCTGTGTACGAAACTCTAACCAACTGCGCTGTAACTTCTACGAATGAAAAGATGAAATTAATATTATGTAATGTTGCAGAAATGGTCGAATTCCTAAAATGCCCTAATAATATAATACTTTTCAACATTTTATGATTTGTCTTGTGATCTCAGGTGTTCAACTATAAGTATGCAAAATTTTAAGTCTCCAACTTAGCTCCCATAGGTTTAACATTAGCTTGCAAGTTTCTTTGTATTTCATATACAGTCGAACTTTACCGAAGTCCCTATTTAACGAAGTATTCTACTTAACGAAATTCTCTGCTGAATCTTGACTTTAAACACAATTAACATGTAAATCAATCTCTATATTACAAAAAATATATTCTATATAACGAAGTTTATTCTACTTTTGTGCGTGTACAGCAATCAAACGGGGAGGTTGTTGTTGCGACGGATGTATGAATTTATTTCAGTGGATTGTATGAAAATGAAATTATTTATTTAATCATTCCCATTCAAAAGAAGAAATTTAAAAAGTCTTCGATACAAGAAGAAGGGGATTCCAGTTTTACGAAAATGTTACAGATAAATTGTTCGGATACTTAAAAAAGCGGGAACATTTTTAGGAAAAGTGTATTTTATATAAGAAACCTGTAACAAAGAAATATTAAAGACATTTTAAAAGTTAAGGATTTGAAATACTGAGAAAAAGAGAAAAGTTACGCTACGCCCCAGTTTTTATTTACTTCTCTTTATTATGTGATTTTTTAGATATTATTCTAATAAAATTTTTCTCATGTATCTACATTACATAAAAAAAAAGAAAAACAAATACTGCTTGAATTAAAATACATTTTCCCAATATTTCCATTTTATGTGTATTTTTCATGTAATGCATATGTATTTTATTATACAAATTTCATGAATTTGAGTTGATTTCTATTTAATGAATTTTCCTCATAACGAAGTATTTAAGTGTAACGACGAGACTTCGTTAAATGGAAGTTTCACTGTATATGCATTTTTGTATGAAACTACAAACAAAATCTTCATTTGGTGCCTTTTGCTCTGGCACCCAGGCAACATGTCACCTTTGCCCCTTCCTAGTTTCGACCATGGGCCCATAGTACCCAAAATAAGAATGTGTTCCTCTGGTGGTGAAATGGGGAACTAAAAATTGTAGGACAATCAAAACAATTGCCAGAACAAATGACGAAAGAGGTGTCAAATGAAGATTTTGTTGGTCGTTTCATACATATATATATCTATATGAAATACAAAGAAACTTGCGAGCTAATGTTAAACCAATGGGAGCATTTTTTTTCAAATTATCAGCCAAACAATGTTGAAATCGCGGCCACAAAACCTGAGATAAGAATGCACCCCTTGGCAGTGGAACTAAAAACTGAAATGAAATGAATCAAATGAAAACCAAGTTTAATGAGCCATATCTCATTGAAATCGGGCCTATAGAACCCGAGATCAGAATGTATCCCTTGGTGGTGGAAGGTGGAACTAAAAACTATAAGTGAATGTATTCTAAATTGAATGAATCAATTCCAGTTGAAATCTGTCCCATAGAACTCCAGAAAAGAAGATGATATTACTGTTCGAAAATGGTGGTAACTGAATTCTAAATTTAGGAAAACACTTTTAAATGTAACTAAAGGTCGAATGAAACAATTTTCATTGAATTCAGGCCCATAAAACCCGAGAAAAGAATGTGTCGTTACTGTTTGAAAACAGTAACTGAAGTGTATATTTAGGAAAGCATACTTTTAAATATATTTCACCTATGTAAGATATTTTTCTACTGATGCTTACCAATTCTATATCTTAATCAGAGTGTAAAAGAATGCGTCGAAATTGTTCAAAAATGTTGATAGTTTATCATTAATGCAATTTTTAATTTATGACTGAAATTGAACCCCCTTTACATTAATGCAATTATTAATAAAGAACTATAGTTTTCTGATAATTAGAAGTTATTAAAAGCACAACACAATAATGGCTGACAGATGTTTTTTCTTCTGAACTTTAAATTCAAATCTGAATCTTAATCAATTCTCTTAATTATCGGTCACTACCTCAAAAAAATTTATTTCCTTTTATTATTAATTTCACCCATTGTCAATTTGCTTCCCTTCAGAAAGTAAATGAATGGATGGGCCAGCAAAACAAATTTTATTGAAATTGAAAGATGATCCCTCGTCTGCATAATTCCTTTCATGTCTGATTAAGTTTTCTGCAAAAATTAAGAAAAAATACCAGCCGATTATAAAAAAAAGTTAGATTTTCGGATGCACAAAATTTTTCAACACACATATTATGAATTTCAAATCAATATCTCAAATAGTTATTTTGATATTTGGTGATTAGTGGAAAATAGAAAAATCAGTTGTCTGCAATTTGAAATTAAAGTCGGTGTTATTTGTATTGCTATTCTTCAAATCTAGCCTCGCTGCAAGGGTCCAAATCAAAAACAGTTTACGGTTTTCAGAAAAATTGCTCTTTTTTATTGAGCCGTTTGAGGAGTTATTAATTAATACCTCGTAGTAACATGAATTTTGGCGCCCCCCACCTCCTCACGCACAATAAAAGTTATCGACGGCAGGTACCCTATGCAAAAAAAGAAAATACCCTTAAAAAATTCCTTTAATAGTAATTAAAATGCTAGCAAGAAATATGTAAGCAACGCTCCCATAGGATTAACATTAGCATGAGTGTTAAGAGCCTACACTTATCACGTGAAGAAACTGGATCGCTAATGTTAATCCTATGGCAGCGTTCTTTTTAAAATCTCTTCCTTGCATATTGTATTGATAGTTTTAAATGATTTTTTTTTCTTGCTTAGAATAGCAGAGATTGAATTCTAACCAGGTTAGTGTTTACTTTTTCGATTTTGGTTGCAGATATTTATATATATACAGTTACTTTCACTTTCACAAATTTGAAAAGTATGCTCCCATAGGTTTAACATTAGCTTGCGAGTTTCTTTGTATTTCATATACATTTTTGTATGAAACGACAAACAAAAACTTCATTTGACTTTCATTTAACTTCATGAAGCCCCTTTGGCTTTCGTTCTGGCACCCGGGGCACATGCTCCCTCTGCACACCCTAATTTCGGCCCTGCTTCTGAATAAAAATTGTTGCTTAATTTAAATGCAGAATTTCTGCCATAAAGAAGGTAAAAATTACTATTGGAAAAGAGTGGTGAATGTTTGTCATTCCAAAAGTCCCCCCCCCCCCCACCTTTTCCACTTCATATTCCTTTCACCATTCTAATTGAAATTCTGGATATCAGAATTGAAATAACAGATAGAGCAAAATGAGTGATATTTCTATATTTGAAATTTCAATATTCAAAATCTCAGCAGCCCCCCCCCCCCCCCTTCCCGTCACCGCTAGACTTTTAAGTGAGATATCTTGACATTGCAACAGGATCAAATTATAATATTAGGGAGCAAATTAGAGCTAAGTATTGACATACTTCAAATTTTGATACTAAAAATAGAAAGGGGGTGGCGGTGCAGTTAGCATTGACTTAGTCATGTCTCTCTCCTCAAATTTATGCCCCACTCTTCCAGCACAGAAAGTTTAAAATTTTCATTAAAAAAAATCTTCTCCCCTATTTGTGCCTCAATAGGAAAAAATAAATAAATCTGTCATATATTAGCCTACTAGCTTGATAGATAGCCCTACCCAGTGAAATTTTATACCCCCCCCCCCCCCTCAGCTTAGAGGGTTACATGAGTTTGAAAATTTCAAAAAATCCATTTATTTTTTATTTTCTTTTATCTAATAGTACAATACGTCTAGAATATATTTCCAAAGTTTCAATTCAATTGAAGTAAAACTCTAGGACAGAGAGCTTTTGGAAATTCCCCTCATTAGGAAAGACCGGCTGGAAGCGATGCAGGCAGTGGTGGGATTCAGCCGGTCCGCACCGGTTCGGTAGAACCAGTTGTTAATTTTCTCTGAGTTCGGCGAACCGGTTGTTAAATGAAAATCGCATTTACATTAATCTACTTCCTTTAAATGTTCATCTTCAGAACAGTGTTTTTTAAACATAACACTCTGTGACATGTTCTCATTTGTTTCATTTAATAAAATGTTTTATTTGCAAAAAATATATATATATTTCTTCATCAGCGCTATAAGAAGCAAATTTAGCTTTAAAAAAAGATTTTAAGAATTTCGGTTTTTAAATCGGCAGCTTTAGGTAACTCTAGTTATATATAGTATGCTCATTCAATACTACAATAATTAATTATATTCTAATAAAAGCTACTTTACTTTGATTGCTTCTTTTGAAAATGAACGGAATCTATCCTGGTATCACTGATCAATAGCTAAATCGTTAGATTTAGTAGTGTACTTCCAACTGCATTTTTAATAAATATTGTTCTTCATATTTTAGAAGTCATTTAAATCAAAGTAGTTATTTTCGTAAATGTAACAAATTTTTAATTTTTATAAGATCCCTGAATCCTATAAGTTATATTTAGAAAAAAACATTTTCCATGATCTAAGAAATGAAAAACATTATATAGTCTAAACTTGCCGAGTCATGATACTTTGTATTTTACGAAATTCCAGCGTTTTCTGGCTTGTTTTTTGTACCAAGAAATGGTTAAAATTCCTAAAATTTTAAATATTTTAACTCAAAAAGTCGGGCAAAAATTTGTCTCGCTTCTTATAGCATGTATGTTTCTCTAAATATGTCGTAAGACCTAAGAACCGCATAAGGATTTAAATTGTGTAACTTTTTTCTAAAGTGAAAACGATTTCTAAGATGATGCAGAACAGCATTTGAAATTTTTTTTTGAAATTAGAAGTATTCTAAATTTAACAATTTAGGAATGAGCTCTTGGTCAGCGATAAGAAGTGACGCCCTACATATTTTAAAACTTATATTTCCGTGATGATTGTATATTTCAAAAGAAATTGTTCGTCTTTCAAAAGCATTGCAAACCAAAAATATAAGCATGATAAAGTATAAAAACGTATGATAAAATTTATTAAAACGTTTGAAATGCTTCGGAAGAAAAAAGTCCATACAAAAGAAAGACGGTGAGAGTTTTATTACTTCAGAAAATTGAAAAACAATCAAACTTGTAGAACATCATAAATGTTTTGTAGTCAATTTGAATATAGGAAGGAACTATACATTTTCTCCATCAGATTGCTGAGATATTGGAGAAGTTCCACGGAAAGCAGCTAAAGAACTACTATTTATATTTAATACACTAATATTAATATTAATGATTACCAAAGATTTTTTTACTTATATTTTAAATATTTTTCGAGAACTATAGTTTTTTAAAGTATTCAAAAGGGTAAAAATATTGTCAGAACAATTGCCGCAAATGTAGCAGAAATGGAAAAGGGCTTTTCAAAGATAAACATAATATGATCAGAGAAGATAAGGCGACTATTTCTGATGTATAAAACATAATGATGATTAGTTTAATTGGCCTACCTCTAAAAGAATGGATTCCTACTGTTATAGTGAATGTATGTTAAGAAAGAAGCACGCATCAGATAATGTTCGAGTAAAGACAAAGGAAGCTGAAAGTGAGGACGCTTACTAAGAAGCTATATGTAAATATCTCAAACAACACAAGCTATTTAATATTTTAAAATTCTTTTCTGTGCTATAATATAGTTTTTTCTACATCCATTAGTGTTTTAAGTACTATTAACTATATGAAATAATATGCTACTTTTTAGGCCATCTTTTGATAATTAGAGTAACTTTAGAGTAATTTGGTATTAATTATAGAAGATGACATTGACGAATCTCGTGGTGAAATTTGCAACTTTGGTGGAAAAACCTAGCATAAAACACGCATTCAAAAAAATCCAGAAATCAAGCACTTACCACTCAGAAGAGCCGGTTTATTGAAATTAACTTTGAAGAAGTTATAAGAATTTATCACCAAAGCAAGGATATAAATAGGAATGCTTGATATTAAGTGAGTTAGTATTCTGGTGAGAATAGAGACTTGAGAAATATCTGGAGCTCTTCCTACAGTTAATGTTTTTAATGTCTAACAGTTTGCAACTTTAGATCATGGACATGGGTTAATTCTTAAACTTAAATTCCTCTTATTTTTGTGTTGTCCTTCTTGTATTATACTGTTTCGATTAATTTTCTGATAGAAATTTTGATGAGGGTTTCATGATTGCCAAATATTTATTAAGGGGACCGGGAAAGCCCTATCTCCGACATGTTAAATGCACCAACTTTATGCACCTTTTTCTCAGAAATGGTGAAAGATAGAGGCCTAGATTTTTTAGGGTGGTTAGAATAACATGATTTACGCATTTTAATAGACCATTTTCTTTCTAAGTGAAACTCAAAATTAATTATTAATTATTTATTGAAAGTCATTTTTAAATTAGCATTTTTAGTAAGATTTCATTGCCTAAAATAAATAATTCTCAACAAATCATTAAACCCCTGTGTTAAAGTATACAATATAACATAAGTATTTAAAAAAAAAAATCTGAGTTCTTAAGTTTAACAAATATTGAAAAAAAGGAACATAAACATGAAAAATCCAAGTTTTGAGAAAAAGTCCATTAAAGATTTAAATGGCCATCAAGCTGTGAAGTACTACTCTTAGAAAGAATGAATAATTTCAACACTTATTTTTTTTTATCTGTAAGCATGTGTGACACATCGTTGGAAAGATAAAAGTTTAAACTATTTAATGATAGAAAAAAGTAAAAATCGATTTTTTGGTTGAATTTTGCTTTCCCGGTCCCCTTAAAGAAATTAATTTATAGGCCTCAGAAATTTTTTTAGACTGTACAAAAAGATCAAATATTTTAACAATGTTCTTATAATTTCGGAAAGTGTTTCATAATATGTGTGAGATACTTCATTTTTCTTTCATGTTTATACGTCAAAAATCATTTGGGCAGCGAACCGGTTGTTAAATTATTTGAATCCCACCACTGGATGCAGGTGTATTTATATAAAAACACTACTGTAGAACCACGATTATCCGAAGTAATTGGGATTGACCATCTTTCGGAAAATCGAAATTTTCTGATAATCGAGAATGCTTCAGTTTTAAGATTAAGGAGAAATATATGCAATATTTCATATTAAAAATAAAGCAATACCAAAATAGAAACAAGAATTAATTACCTGAATTTTAACTTTGAAATTAAGTACCTTTTACATATATCACAAGGGTATGAAAAAAATATTTTGTTTGTCGCAGTTTCGATTGCCTTTGCTTTGAAGCTCTAGCACGGAGTTTTTAATATTATTAGTTCACCAATATCACAGTCTTTCTGCTGCTCCAGCCATCCCAAACAGTTTGCAAAACATTCAAAAGTTTCAGAATTGCTAATTCTTTCATTTTCTTCATCCCAATCCACAGCTTACGGGAGCTCAAGTTAAATTCAAAGGAACTCTAGGAAAGGGGATCGAAAATATTTATATGTAGGGGAGAGTGGGGTGGAATGGGACAGTGGGAGGAATAGGACAGCAGGTTTTTCTCTTTATGTATCATTATAAACATTTCACAAATCACACATTAGGTGAAGAAATGGTACACCAATCTTCAGTTGAAAAAAGCAGCTGATCTGCATAAGCTTGCGATTGCATAAGGAAAAATATTATTTCAAGAACTAAAAGTAAATTTGCTTCATATACTTTCTGTATATTAATGACTTATTTATGCGTCAATGTAACAGTTTCCCTATTTATGGAACATTATACTGTATATTATCTATGATTTAAACTATGCCTAAAAGCAGCATTTTTGTTTATACAAGAAGTGTAACATAAAAGAAGGTAGAAGGAGGAATGGGATATGCCAGCAAAGGTAGGAATGGGACATGTCAAATTCCTTCTTTTTAATAAGATGAATGTAAATTGCTAGTATGCAAATATTTTTAAAGGGTAGTATGTTAATTACAACATTATAAATATATTAATTTACTTCAAAATGTAAATAAATTACGAACGGATGATTTTTTAATGTCATCTCTCACTGACAATCCTGAATTTTCCTTCCAGTGATGAAGGTACTGTAATTTGATATTGTAGCACAGACATTATCAACCTACAATCTTTGTTAGACTGTATACATAGACAACACTAGACTATTTGTGCCTTACATTGTTTTATAGTTGTCCCGTACCTCCCTGTTAGTGGGGAGGTATGGGACACATTTTGAAATTTACATTTTCTTTATTTATAAAATTTTTCTGCAAATTATGTTTCCATATTGTTCAAGGACATTAGAAAGTGTTTCATTTTGTATTCTATAAGTTGATTTTCTTATTTTTCTAAAAAGTACCCATTCCTCCCCACTCTCCCCTACTCGTAGTTCAGAAAGGACTGCTTGCAAAGCTTTAAAAATGGATTTTGCATACAAGGAATGCAATAGTTAAAAACAAAAAGCTTTAAAAAGGGATTTCGGTTAACCGAGAGTTTTGGTTAAAAGTGTTTCGGATAAAAGAGGTTCTACTGTACTTTTGAAATTGGTGGACACGATTTCTCAAAAAGTAATGCACCAATCTTATTGAAATTTTGCGCACTTCTTCAAAAAAGGATTGGCTAGTGATTGAATTAAGGTGTTTCTCTTTTTTCCAAATTAGAACCAATTTTACAAGGCTATACATAGTGTAAATTGCACTGTTTTGCATACAACACTGCCAAAAATTCAAATTTCAATTTAAATTCTTCGTTCAATCATGAGCTATACTTATCTACTAACAGAAAAAATTTGTATTTTTAATTTCAGATAAAGCTATCATGAGTTATCCTGACCACCACAAGGACATTTTTTTAGGGGTCTCTGGAAACCAGGTCCCACCAGCTGAATTTTCCAAAATTTTTAATGAAAATTTTAGAAAATATTGTTCAAATGTTGCTCTTTTATATGCTTAAAATTTTGAATAAAATTATTTATTATATATAGAAAAAATCAGAGAAAATATGCTTTTTCTTAACCTTCGAAACCCATTAAGATCTTTAAAACTCTTTATTTAAAAAAAAATAAATAAATAAATAAAAAAATCGGTACTCACTATTGTCTTCCTAAAAATTTAATTTTTTATCAACAAAGTTAATTTTTCATTGTGTTTTACCTTTGCTTTAAGACAGAACCAAAAAAAAATTTTTTTTTTCAGAACTTCTTTGTTAACTGGAAGCAAATATTGAAAAGAAAATGTCGCCAATAGCATATCCCCCCCCCCCCTCCCTTTTCAATAGCAGTTTTTGTGTATTGTGTGTGTAAATTAGAAACAATACTTACTTTGATGTTGAAATATCCTTATTTCTAATAAAATGAAAATCAGATTTGAACTTAAATTGTTTTTTTAGTCCCTAAACTAGTAAAAACAATTTCATTTTTAAAAAATAAGATTAATTAAAATATAAATCACTGACATTAATTACACTGGTCAACAAATTTGAACTTATGCTCAGTCCTATAACAGAAATTAGTTGTTTTTTATGCGTTTTTTTGTGCTGATTCTGGATCTAGTTTTATATTTACTCCAGCACGTCAAGTTTGAGAGATTTTTGCATATTTCAATTTATGCAAATTTAGTAAATTTTATACAATTATTTGCAAATTTAAGGTATAAAGCAATATCAGACAGGGTATTTTGTTTTATGTTATGATTACTACCTAATTTACTTCGCAAAAACGTTGTTTCTGAGATTATACTGACATGTGATTGTGAAATATTGTACCTAATTTGCACATTTTTCATGTTTTTCTAATAATGTTTCTTGACGTTCAAATATTTCTGCCGCACGAGTACGCTAGTATGTTTCTAAACCAGTTTTTTGAGCTGACTTCAAATCTTGTGTCTGTTTTCTTATATCACGTCTAGTTTTTGAAAAAAGTGAAATTTTAGTTTTTGGTCAAAAAAGTCAGAAATAGCTTTTTATGATACTTTGTATGATAAACTTCAACTAGTCAGGATAGATTCTGCTACTTATATATTTTTTCGATTATATAAATTTTTGTTTATGTCTTTGATATGAATCTGACCCTGTTCACCTTCTTTTTAATGAATTGCACACCCCTAAAAAGCATCTTATATCAAACCTGTGTTAATGCCGTGCAAAAGCAGAAATTCATCTCACTCAAAAACTAGACATGACATAAGAAAACAGACTGCAGATTTGAAATCAGCATAAAAATCTAATCTAGAAAAACATTATGTCAATTCTGTGGCAACTATTTTAAAGTTGATAGTGCAACAAACATTAACACCAAACAACAAACATTACACTATTGAAAAATATGCAAATTAGGCTTAATAAGTGATAAATAAATGTTAAGAATATGCAAATCGTGACATTTATCTGAAGCAAATAGTCAAGTAGTCTTTATCTAGAAAATGTAATTAGATGTGAGATATATTGTATCTACAATTTGCATAAAATAGCACAAAAAAGCTTAAATTTGCATAAATTTAAATATGCAAATTTTTCAAAAGCTGGACCACCTAGAGATAAACGGAAAGCATATTCGGAATCAGCGCCAAAAACTGATCTAGAATCAACTAATTTTAGTTCTAGGACAAAACCATTGTTGTACAGTGTTACTATTGGTAACAAGATATATATATATTTTTAAACAGAATAATGTATTTTATTTAGATTCTTTTGCAAAAGCATGTTTTCATTACTTAAAAATATAAGAAACAAAAAAAAAAGAAACTCACTTGTATTTAAACAGTATTAATTTTTTTAAAAAAAAGAAATAAAAGTACTTCAGCTAAAAATTACATAGCTCCAAGCTGATAATTAAAAATTTTAAAGCAAAACATTAATTTTATTGATTTGTCTAATCTCATTTTGCTTCTCAATTTAGTTTAAACAAGACAAAATGATTATTACTTATTTTCACTGTTAATGTTACTACATATTTTAGCTACAAAAAAAAAAAAAAAATACTGAATCTTTCTAATTACCTTAAAATATGATGATTAAATTATGTTTGTTTCCAAGCATTTTGAAACTTTTTTTAACAGTTTAATATATTTTTCTAATTTTTCAAAAAAAAAAAAAAAAAAATTTGAATAACTTTAAATTACTCCCTGTTTAGGAAGAAATTGGGTCTTTTAAAGGACATTTCACATTACAGCACCCTTCACAAAGCTTTTTACTTAAAATAAGACCCTTCATAAAATTATTTGTGTTAAAATAGGCCTTTCGCAAAACTTTTCCATCTCCAAACTGAACCTTTCTCAAATTTAATCATTTAAAGGTAAAATCTGACCTGCTACTTTTACATATATAAAGAAAATGTATGTATTTTATATACATGTCTTCTTAAAGATATATAATCAAGAACCTGAATATAATGATAATTTTAAATTCACAAATGTAAAAAGCTGTTTACAATTTCAGAAAAACAGGAAGGAAAGGCTGGACAAACGCCTGAATTGTCAATGCTATACATTACATAATTAAAATAGGGTAGATGCTCCAGTTTTGGCCGCATTGGATCAATTTGTCCAATATTTAGGCTGTGAATTGATGCTAACAAGTAATATGCATAACCTTATGCAAACACTCTTTTATCATTTACAATATCATTTTTTTATTTTTTGATAAAATGTGACTTGCAAAAAAAAAAAAAAAAAATAAGTGTGTGAAACTGCAGTGTGTAGGGGAGAGTGGGGTGGAATGGGACAGTATGTTTTTCTCTTTATGTATCATCTTAATCATTTCATCAATCACACATTAGATGAAGCAATGGTACCCTAAGCTTCAGATGAAAAAAGTAGCTGATCTGCATAAGCTTTCGATTGTATAAAGAAAAAGATTATTTCAAGAATCAAAAGTAAATTTGCTTCATATACTTTTTATGTTTTTTTGTATATTAATGACTTGCTTATGCGTAGATGTAATAGTTTCCCCATTTATGGAACATTATACTGTATATTATCCCTAATTTAAACTATGCTTAAAAGCAGCATTTTTGTTTATACAAGAAGTTTAACATAAAAGAAGGTAGAGGGAGGAATGGGACCTGTCTAATTTCTTCTTTTTATAAGATGAATGTAAATTGCTAATATGCAAATATTTTTTGAGGGTAACATATTAATTATAACATTATAAATATATTCATTTACTTCAAAATGTAAATAAATTAAACTGATGACTTTTTAATGTCATCTCTGACTGACAATCCTGAATTTTCCTTCCAGTGATGAAGGTAATGGAATTTGATATTGTAGAACAGACATTATCAACCTACAATCTTTGTTAGACTGTATATACATATAGCCAACACTGGACTATTTGTGCCTTATCATACATTATTTTATAGCTGTCCCATACCTCCCTGTTAGTGGGGAGGTATGGGACACATTTTGAAATATTAATTTCTTTATTTATGAAATTGTCCCTGCAAATTATGTTTCTATATTGTTCAAGGACATTAGAAAGTATTTCATTTTGTATTCTATGTATTGAAATTTTTGTTTTTGTGTCAAACAAAGTTGATTTTCTTATTTTTGTAAAAAGTGTCCCATTCCTCCCCACTCTCCCCTACTCACATGTATTAAGATTTTTTGCTTAGCTGACAAGTTTTCAGAATCGTTCAATACTAGGCACTTATTGGGTTCTATTTGTTCTGAAACAAATTACTACATATTAGGTTTTAAGAGGTAAGCTTTCTCTCTATTGCAATTTCACATCTAAATTAATTATTTTAACACTTTAAATAGGGAGTGGCCAAAACTGGTGCTTTAAATTTGCTATATGTACCAGTTATGGACATGGAAGTGGCCATAAAGGGTACAACATATGTTCCACTTTTGGTCACATATTTCATTAAAGTGGGAATTTTAGCCATTAAATAAATTTATGAACATCTGGATAAAACAATCAATTTAGTTTTGTTTTATATAGTATGGCTTCAATAATAATAAAAAAAAAGCAAGGCTAATGGCAGTTCTATCAAAGAGGTTTTCTTTTCTCTGCTCAATAGATAATTCACTTTAGAAAGAAGGACACTGTGCTAGTTACTAAAGAATGATATTGCTACAGAAAATATAGTATTGTGTTTAGTATTGATAAAACCAAAGGGGGGGGGGAGGGTGATAAATAAACTAAAACAAATTTTGAAAGATTTTATAAATTATAAATTAAAAAGTTCAATAAAATTACAGCATGATTTCTTGTATTTTTCCTAAAGAAATGAAGAAGTTCCATAATTTTTGCAAGATTTTGGGGACAATGTTTCTCTACTAATAATGGTGAATCTCAAGTAGTAGATCTAGGTACTAGGAATTGAAATTAAAAATCAATTAGACAAATAGATTTTAGATATTGTCAGAATACCACTATTTCCTATAAAAATGGAACAACTGTAAGATTCTGTCCAGAAAATTGGGAAATCCCTAAAATAACTTGCAAAAAAGCAGAATACATAAATAAGGCACAAGGTAATATAAATCAAAACAAAATCAGAAAATGGTTTCAAGAAACATAAGTCTTTGGTGAAGATTCAAGTGTTTTAAAGAATCCACAATCCATAGATAATTATCAAACTGATTAAATATTTAATCTTTATGTCCTATAGGCATTGTTGTCCCTTTTATGAATCAAATTAAATATATTTTTTGTTTTTTAATTGAAATTTTCAGTTAAAATCAACCTAAGTATTATTTTATTTGATGTTATTATCAATTCATAAAGAAATTTGCAAAATTATCTTAATACAGCAAACAAATATAGGGTAGATGTGCCAGTAATGGACACCCTTCCAGTAATGGACGCCCCTTGATATTTGATTCATAAAAAAATAACTAATAAATATTTAGCTTTAATTATTTTTTTATAATAACCCCTCGTATGTTTTATAAAACTGGGTTATTACTAACACTTTTAATCAAGCCAGTCAGGAAGCAGAAAATAATGTTTCAAAGTTTCCCTGTGAAATCTTAATGAAGAGGCTAAGAGCTGGCTTCATTTAATTAATTTATATTATTTATTTTCTTGCAAAATTTGAATGTTTTTGTTTGAGTAGCAATAGAAAACTTAGAATTTTATATACTAATGGCCATTTACAAAATTTCATTTATTTTTAAGGTTCTAAGAGGGAGTGTCCATTACTGGGATGATTAATTAGTCATTTTCCAGTAATGGACCCCATGTAGATAGTACTAAAAATGCAATTTCAGTAATGTTTATAGTGCATAAAATATTTTGACTTAACTGCAAACCTAAATAATCAAATTTAATTTTTAAATTATACTTACCAAAATGTAATAACTTTTATAAATAGCTGCTTTTAAGTTATTTTATGTGATTAATAAAATTTCAATATTTTATTTTATTTATTTATAATTTAGTATATGTACCTTTCATATTTTATAATCTGGCAATCAAACCAGCCAGGAAGCAGAAAATATTGTTTAAGAGCATAGTCAAAGAGGGGCTCATAGGGCTTAATCCCTCTCCGTTTAAATAAAAACAATTAATACGAATTTGAATATTTCCAACTGAGCGAAAAAATGCCCAGGCTGGGAATCGAACCCAGATCCTTGGCTTCTGGGAAGCCAAGGATCTGGGTTCGATTCCCAGCCTGGGCATTTTTTCGCTCAGTTGGAAATATTCAAATTCGTATGATAACTTTACCAATCAGTTTGATTGTGTTAAAAAATAATAGTTCAAAAACAATTAAGTTACAGAAGCTATTAAAAATCTACTTTCTGTCTTAAATGTTTCATTATTTACCTCTGACCAAAAAATAAAAATGTAATATTAATGAAAGCTATAGGTAATATTCATGAAACTAGTAAATCTGCAGATCAGTGGCCTCAAGCATCAGTTCTACAGTTTTATTTTGAAATTATTTTATTTAGGATTTAAAATATTTAACTTACAATATCATTTCTTTCATATTTGTAACATTAATTATTATAAATAATATATCAAGTAGTCTCTGGAAGATTAATTGTTAAAAATAGTGAGACAAAACTAAACACTAATATTCCAAAACTTTTTTTTTCTTTAATTATCTTTTAAATCACCCACCATTTCAATACTTTGATAGCTGTAATTGCCTGATATTTAGTATTTTAAACTATCCATCTAAAATAATTAAAACATCGATCTTCTGATAATTACAATAATTGATGCAAACAGTAAATGATTATGACAAATATTTTATTAATTACTGGTATCCTAATTGTTAAATTTATTTGAATATAACTATTTTGTTTCATTAGTATGTATTCATTAAATTCTGGCTCTAAATACAGTCATAAAAACAATTATATTTATTACTTTTTATGGGGTGTCCATTACTGGAACATAGGGTGTCCATTACTAGGCTTTTGGGTGTTTTGATATATTTCTGTTATTTAAAATTAAATTTCCATTCATATTGGGAAATGAGACTATAAGAATGGTTAAATATTGTTGATAGGTTAATATAACATTGAAAAAACTGGAATATAATAATTATAACTATTAATAAAAAAATAATCTTTAAAGAAATTCCTGAAGGGTGTCCATTACTGGCACATCTACCCTATATGTGATAAAATAAATATGGCATGAAAATGCTTTATTTTGACTTATTATCAATTAAAATATTTGTTAAATCTCATGATATTGGAGTGGCCAAAACTGGTGTAGGGGGGGGGGGGCGCAAAACTGGTACAAATTGAAATAAATTACTTAATGAATAATTACTCATAATCTAAAATCTTCTGTAGAAAGTTACTATAATCAACAGAAATACAATTAAATTTACTAAAGAATGATGTTATTATGATTTAATATGCTTCAATCAGCCAATAACTATAAAATTTCTATTTCAATTTTTCTCTAAATGTGGCCAAAACTGGGGCATTTACCCTATAAATTGAAACATGAAAATTAAAAAAAAAATATCTAAATTTTGCTCTAAATTCTCTTTTAATTTTGCTCTAAATCTGATGTTTTTAAACATCACATCAACAGTTATTTGTTTGTTTGTTTTAAATTAAAATAGTTTTTATGCCTCAACAGATGAGCTGCCTATTCATAACTTGATTATCAGACTTTATTAATTATTTTCTGTTATTAAAATTATCTCCATTTTCTAAAAAGGAATTGGAATGCTATATAAATGATTTGCATGCTCATTTTTACTATGCATAAAATGAGAATAGAAAGCATTAAAAATAAAAGCGTTATCTTGGTGTTACATTGATTTTAAAAATTGTAGCTTTTTTTTTTTTAAATTCACCATTATTACCTTAAATCAATAAATAAGAATTAATAAATGCCAAGTATGTAAAAATAAAATCTAGTAACATAATAAAAAAATTAATTACTATGAAAACAAAACCTATTGCAAATACAGAATTCACAATAAACAACACAAAACTCAATAAATACTATGGGAATTTAATCATTAAATATAAAATTTCTTCAGAATTGCAAGCAAATAATTTTAAATGTATAACCGAAAAGCTTGCATTTTATGTCATATTGTTTGCTTAAATTTAAATCGAAATATTCTGTGAATTCATACCCGTTTTGTAAACAGGACTGAATATTTACGGAAAAGTTCTATGAATATAGTGCTAAGTATACATGAATACAATAGTATACATTGTATCGCTCAGTCTTAATGAAACAATTTATAGACATAAACATAGCAATTCAATTTTCTTTTAAACAGATTTTAGTGCTTTTCTGATCACTTTTCAAATATACGCTAGATGCTTTGAAAAAAAGAAAAATATTTGCTAAATACACTCAAACACTAACTTAATTTCATTAAAATATTTTGAACTCTGCGAAAGTAAACATTAACATTCATTTCAAAATAAAAACAATATACGTAAAAAGCAAAATTGGAACTGAAAGCGATTAACTGCCAAATACTGCAATCCTCATCTTTTCTTTCGAACCGCAAGTATTTCCTAAATTGAGAGCGAGTTATCGCCAACAAAGGTAATCCCTCACTGGATCCTACCCTGAATTCCAAGAAAAGGTAACTTCCGACGCATGCGCATTAGGTGGAGCCACGCTCATTTTAGGCTCTCCTGGCAATCAACGCCTGCGATAGCGGTTACAGTTGAAGCTTCACTATTTTAAGGATATGTCTGTTCCTCTATATTAATAGTTCCATGACACCGTGATCAACGAGGATCCGAAAAAAACGTTGAATATAAAAGTTACGTATTTTTGCCCATAGAATCCAAATATGCAATAAAAAATGGGGGGGCGGGGGCGTTGTCTTTCACGATTTCAAAATTGTACCCCTTCAGACCCCTAGGGGGTCGGTTGCATGGATCAAATTTGGTATCACTGACTAGCTTTTTTAAATATATTTAATACGTATTTTGTCGTTTTTTAATCTAATATGTATTTCTGGAGTTATTCGACCGTTTCCATACTTTTAGGACACCCTGTATATCTATTATGTGTGTACTTATATAAAACTTCAGTTCACTAAAAAGATAAAGAATGGAACATATATGTCTTAGTCTAATTGAGAAATCAGGCTCTTTGCAAAGAGCCTAGGCTGTTTGCAATGAGCCGGGCTAATTGGAGAATCATTACCCTTTTTCCAATTAGCCTGATACTTTTCAGGTTTATTGCAAAGGGCCTAGAGAGCGTTAGGCTAATTGAAAAATGACCATTTATTTCTCAATCAGAGTGATATTTTTAGGCTTATTAACCCATAACGAGACCAGAACACGAAAAAAAAAGATACAACAAACCGAAAAGCCCGAAATCTGACACGAACCAAATCTGAACCCGACAAAAATATTCCAAAGAACCATAACCCGATCCGAGCAAGACAAAATATCACCCGTGGACACTCAAAACGACCCGAACCTAAAAATTCCCTTAGAAAAAATCCTAAATCTGGTACGAACCGAATCTGAACCCGACAAAAATATTCCAAAGATCCATAACCCGATCCGGAGAAGACAAAATAATTTCCGTGGACACACAACCCGATTCGAACCTAAAAATTAGTTTGAAAAAAACCCGAAATATGACCCGAACCAAACATAGTAATCAACAAAAACATTCCAAAGAACCATAACCCGATTCGAGCAAGACAAAATAATTTCGATGGACACGCAACACGACCAAAACCTAAAAATTCCATTAGAAGAAACCCGAAATCTGTCACGAACCAAATCTGAATCCGACAAAAGTATTCCAAAGAACCATAACCCGATCCGAGCAAGGCAAAATAATTTCCGTGAACACGCAACCCGACACGAACCTAAAAATTCCATTTGAAAAAATAAAACTGAGATCTGACCCGAATCAAATCTGAATCTGACAAAAATATCCCCCAAAACCACAACCCGATTCGAGTAAGACAAAATAATTTCCGTGGACAAGCAACACGACCCGAACCTAAAAATTCCATTAGAAAAAACACGAAATCCGACCTGAATATAATCTGAATCCAACAAAAATATAGTTAAAAACCATAATCCGATCCGAGCAAGACAAAATAATTTCTGGACACGCAACCCGACCCGAAGATAAAATTCCATTAGAAAAAACCTGAAATCTGAACCGAATCAAATCTGAAACCGACAAAAATATTCCAAAGAACCATAACCGGATCCGAAGCAAAACAAAATAATTTTCGTCGGCGTGCAACCCGATCTGAACCTGAAAGTACTACTTGAAGTTTACACGAAACCCGACCAGAACCCGAAATAAAAATATATCAGGCCGTACTCCTATCCGAGCAAAGCAAATTAATTTCCGTGTACACGCAATAGTGCCAGACTCTGAAAATTTCATTTGAAGTCAACCTGAAACCCGAGCCGAACCCGATCTGAAAACGACAAAAATATTTCAAAGAACCGTAACCCGGTCAGGAAAAGACAAAATTATTTCCGTCTATACGCAACCAGATCCGAACCTAAAAGTTCCATATGAAGTCAACCCGAAATTTGACCATAACCCGGGTAAAGATTGAGTTTCGGATTGAGTTCAAATAGAACTTTCAGGTTCTTATCGGGTTGCATGTCGACGAAAATTAATTTGTCTTACTCGGATCGGATATGGTTAATTTGAATATTTTTGTCGTGTTAAGATTTGATTCGGGTCGGGTTACAGGTTGACTTCAAATGGAAATTTTAGTTTCTGGTCTTGTTGCTTGTCCACGGAAACTAAATCGTCTTGCTCGGATCCGGTTATGGATCTTTGGAATATTTTTGTCAGATTCAAATTTTAGTTTTTTTTTTCGAATGAAATTTTTAGGTTCGGGTCGGGTTGCGTGCCCACGGAAATCATTTTGTCTTGCTCGGATCGGAATATGGCTCAATGGAATATTTTTGTCTGGTTCAAATTTGGTTCGTTTCAGATTTCGTTTTTTTTTTAAATGGAATGTATAGATTCAGGTCGGGTAACATGTCCACGGAAATTATTTTGTGTTGCTCGGATCAGGTTATGGTTCTTTGGAAGATTTTGTCAGGTTCAGATTTAGTTCGAGTCAGATTTGGGTTTTTTACAAATGGAATTTTTAGGTTCAGATCGGGTAACATGTCCATGGAAATTAATTTGTCTTGCTCAGTTCCAGTTATGGTTCTTTAAAATATCTTTGTCGGGTTCAGATTTGGTTCGGTTTTTTCAAATGGAATTTTTAGGTTCGTGTCGGTTTGCGAGTCCACGGAAATTATTTTATCTTGCTCGTATCGGATTATGGATCTTTCGAAAATTTTTGTCGGGTTCAAATTTCTTTTTTTTTTTTCAAATGAAATTTTTAGGTTCGGGTCGGGTTGTGTGCCCACGTAAATTATTTTGTCTTGCTCAGATCGGGTTATGGTTCAATGGAATATTTTTGTCGGGTTCAGATTTGGTTTGGCACAGATTTCATATTTTTTCAAATGGAATATTTAGGTTCAGGCCGGGTAATATGTCCACGGGAATTAGTTTGTGTTGCTCGGATCCGTGTATGGTTTTTTAAAATATTTTTGTCGAATTCAGATTTCGTTTGGGTCAGATTTTGGGTTTTATTTATTTATTTATTTATTTTCAAATTGAATTGTTAGCTTCGGGTCGGGTTTCATGTCCTCAGAAATTATTTTGTCTTGCTCGGATCGATTATTGTTCATTGGAATATTTTTGTCGAGTTCAAATTTGGTCCGTGTCAGATTTCGTTTTTTTTTTTTTTGTTTTGTTTTTTTTTTCAAATGGAATTTTTAGGTTCGTGACAGTTTGCGCGTCCACGGAAATTATTTTGTCTTGATCGGATCGGGTTATGGTTCTTTGCAATATTTTTGTCGGTTATCAGGTTTGGTTCGGGTCAGATTTCGGGTTTTTTCAAATGGAACTTTCAGGTTCGGGTCGGGATGCGTTTAGAATGAAAATATTTTGTCTTGCTCGGATCGGGGTACGGTCTGTTGTAATTTATTTTTCCGGTTCGGGTCGGGTTAATAAGCTTAAAAAATCACCCTAATTGGGAAATAAATGGTTATTTTTCAATTAGCCTAACTCTGTCTAGGCTCTTTGCAGTAAGCCTGAAAAATATCAGGCTAAGTGGAAAAAAAGAGATGGTTCTCCAAATACCTCGGTTATTTGCAAACAGCCTGATTTCTCAATTAACCTATAACATATATACAATTTGTCATCGAAGAAGAAATAATTGAGTGCTTTATTGACAAGAATATACATATTTTCAAAGTAAAAACGATGACCCCTTTCAGTGCCATTTCCCAAATCTAATTTTAGAATTACCGGGAACAGCGCGAACGCAGTCCCGACTACCAAAAATTGTGCGCCCCAACCAACCGCTTTTTGCGGAAGTGGCAGCCGTCAGCAGCCCGCAGTGCAATGGACAGCCTCCGACCGAGAGAGCTCCCTTGTTGATCAGAGCATCTCAGACGCCAAGTAAGTATGATCTGAAAACGTATTCGCAAAACAATATGATTTATTCTTTAAAGGAAACCCGGTGTGAGTATTAAATTTTAACCAGTTCATTTGTATAAGATATATACTAGTCTGTATGCAGAGACTAATTTATAAAGGTTGTTCTTAAAGTCAAAGTGCCTAGTTTCCGAGAGGTTACTACACAATTAACACGAGCAATTGTTTGCAAACTATAAGGAAGGAAAATTGCGCCACCAAATGGTCATTATAAAAGTGGATCGCATTCGTGACAGCTGACGTGAATACCTGAATTCATCTCTTTAAGAACTCTGTAACTCCGCCTACTTCCAGTACTTTTGCATTTTATGTTACATTTTTTCTCAAAAATATAAACAATATTCGTATTTACACAGTATACTATAATCATATAAATAGATGAATTAAAAACAATATCATTATTATAAATATTATTTGTAAAATAAACACAATTACAGCAAATAATTTTGTTAAATTATGAAACCTGCATAAGGGCAAACATGCAACCCGGCCATAGGCAGGGCTTACTATTAAAAAGACTAAAACCTAAAACATGCGGTATCGAATGTGTTATAAATAGAATAAATGCACAAAATTGTGTGTATTTGGAGCAATTAAAATTATATGTGTATTTGTAACCGAAAGCTCTTACATTAAAAAAAAAGTCGAAAATAGTCATGAATTATTATTGAATTTTCATCTATACATATACCGACATATACAGAGTTTTTAAATTTTGAATATAATGCATTTGAGTAGATTAGAATTAGATGATTAGAGTATAACATCACGTTTGTGTAGTGAAATAAGTTGTGAAACGTAAACTGTGTCACAACCTGAATCGCGGATTAGTATAAATTTAAATAATAATAATAATAATAATAATAATAATGAGCAAATATAAATAGTCATATATTGAAGCAAATGGAAATCCTGAGAATGAGTAAACAAAGTTATATTGTAGCAGTATCATAAATAAACCTATTCACAGACCTTTTTTTTTTTTTTTTCTTCAACATTCACTTGTCCAGCGTTGAATTATCTCACTGATTAGTAAGACAAAGTAATGTTCAACTGTACTAAAAATCATAGTCAACCTTCGTAAATAATTATAAAAATCGATAGAAAAGGAATTTTCCGTCACAGTAATAAAATTCTATTTTTAATCATTACACATTTTTTAATAACGAAATACGTTTTGCTGCTTTTACGGTTGAAGCTTGAAGATTTTTACTTTTATTATTATTATTTCTCTTGTGGCAAAAGTTTTGATACCGAGCCAAAATAAATCAATGCAAGCTAATTTATTAGCAGAAAAAGTAATAATAATACTGAAACATTAATAAAAGGGAGTAGTGAAAACGAAGCAATATTTTAATATTTTCTTCTCATATTTTGAAAATGCGTCTAGCTTATTGTATAAATATAAATGGTTGCTAGTAAAACGCGTTGATGTTCTCACTCCTGTAAATATATTGTTCATTTATTGACCTTCATTTAAATTCCAGTTACTATACAAAAAGTTTTTTGCTTGATATTTTAGTTCAAAGTTTTCGGGGGGGGGGGGAATGCCTTTTCTATTTTTAGTCGAAATTTTAAATTTTAGCGTCAGTGACATTAAATGGTACAAAAATGCAGTTTGGTTATTTAAAGCAGTTTGACAGATAAGGTCCCAGGTAGCACAGCAATATCGGCCAATATCGGGAACAGCGATTTCGCAATAACGGGAACAGCGATTTCGCAATAACGGAAACAGCGATTTCGCAATAACGGGAACAGCTATTTCGCAATATCGGTAAACACCGGATCGGCCAATATTGCATAGTAAACATTTTTCCTATATCGGGGGGACCCAATACCGACCGATATGGGTCTACGCCGGACCGGCCGATATTGGTCAATGCCGGATCGGCCGATAATTGTCAATGCCGAATCGGCCGATATTGGTCGAAACTGGATTCGGCACTATAAACTGGCAAAGCTTTTATTTTTTCTTATTTCCAATATAGGGAGATGTTGATTATCTGTCTTGGCATAGTATTGGTTTGGTAGTCAATATCCCTTTATATTAGGGAAAAAAACATTAGCCCTTCTATAGTAATGAATCCAGGTTCGAATGTATATATGTATATAAAATATTTTTTAAATTATACAAAATAAAATTTTTATTTGGCTGATATAGAAACATATATATATACATATATATGTGTGTGTGTGTGTGTATATTGATGATATAAAAAATTAAATTTTTAAGTTCACAGTCATGATAATGCAGAAAATATCTGAAGCAAGTATTTTCTTATGCATGTTGAGTGAAAATTTGACCAATCTTATCAAATGATTAGTGATGGAAATGCTCTAAAATAACATAGAAATTTTTTGAGGGAAAATACTTTTCTGTTTTCGAAGGTGTTTATTTTTTTTAGTAAAATTGAAATACCATTAATGAAATCATTTATTCAAAATTTTATAATAATATGTACATTCTGGTGATTTTAACTTTTTTTTGTGCGTGTGTGTTCAATAGTCTACGTGAAAACATTAACTTGTAAAATTGATAATTAAATGTGGCTTTTCATTTTACAAAAAACGTAAAATGTTATCAATAATTGCATTTTGTGGAAATGGTAAGACTGAGAAGTGTAATATAGCATTTGAATAAAATTATTTTTATTACCAAATGTTTGTGGGTTTTTTTCACATAATGAATAGAAATATTCAACAATTATTAAAAATAATATGTAGCTGAAATAATTTATTCTTTTCGGCCTTTAACATAAATCTTCACATTGTTTAATTGTATTTATATATAAACTTTACCCCCCCCCCTTTTTTTTTTTCAAAAAAATCTTTTGCCAAAATTTAGTTGAAAACAATTTATGTTAAGTTAGTTACATATGCAAAAATCCACCTTTTTTTTGCATCTCCAAACTTAAATTATTTCAATATTAAAAAAATATCAAAGCTGATATGCGGTGTTGGATAACAGGGATTTAAAGTTAATAAAATAAACTTTTTAAGTGGGCAATATTTAAGAAATTAAAACCATAGAATAAATAAAGTTAAATTAACATCTTAAAGGCATAAAATCCCTCTATCCAATAACGCATACCGACCGGAAAGAAAGTGGTTAGATATTGCGTTGAAATGTAAATAGAATTAAAGCCATCTATCTAAATTTTAAGAATTCATTAAGTTGTAATAACATCTGTAAAATAAAGAAAGTAAAAAGACTCACCCGTATGATGTGTAGAGATAGAAATACTTACAATATTAAGACAAATAATTTTATTTCTTATTAATGCAGATTGTAAAATATATACTCAAAATTTAAATGCTTGGCCAAGTTGTATTTAAAATATTCGTTGATCAATTAATTTACCAGTATAAAATAAACATATTAAATCTTTCTATTTCATATGGATTCAATATTAAATTATACGTGATGATCTTCTGTGTGGTTGAGAATTCACCACTGTCCTATATTGAGATGAGAAGGTTGTAGACTTTAATATTGAGTTCTAAACAGTTTTTGCGGAAAGAGAATGTTCAAATGAAGAACGTTGGATAATGGGAGTATTAACTGTAGACAGCAGCACTTAGAGATCTTTTAGCCGCTCCAGAAGATTGATGTTGAAGAAATTAAGTAGGATTGCTCCACAAACCTTTTTAGAAACTTCGCTGATCACTAGAGCAGGGGCACATATTCTTCTTAAAGCTATTTCATTAATCGAGGAATAAGATTATATAATTTTTTTTTGTAGTATTGCGCTGTTATTGTATTTCACCACTCTTGAGTTGAAAGTAAAGCTCTATCTTCAGTGATAAATGATTGTTGAATATCGTCGTTGTAAGATGAAACTTCTGGATATCTTATTTTGTCAATAAAGAAAGGTTCAGGTTCTTGTTATTCGATGATTTAAACTACACACATACACTATGACGCAAAAGTTTAGACAATGAAGAAATTCTTACATACTTTGAAAAATATTTATTCAATTTTCAAATCACTGCTTGAAATTAATGTGCTGTACATATAAACAATATTTATAACAAAGAAAAGTGGAATTGTGCATATTGCAATAAATTAAATGGTAACAAAAATAAACTGCTGTCTCAAAAGTTTAGACACAAATTAAATAAAATCGAAATAAACAATTTTTAAAACCTGGTTGCGCATCCATGCTTATGTATTACGTCATATACACGAGATTGCATGGAAGAAACTAAATCTTGCATAGTTTGTGGATCGATATCGTACCATGCATTCTCAATAGATGTCTTAAGTTCCTTTTCAGAAGAGTATTGTCTAGCGTTGCTATAAACTTTGCGACACATGATGCTCCAAAGGTTTTCTATAGGGTTAAGATCTGGGCTACATGCTGGCCAGTCGAGAACTCCTATATTATGGGAATTAAACCAAGATTTTGAATGTTTTGCAGTGTGAATTGAAGCATTGTCTTGCTGAAATTCCCACTGAGGACCCCCTAGAAGCTCAGCAAATGGCAGTAGGTTTTCTTCTAATGTCTGTGTATAATGCTGTGAAGTTTGACGACCACTGGTGAAGGTCAGAGATACTTGTCCATTATAGCAAAAGGCTGCGCAAACCATCACCGAGCCCCCTCCTTGTCTGCGACTAAAAAAACGTCGAGGTTCCTTCCGCAAGTCATGCCAATACGATAAACAACCATCTGGACCATCCAGATTCCACTTTTTTTCATCGCTAAATATGACTGACTGCCATTTCTCTCCATATGACATATGCTTTCGAGCCCACATGAGTCTTTGTAACTTATGATGTGGTTTCAGAGCTGGTTTCTTCTGCATTTTGCTATAAACGATTGTTCCTTTTTCCAAAATTCGTCTACGAATCGTATCCTTTGATACAGAGAGTCCCGATGAGCTTTGAACTCCACGTACGCTCATTTGTTGAGTACTCGCTAGTCTTTGTATCAGGCGATCCTCTCGTACATTTGTCACACGTGGCCTCCCAGACCGACATTTTGCTTTATATTCGGAACCACTCGATAAAACTCGATAAATAGATTTTTTTGACCTATTAATAATAGCAGAAATTTCAGAAACGCTCTTCCCTTCACCTTTCAACTGCCAAATCCTTGAAACCTCATTCACTTGAATTTCTTTAGCTCTCGGCATGTCGACTATGAAGCGCAATCGTTTGCAGAACTTAAGTACTCCAAATTTGTGACATCATCGATTCTAAATTTGCATATGCCAGCGAATATTCAAAGAAATTTAGAATAGTGTCTAAACTTTTGCGACAAGCACATTTGAATTTTTATGAAAAAAAATTAGTATTATAGCAAATAAAACGACTGTCTTTTGTACATAGCATTTTAAATCAGTTTTTGAATATATTTACAGGTTTTTGTAATTCTGACGTTATAATTCTACATTTTAAAGCTGAATGACGTCATTGTCTAAACTTTTGCGTCATAGTGTAATATGGCACTGGTATCTTCTTCAAAATCTATATAGAAGCAGCTTTTAAAAAAACTAGTTATTCCACCTACATCTCAAACTCATTCTGCCCGGACGCAGCCGAAGCTGCACCGAGCTCACACACCAACGTCTCTCTGCTTAATCCCCAAAATGACAGACACCAAACAGATCTCAGCCTGAAAGAATGTGTAAGATTTTGAAAACAGCCAATCCGATGCATTCAAGTACCGCGCGTCCATCCGGGAACGCATGAGTTCAATGAACTATCCGCGTGGGTGTTTCGCGATGTCACCGAATTGTACAAAAAAAATGGTGCAGAAAAGCATCCTTTTATCAATGGCGGACAGAAAGCATCGCGCCAATATTTAAAAGTAGGAAAATGCAGAAAACGTTAAATTAAATATCTCCAATATTTATTGACGGATTTTGCTGTAACTTATATCAAATTAATCAGAAAAATATATTCTATCTATTGATTATAGATCGAGCATGCAATATTAAAATATAAATTATTTTTATTTTCGTTGTTTTAAACTTATAAAGAATGTAGAATCGCGATCTTTTCGGAAAAGTAAACACGAACGTGAAACTTTGTTTACACATATTATTGTTATTGTTTAGTTTAATATATTTTAATGAATGATTGAAAGATAGAATTTAAGTTTGATTGAGGAAAATAAATAAAATTTAGAATAACTTTATTAAGAGGAAACTTAAATATTTTGAAGATAATTTTCTAGATTAGAAGTTGAGTTTAAAATGAATAAATATTAATTTAAGATTGAGGAAGATAAATAAATAATAAAATTGAGATTATTTACTATTAGAGATGTTGCATTTTATAACATTCCCTTCCCCTTGTAGAAAAAAAAAAATCAATAAAAAAAAAATTCTTTGCTGACGGCTAAAAAAAAATTGCTGGATTGGCCATTATCATTGAAATTTGTTGCTAGTTTATATCAAACTGTCTGTAGTATATTTTGCACTCAATAAATTCTTGCTTTGAAGTGAATCCTAGTTGCATTATTCTATAGCTGTCACACTGAATACTTAAACCAACAAAAGTACAGAGATAACAAATGCAAACACAATATATATAAATACAACACTAAACTTTGATACAAATACAACACTAAACTTTGATACAAATACAACACTAAACTTTGATACAAATACAATGAATATAAATATGTGATACATAACAATGATATATACTTAACAAAAATACAAACAATACAAGAAATAACATTTATCATTTACACACGAAGGGTGAGTATACCTGAGAAACTGAAAATTCTGTGAAATCATATGTGCAAATCAAAAACCAGAACAAATTGCATGGTAAAAAGAATAGCAATTCATGATAAAACTTATATTTATATACAAACAATGAAACAGCAGATATTGGCACTTGTAAATAATTGACAGTTATTGAGTATGACAAGATATATTTGAATGTAGTAAAATCAAAACTACTGAACAATAACCAGAGATTCCTATGTAAATATTGCTACGTAACTTGTAGAGTGATGTTGAGACAAAATTGTATACAATAGAAATAATATTTCATATTTATACTAAATTGCAAAATTACTACATAACATTTAAGAGGAAAACTTGCGTACACCTCTTAGAGAATGTAGTTGTGTCCCAAAAAAAATTAAAATTAATTCCTTCATTTCATCTTTGTTACCATTAAAACAATGCGAAACTGGACACAATTTTACAATTAAAAAAATTTTATTCCCTTTAAAATTATAGCTTAACTGCACCTTGAAGGACTTATCGGAGGGGTAAAAATTTTGTGTTAAGTAATTCCCCAAGCTATGCCGAATTTACCTTCCGTGTGTGCTCATTAAAATTTTGTGGGAATATAAAAAAGGAGAAAAGACTTAGAGCAGTTGCTCCATCGTATTCTCATACAAAAATCTCCAGTAGTACCATATAGGCAAGCGCTTTTTTGGAGATAATTAAAAATATTTCATTTTATTTCATTATCTTTATATTATTTATTATTTATATTCATTTTATACTTTTCTCTGAGTAATAAATTATTTACTTTCTTATAATCATTTGTAAAAAAATTAATTTAGGATCCTAAAACTGTAATATTTGAAATAATAAAAAATTTTATCACTCTAAACAAGTCGTAGAAATTAGTAAAGTCTAAATCACTCTCTCTGCACAATATGACATGGACGATATATTGAATTAAGATTAATAGTTGAAAGATAAAAAAAATTGTGGCAACATAATATTGATTTCCAAAAATAAAATATAAAAACTAGGAAAAATAAGTTGGTGTAGTTGTGACTATATGAATTTAAAATTATAAATTAAAATATATTAAGAATGCAGAATCATAAAAACAAATAGATCCCAATGTGCTATTACGTACTAGCACACTGCTGTTTCGCCAGCAAAACGTGGATTATCCATTTTTAAATGATTTAAATGTTACCACTGTATTAATAAAAAAATATATATGTAATAAAAAAAAAGCAAAAGGATATAAAAATGGAATTAAAGTTGTAGGAAGATTGGTAAAAAAATAAAAATTGAAAAAAGAATATCCATAATCAAGTGAGAGATGAAGGAGTAGAAGCTAGACATACTATTTACCTCCTGTCCTAATTAACTTAGTGACATTTACTTTGATATCTCTTATTGTGGTGTCACTTAAATGTCTAATTAAATAATTATCACCTCTGAAAGCTCTAATAATTTTATATGGACCAGAATTTTTTGGATGAAAGGGTGAACCATGATGAAAATTTTTTAAGTATACTATATCACCAGTTTTAAATTTACAAGCAGGGCGACCTTTAAGGAATTTTTCATTTTTATCAAAATAATTTTTCTCAAATTGTTTGAGTAATTCTCTGGTTGCTGTGATATGTTCTTGTTGTTTTTGAAAATATATAGAAGGTTCTTCTGCCTCTTTGGGTGGTTGAAAAGTATCTATTGGCAAATTTAAGTCTCTACCCAAAAATAAATTAGCTGGGGTGAAGTTAGTAACTGAATGTTTTGAATTATTGTAGTGAAGGACAAAAAAATTTCAATCTATCTGACCACTCAATAACTTGATCAGATAGTGCTGCAACAGACTCTTTGAGCGATCTATGGATACGTTCCAAAAGTCCATTCGACCTTGGAAAGTAAATTGAAGAATTTCTACGTTTAATATTTAGAGATTTAAGAAAATCGATAAAAATGTCAGATGTGAAGTTTTTAGCATTATCAGACAATATAACTTTAGGAAGACCGTACCTGGAAAAATAGTCATTGAGAGCTTTAATTATTGATGGAGAAGTAGCATCTCTAAGTGGGATCGCTTCCAGAAAGCGTGAATAGTGGTCAACGATGGTAAGAATGAAAAATTTACCGTCATGTGACCTGGGGAGTTTTCCCACAATATCTATCGCAAGCATCTCTCCGGGAGCTAATTCGCACTTTGAAATGAACGCAGGCTTGGTATTTGTTTGTTTACTTTTATGAGGCAGACATTTTTCACATGAATTGACAAAATTCTGAATATCTTGAACCATTCCATGCCAAAAATAATTTCTCGAGATTGTATCCACAGTTTTCGTTATTCCAAAATGTACTTGATGACCCATTGCTATGCAGCTATTAATTAAAGTTTTAGGAATTAGGATTTTATTAGATCTATTGACATTACCGGCTTTTTTCCTTGAAAACATTAACAGATTAGTATCCGGATTAATGGAATAATTAGAGTTAGAACATGTTTTATTGATTATTTTCTCTCTGATTTCCTTAAGTTTTTCATCATTTAATTGTTCTTGAAGAATATTTTCAGTTTTTAATGAGTCATTTGTGGGAATAAAAATATTAAGTGCATTGACATATAAATTAGGGTTATTGGGGAGGTCTACAACACGAGAAAGAAAATCAGCTGGATTCACCAGTCCAGGAATGTGTTCCACCTTAAAATTGAAACTTTGTAGAAACATTAGCCATCTAGTTATAATTTCTGCTTGCTTTTCCAAATTTAAATGATAAGTTAAGGCTTTAGCATCGGTTAAAATTTTAAATTGTCTACCATATAGAAATTCTGAGAAATGTTTTACAGAGGAATAAATAGCATAAAATTCACGTTTAATTGAAGGATATCTTGATTCTGCTTCATTAAGTTGTTTAGAATAGAATTCAATCGGATAAAATTTATCATTATGTTTTTGCATTAAAATACCACAAATTGCAATTTTAGAGGCATCAGTAACTAAAAAAACTTCTTTGCTGTCATCGAAATTCTTTACAGTTGGATTAGTTAAAAGTATATCTTGAATTTTTTGAAATGCTTCCTGACATTGTGTACTCCAAACAAATTTAACTTTTTTCTTCGTTAAGTTTACAATAGGTTGAATAATTTTAGCAAAGTCAAAAATTAAGTGTCGAAAGTAATTAATCATGCCTAGATAGCTTTGTACTTGTTTAAGATTAGTTGGAACAGGAAATTTATTTATTTTACTAATATTGTCAGTGGAGGGAGAATGACCATTTTTATTTAAATTGAAACCTAAGTAAGTAATTTCTTCTTTACAGATTTGTAATTTACCAGGATCTAATGTGAGATTAAATTCTTTGAGTTTGTCAAAAACTTTCTGTAGCCAGATGAGCATTTCCTGCATCGAATCCGCTGCAACAATTATGTCGTCTAAGAAATATTGAACATTTTTACCTTTTAATGAGCTAAGACAGTTATTTATAAGAGTATGAAAATAAGAAGTAGAATTGACACATCCGAATGGCAATCTTTTTGGCATAAAATTACCGAATTCTGTTGCAAAAGCCAGTTTCGACCTATCTTTTTCCTGAAGCAAAATTTGAAAAAATGCAGATTTAAGATCCAGAACAGTGTACAACTTTTTGCCAGCGATATTTTGCATTATGTCATTTATTTTAGGTAGACAAATTTTATAGGGTTCAGTTATTGCATTAAGAAGACGATAATCTATGACCATGCGGAATTTAAGTTTATTTGGATCATCTGTGGCAAGATTTTTCTTTTTGACGAAAATCACAGGAAAACAATAATTGGACGTAGAATTTTCTATGATACCAGCATTTAAAAGTTCAGAGATTTCATTGCGAGCAAATTCCTTAGCAATTTTAGGTATTGGATATGGTTTAGTTTGTAATGCAAAATCATGAAGCAAATTGAACTGAGGAATGACTTTGTCTGTACACCCTAGTGTGCTATATGAAGAAGAAAAAACAGCAGAATTTTGCATGAGAAGCTTGAGAATACTTTTTCGGTCTGAATGAGGTAAGTGGTCTACATTAAAATTGTTTACATTTAACTCCTTCTTTCTTAGTTCTAAGATGTCTTCTGAAACTAGGGAATTAATTTGATAAGTTTTGTTGTTATTGTGTGAGGAAATTTGGTCATCAGAAATTACTTTAATATAACCTAATTTAATGTTTTTATTTAGAGTTATTTTTGTATTGTTGTTATTGTGAACATATAGTAAAATTGAATTGTTGACATTTGGTGTGTGAAGACTGAAATCTAAATTTAAAGCTAATTTGTTTTTTAAAGGACAAAATAAATAATTAGAGGATTTATTGATTTTATGAAGAGCTTTTAAACGTATAATTCTTCCCTGATTAGGTCGAATTATAACTTTGTTGGCAGGAGTTACAATGTTTTTGTTTTCATCAGAATCATTGTTGTTGTTGTTATGTTCATTATTAGAAAAATTGGAATTATTTTTAGAGTTCTCATTAGTTTCAGAAAGATTGTCATGTAAGTCATTGTTTACATTATGAATTTTAGTTGAATCTGGATTTTTGTTTTCAAATGGAAATGTGAGGTTGCCCATGATTAATTGTGAATTGGCTGAGTCCAGCAAAAGTTTGTTTCTGTTTAAAAAGTCGTAGCCTAAGATTATTTGATAATTTGAGTTCCAATTATTATGTGTTATGAAGAAAATTCCCTTGAACCATTTATTTTTGATTTTAAAGCTTAGTTGAACTGCGGAGGAATATGGAATGTTAGTGTTATCTATTGTTTTAATATTTACTGATCTAGAAATGAAGTTAAGTTTGGTTTTTTGTTTTAAAATCTGTATTGTTTTTGGCTGAATTAACGACAAATTTGCACCGGAATCCAGAAGAGCATCCAAAACATGGTTATTAAATCTTAATTTAATAATGGGAAGTTGTGAATTATCCTCGTAACAAGACATTAGATTTTTTGTAACATTAACATTAGAAACTGAGCCATCAAAACTATTAAAACCCTCTCGCATACCAAAGACATCATTATTGAGGGTCCTGTGAGACGGAGGGAAAAAATTATGAAAATCATCACCAGAACCCCTCAAAAGTTTAAATTCCGCCTAGCTCTGTGATTGTATGGCCTGAAGTTGTTCCTACCTCTACCTCTGCCTCTCTGAAATCTCGGAACATGGTTATCACCTCCTCTATTCGAATGTACAGAAAAATATCGATCATGAGTAAAATTAAATCTGTCATTGCTCGGCGAATTGTTGTGTGGACTCCAAAAATTTCCACTCTGACCTGCAAAATTGTTTCCCTGACCTGTAAAGTTGTTTCCTTGACTCGCAAAATTTGTTTGAACCGGATATGTATTGTTACTTGGAAAATGCCAACACTCTCGTGTATTGTGCAATTTCCCACATATATGGCACACCGCCTTTTCCTCTTTAATCTTTTTCAGCTGATTCGCCATGTCTGTGAGTAATTTATTGGAATCTGCTTGCTGTTTTAGGAGAAGTGAAATAAGCGATTCCTGCGTGTTAGAATTTTGAGCTTCAGTAGCATTGAGATTGTTAATGCACAAGGATTGTTGTTCTAGAGCCTTCTCTATGTCCATAGCGCATGCAACAAGATCCTCAAAATTATTGCGGCCAAATTTCAAAACTTCAGATTTTATATCTGATCTAAGTGCATCAGATAATTTCGCGAACATCATATTAGCTCTGACTGCTTCTATTTGCGGAATTTCCTCATCGTTTGGAATCATTCTGTTTACAACCTGTTTAATTTCATCGGCTAACTTCCTAACATTTTGTTTTGGCTTCTGACAAATTCTGGAAAAATCATATGAAGCTTGCTGAAAATTGTCTTGTTTCGTGAATTTGTTTCTCAAAAGGCGTACCACTACCTCAAAATTCTCCTCATTTGCAATTTCAGGATCTCCCGAAACATATTGTGACGCCCTGTCCCTACATAAAAGTCTCAATAAAAGAATCCTGTTTACATCTGGCCAAGCTTCCAGATTGCAAACATCACTCACATTCCTAATAAAAATGTCCACGTTTTCATCATCTCGCCCGTGGAAAGTAGGAATAGATGCTAAAAGTGAATTTAAAAGCAATTGATTCGCCATTGCAAATTTGTCTGAAGTAAAAAAAAATTCAGAAATAGATGTGAGGGAAACGAATCAAAAATGCCCTAACAATCGTGAACTATATAAGTTTAAATTATCAAAAGTAAATCAATTAATATCTACTGAGAAATTAACACAAAAATAAAATAGAAAATTATTAAAAAGTAGAAAATTATCTGCACAAAAATTTAAAAATCAACCTCTGAAATTGTTGTATCTGATAATCTCTAACTTATGAGAGTGCAATTGTAAAAGTTGAAAAAAAAAAATTAGCCCAATTATTTTAAAATCAGTACTTAAAAATTTGCTTTTAAGAAAAGAGGGAAAAAAATTAAAATAAATCCCCCAAAATACATAAAAATATTACTATATAAAATATAAAATGCTTAATCATAGGAATAATAATAGTAAAAATAAAAATTTTTTCAAAATTTTAATCTCTTGAGAAAAAATCTTAATCATAAACTTTGAAATAATAAAAAAATAGAAGTTATATTCTATGCATGAAAAATATAGCATACAAATATTTGAACTTGCAATACAAAAAATCAAAAATGTATTTTATATCATTTGTGAAATTTTGTAAATATTGATATAAGAATCCCCCAAAAAGGAAAATAGTGAGCATATAAAGGTAGTATATGTTGTTATTGTAGCAAAACCCCTAAATTTAAAAACTCAGCTCTGATAATTTTTTTTTGAAAGAAAAAAAATAGAGTGATAGTAGAGGTTAATGAAAATTTGAAAGAAAAATTAACAATTTATTTTTAACCAAAATAATTGAAATAAATTCTTCAAATAAATTTAATATGAAAATGATAAATTTTTAAATTGAAGCTGTAAAAACTCAATTGTAGATATTTAAGAAAATAAAAATAAACTATAGAAATTGCAACCAAAATATATGATTCAGTATATTATTGCACTAAATCTGGATATTTTTACCAAAGCATAATATATTAACAAAAGTGTTTTCATAAATTTATAAAATTATATTGCACAGTTTCAATAAAAAATAAAGATTTTCGATTTGCACACATGAAAAAAAATAAAGACACAGAAATTAAATTGAAATGAGCTATATCTTTATAAATTAAAAATATTTTAATAATCATTAAAAGATGGCTATTAGCTTTTAAAGGAAAAGAAAAAATTTAAATCCGCGATACCCCAGATAAGTCTAAAAAAACACGGCACCAAAGATGACATGCGGTGTTGGATAACAGGGATTTAAAGTTAATAAAATAAACTTTTTAAGTGGGCAATATTTAAGAAATTAAAACCATAGAATAAATAAAGTTAAATTAACATCTTAAAGGCATAAAATCCCTCTATCCAAAAACGCATACCGACCGGAAAGAAAGTGGTTAGATATTGCGTTGAAATGTAAATAGAATTAAAGCCATCTATCTAAATTTTAAGAATTCATTAAGTTGTAATAACATCTGTAAAATAAAGAAAGTAAAAAGACTCACCCGTATGATGTGTAGAGATAGAAATACTTACAATATTAAGACAAATAATTTTATTTCTTATTAATGCAGATTGTAAAATATATACTCAAAATTTAAATGCTTGGCCAAGTTGTATTTAAAATATTCGTTGATCAATTAATTTACCAGTATAAAATAAACATATTAAATCTTTCTATTTCATATGGATTCAATATTAAATTATACGTGATGATCTTCTGTGTGGTTGAGAATTCACCACTGTCCTATATTGAGATGAGAAGGTTGTAGACTTTAATATTGAGTTCTAAACAGTTTTTGCGGAAAGAGAATGTTCAAATGAAGAACGTTGGATAATGGGAGTATTAACTGTAGACAGCAGCACTTAGAGATCTTTTAGCCGCTCCAGAAGATTGATGTTGAAGAAATTAAGTAGGATTGCTCCACAAACCTTTTTAGAAACTTCGCTGATCACTAGAGCAGGGGCACATATTCTTCTTAAAGCTATTTCATTAATCGAGGAATAAGATTATATAATTTTTTTTTGTAGTATTGCGCTGTTATTGTATTTCACCACTCTTGAGTTGAAAGTAAAGCTCTATCTTCAGTGATAAATGATTGTTGAATATCGTCGTTGTAAGATGAAACTTCTGGATATCTTATTTTGTCAATAAAGAAAGGTTCAGGTTCTTGTTATTCGATGATTTAAACTACACACATAATATGGCACTGGTATCTTCTTCAAAATCTATATAGAAGCAGCTTTTAAAAAAACTAGTTATTCCACCTACATCTCAAACTCATTCTGCCCGGACGCAGCCGAAGCTGCACCGAGCTCACACACCAACGTCTCTCTGCTTAATCCCCAAAATGACAGACACCAAACAGATCTCAGCCTGAAAGAATGTGTAAGATTTTGAAAACAGCCAATCCGATGCATTCAAGTACCGCGCGTCCATCCGGGAACGCATGAGTTCAATGAACTATCCGCGTGGGTGTTTCGCGATGTCACCGAATTGTACAAAAAAAATGGTGCAGAAAAGCATCCTTTTATCAATGGCGGACAGAAAGCATCGCGCCAATATTTAAAAGTAGGAAAATGCAGAAAACGTTAAATTAAATATCTCCAATATTTATTGACGGATTTTGCTGTAACTTATATCAAATTAATCAGAAAAATATATTCTATCTATTGATTATAGATCGAGCATGCAATATTAAAATATAAATTATTTTTATTTTCGTTGTTTTAAACTTATAAAGAATGTAGAATCGCGATCTTTTCGGAAAAGTAAACACGAACGTGAAACTTTGTTTACACATATTATTGTTATTGTTTAGTTTAATATATTTTAATGAATGATTGAAAGATAGAATTTAAGTTTGATTGAGGAAAATAAATAAAATTTAGAATAACTTTATTAAGAGGAAACTTAAATATTTTGAAGATAATTTTCTAGATTAGAAGTTGAGTTTAAAATGAATAAATATTAATTTAAGATTGAGGAAGATAAATAAATAATAAAATTGAGATTATTTACTATTAGAGATGTTGCATTTTATAACAAAAGCATTAATAAAATTTGAGATTTTCCAATTTCTAAAGACATTCAATTAACATAGAACAAAATGTATATTTATCCTTATGACCACCTTCATCCTGAATCCGCCTGATCTGAACTTACCGATTCTACAGTGCTGGGGTATAAATATTCTGTTGAAATACTGTGTTTATTTTCACTCTACATTCTGATCTTTTTCATGTTACATAAAAACCTAAACTTGTAAAACTTATAATTAAATGCTATTTTTCTCATTAAAAACAAAAAGTTATATCCAAAATTATGTCATACTGATTTGAGGAAATGGTAAGGTTGAAACACATAATATATTATTTGAAAAAAATTATTTTTACAACATGAACAGTTTTTCATATATATTTTTTCACATACTCAAATATTTAACTATAGTTTAAAAAGAAAAATAAGATGTAGCTAAATTGGTTGATTCTTTTCACTTTTTCCATAAATATTAATCTTTAGACTTGTTTATAGCATTTATTTATATATAAAACTTCCAAAAGAAAAGAAAAAGCAAATTTCTGGTGAAATTTATTTGAAAACGTTAAATCCACCTGTTGTGTTTTTAAACCAAATTAAATTTTTTAATTACTCCTAAATTAAAAAATCAATTTATATTATTAATTTCAAATTTTAAAAGTCATTTAATTAAGTTAGAACAAAATTTATATTTTAACATTATTACTGTCTTCATGCTAAACATCTGAACTACTCTACCGGGGAGGTGGGAGATAAACAATCTGTTGCAGCAATCCTATATTTTTCGTTACATAAACACAAATTCCAGCAAAATTTGTTTTATTTAAAAATAAATTTTAATGGTAATTTAAAATAGAAAGTGCAACTAAAATTGACCATTATAAACAAAAAAAAGTCCTTCCGGCCAGTGCCGGGAGGAAGAGGTAGCTTTCATATTCCTTATTTTAAAAAAGCCAACTTATATCATTCAAACACACGAAGCTCAATTTAGTGGACACCGAATATAGGAGATTCAATACTAATTTTTATCAATATAATGAATGAGAATTTCGCGAAATTAGTCAGCTTTATCCAAGCTGCTTTTCTTTAAAGTAACTTATATTTGGCTGCCAAATTCGGCGATTTCTTAAAGTGCCTGACATTTTAAGACAACATGGTGGATGAGGCTAACCAGTGAACTTGGTCGAGGCCTTAGTAATTGCTGTGCACATGCTCACTCACATCGGAATCGGTTGATATATACGAGTGCTGTCGCATGCAAAAAATCAGATTTTTCAAAATGTCACCCACAATAGAAATTGAAACTGCTATATCTGAGCCATTTTTTAAGGTAAAGACAAACAAAAAATGCTCCTAAATCCTTATATCAAGGTCAAATACTTAAGAAAGAAACCTTTTTCAATTTCTAATTTTTTGCACCTCACTTTAAATATATATATTTCTTTTAATTTAATGGCCGCCATTTTGAAACAAGATGGCTGATGAATCTGGCCAGCGAATTTGGTCGAGATATTGATGTATACTATCCACATCCTTCTTACATAGAAATAGGCGAATACGTGTGTTATCGTGTGACAAATACAAGATCGTTTCAAAATGTTAGGCATGCTAGAAATTCAAAGTGCTATAATTCAAACATTTTTTAAGATATAAACAAAAGAACAAATTTTCAGAAACAAAAACTGCTCCGGAATCTTTGTATCAAGGCCAAACACATAAAAAAAAATCTTTTTCATTTTCCAATTTTTTAATACCTCATTTTAAATTTTAAATTTAATTTATTTTTAAATGGCAACCCTTTTGAAACAAGATGGCGAATGAAGCTGGCCAACGAACTCGGTCGAGACATTGGTATGTACTATGTACAGACAAAGTTACATCGAAATCGGTTCATAAATACGCCTGTTATCGCGTGACAAAAATCAGGCCGTTTTAAAATGTCAGCCACAATAGAAATTCAAAATGCTATTACTCAACCATTTCTTAAGATATAGACGAAACAAAAACTGCTCCGAATCATATTATCAAGGTCAAACACATAAGAAGAAAATATTTTTTCAATTTTCAATTTTTTGATACCACATTTCAAAATTAAATTTTTCTTAAAAATTTAAATGGCCGCCATTTTTAAACAAGATGGCGGATGAAGCTGGCCAACGAACCCGCTCGAGACATTGGTGTGTACTATGTATAAACGAATTTACATCCAAATCGGTTCATAAATACGCCTTTTATCGCGTGACAAAATTCAGGACGTTTCAAAATGCCAGCCACGCTAGAAATTCAAAATGCTATAACTCAGCCATTTTTTAAGATATAGACGAAACAAAAACTGCTCCGGAATCTTTGTATAAAGGTCAAATACATAAGAAAAAAATATTTTTCCATTTTCAATTTTTTGGTACCACATTTCAAATTTTAAATTTTTTAAAAAATTTTAAATGGCCGCCATTTTGAAACAAAATGGCGGATGAAGCTGGCCAACGAACTCGGTCGAGACATTGGTATGTACTATGTACACACCGAATTACATCCAAATCGGTTCATAAATACGATAGTTATTGTGTAACATAGGTCAGATATATATATATATATCAACTTTTGAACGGAGGGTGGTTTCGGGGTCTGGGGGTCATGATCGATGAAAATATACCAAAATTTTTTGAAATCGCTTTCCTCCGAACGGCTGCAATAGGTAGCTTTTTGTAAAGAAAGCTACCTAATACATTACAAACAAAGCTATTATTTCCATTTGTAATATATTCATATGAAGTAATATATATATATATATATATATATATATATATATATTAAGTGTACATAAATTGAAAAAATGTTTAATATTTTCTATGAAAAGCTCTTATTTGTAAAAAATTCATTTTTCTAATCAAAAAATGTTTTTTTTTCCATTCAATTTTTCCAGAAATTGTATATCTACACAAAAAGTAGACTAATATTACAATAAAGCCATCTTAATTCTAATTCAGAATTTCTAATGTCTACTTAGTTGATGAAATCAGTAAGACATGGTGGATGATAGAAAGTAGAAATTATTTTAGAAACAACACAGTCTAGTGTTGAACCTCCACCCACCACATAAAAAAAAAAAAAAAAAAAAAAAAAAAAAAAGAAAGAAAGAAAGAAAAGAAAAAATTAAAGCATGGTAAATTTCTTTATTCTCTTAATATTATGGAGCTTCCCCACTGGTTAGGTGAAGCTATATAATACTTTTTTTACAAATACAAATTGATATAATCTCGAAATCGCATATCAGGCCTTTGAAATAAATATAAATTAAAAGAGTTTAGTTTTGTAATATCGTCATAATTTATAAATGTTTCATTGAAATTCTATTTTTAGCTAGATTTTATGACTCAATTTTTATCAATTGCTTCTCTCTCTCTCTCTCTCTCTCTCTCTTTTTTTTTTTTTTTTTTTTTTTTTTTTTTTGGTTTTAAATAGCAAATTTCCAAGTTTAATTTACAATAATTTTAAAGATTTGTAAATTTTTTTTATAAATAATATTTCATTGAAATATCCCAAACATGGAAATGCTACTACAAAGCTTATAAGTAAATTCTTAGAAATATAAATAAAACTTGCTATGTTGAACAAATAAAATTTATTAATCGAAAAATGAATTAAATGTGGCTGTTTTTTATTTACAAGCTACAATCATTCATAATTATAAATATAATATTACAAAAAAAAAAAAAAAAAAAATCTGCAAGTCATCTATTTCTTGTTCATCTGTTCATTTTCTTTCCTTTGCAAATAATTTCCATCTCAATCAGCAAATCTTGCAAGCACCTTTCCAATGCAGTTAGAGATGGAATCCCTTCTTCACACACCATTTCCACACTCTCTAAAAAAGTACAATGAGCCAAAATCACAATCTGACCAAGTAAATACTCGCTATAACAATGAATAATATGCTATAGTTTACTTATTCTGTCTATTAAATTTTACAAACTATGTAAATATAAACGTGAGACTTGAATTTATTCACCAAAAGTTATAGCTTGAAAATTAAATATTTTTACAACAGTGAGAATTTTAAAGGACTCAAGTATTTTTTTCATGTGTGCTACGCATTCATGTAACATGCACACCCACCCTCATTTTGAAGGGGGGGAAGGGGACAGATTTGATTACATTAAAATCTAATAGTTAGTGTTAAAATTACTCAGTATTCACGATGTATTGTTTAATGGTTTTAAAAAAAAAGTTCAGAACTGTCAACCAACTACTTTATGTTGTGATCAATGACACTGTAGTACAGTCATTAATGACACCTTATTATAAGAATAAGACTTACAAATTAAAATTTCTTAAAAGATTCATCTTAGAAGATTTTACTGTATAGCATTTTTCCGATTTTTAACACTTCTATACATGGAATATGGATTAACAACATTAATGATAACTGAAACATTTACATACAAGAAATAGAGATTCATTAAAAAAATAAATATCGCAGCCTGCTGCACTTCTATAAAAATAAAGATTATAAACATGAAAAAAAAAGTTAAGATAAATATTTTTGGTCAGAACTCCTAGTACGAGACAAATTTTTAACCAATTCGACGTAAAAATCAATGTTTTGTAGGAGTTCACTAGGGCCGGGCCGAGAATTTAACTTTTGTTTCCGGGCCGAACTTTTAATTTTTCTATCGGGCCCATGGAACTATTAATATAGAGGAACAGACATATCCTTAAAATAGTGAAGCTTCAACTGTAACCGCTATCGCAGGCGTTGATTGCCGCCGGTGAAAACTTCCACCAGAAGATTTATATAGAAAATTTCAACTTATTTAAACACCTTATTATTGAAAAATTTCAGTCATAAATAATGGTGGAAACAGATTTTCATTTTTACTGGTAGGAATTGACTTTGGCTGTAGTTAGTCCCTGCTTTTCCGCCATATTGTGACAACCAGGGAAACAAACTGACAGTTTTACAAGGCACTCTGACACCAGTAAAAACAAATAGAAATTTTTACGTTATTTTAAAGAAAAAAATTCCATGAATAAGACGCTTACATAAGACGAAATTTTCAATTCAATTTTACTGGTGCGAGGTTTGCCTTTGCGGTAATCAGAAATTATTGATCCGATTAAAAAAAAAAACAGCCGCCATCTTGTGACAACCTACTCAGTTACTTTAGTCGCAACTGGTAGACAGTACACTAAATGTCTCCTCCTCTTTCTTCATAACTCCATTATCGGGCCGGGACCGTGCCTGGAAATGTCGGTCCGTGCAGACCTCTAATTTAGATTTCGTGATTGCCACAACGGTAAAATTATCTTTGTTTTCGCCTTAATTAAGATGTTATTAACTATGGCGCATTTTGCCATTTCAAAAAAGTGGTGCCAATCAAGAATCTGAATTTAAAAAAAAAGTAGCTCATCTGGAAACACTGTCCAGAAGTTTCTAATAATCTGTGTGTTACTAGCGTCTAAATCGCGCCCCTCACAACGGCTCATATCACAAATGCACCCGAGAAGTTCCCTAGCACGGTGCGCTGGCTCATAGGATGCTTTGATTACTTTCAGCTTAGAGGCGGAGCGTTGCAAATCGTCTTCATAGTTAAAAAAAAAAAAAAAAAAAAAAAAAAAAAAAAAAAAAAACAGAAAACGGCTAACAAATATCATCCATGTACAAGTTAAATGTGCTTTATTTAAAACCGTATTTAAATTGCTTGATATCATCGCTTATTTTTATTATTATTATTATTGTTATTTTAATCTGAATAACATCTGTTTATTTTTTCTTTTGGATTCATTTTTACTAGAGACGGGATTTTTTATTTATTAATGTTCAATAAAGAGAAATTAAAACAATATTACAGACAACTTAAACATAATGAAAGAGGTAACATTTTATAAAATTTCTGTCTTTTAGAAAAGAAAAAAATTCGCTGTTATTTTATGAAAGTAAATAATAGAATATATTTAAAAAATATATCTGCCTTTTAAGTATTGATGCGAGATACAATATCCTAAAAATGAAAAGAATGGATAAATATTCTTTTTTAAAAGCAACTCCATTTCCTAGTTAGATGATCACTTTATTTTTGTAAGAATATAACAAGACTGATGTGCCAATTCCAAAACTTTATTCTATCTTATACATGTTAATAATTAAAAATTCGCTATCACAGTGCTAAAATTAAATGACAATCTATGTCCATCATGAGGAATGTAAAGGTGTATAGGTTCGTTGTATTAGATGTATTTAATAATATATAAGTATCGCATTGCTTCAAACAAATAATTGGATTTCGGAACTCGACCTCTTAGATGTCCGCAATCAAAATTCCAACCCAAAGTATATAAAATGGTGTTCAATATACCACCTGTTGTTCAATATACACCCAAGTCTAATAAGGATCTATTTAAGTGAAAATGTAACAGAATACTAAGTTTGATTAAATTGCGTGCATTATTTTTGAGATATAGCTTTTGCGAAAATACTGAAAAATTCAGCATAGCAGCGCCACCTGTTGTGAGATTTACACCAAAAGCTAATCAGTAACAGCTCACATCACTGTCTAACTGAATATGAAGTTTGATGATAATCCATGCATTAGTTCTTGAGATAGGGCTATTAATTACTCAAATCGTACAGAAAGCAGCACAGCAGCGCTACCTGATATACAGTGGCGGTCAAAAGTTTCCGGCCAGCATAAATTTTTTGGTTAATTTGTAAGTATATCCTTATGAAGAGGAATCTCAAAGTGATACTTATACACTTTATTGACATAACAGTTAAGAACTTATTTATGGAATAGAAATTAAATATTAATAAATTTAATTGACAAAATTAATTGCAAAAGAAAATACATGTTCTCAAAAGTTTCCGGCCACTTTGGCAAGTTTGGATAAAAAATGGTGTTATAAAAGAAAATAACAGTGATCAACAACATTTACAATTAGTATTTTGTATTCATACATTTAGCAATAAGTACTGCGGCGCAGCAACGTGGCATCGATTCAATGAACAGTTGTAGATCACCAATGTTAAGTTTTGTCCACGGTTCTTGCAATTTTTGTGAAAATGCTGCTAAATTGGAATATTTATAATTCCACACACGTTTTCAAGTTAGTTTCAAAGATTTTCCATTATATTCAGATCGGATGATTGGGCTGTTCGTTTCAAAAGCGAAGTTTTTTTGTGGGAAAAATTTGACGCTCAACGAGCTTGGATGTTTAATTTTGGTCGTTTTCATGATGAAACAAATAGTTGCGACCACAATTTTTCCTCCAATAAGGCAGCAAATGATCTTGCAAGATATCTTTATGAATTGCACTATTCATCTTGCCGCGGATTTCAAATAACGGACAGGCGCATTTTCCAGAAAATGTTCCCCACAGCATAACGTGTCCTCCACCGTGCTTCATTGTAGGGATAATGTGTCTCGCACCTTATCTTTTGTTTTTAGGTAGTCGGTTGTAATGTTTCTTATCACTCACAAAAAGATTGGACGTCGATTCATCTGAAAATAGTTCTTTTTCCAGTTTTCACTTGTCCAGTCTTTATATTCATTGGTAAACACCAGTCGGGCCCTCTGAATTTTTTTACTCATGAAAGGTTTTTTAACACCGACTGTTCCATAAAGTTCTACGTCACATAAGCGTCTTGACACTGTAGATAGACTTGTTTCAGCAATAACCATAACATCATAAATCGCTGTTAACACCATAAATGGCGTGGAATTGCAGCGGCATTTTTAAGCGGGTCATCAACTGCTTTTCTTCTGATAATTCTATCCACAAGAATTGTCGTTTTCCGGGGTCCCTCGGACCGTGGCAAGTTCCGAAGGCCATGACCATCTTTATATTTTTTTAAAATATCGTTTACAGCAAATTTTCCGATCGACAACTTTGCCGCAATCTCACGAGAGGATTGTCCGTTTAGCGACAAACAAATCACTCATTTAGGAACAATAAATTGTTAAACTTTTCATTTTTGAATTTCAAATACATTATTCACCTTGATTAACAAACATGACCAAAAAACACATTAGCGATAGCAAAAACTAATGAATGACGAGTGGCCGGAAACTTTTGCATGCGCGAATTTTGAATTCCTCCCCTTTGCATCAAGTATCTTAAGTAACCAATCAAAATGACCACGTGGTCAGAGGTAATTTGCTTATTCCTAACTTTTGGAGCAGTTGAATTTCTTCTTCGCTAAAACATTCTGTCAAACAAATCAAAAAAACTAACTGGCCGGAAATTTTTGACCGCCACTGTACACCAAAAACTAATCAAGCTAGTTTATATCAAGGTCTAACCGAATCTAAAGTTTTATTAAATTCCGTACATCAATTCTTGATAGAATTATTGCTGAAATCCTGAAAAAAATCAGCATAGCAACGCTACCTTTTGGGCGATATACACCAAACACTAATTAGCACCAGTTTATACCAAGGTCTAACTGAATCTTTAGGTTTGTGAAATTTCGTGTATTAGTTATTGAGACAGAGCGCCCACAAAATTTTTGTCACATACAGACAGACTCACAGACAGAGTGACAGACAGACATTTTCTAAAAACCATTAAATCGTGTTCAGGATTTTCTAAAATGTATAAATCCATCGAAAATTGGAAGTCGAAAATTTTCCCGAATCCAACTAATCTCTTCTTGTAAAGACAGAAGAACGCAAAAATGGGAAACAGATATTTTTCATTTACAATTTTTATTAGTAATTAAAATCAGTACAAAAATCCTCAACGGGTTAAACATTTCTGACACAGCACTTTACCTTACTGCTCTGAAAATTCTAAATATAGGTCATAAAAATAATGATATCAAAATTTGGGTAACACTATGCTATTAATAAAAAGAAAAACATATCATCATTTTCTTTTTATTTTCTTCTATCTTTACAAGAAGAAAGTATTGGATTCATGAAAATTTTCGAATTCCGGTTTTCGACGGATTTACACGTTTTAGGTGTCAGAGATTCCAAAAAACATGTTTTTACAAAATGTCTGTCTGTGACTCTGTGAGTCCGTCTGTCTGTCTGTGTGTATGTGACACAAATTTTGTGGGCGCTCTATCTCAAGAACTAATGCACGGAATTTATTAAAAATTTATATTCAGTGAGTCCCTAATACAAATTGATGCTGATTAGTTTTTGGTGTAAATCGCTCAACAGGTGGCGCTGCTACGCTGCATTTTTCACGATTTTCGCAATAGCTTTATCTCACGAACTAATGCACGGATTTTGATCAAACTTCAGATTTAGTTAGTCCTTGATATGAATTGATACTGATTACGTTTTGGTGTAAATCGCCAAACAGGTGGCGCTGTTATGATGAATTTTGCAGGATTTACACGATTTCCCCAATACCTCTAACTTAAGAACCAACGCACGGATTTTCATCAAATTTCAGATTCAGTTAGTCCTTGATATGACTTGCGACTGATTATGTGTTGGTGTAAATCGCCCAACAGGTGGCGCTTCTGTGCTGCCTTTTTCACGATTGCCTCAATAGCTCTATCTATAGAACTAATGGACGAATTTTCCTCTAACTTCAGATTTAGTTGTATGTTGACACAAGTTGTTGTTAATTAGGTTTTGGTGTTAATCACCCAATAGGTGGCGCTGCTATGCAGGAATTTTCACGATTTTCGCTATAGCTCTATCTCAAAAACTAATGCACGGATTTTCTCCAAACTTCAGATTCAGTCAGACGTTGGCATAGATTGTTGCTGATTAGGATTTGGTATAAATCACCCAATAGCTGACGCTGCTAGGCAACATTTTGCTGGATTTAGACGATTTCAGCGATAGTCATATTTCAAGAACTAATGCACGGAATTTCATATCTTTAGAATCCTCATGAGATGCATAGATTGCCATTTAATTTTGCCAGTGTGATAGCGAATTTTGAAGTATTAACATGTATGAGATAGAAAAAAGTTTTGGGATTGGTACATCCGACTAGTTTCTATTTATATTCACAAGTGCAATCAGTATTTTCAACATCAATTGATATATAAAAAATTTATTCACTAATACTTTTTCATTCATGTCTCTCATAAATTTAAAATATGGGTTTTAAATGAGATGATATGAAAATTTGAGTGACGAATTTATAGAACTTTAAAAGGTTTGTTTTAAAATTCGATAAAATATATTTTTTGTTTGTCTTTTTAAATATACCAGATAGTGCCCGTCAAGATTTGACGGAAATAACTTGAATGTTTCATAAGAAAAATTCTTGAAATTTTAATTAGTTTTAATTTAATTATTGAGTGACGAATTTCTATATTGCAGAAGTGATTCCTATTTCTTTAAGCCGATAGATGGTGCTGTCAGTCTAACCTATTCAATGAAGTGAAATAATTTTACGTTTATAATTTGCAACCAATTTGGCTTGCTTTTTTATCAGAAATTTACCTAAAAATACCGGGTAGATAATTTTTTTTACTTAATACGGCCTCCTTTTTTCTTTTTTTTAATAACAATATTTATTTTCATTTGTATATTTATTTTTTAAAACTACACGACACCATTAAAAGCTGCCATGGATTTTATTTTTATCTGTCTCATTCTCTAAAATCCTAAATTTGAAACTTAATGCAGCTAACGATTTATAATACATATTTTTTATTACTTAAATTTTATTTTGCATTTTTATCCATTTTTAAATTATTAAACCTGGATATCAAAGTAGTTTCTTTTATAGCTCTTATAGGAATATTTTTCTTTCTTTCTGTTTTATTTTTTACACAAATGAAAGACAAAATTTTCTTTCTGACACACACACATATATATTCTTGATAATGGTAAAAAAATGTAACGAAACTTGTAGATCAGCTCAATTTATTTAATTGATGATTACATGAAAAACATTTTAGCTTAAATATTTTAAATATAAAATCAATATTTTTCAAAAATATTATTGAGTGTTAAATTTTATTTAATTATAAAACATTCAAATAATAATAATAATAAAATAAAAATCCTATAACTTCTCTTCCTAATAAAATATGTCATTATTGAAATGAATTATCAACCAAAATAACACATTTTGCGAGGCTTGGGTTCGAACCTGCGTCCTCTACAAAAATTCAGAGCTTTAAATTGGTGATTTAACCCGCTACGCTAGCAGGAACTCGTATTTCTTCCTTCAAGCGAGCATCTTTGTGCATGTGCAGCGCGTCACTCCAAGGGCAGGTTTGTACTTGAGTGCGCATGCGCAACTGTAGAATTTTAATTTAAAATTACGGCTAATTAATAAAATATTTGAACAAACGAATGGACGATAACAAATCTGTGGCAAAATATCTTTCATTTAAAAAAAGACTGTTGTAATTGGATGCAGTAGTTTCTTCTCACGGACTGTCGAAAGAAAACGCTTAGCGTTTTAAATATATATTTTCACATCCAAACGATATTTTTTATTTTCCAGTATACTGTTAAACATATCACATTTTCACTGAGCCTATATCATACTTTGAAATATATTATTTCAATCGATTGAGTTATCTTTTGTGTCAAGCTATCCAAAAATCATAAGTAAAATTTATGTAAATGTTTTGTTTGCGTCATAGTAGCCAAATTAAATGAAATATATGCAAATCGATAACATAACACAAAGAAAACATGACAGTTTTTTTTTTAATTCTTTATTTAAAGAAAATAATCTGTAACATTTACTGTTGAGTAAAAAGAATAAATAAATAATTACTGTTAAGTTTGCAGATTTAATGAGCACGTGCAAAGCATGTTTAAAGTTTAGTCATATATGCATTTCTTGCTTTATACTTTGCACTCACATCTGGAGTCCCTGATGACTGTTATTATAAACAGTGAAGTTCTTAGCAATAAATGAAGAGTGTCTCATTTAAGCCGATACAGTTCAAATCAATGAGTAATGTAGAAAATTTCCGAAGAAACAAACGAAATTTTTGAAATACAAATAGTTTCGGCCGAATTTTCTCCGAAAACGAATGTTTGGCGAAACTCCAATTTTGGGCCGAAAACGTAACGAATATTTCGGTCGATTTACACTTAAAGTTTCTAACTAAAACTTTTAAATCTATTATACGCAACTCGTTAGTCGCTTATTCTCTGATCTCTAATGCCAGATATTTAAGATCTGACTGCTTACCTTTACCTGAGAAAGCCATTGTAAAAACTAATATATACTGTTTATACTTCCTTTTAAATACTGAAACAACTAGAGATTTGATAAGTAAAAAAATAACAAAATTAACAAAAGTCGTATTCATAACATCTAAAGGACAACATTTTTATCCAGAAATATTCTTCTACATTCATCTATTTATTTTATTCAGAATCAAAAAATTAAAATTTAATCCCACTACTATCAAATCTATTTAAAATCATTTTGCTCCCCACCCAATCACAACACACAAAAAACAAATTAAAAAAAATCTAAATTCACTTCCGCAGATAAAAAAGAAAACCATACTTTCCCTTTAAACAGGGACTTTCTCAGTAGGACAGGGAATTTTGTGGCTGCATTTGTGTTATGAGCCGTTGTGTGTCACAATAATACCCGACCACATGCAGTGCAAATGCTAACTTCTATTATTTTATTGAAGGGACAGCGCGAACGCAGTCCCAACTACCAAAAATTATGCACCCCAAGCAACTGCAATTTGCAGATGTGGCGAACGTCAACCCCTCAGTGTGCAATGAGAGGTCTCTGCTCGGGGGAGCCTCCTTCTTGATCAAGGCTGACCCCAGTGCCAGGTAAGTATGAGACCCTTAAAGTAGGAAAAAAATATATTTAAAAAAGTCTTTAAACTCCAACTGGTGGGAGTATAATTTTTCGTTTGTACGAAAATCAAGATGAAATTAGCAATTTGAAAGTTGTTAAATGTAATAAATGGAACAATTTAGGATATTGAATATTTCACAAACAATAAAAATAAAAAATACGAATATCTATCTAACGAATTTTTTATTTTATATCTATTTATACATATGTCATTTTATATATACCTATTATTATTATTACGATATTTATATAATTTTTTATATATACAGTGGAACTCCACTTATACGTTACCTGACTTGTACGTTTCCCTTAGTTATACGTTTCAACTCAGCGGTCCCGGTCATTTGCCATTAAAAATTAGCTGAGTTATACGTTTTTGAGTTATATGTTTCTCTCAGTTATACATTACGTTTTTGCGTTTCAGGATGAAATTTTGTCACACTTTTACGTTTTGATGAAAATAATTTCAGAATTTTTGGTATGTCTTGCCTCCCGAAGTCGTGTCTTGATGATCCCACTCAGAACGGTCAATCGGTGTTAGCACTAAAACTACCGATGTTAAATATATACCTAGTTTTCCCGCACCCGTCAAATTGACGGATTTTTGATCATGGCTTTCATTGTAACTTTTGACTTAGTTAAAGTAAATAAAAGAATATAATTTAACAAAAACAACATTCAATATAATAATTCATTAATCATTAATAAAAAAACAAACAAAAACAGTTTCTATTTGCATTAATAGTATAGCACATTTGATAAGCCACGCCTTGTGTTATTCCGAAGGATTGTAAAGGTGCGTTTTGACTGGTCGTTCTAACGACCTAAAAAACCCTAGTGACCCAAACCCTTAACCTAAGAGCGTTTTCACTGGTTACAGTTAAAATCCTAACGCTAACCAATCAAAGGCATGTTTTCACTGCGCAAGCGTCTACTTTACGGCTTTACTGTCTACAGATCGATCAGGTGTCAATTGTAAACAAATAGTTGGTTTCATTTTTAGTAGTAGTACCAAATATTTTATATAGAAATTAATCGAAAGTTTTGACTGTTTTCCCCACTAAAGGGTCTTAAAAAATGCACCACAAATCATTGTTTATCCAAATTTCAAATTGTGGCAATGGAGTTATACTCCTAAATTAAATAAAAACACTAAGTCACCACTATGATTTATGTATTTAAAAACACACTGAATAAATTTTTTTTCACACATGTACGTGTATGTGTAATAGAGATCGACTATAAATTTAATGTTGCTTTTTGAATTTCTTTTTAAAGATATCAAGTAGTATTATATTTGTTAAATAAATCACAAATTAAATAAAACGCTAAAACAATGTAAAAATTTGAATGTTCAGACCCGCTTATGAAGTTATATACTCACAGTTATTTGTGAATCGTTTTTCATAAATCACAAGAAAAGTTGACTTTTAAGAATGTTTATTTGTATTTTATTATTTTTTTTAAAATGTGGATGTTTTTTTTTTCTATTTTATTTTTTTACAAAAGTTCAAACGTTTAACATTTTACTATAAGTTTTAAAAAACGGAACGTTTAGAAAATAAAAATTCCTAATAATGTAATAAAAGAAAAAGAAGAACAAAATGGCAAAATTCAAGAAAAAAAAATATCTGTGAAAAAACCTCTTTAAAACTTAAAAAAAAAATTTTTTTTATTAGAGTGAAAGAATATATTTTAGAAATTAGTGGTGGGACTCGGGACCCACGAGCACATACAACTGTACGCCTATGTGAGACTGCATTTAGATGCACTGGTAGATTCTCTTACCATATCATCACTACAATATAAAATTATTCAATGAAGTTACATCTATGTGAACCCCTCCCTCCCCCATGGGAAAAAAAATTCACAGTACGATGCAAAATAAATGTACTTAAATTTTTAAGTTTTACCTTATGTTTTCACGTCAGGAATGCAAGTATTTTTTTTTTTTAGGGGGGGGGGGCGGGGGGACCTTTTTTCTGTAATTCTGAAAAAATTCTATAATGAAAAATCAAATTCAGTTGTTTAAATTCAAAGTAAACATTTAATAATACCTTTTTTAAATGTCCTCCTGCTATACTTTTCTTGTGAGCTTGTTTTGTTTGCAAATTACACATTTTAAATCCCAACAATTTTTTTTTTATTGTGTGAAGTCGCTTTTATGGAAAATAATTTTGTGAAGGAGCTTCTTTTATTAAGAAGAATAAAGGGGTATAAATGTTTGAATGGGCGATCTTTTTTTTTTTTTTTTTTTTTTCAATGGATTGCAAAAAGTACTTTTATGTTAGTTGGATGCAAATCTTGCAATTTTTTTTTTCTTTCAACAATAATACCTTTTAGTTTTCACTAGGGTGTCAACGATTTTAATCAGTTGATTTAAATCAGCGATTAAATCGTGATTTTAATCAAATGATTTTTTTTAAAATCATTGTTTAAAGTCAAAAATTTTCTAAATGTATAAAATGTCAAAAAAAGTATTAAATTCTAAGATGAACAATTGAACATAATTTGAAAGTTTCTAGAGTATTTTGACTTCTAAATAAAACAAAAAAAGATCTTTAAATAATTGTTTCTAAACTTAATTCATGTGTATTGTAAAAAATTAAAAACAGTTGAGTTTGTAAAAAGCATTGTTTTTATCCAACATAAAACAGTTTCATTTTAAAATGATATTTAAGTCTAATATAATTTGGAATGTCAGGCATTTAGTAATCAATTTATGCATTATTTTATATAAAATAAACATAACAAGTGTAATAAATTTCTGCATGTAAAAGAATAAATAGTCTGTGTCCTACTTTTGCAATAATAAATTAATAGCAATCTCGAATCAAAGAAGAATGAAAGAGTGACATCTGCTAAACAGCTTAATTTGTAAATGAATGCATAAGAGAAAAAAAACTAATTTGTATAAAAATGTTAAGCACAGCGAGAGCATCTTCGATATAGGCTGAATATATTTTTTTTTTTTACTTTGTAACTAATATATACTAAATGAAAAAATTTAATTGTTATTGAAAAGGCAGCAAAACTTTTCTGAAAAAAGAAAAAGAAGAAAAAAGAAAAATGAACCATTGAAAGCTAATAATCGCCACTGAGAGGTAATAATGCTGCTATATAAATATTTTGAGGATTTCGGATATAACTGGCTATCCTTTATTTATTCTGTATGTGTGTATGAATGAGTTTAACACATTTTGATAATTTTTTTGGTTAGCATTATAGTCCAGGGGAAATGTACATTTTACCTTGCAAAAGGTCTGGTAAAAGATTTAAAAAAAAAAAAATTGTTTATAATGATGCCAACATGAAAAAAACCAAGTTTTCTATCAACATTTCTTAAGGCTAAATTTTCTGTGGCCAAAAAACAACAAAATTGTGGGACCTTTTTTGATTTTTTGGAAATATCTCGAGACTCGTTGCCGTAGCATTTTATTTGTCAATTACAATATTAAAGAAGATAAAATTCCCTACAACTTTCATATTTACAACTTTTTTATACACTCAATAGCAAGCGCAGTACGCTATTTCAAAAATGGGACAACTTTTTCAATTTTCTTAAAAACCGTGAAAAACGTAGTTTTGCCGCGATTATTCAAATGTTCCGCGCAGATTTAATCGTGTATGTCGACTTCTAAAAAATGGTAGCAGTAAATTATCTATTATTTGCACACTCACGTCTTTATTTTGATCTCAACAGACATTTTATATACAATAAATTTATATAATTTTAAAAGTAGGGAAGAGTGTAGATGAATGAGACAATTTTCATATTTAGACAGTAACTTTAATTGTATGAAATGTTAAGAGGCTACTTCAGTCAAGTGAAAAGGCCCGTTCGCTAATGCTAATCCTATGGAAGAAATTTATAAAGATATCTCGGTTGCATCTTAATATTTTTTAAATGATATTTTTTTTTTTTTTTTTTTTTTTTTTTTTGCATTGGCTAGCTGAGATCGATCTGTACAAAGGCCGTTTTTTACTTTTTCGATTTTGTGTACAGATATTTTTGATGAGGACACTTTCATTTTCGGAATCTGTTTCGAAACTGAAAGCATCCTTATAAAAAAAAAATCTGTAATCGAAATCGAAAAAGTAAAAAACGGCAGATGTAGAGATCGACCTCAGCTAACCAATGCAAAAAAAACATTTAAAAATATTAAAATGCAACCGAGATATCTTTATAAATTTCTTCCATAGGATTAGCATTAGCGAACGGGTCTTTTCACTTGACTGAAGTAGCCTCTTAACTTCAAAGTATTGTTTAAAATAATTTTTCAATCTATAGTAACTTATTTGCATGATAGTTTCAATTAAAAAAGATTTCTTGCTTAATTTTAATAAATTTTATAATTTTAATAATTTTTATAATGCATACATATTTTTCCAGGTATCAATGGAATAGGTGGGTCATTTTCAAAATCTGTCCATGTTTTGGAATAACAAAATCAAATTTTTAGAAATAATCAGAAAGTTTTAATTGTTTGTAAATAATTACCTTACCTCATAAACATTAATATACAAGCATCAGCAGATACCAAATTACTAATTTAACATTTAAAAACTAATTTTTAAATTTTAATGCACTTGGTATAATGACAAAAGTGAGCACGGTAATGACAAATTCAGCAAAATATTTTTATTTTTCTCCAGGCATAAATGGCAGCCATTATATCTTCTGGCCCATACAATGAATTTCTATTTCTCATATAATGAAAGCAGATTAAGAAATAAAAAGTCATTTAATTATGAATTAGAATTGGGTACGGTAATGACTTACAAAAGAATACTCACCAAAACATTCAAAGTCTTTGCTTGTTTTATTGAAACTATAAAACTATTTATTCTATTCACCTAAACCCATGGAACTATTAATATAGAGGAACAGACATATCCTTAAAATAGTGAAGCTTCAACTGTAACCGCTATCGCAGGCGTTGATTGCCGCCGGTGAAAACTTCCACCAGAAGATTTATATAGAAAATTTCAACTTATTTAAACACCTTATTATTGAAAAATTTCAGTCATAAATAATGGTGGAAACAGATTTTCATTTTTACTGAATTGACTTTGGCTGTAGTTAGTCCCTGCTTTTCCGCCATATTGTGACAACCAGGGAAACAAACTGACAGTTTTACAAGGCACTCTGACACCAGTAAAAACAAATAGAAATTTTTACGTTATTTTAAAGAAAAAAATTCCATGAATAAGACGCTTACATAAGACGAAATTTTCAATTCAATTTTACTGGTGCGAGGTTTGCCTTTGCGGTAATCAGAAATTATTGATCCGATTAAAAAAAAAAAAACAGCCGCCATCTTGTGACAACCTACTCAGTTACTTCAGTCGCAACTGGTAGACAGTACACTAAATGTCTCCTCCTCTTTCTTCATAACTCCATTCCTAAACCTGATAACAAGTTGACTTTTAAGGAGTGCTTTTGCCTTGATAAAAAGGCATGTACTGTCCTCTAAAAAAATCCGGAGGAACTTTTTGTCAGAAGCATGGCAATGATACTCTTTCTTGGAATGCGGTTTAAAAAAATTATTAAGAATTATAGATAAGTTTAATTAATGAAAATAAATATTTTTTTAATTAGTAGCATCTTAATAAATAAAAATGTATAAAAAAATTATAACCATCTGTTTTAAATAGAACTTTGTCAAATCTTTACCTAATAAATTGCTTGTTGGGACAACCTACGATAATGATATTTTGACTACAAAAGAATATATTTATTTTTTTTATATTTGTTTTTTATAAATAATAATATATCTGTAAATTATCATTAAAAAACATGATAGTTAAAATGCAATAATTAAAATTATGATATTTAACTATTTTTCTGTGCAAATGTGAAAGGACAGTAAAACATGAAACTTTTTTTGAAAATCACCCAGGTATGAAAATTTGCATAAAACATACTTTACTCCCCTCTACAGTGGTATATTTTATTTACCAATTATTGATAACATATGTTTTAATGTTTTACTGTTTTAAAGATAGCAAACATTGAATTGTAGATCCATATAAAGGGGGGGGGGGACTCAAAAGATAAATATCTTTTATGAACGAAATACTTTTACCATATGAAACAGCTACAATAAAAATGACACCAGATTATTTCACTAACTAATGTTATGCATTTATATCTTGTAAAATTTATAAATTCTGTTAACAAAATATTTGAGATCACTATTTTTATAAAAAAATATTTAAAATATTAGTTTTAAAATATATTGTCAATTTTTTTCCACTTATATCAATAAATATAACAAGAGATTATATCATTTTAGCATGCAAAAATATGTAAAACTTTAAGATTGTCTATTAATTGCTTTAAAGCTCAAACAGGATACTTTAAATTTCAGAACGGGTTCCAAACAGTTAGTTTTTCAAAAATGAAAGTTTCCGAATATATATATATATATATATATATATATATATAAAAGCAACCAAACTCGAAAAAGTACAAAAGCACAACATTAGATATTGATCTCAGGTATCCCGTGAAATAAAAAAAAAAAAAAAAAAAAAAAAAAAAAGAAAAAAAAATATTTAAAAGTAACAAAATGCGAGCGAGATATTTGTCAAGAACGCTTCCATAGGTTTAATGTTACCTTGCGAATGTCTTCGTGTGACTAATTTAGTCCTATAATTCATACAACTATGACTTTAAACGCCTCAATACGACAACTACCGTAAAATAATTAAAAATGAAATCTGTATATACGGAATTCGGTCTTTAAAGAAAAGTATATATTTTTCCAACAGAAAGAATATGATCAATTATACCTGCTAAGATGGAAACCTGTTTAAAGCGGAATATGTTTCGATTCCTTTCGGTACGGTTTTCAAGGTTTTAATGAATCAATATTTGGCAAAGCTGATTATGTAGTTCAGCATTACGTATTTAATGCTTACACACTTAAAATTTTCAAAATCCGGCTATTAGAGATTTATTAAAATTCCCGTGGTAAATTTTCTTCCCAAAATCCAATGGCGCCAAAATCCATGTTTGGTACGCGTGCAAAAAGGGCTAGTTCTAGCCCTGAAACACACAATTTACTGCTACTAATATATAGAAGTTGACATACACGATTAAATCCGTGGGAAACATTTGAATAATCGGAGCAGAACTGCGTTTTACGGTTTTTAAGAAAATTGAAAAAATTGTCTTATTTTTGAAATGACGTACTGCGTTTGCTATTGAGTGTATAAGAATGTTGCAAATATGAAAGTTGTAGAGAATTTTATCTTCTTTAATATTGTACCTGACAAATAACATGCTACGGCAGCGGGTTTCGAGATATTTAAAAAAAACCAAAAAAGGTCCCAAATTTTTCTTGTTTTTTGGCCACAGAAAATTTAGACTTAAGAAATTTTGTTAGAAAACTTGGTTTTTCCATGTTTGCATCATTATAAACAATTCAGAAAAAAAAATCTTTTACCCGACCTTTTGCAAGGTAACCCCCTTTTTTGGTACATTTCCCCTGGACTATTACACATACATGTGTGTAAGTTTAGATTTTGGTGATGAACAGTAATTTTTTTTAAGTACAAATGCAAAACGAGGTGCAAGTAACATTTGTTAGTTTTATTATTTGTGCTACTAACTAATGAGATTACTTATTTGCAGTTTTTATTAAATCTGTAATTACTTACTCTTCGATGCCATATTTTTAAGGTTGCAGCACCCTGTCCCTTTTGAAATTGGAAAAATGCACCCTGCCTTAGGAAAAAAAATAGTTAAATTCACCTGTAATTGTAGCCAGAGATTTTTTATAGAAAACTTCCCTCATTCAACAGTATTTCTAAATTCATGTGCCCAAGATCTTGCAAAAATAATAGAACTTTATTTCTTTAGAAAAAACAGGATATTGCAAAAACATGTTATTTAATTTTATTTTTCAATTTGTGATTAGTAAAATTATTAAAAATTAAGGACACTTTATTTATCATACTAAAAATTCTTTTTTTTTTCTTATATCATAATTACTAAACACATTACTAATATATTCCCTCATGAAATAATGCCCTTTTTTAGAACTAGCATCCTGCCCCTTTTTCTTTCTAAAATGAATTACTACATTATTAATTAGGGGAAGGTGTTGTACCTCTGACCATATTGTTCCTTTGACCACCTAGGCTGTAGCGCCATCTACCAGCATTTTATGAATTTTGGCGTGCATAGTTCCTTCAGTAGAGGGCTTGTGCATCTTACTGTGGATTATTCAAGTCAAAGGGCATTCCTGTGAATAATAGTAATCCATTTCCATGATAAAAATGCAAGTATTTATTTGTTAATGTTTTGCCTAATAATATATTTTGTGCTATGTCTTTGTTGATAGAAATAATTTGACATGGCAGCTATAGACTTTTATAAATATGGTGCGGCTTGTGAAAATGATTATCCTAACCCTAAAACTGTAGCATGCGTTGTAATTTTCACTAGTATGATGTTGTACCTCTGACCATGATCCGTTGTTGTTCCTTTGACCAGGTCAAAGGTACAACACTCTTAAAAAAATTTCTAAACATTTAAACTTTTATGACTTACTTACTACAATTGTCTTCAAATTAGTTTACGAAATTTTTTTACTTCAGTTTTTCATAAATAATAATTAAAAAAAAAATGTGTAGACTGGGGTAAGCACAGTTCATGTACCTCCTAAACTCATAGGCCTCAAAGGAAAAAAAATAAGTTAGAGGAATAACATCTGCCGAAAGGGGAACAACTATCACTATGATTACTGCTGTTAGTGCATCCGGAAATATCATTCCCCCTTTGTTTGTTTCCCCCCTGTCAACATTAAACCATTTATGCTTCACAGAACGCCTCTTGGATTAATCGGGGCTCCAAACCCGTCAGGCTGGTCAAATGAGACCATATTCTAACAGTTATTTCAACATTTTCTGAAAAATGTTAGACCTAGTACCGAAAGACCAGTATTGTTATTATTTGATAATCATGAATCTCATATTACCATACCAATAATTGTTTTAGCCAAGGCTAGTGGTGTGACTAATGACGTTTCATCCACGCTCTAACAATAAAATGCAACCCCTTAGTAAGGGTGTTTGTGGTCCTTTGAAAGCCTTTTGTAATCAAGCTGTAAATAATTGGATGGTTGCTCCAGGAAATGTTGGAAAGCCTGTTTCAATCTACAACATTGCTGAACTTGCGGTCATACCAGGTTGTAATGCCGTAGTTCCAAACAATATTATGAAAGGTTTTAAGGTTGTAGGGATTGTGCCTTTCAATGATAATGTTTTCTCTGAAGGTGAATTTCTTGCAGCTACTATAACAGACAGACCGATGCTGAATGAAACTGATTTTGATAAACCATCAGCGGGTGGCGCAGCTCAAACTGACAATATCATTCCCCAATGTAGCAGTTAAAATTTATCGCCACTTATCATAATACCTGAAACTGTGAGACCTCATCCAAAAGTGCAAGCAAGGAAAATGTAAAATAGGGGTCGACATAAAGGGAAATCTCGTATCCTGACTGATACTCTTGAAAAGCTAATTATTGAAGCTGAAAAAACAAACAAAAGCAACACCCTAAACGCAAGAAACAATGATATTGAATAAAATGATTTTTTTCTTCATTGTTGCGTTGTCTAATTGGCTGGTCAGAGGTACAACAACCCATGGTCAAAGGTACAACTATGTGTTGTACCTTTGACCACAGTGTTATTATTTTTTTTAAATGAAATTAAACATAATAAAAGTAATTCTAGAAACTTGAAAAAATTGCATATGATAAACCAGATGATACAGATTATAATAAAACAAAGAAATTGAATTTAGCTTTAATAGTTAAGCTACGAAAATTAAAATATTGCAAAGTGGTCAAAGGAACATCACCTTCCCTATCATTATAATAATTAAAGCTTAAAAATGTATGATATGTTCCTAATTAGGGAGTTAATTGCTTAATAATTACTAATTTGAAGTAGTGTTAATTATTTAATATTAAATGCAATTATTAATAATTTTAATAAATGTTAAATATCACTAGTATTTAATAAAGTTTTACATAATTATTACAACATTAATGTATGTAACATTATTGTGTGATACTACCAAATGAAACTACTAATTTGCGGTTTTTATAATTTTTGTAATTGCTAATTATAATTTTGTTAATTAAAGTGTAAAAACATAGATTAAGTTAGCAATTGGTGTTTTAATTGTTTTGGAAACCTAAAACTCTTCGTAGCTATTCAGTATTTGAAACGCTGGGGAAAAAAAAAAAAATCCGTTTTTTTTACATTCTAGTTTTCACTTGTGTGAATTAGAAACAATGTATTGAGGTTGAAATAACATATTTTGGTTCCTCGTATTATTTTATTCCTTTTTTTAATGAAATAAGTGAAAGGCACATATTTTAAATGTATGTAATATGTATTTTAAATGTATGTAATATATGTATTTTAAATGAAAAAATTGTATATTTCAAATAAAATGAATGAGAGGTTTATATTTCAAAAGAAATGAATACAAATGATGATAATAGGAGCAATATGTAATGGTTTATCTCAGGGTGGAAACTAGAGGGGACATGTGCCCTGGGCGTAGAACAGAAAATGAAGGGGTCAGGGACGTATTTAAGCAGAATTCATTAGGGGGGCGTATATGACGATTTTGCCGACTAACTTAACTATACAGGGTGTCCCTAAACTCATGGTACATACGCTAGGGGGTGATAGAACACATCAAGACGAGTAATAATAAATAGAAAACCAAGGGTCCCAAACGTATTCCGAAGAAGGTAGGCGCCTTCAAAGTTTAGGGTCCAAAATTTCAAATGATTATAAAAAACGGAAAAATTGGTCGATTCGTTTGCGGTTTTCGCTAAAACTATTCTTTATGTCAGTATTTTCTTGAAAATAAATTTTAAAGATATAGTTCAAAAAATGCGGATAGAGAGCACTTTAGACTTTGGAGTAACCAACAACTATTTTTTACCGTTATTTTTTGTATCTCATTACATACTTTCAAAAGCTTAGACTTAAACTTAAATTTTGAGCTCAAAATCTGAATAGTTGGGAGTGGTTAAGTAGCGCAAACTGAACTGTGTTCAGGAGTTAAGTTTTCAATTTATTATAAAAAACGGAAAAATTGATGGATTCGTTTGCGGTTTTCACTAAAACTATTCTTTATGTCAGTATTGTCTTGAAAATAAATTTTAAAGATAAAGTTAAAAAAATACCGATAGAGGGCGCTTTAGACTTTGGAGTACCGAACAACTATTTTTTACCGTTATTTTTTGTATCTCATTACATGCTTTCAAAAGCTTAGACTTAAATTTTGAGCTCAAAATCTGAATCGTTGGGAGTGGTTAAGTAGCGCAAACTGAACTGTGTTCATGTGTTGAAATTTGAACACCCCCTCCTGAACACAGTTCAGTTTGCGCTACTTAACTACTCCCAACGATTCAGATTTTGAGCTCCAAATTTTTAGTCTAAGCTTTTGAAAGCATGTGGTAATGAGATACAAAAAAAAAACCGGTAAAAAATAGTTGTTCGTTACTCCAAAGTCTAAAGCGCCCTCTATCGGTATTTTTTTAACTTTATCTTTAAAATTTATTTTCAAGACAATACTGACATAAAGAATAGTTTTAGTGAAAACCGCAAACGAATCCACCAATTTTTCCGTTTTTTATAATAATTTGAAAATTTAACTCCTGAACACAGTTCAGTTTGTGCTACTTAACCACTCCCAACGATTCAGATTTTGAGCTCAAAATTTAAGTTTAGGTCTAAGCTTTTGAAAGCATGTAATGAGATACAAAAAATAACGGTAAAAAATAGTTGTTGGTTACTCCAAAGTCTAAAGCGCCCTCTATCGGCATTTTTTGAACTGTATCTTTAAAATTTATTTTCAAGAAAATACTGACATAAAGAATAGTTTTAGCGAAAACCGCAAACGAATCGACCAATTTTTCCGTTTTTTATAATCATTTGAAATTTTGGACCCTAAACTTTAAAGGCGCCTATCTCCTTCGGAAAACGTTTGGGACCCTTAGTTTACTATTTACTATTACTCGTCTGGATGTGTTCTATCACCCTCTAGCGTATGTACCATGAGTTTAGGAACACCCTGTATATATATATATATCTTTAAAAGTACATTTCTGTATCTGTATATATTTATCTACCCGGAGTCCTAAAATAGACTTTCTGATTTTAACCCTTAAATGCTGGATTTTTCAAAAATCATTGTAATAATGTTTTTCGGCTTTCATTTTTTAAATAAATCATGGGAAAAATACTTAAAAAAAGCATATTTTGTTTCAAGTATGGTTTACGGCTAAAAAACAGTTTGTTACTAATCGGCAATACTGGTGTTTAATTGAAAAAATAACTTTCCTTGATAAAATTCTATAATATTAAACACACAAGAATGTTAGGAACTATAATAAGAAATAAATTTTACTTGCTCACTGCAGAACAAAAATTTCGCAAGCCTCCAAACAAAACAAAAAGAACATGCAGCAACAGTTGAAAAAATAAATCTATATTTATTCTTAAACAGCACAAGTGTTGCCATGTACATGTTGAAAATTGATTTAATAATATTTTCAGAATGTATTTTATTGGCAACATTAGGCATTATAGCTTCAATATTATTCTAATAGTATTTTAGAAGCCTAAATTGAGTATGTTGTCGAAAAACAACACCAGGCATTTAAGGATTAAAATTCAATTAACTTGTAAATGGTTACAGCTATAAAATTAAATTCTTGCAGGAGTGTTATGTAAGATCTCAGGAATTTGTTTTTACTGCGATAGTCGATTTTAGTTCAGATGGCGCTGCTTGAAATAGGCGCTAAATCGGCGCCCGATTTTTGGCCTCACCTCTTTTCTCAATATTGATGCGAAAGAAGGAGATTAAATATATGCATTGGGCCCCTAAGAACAAAATTGCATTGGCGACTGAGAATCAGTCCATACATTTAATCTCCTTCTTTCGCATAAATACTGAGAGAGAAGAGAAACAAAAAATCAGGCCCCGATTTAGCACCTATTGCTAGCAGTGTCATGTATCGCTGCTATTAAATCGAGAATAGCTGTAAAAAAACTCCTGACATCTTACATAACCCTCCTGTAAGAATTTTTTTAAATAGCTGCCACCATTTGCAAGTTATTGAATTTTAAAATCAGTCAATCCATTTTAGGACACCCGGTATATTCTATATAAAATTGAAGATTATTAACCCATCGAGATCAAATTTTTCACTTTAGGACGTCGAATACTTTACATTTTAGAATATTAAGGAGAATATAAGGTAGATTTAAAGATGGATACACCACCACCTCTTCACTTACGTTACATTGTTGTAAATGTTCCATTAAAGTATTTTGATATTTTTTGCTGAATGTGCAGATGGAAATATGCAATTCGGATTAATTAAACAAGTTTTTAGTAAGATGCTGCTTAGAACTTATACAAAATCAGCTTATTTATATTTACATTAAAAAGGATGAAATCAAAATTTATTTTAATTACATTTTTTGTTCATTCATTGCATAACATGCATTTTAACCCACCATTTCTTTAGACGAGCCCATCTATTCACAACAGCGCCCAAATCTAGGTATGTCGAAATATCCTTCTCAAATGTAAGCATCATGAGTGTATTCAAACGTGGATAAGTCCTTGTTGTTCTTATATATTTTTTCACAATTTTTAATTTACAATTTTCTTTAATTCGAGGCAACTGTGACTGGAGAAGTTAGAGCCTGATAACTGACATGGTTCGCAAGAGGCAGAATTATCTCAAAGGTTCTGTTTTTATGTAAATATCGTCCATTCTTCCAGCCTCTGCGCAGAAGTTTGACAAAATTTTCAGCTCTGTGTGTAATGCTTCCATATCAGGAATTGCCAATGTTTCACAAAAGACATTTATTTGCCGCTTTCTTAACCAGATTTAGTGTTTATTTCTTTCTTGTAACGGGAGGATACATTATTTTATATAGTGGTGAGATTATGCTGATGCAAGAATTAAGACTTTCAGCTATCACCACTGTAAGAGTATCCAGTACCTTCTGAAACTCTATGCATTAGAACATTAGAAGTTCGGGAGCAAAGAGAATGTTTCAATTACCTGGTTCCAATCTTCGTCGATACTGCATAGCAAATTCATTTACGGATCAACACCTTACTTGCTTTAAAAGAGAACTGCACTCTATATTTCCCTATTCACAATTTCATTGTCACTGTTGATTTTTTCCAATGATTTTATACAAGTCTTCAGTGTTTTCGTATCGTCTATTTTAAGAGTCTTCGACTTCATTTTTACAGTAACTAACTTGCACTTGTACTGAACGTGCTTGAGAAACATCATAGTGAAGCAATGAAATCGAGCGATAACATTTTCTTTCTTAAACTTCGTGGCTTGATCTTGTTTTGCTAACAGGAGTAGAGGAATCAACTTTTTCAAAATTTGTAGGATACATTCATATGAGATCCAAACCGCTTTCAATGATTCCGCTCGAGCAGTCCATGTAGCCTTAGAAAGATTCCGCAGCAGAAGAGCATTTTCTATTTCTTGGAGCTTGTCTACCAATGGTTTCTTTCGTTTAGTACTTGCTGTGAAAAACACCACATCTTCCAGTATGTCGAACACATCACCTATAACATTGCTGGCATTGCAGATATGCGAAACGAAAGTGTTGAGTCTGTGACATTGACAAGGAATATAGGGCACAATTCGACCCACGATTTCTGAAAACGTCTCCTAAGTGTCGCTGAATTCTCCAGACATGTTGCTTGTAAAATCGTATGGCTGGAAAAATGCCTGTTCTATTTCGAGCTCATTCTTTGTAAGGATGTGCGATATCTAGCATGCGAGGTCGACATTGGTTTTGACGACTTCTTTCGCGAAAACTTCCAAAAGCCGATCGGAGTTTTTCCATCTTTGTCGACATATTTCAACCCAACAGCTGATCGATCATGGTGCGAAGAATTTGGTGTCGTATCTGCCATAATTCCATAAAATTATGCTTCTTGAATATCCCTGACTATCATTTTGCGCACTACTGTAGCAAAAAATTCAATCATCTCGTTTTGGGATGAATCGGAATGGTAAGTTAAATGCAGTGGCGTGGCGTGAAAATTTTCGGTGGTCATCGCAATTATTTAAGTTTGTGGTGAAAAATTATTAACTCTAAAATTCAATGGTTGAATGTTCAAAAAAGAAACTTTAAATCTTACCTTCACTTATACATGAACTCCAAATGTTCTGCTAAAACTGGATCGTAGAGTTTTAAAAGCTTATTAAGAGTTTTAAAATATTGCTTGGTCATCGCCGCATCCAGCGATGACCGGACGCCACGCCACTGGTTAAATGGTATGGGCTGAAACGTGTGTCCTCAAACATTTCCTCAGTTGTGTGTTACGTCTGGATATTAATTCCACAATTTTTCAAATGTTTCCATTTCCGTCTTTGTCATTTCCACAAACTAGACCTTGCCTACCCAGCATTCGCGTAATGTCCATTAAGATTGCTACAATTTCTGTGCTGAATGCAAGATATTGCAATTGCTCTTCCAGAATAATCTGTTTGTGCTTGTTCTCGTCGAATAAGTGATTATGCGTCATCATGAACTGACAAAATAGGAAACAGCAAATTTGGTGGGAGTTTGAAGAGAAATGTTGTGCGAACTTTCTGATCTTTCTTTTCCTTAAGCTCTTCATTTTGTGTGTTGTGTCTTTTGTTTACAGCACTCTCAAGTGAAGCATTTTGTATTTTTTATTCTCCCAGGTCCTTCATGAAATACGCAAAAAAAAATTAGCATTGAGTTCTGTGCTATATTCCAAAAACGTATGCTCTTTTGTACCAAGCGCTGTTGAAATGTCACTCTCAATCTTGCGGGATGGAACCATTTATCGGCTATACGCTGAGTTTTGGCTGATATGGACCTAAACTGATCAAATATATCTCTGATTGTCTGACTTCATTTTAGACCTTTTTCCCGGATCATGTTCAATGATGGAATCGTTCCCACTTTCCGCATTGCTAACCTCTCCACGGTTCTTCTCGATTTCTTTCACGATCTTTCTATAAATATTTGACACAGACGAACAAATTTATTTTTCCCTGTCAATTATATCTATGGTCTCCTTAAGGAACAAGAAAACACTTAATTCATCAGGTGGGGTCAATTTTTCAATAATTTGCTTGCAATCATTTAAACAACCGACTAAATGATTCAATTGTCGAGCACATTTCAATAAACCACGAGTAATATGAATGCCTTCACCGAAGTCGTCATCATCTTCAGTGCTAGTCGATCGTCTAGAATAGGGATGCACAACCTTTTTTAGAGAAGAGCCACTTACAAAAATGTCTGGATTGTCGAGGGCGACATCAGTAAATCGGAGTTTTACCCCTCTAAGTTCCCTTACCCAGTCAAAATATCCAATTCAGTTGGTAAGGATATATCAACAGTTCACGTTTGTATATATAACACAGATATAGCAAGGATTGTTTTCAAGGAGTGATAATATACATTGATTTTATTCGGGGGAGTAAATTTTGATTTATTATAACTGCTAAAAACAAGCATAGGCATGAGAGGGGCTAGTGCCGAAAAAAATGTTAAATTTATGAACGAAGAGAAGAGAAGAAGCCAATCAATGAAATTTGAGATTTTTCCGCACCTGATCAATGAAATTCCCGATTCTTATAAGCCTGATCGACAACATCCGCAATTTTTCAGAAACCGATCGACAAAATTCGCTATTTTTCCCCACCCTATTAACGAAATTCGCTTTTTTCCTCGTCTGACCGACGAAATTCTCCATTTTTCCGCGTCTGATTGACAAAACTCGGGATTCTTTTCATGCCCAACGAACAAAATTCACGATCTTTCGGAGACCGATTGACAAAACTCGCGATTTTTCTGTGCTTGTTCAACGAAATTTGTGATTTTTCTCGCCCGTGATTGACAAAATTCGTGATTTTTCCGCGCCGGATAAACAAAATTCGCGATTATAACTGACTCTGACGAAATGTGCAATTTTTTCCGCCGCAAATTGACAAAATTCGCGTTTTTTCTCCCGATAATCTGACGAAACTCACGATTTTTCCTCTGCCGATCAACGAAATTTTCAATTTTTCTGCGCGTCATCGACTAAATTCGTGATTTTCCCGTGCCCGATCAACGCAATTCGCGATTTTTGCGCACCTGATTGGAAAAATTCTGGATTTTTTTTAACCCGACCAACGAAATTTGCGATTTTTCCGCGCCCGATCAGCAAAATTCACGATTCTTAACTGGCTCTGGCTAAATTTGTAATTTTTCCCGCCGTGCCCGAGCAACGAAATTCTCGATTTTTCCCGAGCCCGATAGACAAAACTCGTAATTTTTCCGTTGCCGAGCGGCGAAATTTGAGATTTTGTTTGTGCCTTATCGACAAAATTCGCGATTTTCTCGTCCCCTATCAACGAAACTTTCAATTTTTCCGTGCCTGATCGTCAAAATTCGCGATTCTTAAATGGCTGACGAAATTTTCAGTTTTTTTCGGTAAAGTGACGAAATTCTCGATTTTTTTCTTGCGACCTATGGGCAAAAATTGCAATTTTTTCCAGTTATAAATTGACGAAACTCGCGGGCCACAGGCTGTGCACCCCTAATCTAGAATCTAGATGTTCCGAACCCTACCATATTGTATGTAGGAAAAATCGGATTTTCAAGGACAAACGTCCTCGATTCATTATCCCTTCGTTGGTCACTCCTCGGCCCTTATCTTAGGTTAGTAGCTATGGTAACGAAGGGAAAATGAAATGAGCACGTATGTCCTTGAAGTGCCGATTTTTCCTACAGTGAGTATAATCCGGTACACCGGACTGTCAGAAAGACCGCTTTAAATATTGAGAAACTACTCTCTCCTGGTTCTTTCTCAATTTATTTTCAGTAGTCACGCGAAGTCGAAGAAAGGAGAGTCAAACTTCGGATTTTTAAAAGAAATTAAGACAAATGCTAAGGATTGGTGTTTTTTTAGTGTATGTTTTAAGAAAAAACGCAGAAAATTGAAAAAAAAAAATCGATTGATTCAGAGTTGTATCGATCGATACTGACTACCTAGAATTTGCCGACTGTGATCAAAGTTGCCGACATTGGGGGGGCGAGACGCCCCCCCAGTAGCTTCGCCCCTGGTGCCAAATAAATTTTGGTTTTTGATTTCTTAATACCCTACACTAGTCACGCGAAGAAACTCACAAGCTAATGTTACATATGGGAGCATTCTTTTCAAATTTCTCGCTTGCATTTTAATATTTTTATATGATTTTTCTTTTTCTAAGATAGCGATAGATTTCGTTGCGAAGCAAATATCGAGGAGATATTCTGCTTTTGATCTCGCCTCGCCAAATCGTCCCAGGACAGCGTGTGTTTTACTGTCTCTCAATAGACGGAGCTGCAATCATCGCCCCCGATTGTTTTGTCTGGGAGTTTCTAATAATCTGTGTGTGACGCTGGTAACCGAACAAAAGCAGTGCAACCTTCTTTTTCACTGAAGGGACAGCGCGTACGCAGTCCCAACTACCAAAAATTATGCACCCCAAGCAACTGCAATTTGCAGATGTGGCGAACGTCAACCCCTCAGTGTGCAATGAGAGGTCTCTGCTCGGGGGAGCCTCCTTCTTGATCAAGGCTGACCCCAGTGCCAGGTAAGTATGATAACCTTAAAGCAGGAAAAATATATATTTAAAGAAGTCTTTTAACTCAAACTGGTGGGAGTATCAGTTATCGTTTGTATGAAAATCAGGCATGAAATTAGCAATTTGGAAGTTGTTAAATGTAATAAAATGAAACAAATTTGGATATGCAATATTTCACAAACAATAAAAATAAAAAATACGAATATCTATCTAACGAATTTTTTATTTTATATACATTTATACATATGTTTTTTTATATATACCTATTATTATTATTTCGATATTTATATAATTTTTTATATATTGTATTACTATTATTACGATATATACACTGCTCAAAACAATTAAAGGATATTGCAGTTTTAGGTGGATTTTGTATCTGGTAAACTGTTTAGCTGATTGATACATGGTCGACAGACATAGTAGGTTATATGAGAATAAATTACACATGTTTGGCAGAAAAAAATGCATTTTATTGCGCATTTGTGTACTAAAGGAAAAAAACACAATTTGTGCATATGAGAAAAAAAGAATAAGAAAAGGTGTTTTCTTCAAAGAAAATCATTTTCAGTAGGGGGTATGGTTTCCACGGGCGGCCAGGAACGTTGAACACCTTTGAGGCATGGACTCAATGAGGCTATTAATGACGAGTTGGGGGTATTCTGCCCCACTCTTCCAGAAGAGCTCTTTCCAGTTCTTGGAGAGTTTGTGGGGGTTGTTGGCGGCCAGAAACTCGTCTTCCTAGAGCGTCCTAAACGTGCTCGATTGGATTCATGTCTGGAGAACACGCTGGCCATTCCATTGGAACGATTCCTTTCTCGAAAAGGAAATCCTCCACCAGGTTTGCACGATGTGGCCTGCAGTTATCGTCCATTAAAATGAAGTTATCTCCGATTGCTGCAGCGTAAGGGACTACAATAGGTCTGAGGATCTCATCCCTATATCGGCGACCAGTCAGAGCTCCATGTCGAATGATGTAGAGGTCAGTGCGCCCGTCAATGGAGATGCCACCATACACCAACACTCCTCCACCTCCAAATCTGACACTTTCGTGCACGAACGCAGGATTATTCCTACTGCCACGGTCCCTCCAGATGAAAATACGCCTATTATCCGGATGCACAGAAAAACGGGACTCGTCAGAAAACAGAATATTGCTCCATTCATTTCTCCTCCAGTTGACATGCTCGGTTGCCCACTCCCTGCGGTCGCGACGATGCCTTGATGTTAATCTAACACATACCATCGGTCGGCGAGCATACAGACCTACAGCATGGAGCCGGTTTCGGACAGTCTGAGTTGAAATCGTGGTGCCTGTAGCCGAGCGAAGGTGTTGTTGGAGAAGAGTAGCGTTCATGGTTCGGTGTCTCCGAGCTGTTAACGCTAAATAGCGATCTTCATTGGGCGTTGTTGCCCGTCTACGACCTTGCCCTGGTCTTCGGCCTGCACATCCACTCTCCAAAAAACGGTTCCAGATCCTGGAAATGACACTTTGTGACACTCCAATGGCTTGCGCTACTTCGGCTTGAGTTTGGCCCCCTTCTAACCTACCAACAATTCTCAAAGCTTCTGAATCTGTCAAATGACTGCGCTGAGACATCGTACTCATCGAAACAAAGCAATCACTGAATGCCGATCATCCTTGTCTTCATTCTCTTTTATCCAGTTGAAAGTCAAATTTCATTCGCTGCCGCTGAAGCGACGTTTTTGACGTCGAACTCAAAATTTGCATACTCCACAGTTTGAAAACCAGAAAAATTTGCATTTGTGATTCTCTTCTTCTATTTTCGGCAAAAAAAATTTCGTTTATATCTTTATTTTATATAAAACTTCAAATATCCTTTAATTGTTTTGAGCAGTGTATATATATATATATATATATATATATATATATATATATCGTAACAAAACCTGAAATAAAACTAAATCTTATTTTCTCAATAAAATTCATAATCAATTTCATCTTCCAGCCTGATTTTAACTTTTAGTAATTAGTACATATAGGAAAATGCAGTTGCTTTAAATGTATCAAGTTTCTCTTTCTAAACAGTAAAACATAAATTATTGTATTTTTTAATCTATAGTACTGCGCAGATTCTTTCATTTATTTTAATAATAATCGACTTACTTTTTTTAGGTGCGTTCGTAATTATATAAATACGTAGCACCTATAGTCGTCGTTCAGTCCGTCTGTCTGTCCGTCCGTCCGCATATAATAGAGCAAAAACTACCCAACCGAATGGTCTGAAATTTTAAATATATGATTGTTGTAAAATTTTGTCGAGCCATTTCAAATTTTATGAAAATCGGATGTATAGTTAAATTACAGGAACAGTCAAAAGTTTTTCTTTACATTACGGCCAATGGGAAAAATTATTGCACGTGCATTTTAATGATGTTAAAGCTTTCCGAATGGTCTCAAATTTTAAACATATAATTATTGCGACATTTTATCGAGCCATTTCAAATTTTATGAAAATCGGATGTATAGTTTAATTATAGGGACAGTCAAAAATTTTTCTTTACATTAAAGCCAATGGGAAAAATTATTGCAAGTGCATTTTAATGATGTTACAGCTTTCCGAATGGTCTGAAATTTTAAATATATAATTGCTGCAAAATTTTGTCGAGCCATTTCAAATTTCATGAAAATCGGATGTATAGCTTAATTACAGGGACAGTCAAAATTTTTCCGTTACATTAAGGGGAATGGGAAAAAATTATTGCAAGTGCATTTTAATGATGTTACAGACTATGCACTTATGAATTGCAAATAAATACACATTCAGTACAATATGGGGTGCAAAAAATAATTATAAAACTAGTTATAGTACGAACGCACCTCATTTGCCACGTTTGACGAGCAATTTCCAACTTGTTTTTTTTTACATTCGTTGCGGATAAGAGTAAACATTTTTAAAGACTTTTAGTAATGCTACTTTATCAACAGAAAATATCAATGTTTTGTTTCTATTATGCACTTTTTTATAGATTTGCCAAAATTAATTCATTGTTTAATCGCTGACTTAAAAAGCATTAAAAATGGAAATATGTTGAATTTCTTTGCACAGCGTCTTTAATATAAAAAAGCTATAATTTTCAATATTGTTATTACTAAAATTACTACAGTTGACGAAAAAAGTACTAGAACAGTGTGAAATTTGTAGTTTTTGAAGTAATAAAACGATTTAATTGGTATAAAAGATTTATATTATGCAAAGTTTTTACAAAAATATCCCATTTTGTAAGAAATACATATTAAAAATAAATAGAACTTTAAAAAATAAATAAAAATTATAAAATTTGCATCGCAAAATAAGTATTAGAACATCAGATTTGAATGTTGAATGTTGAATCATATAAAAAATAAGATAATTGAAGACTGAAATATGAAGTTAATACTTGGTATGCAGTCCTTTTGCTACAATTGCCGCATCTAAACGTCTCGGCATAGATTCTACTAAATCATTAAAGATTTTTGGGGACATGGTATTCCATGCATTTTGCAATGCTTGTTTCAAACTTGATTTGCTTGTTATTGAGCTTTTTCTTATTTTCTCATCAAGTAGATGCCATAGATGTTCAATAGGGTTCAAGTCTGGTGATTGGGGTGGAGTTACTAACCTTCGGGGAGCATTATATAAAAGCCACTCTTTGATTTTACTGGCTGTATGTTTGGGGTTTTGATCTTGTTGAAAGAAGAATATCTTCTTCAATCCAAACTTTCTTGCACTGTCCTTCAAATTATGCTGTAACACATTAATGTATGACAAAGCTGTCATTTTCCCATCAATAAAATGGATATTTCCAACTCCATTGTAAGCCATGCGCGCCCAGACCATGACATTCCCCCCTCCATGCTTTACCGTCTTCAGGGGCTGTGCATATATAACGTTATCATTTTAGGGGGGAGGGGGAGTCTGGCAAATGATATCGTTAGATATCTCTAGGGGGAGGGGGTGTTCGTCTTTTGATATCGTTATCATTTTTGACCCAACCAAAATTTTCTCTTTTTATTTATAACTTAGCCTTTACATCAAAATAGAATGTTATCTTTTTTTAGTCTGCTATCTATTTTTATGAAAGTACAAAGTTATTATTAAAATCATTAAATGATTATAAAATTATTTAATTCCAAATTTCCTATTTTTTCTGTCATATGTGTATGCATATATAATTCGCTGTTCGAGAAACCATATGCGAAGTACGTTTCAAATGATACCTGTGTTTACTAATAAATAAAAGAGACAGAATGTTGTCCACCTGTTTTGGTGATAAGAAGCTCTGTCTCCCCCCCCCCCCCCCGCTGCGGGGTCAAGTGCAAGAAAACATTATTACTATTGAATGTATTATGTAACAAAAAGCTATTATAAAATACTTTTAAATAGTAACTATTTCTTTTAAGTGTTATTTAGTATAAAGTTTTTTCATGTATAAAGTGATATTTTATTGAGTTCTCTTCATATGAATCAATGAAGTATGCGAAAAATAAATGTAACCATATTTGTATATCACTCCAAGCAAAAGAAAAAAAATTAAAAGAATTTTTAGACATTGATAACGATATCATTACGGGGGGGGGGGGGGGGGTTCGAGGAATGATAACGTATGATATCGTAAGTGGGGAGGGGGTTCAAAATTGCCAAAAAAGTGATAACGTTATATAGGCACAGCCCCTCAGTAAATGTTGAGATTCTAAAGCAGCACCTTTTTTTCTCCAAACAGTGAGTACGTGTTTTGGTTTAAAAATTTCGAACTTGCTTTCGTCGGAGAATATTACACTTTTCCAGAAATCTAATGTTTTGCTTTTATATTTTTTGGCAAATTCTAGGCGTTTTTTTCTGTTGATTTCTGAAATAAATGGTTTCTTTCTTGGCCGTCTTCTTTTTATACCAGCACCGTGCAAAACATTTCTTACAGTCTGTGGTGATACAATCTTTCCTGATATTGATTCGATATTTGCGGCCATTATCCTTGCAATTCCAGTTGGAGTTTTTAGAGCAAATCACTTGTCGTCTTTCTATAACAGTTAGCTTGCTTGGTCTCCCTGATCTTTCTTTATTATCCATAACACTAGTCTCTTTTTTCTTTTTAAGAATATTATGAATTGCGCATAATGACACATTTAACATACTTGAAATTTCCCGGAATGTTTTTCCACTATGATGCAGATAAACAATTTGCTCTCTTTTTGCAAGTGCAATCTCTTTTGTTGCCATGACAAAAAACTTGCACGTAAACAATTTCGAACTAATTGTCAGCAAATGAAGTAAACCTTCTTGAGACGTGACCTTGACACGTGTGAGAATACCTTTGGATGTGTAACAGCGTTAAAAATATACAAAAATATACATAAAAAAATAATAATTATTATATAAATAATTATTATATAAATAATTATAAACATTATAATTTCATGTTGGTTTTTATTTTGCTCTAATACTTCTTTTGCGGTTTGAAGCTCGTTTTTTTATTTATAAAAATAATATATTTAGTTTAAATAATTTTTGATTACTTATTGAATACTCTGTAAAAAATACTATTATATATAAATTGATTTTGCCATTTATTAGGTAGCTTTCTTTACAAAAAAGCTACCTATTGCAGCCGTTCGGAGGAAAGCGATTTCAAAAATTTTGGTACATTTTCATCGATCATGACCCCCAGACCCCGAAACCACCCTCCGTTCAAAATTGATATATATATATATATATATATATCTGACGTATGTCACACTGTAACTCCCGTAATTATGAACCGATTTCGATGTAATTCGGTGTGTACATAGTACATACCAATCTCTCGACCGAGTTCGTTGGCCAGCTTCATCCGCCATTTTGTTTCAAAATGGCGGCCATTTAATTTTTTTTTAAAATTTTAAATTTGAAATGTGGTACCAAAAAATTGAAAATTGAAAAAATATTTTCTTCTTATGTGTTTGACCTTGATAAAAAGATTCGGGAGCAGTTTTTGTTTCGTCTATATCTTAAGAAATGGCTGAGTTATAGCATTTTGAATTTCTAGCGTGGCTGACATTTTGAAACGTCCTGAATTTTGTCACGCGATAAAAGGCGTATTTATGAACCGATTTGGATGTAATTCGGTGTGTACATAGTACATACCAATCTCTCGACCGAGTTCGTTGGCCAGCTTCATCCGCCATTTTGTTTCAAATGGCGGCCATTTAAAAAATTTAAAAAAATTTAAAACTTGAAATGTGGTACCAAAAAATTAAAAATGGAAAAATATTTTTTTCTTATGTATTTGACCTTTATACAAAGATTCCGGAGCAGTTTTTGTTTCGTCTATATCTTAAAAAATGGCTGAGTTATAGCATTTTGAATTTCTAGCGTGGCTGACATTTTGAAACGTCCTGAATTTTGTCACGCGATAAAAGGCGTATTTATGAACCGATTTGGATGTAACTTCGTTTATACATAGTACATACCAATGTCTCGACCGGGTTCGTTGGCCAGCTTCACCCGCCATCTTGTTTAAAAATGGCGCCCATTTAAATTTTTAAGAAAAATTTAAATTTGAAATGTGCTACCAAAAATTGAAAATTGAAAAAATATTTTCTTCTTATGTGTTTGACCTTGATAAAAAGATTCGGGAGCAGTTTTTGTTTCGTCTATATCTTAAGAAATGGCTGAGTTATAGCATTTTGAATTTCTAGCGTGGCTGACATTTTGAAACGTCCTGATTTTTCTCACGTAATAACAGGCGTATTTATGAACCGACTTGGATGTACCTTGGTGTGTACATAGTACATACAAATATCTCGACCGACTTCGTTGGCCAGCTTCATCCGCCATCTTGTTTCAAAATGGCGGCCATTAAAAAAAATTTAAATGAGATACCAAAAAATTGGAAAATGAAAAAGATTTTTTTGTATGTGTTTGACCTTAATACAAAGATTCCGGAACAGTTTTTCTTTCGTCTATATCTAAAAAAAAATGGCTGAGTAATAGCATTTTGAATTTCTTTTGTGGCTGACATTTTAAAACGACCTGATTTTTGTCACGCGATAACAGGCGTATTTATGAACCTATTTGGATGTAACTTGGTCTGTACATAGTACATACCAATGTCTCGACCGAGTTCGTTGGCCAGCTTCATTCGCCATCTTGTTTCAAAAGGGTTGCCATTTAAAAAAAATTAATTTTAAAATTCAAAATGAGGTATTAAAAAATTGGAAAATGAAAAAGATTTTTTTTTATGTGTTTGGCCTTGATACAAAGATTCCGGAGAAGTTTTTGTTTCTGAAAATTTGTTCTTTTGTTGATATCTTAAAAAATGGTTGATTTATAGCACTTTGAATTTCTAGCATGGCTAACATTTTGAAACGATCTTGTATTTGTCACGCGATAACACACGTATTCGCCTATTTCGATGTAAGAAGGCATGTGGATAGTATACATCAACACCTCGACCAAGTTCGCTGGCCAGATTCATCAGCCATCTTGTTTCAAAATTGCGGCCATTAAATTAAAATATATATATATATTTAAAGTGAGGTGCAAAAAAATTAGAAATTGAAAAAGGTTTCTTTCTTAAGTATTTGATCTTGATATAAGGATTCGGGAGCATTTTTTGTTTGTCTTTACCTTAAAAAATGGCTCAGATAAAGCAGTTTCAATTTCTATTGTGGGTGACATTTTGTAAAATCTGATTTTTTGCATGCGACAGCACTCCTATATATTAACCGATTCCGATGTGAGTGAGCATGTGCACAGCAATTACTAAGGTCTCGACCAAGTTCACTGCTTAGCCTCATCCACCATGTTGTCTTAAAATGACAGGCACTTTAAGAAATTGCCGAATTTGGCAGCCAAATATAAGTTACTTTAAAGAAAAGCAGCTTGGATAAAGCTGACTAATTTCGCGAAATTCTCATTCATTATATTGATAAAAATTAGTATTGAATCTCCTATATTCGGTTTCCACTAAATTGAGCTTCGTGTGTTTGCATGATATAAGTTGGCTTTTTTAAAATAAGGATTATGAAAGCTACCTCTTCCTCCCGGCACCGGCCGGAAGGACTTTTTCATTTTATTACCGTGAAAACTACAAATTTCACATTGTTCTAATATTTTGTTTGTCAACTGTATACATCCTTCAATAAAAAAACTTTTCAAATAATTGACATAAAAGAAAATACAAGTAATAGAAAGAACATTAAAAGTCATAAGGGTAGTCCAAACACGAAATAAACTGAGGTCTTTTCTATTTTGTCTTTCAATTTTTTTCCCTGTACGGACATTTGCTTCACGAGGGAAGAATCCCCCCCCCCCCCCAAAAAAAAAAAAAAAAAAAAACGTTCGCGAATGCTGTTACACTTAGCAAGTTTGCGAAATTAGTTGGCAAATTTGTTTAAAACTTTTTTAAATCTACAATACACTTTCTATTTCTGATAGACTTAGCAAAAATTACAAATCTAATTGGAAATATTATTAAACTTTTTACAAATAAGAACTATATTACATTTTCTAATTGTGGTAAATTGGCAAAATTATAAAACTAGTTGGCAAATACTGAAATTTGACTTTGCAATTTAAGGCCCTCTCCCTCACCAATAAAAAATCTTCGCGATGACCCTGATTCGAATTATCATCTTTAGTCATTCGCTCCTCCCCCACGGCTGTCTCCTCACACACACGCGCTAGGGGGGGGGGGGGGGGGTGTGAATTGTATGTGTTATTTTACAAAACAAAATTTTGAGCCCACTCAATATTTTTCAAAAGTTTTCTCTACTGGGTAAATATCACAAAATGTGAGATTTTGAAAATTTAAATCGTTTCAAAGCTTCTGATTTTTTTTTTTTTTTTTTTTTTTTTTTTTTTTTTTTTTTTAATGTTGGTTAAACAGCTGAATAAAGGAATTTATATGTAAAATTGTTAAAGTTGGAATTCTTCAAGTTCTTTTTTATGTAATTGTAATTATGTGTCATTTTATACTCATATGTATGCCAAGATAATGACCGCCAGGATAATGACAATTTCATTCTAAAACATTTTTCACATTCTTGTTTTTTTTATTTTTAGATCTAACATTTTAATTTCGTTTAAAGGAACATGTTTCCTCTATAGTACCTCAAATTCAGTGTAATGTTCAGTTTTATTTGTAATTTATAGAAACCAGGAAAAATGACATAATAAAAGTCTACTCAATTTTTACAAAGCCTTTAAACAACATTATTTTCAAAGAAATATCTAAAAGATATTGCTGGTAGCAATGATTTTACTACTTCTGACTTGAACTATGTCAAGAACAAGAAGAATGAATCTGCAGCGGCATCTTTATACCTCATAAAGAACTAAAATGAGCAGGCCAGGACAATGACATTCATTTTCAGTGACAATCATATTTTAACTCATTAACGACGGGACTCCTTTACACTTGTTTAATACTTCGACACCAGTTTTTGCGACTTTGTAATTTTGAATTATTTAATCGTTCAAAATTTGACATTAAATAATATGAAAATTTCCAAACAAAAATACTGGTATTCAAATTTAAAAATTTTGTTCGCTTTGCATGGCAAGTTTTCTTGCCAACCAACATTAATGAGTTAATCATGAAAATTATTTGTAAATTACAGAACTTGTTACCTTCCACATATATGGGTTATATAAGGTATAATTAGAAATTGGAAATTAAAAAAACTAGAAAAAGATATTTGTACATGATAGCAGAAAGCTTTTTATTTACCTGTGATCTGATCCGATCAACCTCCCAGAGCGACAGTGAAAGCCATAGACAGTACGTTGGAAAATTAAGCGGAGCCTATCCGATCAAAGTTTGTTGATGATGCAAACAGCTGAGGCCTGTTAAATGATCAAAAGGATACTCCTTTGTTGAGAAAGGGTCAGAAAAGTTTTACAACCTAGTCTGGGAGACCAGTTCAGTTGGGTTTAAAATTTCAGAGAGATAGTTGATCAAGACTAATCTCTCGGTGAACGGAACAAGGTGATTATCACCGGGAAAATAACTTCGAATCTTCGAAGGCCTCTTTATTGAAGTCAGGCTTAGACTTAAACCTGCTCATCGCAAGGAGACGCGGACTGAATTTACTATTTTCGTACCTTGAAATCTGTGGACTTTGGGATCCATCACGGATCGGAATTATAGACTTTCTCAGTGCTATGAAAGACTTTGCCTCACCAAAAAAACTAACATTTCCTGAGACTCAGAATCAAGGAATTCTTTAAAAGTTGTGACGAACTCATTTTTTAAATGCTGTATTTAACCCAGAAATAATATAAGTTGTTTATTTAATAAACATATTTCTGAATTAAATTGTGCCTCGGCCGTAGACGCCATAAATTCACGCTACCCGTCCTGCACTAAATTCGGGGCATTACAATTTGATCTCAGATCATTAATAATTATTTATTTTCACTGGATGGCAACACTACATTTTTGTATTCAAATCATTGGTCAAGTTTCGACTAATTATCTCTTGCACAGGAAGCTATCGTCTCTGAACTTTGAGCCATTTTACCATCATATTTTCCCGAAGACGGCTGTAGAAAGATCTCGAAACCTGGATTTTAAATGTTAGTTTATTAAAGTTCGTATTTTGTGCACCATTGAGCAAGATTGTGTGTTTATTTATTATATTTTATGGTGCAATTGTCCAATATGTGTTAATATATAAGACAATTTCTGTAATAATGAAATCAGCAGATTTTAGTTTTTCCCCAGAGTTATGCAAAGAAAATGAGTTGTTAATGAAAATGGCTATGAAAAATATATGCGAATTTTTTATATTAATTAAATCTTCTCATGAGGCAGGTTTTTACTGATTTCCGAGCATTACGCTGGGAAAATGAGTTACTAATAAATAATTTTAAAACGCAATGAAAGTTTCAACGACAATAACATCTGCAGATGAGGCAGATTTTTAATGTTTTTTTAGCAAGACGGAGAAAAAGTCTATTGCTAATGAAAATAATTAGAAAAATATACCTGTAATAGTGAAATCTGCAGATGAGGCAGATTTTTAGTTTTTTCCCACAATTACGCAAAGGAAGTAAGCTGTTAATGAAAATGACTATGAAATACATATGCGATTTTTTTTATATTAATTAAATCTTCAGATGAGGCAGATTTTTATTGATTTCCGGGCATTACGCTGGGAAGGTGGTTTACTAATGAAAATAATTTTTAAATGTATATAAAATTTTCAACAACAATAGCATTTGCAGATGAGGCAGATTTTTAATGTTTCTTCAGCATGATGGAGAGAAGGTCGATTGCTAATGAAAATAATATATAAGAAAATTTTTGCAATAATGAAATTTGCAGATGAGGCAGATTTTTAGTTTTTCCAGAATTCCACAAAGAAAATAAGTTGCTAATGAAAATGATTATGAAAAATATATGCCAATTTTTTATATTAATTAAATCTTCAGATTTTTCACCATTACGGAGAGGTCGATTGCTAAGGAAAATAATTAGAAAAAAATATAAGAAAATTTTTGCAATAATAAAATGTGCAGATGAAGCAGATTTTTAAAGTTTTCCCAGCGTTATGCAGATGCAGAGAAGATCGGTATCTACTGAAAATTATGAATAAATTTTAGAAAATCTTTACAATAATGGCATTTGCAGATGAGGCATACTTTTGTTGTTTTTCACCTTTATGTACTAGAAAGGTGGGTTGCTGAATCCAAACAATATAAAAACTAGTCGCTGGGGGCCAGTGTAATACTTACCCATCATGGATATACATAATATAAAATATGAAAATAAAACATGTGATACATGCTAAGCATTGTATCATGTTACTTTTATTCATAATATAATTTACTTGGACTCCCTTAAATATAATTAATATAATCCCTTAAGCTAATATTACTTTTTGTTGCATTAAAATATCTCAATTTGTTGATTTTCTGTAAGCAAATAAACACTATTGGTTTACAATGGAAGTCTATGGGAATTTGGCGAAATGTCAGAGATACCGCCAATTTGGCGCCAAACTTGACGACAGAACAGGGTCGATCTTACGGTAATCCCCTTTATTGGTATAGAGATGCATTAAATGCTTGAAATTTACGATAAGCCATTATTGGCATCTAATCTTATAGTTTAGCGATAGTTTTTTGGTCGGCGGGATAATCGAGTAGTACCGAATTGCGTAAAAGAAACATCCTTGTAACTCGAAAAATTATAATCATATAAACTAACAGTGTATTGCTTCGGATTAAATGTCTCATTTCCAATTAATATATATATCTTTGAATTTAAATTTGAATGAAATACAGGGTCATGAAAAATCGAAGAGTGTGAAAAATATGATTACAAATATTTCGGCAACTAATTATCTGATTGACTTCTTTCGTTATTCAAAATTTATGTTTTCTTATTGTCTTTTATATTCACTCCTTCAAATAAACAATTTCGAAAATTTTTGTATATTTTTTATGAGAACGAATATTTCGAGAGTCCGAAAAAAATAGTTCCGGATAATCGAGGTTACTGATATTCAATAGGTTTCTTCCCATTATTACTTCCTAAGTACACACCAATTTTCAAGTCTCTATCTCAATTTGTTCGGGAGATAGAGCGATTACAGACACACACCCAGTCGGACGGCAATTTTTTTTTTCTAAAAATATGTTTTTCGGAATCTCCAGTGTCTGAAACGTGTAAATTCGTCAATTTTTTTTTTCGATTTTTAAAACGATTACAAGACTTACCCTATACTACGTATGATGGGCAAGTTAAGTAAGAAAAATACTGTAACAATGACATCTGCAGGGGGAGATTTTTAATATTTTTCCAAGAGTCGACTGGTTGCTGAATAAAATTGATTTAAAGAAATAGGAAAGAAAAGAAAAAGAAAACCGCTTTATTGGCTGATTTTATTTATGCAGCTGGTTGATAATTAATTAAAGCCATTTTCTATTGGAAAAAAATTATGCCCCCCACACACACACACCCTTGCGTAAAGATGTAAAAAAATATGCAGTGAAGACTAAGAAAGAGTGTATGTATAATTTCTAAGGGGGTTGACTTCAAATGAAATTTTCAGGTCTGTCAAGTTGCGTTTCGCCGGAAATTATTTTGTCTTGCACACATCGGGTTACGGTTGGATAGAATTTTCTTTTTTCGTGTTCGGATCGGGTTAAGAGAGACTTCAATCGAAATTTTCAGGTTCTGGTCGGTGCGTGCCGACGGAAATTGTTTCGTCTTTCTCGTATCGGGATACGGTTCGACGGATTTTTTTCGAGTTCGAATTGACTTCAAATGCAAATTTCAGGTTCTGGTCGGGTTGCGTTTTGACGGAAATTATTTTGTCTTGCATATATCGAGTTACGAGTGGATGGAATTTACTTTTTTGTCGTGTTCGGATTGGGTTTTGAGTAGACTTCTATCTGAATTTTCAGGTTCTGGTCGGTGCGTGTCGACGGAAATTATTTTGTCTTTCTCGGACCGAAATACGGTTCGACGGATTTATTTCATGTTCGAATCGCGTTTCGTGTTGACTTTCAGGTTCTGGTCGGTGCGTGTCGACGAAAATTATTTGGAATTTTTCGGATACTGTTACGGTTCGGTTAAATTTTTTTTCGGGTTCGGATCCAGTTTTGAGTTGAATGCAAATGGAATTTTCAGGTCCTGGTCGGGTTGCGTATCAACGGAAAATATTTTATCTTGTAAAGATCAGGTTACGGTTGTAGAATTTTCTTTTTTGTTGGGTTCGGATCGGGTTTAGAGTAGAC